>OY986437.1:87734164-88934164 GCA_963920525.1 Dichetophora obliterata
AACGGTAGAAAATGTCTTATTTTCAGAGAAAATGTTTCTCGTAGTTATAGCCGATGATAAATAAATGGTAGAAAAACTTACTCTAACGTTAAGTCAACACAATTGCGCTAAGTTTAGCGAAATAGCTCGTAAATGATTGGAAAATTTTCCTCAACTATTTCTCACTTCTGGTGTCGATTTAAAGAAAAATATGTACTTCATTTTTAGAAAATCGGCCATGGCACTAAATTAAGCCCAATTTTCTAACGATTGGATGCTATTTTTGTAAATTTTCTGGAAAGATTTTGTGGCTGTATATCGAGTACCGAAGTAGGCAATTTGCAGTTTTTGATAATAAAATGGACAAAGTTGTCTACTTAAACAATTATAATCGTAAACAACTTTGACTTTTTTTTTTAAGAAAACTATCCTAAGGTCACATCGGAATCTGCAAAGCTTTGGTAAATCCATAACGGCCTCAAACTTATACAATCACCAGTACAGCGCCCAGTCAAGCCGAGAGTGTAAAAAAATTAACACGTTAGTTCAGCTAAAGAAGGCTTTTTTAGAAGCATGGAACTCCATAGAGCCGGAACTATGCCAAATAAAAAACAATTTCAAATATCTCTCGAAATATAAAATTATCGTTTTTAAATTTTAAGGTAATGTAGACACATTCAAAACAAAAAAGTAAGTTCCAAAGAGTTGTTCACAATTCTTCCGGCTACAAATAAGCCGAAGAAATCGGGCTAAAAATTTGCTTAGCTTAAGAGTTATGGTCGAAAAACTGAAAAAAAGCCCTGAAAACCGGTATTTTTCACTTAAAAAATTATCTTTTTGAGCTTTATAAGTCGTGACAACCCGTTCAGATCACTTAAATATGTTCACAAGATTTCCATTATTTTTCTTTTCGGCTACAATTTCGTTAAAAAGAGTTTAGGAAAAATTTGGATTATTTTCAAGTTATGACCAAAAAAGCGAAAAAGTGCAAAAAAATTTCGCTATATTGTTTAAAAAAGAAATATTGAAAAAAATTATTTTATGAGTTTGTTTTGTTTTTGAGTTTATTCGTTGGACTGTTAGCTACAACTTTGCTTATATAATATATAAATTTGCTAATAATAAACTGATATTTCTTAATCTGAAGGAGCTGTTGAAAAAAATTAATGACACTATTTTTTCTCAAAATCACTTAGACCCCCAATATATAGGGGGCCATAAAAAGAAAACGTTCGACGAGTAGAGTTTTACTCACCTCTGGTTATAGTATCGAGCGTATATCGCACAATCCTGTTGTTTTGTTGACTGTTGCACAGTGCTATGAAATATTTTATTTTAATATTTATTTCGTTATTACATTAAATTTTTTATATATATACAAAACTTATTTGCTCTACGCGTCGAGGTCTTTCTTTTACTTCACTTCATTTGAAGCAAAGGCCAGAACATTTATTTTTTAACACTTCATGCTTCATCGCATACTTTAAGGCGTAGCGGCAAAATATTGCTACCGTTGCTTCTGCCTCTGTCCAGTGTTGCTTGGGTCGCGCATTGCGGTTTTTCGAATATGTTGCTGATTTATGTATTGGGAATATATGCACTTAAAATGAAACCCGCATTAAATTGCTTCGATGCTCTGCACATTCGACACAAATACATCAATTATTTAAATGATATTGTTTTTTTTTAACGTTTTCAAGTCATACAAAAAATACAGTTAAATGGAAAAGAACAGAGTTTTTTTCTTAATTAAGCTATCAAGTATTTTATTGAAGTTTTCCAATACATAAAAAATTTTTCCATAATAAATTTTATAAAAATTTAGTAAATTTTATAAAAAGGTAATATTGCTTAATTTTGAGAATAACACATTCCACATAAATTATTAAATTGTTACGATATACAGTAAATAATACTTATCTCAGTTAAAAAAGAAAAATAACTACAATATAGCAAGGGTCTTTTCTTGTTTTTAAAATTTTAATGGTTGCTGATAAAAAAACCATTTATTTAAGTAGCACAACAAAATGTTTTCTGCAGCTCAGCTCCATCATTGACTAACATCAACCTTATCCCACTTCATGCTCACATACATACCAATACAATGCCTAAAAATGTCCCTTCTACGCCTTAATCTCATTTAATTCCACATAAATTCCGAGAAGATTTCTGTAGACAAAGACATAAAGTTGACCTTTTGAAATGTTTGAAAATTTAGACAAATACCTTTAAATATGGCTTCCAGACTTTTTGCTTTTGCTACTTTTCACCGTTATCGGGTGCTGACCAACGCTAAGTCGTTGGGATTAAGTAACTTTTTAGAGAGAAAATAAATAATTGGAAACGAAATAGAAAAGGGAGACAAAGAAGAAAACCCAATAGCTGCAACAGCAACGATGTTCACAGAAAAAAAAATATAACTGAACAAGTTGTGCCTATTTCATGGCAGATAAATATTGATTGTATCAGGCCCGTAGCCAAGACAAGGTTTTTGGGGAGCAGTTGCCTTACACACATTAATATCAATACAAATAGTACTATCAAAAGAAAAAAGGAATAATTTTGAAGAAACAGCAATTACAAAAATACTAGCAAATACCCGCTGCTTCGCGTGCGATAAAAATATTAAATACCATGTAAAAATTTAAAATCTTAAAATTAAAGTGTTTTGTTTTATCTTCAAATACAAAATAAAAATATATTTGTGTTTGCTTAATTTTTAAAAAATGGTATAAATATTAAACATTTCTTAATTTAATTTGAATTACCTTCTTACAGTTATTGTTATGGTGCATAAAGTTGCTTGGATTTTTCTGTATTTTGTAAAAATATGTTTAAATTTGTAATTAAAAAATGTAATTTTTTAACTTAGATTATGAATATGAATATATTCTTCTAAAGTTTTGAAAAGTTTCCATTATTATAACATCAAGCTTTTGGCTATATCTCAAAAACTATAGATTTTCTCAGTACAACGCATTTTTTTATAAAAAGTCGTTAATAATAAAAATAACGGTAAACGAAAGATTTTTCGAAATTATTTTGTACGCATATCTAGTATATTGAAAAGTTCCCGTTTTTAAGTCATCAATTTATTTCGATTTTCTGAAAACTACATATTTTATCAATATAACACATTTCTTTGGAATTAGATTTCAATTTTTTAATTTGCAATCAAACATCTCGGCCATTTTCAAATCGATGTTCATCAAAGTCTTTGGTCTGAAAAGTCAATTAAGTGAATTTGGAGAAATGAGAAAAGATTACTGTTACTTCACCAATTCAATGACTTAAACGGCTTTCAAAATACCTTTAAAACACTCAATTTGTGCTCAAGAGATAGACAAAAAATTATTTATGTTGCAATTTTTTTTCAATTTATCTGATTTATCTGATTTGATCAATTTTGACAAAAAATTCATTAAACAGTTTCTATCATTAAAAATCATTGGGTACCACCCCCTATTATTTTTTGTATAAAATTTTATTTTTTCAAAATATTATATATTTTACAATGTTCTTCTACAGCTTAAAAAATTTCTGTAAAAAAAAATTTAAAATATTACGCATTACATTATCAAATTTTAGTATACACTACGTTTGCATTGGGTCAAATGACTCATTTCTAAATGAGAAACGAAGTCATTTCATTTCCGTAATAAATTATCAGTTGTAATTTATCTCATTTAAAACAATTAAATGAGATTGGATACGTTCTTAAAACTTATTAAAAACTATTTCCAATGCATTCAATGGAGAATGTATACAGAAATACCTCACACACTAAAAACAAAGGAAAACGTCATATAACAAAACATTTTATACACGTGTTTCATCATGAATATCAACCAGTAAAAACAAAACAAAGAACAAGTTGTCAAACGAAATGATATACTTTCGCAAAAAAAAAAACACTTTCGAATGACTTATTCCAAATGAGTCATTTGGCCTAATTTAAACTTATTATTATATGACCAAAACCGTTTGAAATATAGAATTTTCATTGATTTTTGGGCGGTTAAAGGGGGTGTGGAAACCGATTTTTAGTACAGCTGTCGAAAGTAATCATACAATACAATTGCCAAATTTTAGTCATGCACGTCTAAAGCCGTCTGAAATATAGCATTTTTAGCATATTGTAGACGTGAAAAGTGGGAGTGACAAAATATTAATAGCCTATCACGATTTCGTTGAAATAACAAATCGTTTGGTACCTATATCGTCTAAGTCGGTTCAGTCGTTCTCGCGTGATTATCAAACATCCGTGCAGTGTCACAACGCTTTTTATAGTGTATATAGATAGATAGATAGATAGTATAGATAGTATAGATAGATAGACTAATACAATCCCAAGTTAGGTGGCAAGGCTACAAAACATAATTTATGCTTATAACTGAATTCTGGCAACTCCCCTCAAAACATTTGCAAAGAAAATTAATCAACACTGTATGAGCCCGAACAAAACCAAAGCGGTTGACTGTTGTATTTCATTTTGGGAATGATACAAATTATTTTATATTTTACTTTGAATTCACATGAATGAAACACAGACACAAAAACAGAACGTCAGATCATTAAAAACACTAGGTCTGTTTCCGTACTCACACTGTGTGACTTGTGAGTCGCTATTTTCCATGAAACAAAGATATCCAGATAGCATACTCCGTGCGCAAAAATTGAAATGTTCTGCGAACTACGTCACTCGAGCTTGTCATAAAAAAGAAAATGTGAAAAAGCAAAAAGTAAACACAAGCAGCACAATTGCAAGCATTTTTTTTTTTTTTTTTAAAAGATCAAAGAACCAAGGCATGCGCCTTATACAAACAACGTTTGGTCTTTGACCTGAAAGGAAAGGGATAGATTTATTTATAGGAATTGATTGGAACAATACGTGAATTATTGATTAGGCGAAACAACCGTGAAAGACAATTTTAATTGCTTTTAACCGAGGCTAGTGTTATGCCTTAACCTCGGCAAGCATTTCCAGCCCTTAGTTGTTTCCATTCCTTTAATTCCACATTTTCCACAAAATTAAGAAATATTGCATTCATTTAGTTTAATTTCTAATATTGTGCACTTATAGTACGTGTAAATTATAATTTTCAATTATCTCTTATGTAATTAAAATTAGTACTAAAGTTTTAAATGATTTTAATGATAGTAACAACAATTTCAGTTTGGGCCATAAAATGAATTCACAATTTTTTTCAACAACGAGAAGAACAACAAAATGAAAAAGAAGCAATCAAAGTGCTGTCAAACTTATCAAGCAACGTAGCTATTTTTTTGTGTAGGAGAACAAATGGGAGAAAATACCCCTGTTATATATAAATTTATTTTCAATAATAGTACTGAAAAATATATTTGCTTAAATTTATTTATAAATGTATTTATAATGTGATTTATTTCATGTAAATAAACCAAGTTTTAATAAGAAAATCTCGATATTTTTCATCGCTATAAATAAATAATCCCCTTTAAATATATTGTGACTACGTTTTTATTTAGCCATTTTGACAAGCTCGAACTACGTCACAACAAAGATGGCGGACATGCGCAATACTTTATCTGTAGTTCTTTGTATCATGGCTATTTTCTGTTTCCGTATTTTTTGTGTAAGAAATGGGAGAAGAAGATCAAGCATAAAATCGCTCTCTCGAGCACAGAATGTGCACAGAGTGTGCTAGAACTCAAGACTTCGAGTAAATTAAGAACAAGCATCAATAAGAAGAAGCATCAAGAAGAACAAGCAAATGTCAAATTATTGTTTAAGTTTTTCACAAATATTCACAAATTGTTCTGCTAAAAATAAATTTACAAATTGCAGTTTCTTTTGATCTTTCATTTTTAACTATAAATAAATTATTTAAAGTAATTTTACAACTTAAAACATAGCTTAAAAGATTTTATAGCTTAAAAAAATTTACTTCACAAACAATTACGACAATTTCAATTGGCGCTATTTACGTTTGACTCGTCTGCTATCAGATCTGCTGTCGAGTGCTCGAAACTTGCTAGAAGCTGTTTCCGTACTTTTGCTAATATTCTTAAAATTCATTTTTATTCTCTCAGTTCGAGCTTACCAGAAGTTACACAAATCCTACACAGTATAGAGTACGGAAACACACCTAATTCTCTATTCTGTCGTTTTCGCGTCACGCATTTCTATAGCGGTTTCATTTTTGTGGATGAACATATTTTCATGTATTTTGTTGCACAGCGAATTTGACAACAGACATCCGCTTTGGTTCTGTTCGGGCTCTATGACAGCAAGAATCTTCCTGAAAGCAACTACACAACATGGCTGTCGTGCTATATTGTGAGAAACTCTCTCGAAAAAGAGAGGAAACCTCTGTTTGCTTTTGTATTGTGCTACTTAATGAATGCAAATAAAATACGTGAATTTTTGTAAGAATTGAAAAATAGACTTTTCGAAAACTTAGTTAGCTATGACACTGAAAATTATCATAGGAATTGAATAATCAAAGAATTATCAAATTGTAATCAAAGAACTAATATACAGAAATATCAAAAAATAATCGGCTCAGCGGTTACCTGGCTTGTCTGGCTTATAGTTTCGTGGGTCTCCTTTAAATAAAAGTTAAGATATAGATATATATCCCGATAATATTTTCTCTCAGGACTCTATTTTCGTTTCATATAAAAAACAAAAATTTTATTTATATTTTTATTTTACACGAATAAAAATTTTTTGAAAGATTTATCTATATATATAAAATGGAATGTGTGTTTGCTTATTTGTTTGTTTGTACCTTATAGAAGACCAAACCTCTGGACCGATCTTCCTGAAATTTTCACAGCATTTAACTAGGACTCTGGCATGATTAATAGGGTACTTTTTTCGACCACGCCCACTTTTACGCCCACTTTTTTAAAATTATGTAATTGCTCCCATATAGTTTTTAACAGATTTACTTCAAATTGTATACACATTATACTCCAGGCGAGGTAGAAATAAACATTTCTTACGCCACGCCCCCTTTCACGCCCCTTTCACGCCAATTTCACGCCAAATTTAAGTTTTAAACTTTTTGTTCTCCGTACAAATTTGTTCCTTCCAACGGATTATTTTTTATTTGGTAGTATATTGCTCTTAATACTGTTGACGTCGCCAAATTACTATGAACCACGCCCACTTCACCGCCCCCTTTTTTAATTCAGATCTTACTTATACCACTAACAATGTTTGCTATACAAAATATTTTTTTTGTAATATGTATTTACACTTACACATTTACACATTTAATTAATCTGCTTTCAATCTATATATATAAAAATGAATGTCTGTTTGTTTGTTTGTACTTTATAGGATGCCAAACCTTTGGACCAATCTTCCTGAAACTTTCACAGCATGTTACTATGACTCTGGAAGGAATAATAGGCTATATAAAGTTTTATTGGACAAAAGGGCGTGGCACCTCCCATATAACCCAAAAATTTAAATCGCCATATTATGGGCATTTTTTGACCTACGTCGATGATATTTGGTACATATGGTATTGGCATAATTAGGAATACGTACCAAGAGAAAAGTGGGTGGACCACGCCCCTTTTCAGGAAAACTAAAAATCGTAATATAGTCTTAACTACTGGACCGATCGCCATTAAATTTTCACAATAGGATATTCTTACGAATTAATTAATTCTTGACTATATAAAGTTGTGAGTGGACAAAGGGGCGTGGCCTTGCCCATATAATCCAAAATTTAAAATCGTCATATCTTGGGCATTTTTCGACCAACGGCGGCAGCTGATTGCATGAAGCAAATAACATGCGGTTCAGTGCTGAATTATAATTGGATTACAACAAAAAAAGGGGAGATGCATTGCAATAATTAAATTAAAATTAAATAAATAAATTTTTGTAAATATATAAATACATTTAATATTATATTATAACGAGGGGGGTAGCGAAGCACACCGGGTTCAGCTAGTAATTTTCTAAAATCATGTTTAAAATAAGTATTTTTGGGTTATACAATGTTCCAATAGTTTTAGATTACCACATCTAGAAGTTCCTTCTTAGCAATACTTATGTACTAATGCGCACTCACTTAAGAATTAGTTTTACATACATTCTCAACTTTACCGTGGTAGGGCAAAATATAATTTGCAAAAAACAAATATTTTTCGCTCAACTTTACTGTAAATTCGTATGTCAGTTTTTGTTCCAGCTTAATATTTGTTTTATTTTTTAACTATTCGTCCGCATTTTTACATGTCCGTCTATTTACCTGCATTCCACATTGTCCGTCTGTCGATATGTTTGCTTTTGACAACCCGTTCACTGCACATTTATTTAATTTTTCAATATAAATCAGAGCACAAAAAAATCACCCAAAGACTTATAAGAATTCTGCAAAAAGCAGTTTACTGTGTAAGGTAGATGTCATCAGTGGTTTAGCTCAAACAAATGTAATTCAGAATTGTGTACAGATGTTGGAGACCTTGCAGCTACATTATATTTTAGGCCCAGTGGGCATTTTAGCGAGTACTCCGCAAAAGAAGGCATGCTACTACTGCTATTATTGACACCAATACACCTTCCGTGATAACTACATTGATGAGTACTTCTGTAAGGCCTACCTTTTGAAGGTTCTGATTCTTTTCATTTTATATGAAAAAATTTACAAAAAAAAAAAAATCTAAAAAAAATTTAAACACACAGAACAGTTTGTAAAAAATGTAGATTTAAAAAAAAAAACAAAAAAAAATTTGTATTTTTTTCGAGTTAGGTCTCGAACGCGGGCTCCCGAAAACTAATACATTACATATTATATTATACGAAAATATTTATATTGGAAAAACTCCAAGTCTTCTTATATTTTTGTATGAAAAAAATTTATAAAAAAATTAAAAAAAATTTTTAAATACACAGAACAGTTTGTAAAAAAATGTAGATTTTAAAAAAAACATAAAAAAAATTTTTTCCGAGTTGGGTCTCGAACCTGGGCTTTCAAAAGCTTACTTTCATTTGTATTGATGCAAAATAAGCTATTGATTCTTAACAACCACGATAGACGAGCGGGTCAGATGTCGGACAGCCACATGAGAGGAACATTGTTCAAATCTGAAATTTTTAGTCGTTTTTTGTTTCAAGTTGATATTTATATTGCTTTTTCTTCTAACGTGACTTCTCGAAAGAGCGCTTCAGGCAGGTCTCTTTTGAGCGAGGAGAGCGGAAGGCCTGACAAATTTCCTAATTTCATAGTGTGGAAGGCCTTTTAAAACCTAATGCAGGCCTGTTAGAAGGCCTTCGGACTCCTGCAATTGCCCACTGGGGAAATACTTGGTTACGTCATGTGTCTATTTACCACTGGGTTGTTTAAAGTATGCTCCTTTCTTTAATACATACTTAGTATGGGAGAGTATAAATGTGCAAAGCTGCCCGACATCGAAATGGAAACAATGAGAAACACTTTAGCAGAGGAAAAGAGAGATAAAGTTTTAAGAGTGGTTTTAAAAATAAAGGATGCAAGATTTTAAGTTAAAAATTCTTACTGAGAAAGAGTACAAAACATTTACCACTGATCAAATGAACATATGCAAACACATTTCAGAACAAAAGAAAACAAGTCCACGCTGCTAAATTACAACACATTAAAAACGAACAGATTAAAAGCTTAGGATTGCACAGATTGGTTTGTAAACAAAACAAATTTTTCTTAACTGGGAAAAAAATTTGCTCTATCAATAACGAAAAATAATTTTTCTCCTATACATCTAATCGCATACATGGAACAATGTATTCAGAGAATAGAAGATGAGAGGGACAAAGAAGTTGCCAGACTGAAAATCACCAACAAAATAACGACATACAAACGAAAAATCTGAAATACCCCAAAGGGAAAATTAATTCTAAAAATCTATGAGACGACGAAAAATTGTTTAAAAAAACTCAATGACATAATGATAGCAACAGCAGATAAAGGAAACAAAACGGTGCTTATATACAAAGAAAATTAAAAAAAAAATAAAAGAACAATTAAACGACAAGAAAACATACAAAACAATAAGAACCGACCCTACAAAACTACAAAAAATTAACAGTGATATGATCAGAGATTTGTTCAGAAACAACAAAATTGATATACAGCAAAAATAAAAATTATCATGTTCAGCAGCAAATGCGCCAAGACTATATGGCTTACCCAAAAAACATTAGAAGGACACATCTCTAAGACCAATATCATCATCAATACATGTACCTTGCTACCAACTATTCAAGCACATAGGTGGAAATCTTAAAAAAATTATTTCGGAGAAATATAATTTAAAAAATATATTCAAACTTAAAGAGCAATTACATAATACAACTCTGGAGGAAGACAAAATTCTGATATCCTTTGATGTTATATCGCTCTTCACCAACATTCCGACATTCATTGCTATAAAACACATAATGCAACAATGGACAACGATTGAGAGGCACACGAACATTCCGAAAAGGGATTTCTTAAAAATGCTTGACTTCTGCCAAAATAAAAACAACTATTTCAAATACGACGGGACCACTTACAAACAACTTTTTGGAATGCCAATGGGAAATCCGTTATCACCCACCATTGCAGATATAAAATTTGACAATTTATTAGACAATACAATGGAAAAACTTAATATTAATAACGTACACATGAAGTGTACATGAAGTGTATATCAGAACATTAAACAAGTATTACAACAAAATACAATATACAATGTTAATAGAACAAAACGAAAGCATTGCATTTCTGGATGCCAAATCACACAGAACAAATAATAAAATATAATTCAATGGGTACTCAAAGCCAACTTCCTCAAATAGGATTATAAACTTTAGATCAATTCAACCACTCAAACAAAAATCAACACTGCAAACAATCTAATAAACAAAGCACTGGACATCTGCGACGAAAAGTATTGAGAAGATAATGTGAACAAAATAAGAAACATTCTTAAAACTAATGACTACCCTAACTTTATAATAAATAACTTTATAAATGACAAAATCCATAAACTCCGCAAAAAAATCCCACTGCCGACTAAAGTGACATCTGGCAACCTTAAAAAATTCTATAGCGTACTATACATAAAGCAACTAACAGAAAACAAACACCTTCACTCTATCATTAATAAAGATAATACGGCATTTGCACTCAAATCAAAACAGACACTTATGCCCTGTT
This sequence comes from Dichetophora obliterata, assembly GCA_963920525.1. Classification (NCBI taxonomy): domain Eukaryota; kingdom Metazoa; phylum Arthropoda; class Insecta; order Diptera; family Sciomyzidae; genus Dichetophora; species Dichetophora obliterata. The sequence goes on from OY986437.1 coordinate 87,745,330, forward strand.
TACGTAAAACAAATGATGCATCTATTTCACTAACGCATCGTCAAACAGGCGGCAATCAGCTGTTTTGGATCCATGCATGAAGAATGTCAGACACAAACGAACACAGCTGACTCAGTAACGAACGAAGACGTATCCTCAGTTGGAGGATATCCAAAGTTGGAGAACGAGACCTCACAATTTGATGAGAGCAAAATTATTATCGTTCTGAAAATGGAAGTTGCTGCTAACAGTTTTTGGAGCTAGTAGAGCAAAAGCAGATGAAAGATGGAGCGCTATCTGCTAAAGTAAACTTCTACGGTCCTCCACAATGAAGTGCACACAATCTTTTTATAAACCGAAACTATCACAAACAATTTAAAAACAGATTATGAGCTTTAGATCAAGTAAGTTTTCAAGAAGACAACAACAACAACAACAACTCTGTATAGAGTCAATTACTTAGCTGACTAGACAGTCTATTTCGGAAATCGCTACATATTCCTCTTCAGTAGTCTTTGAGTGATTAAGCTGTGATCAACTCACTGTTTAAACTAGCATATGAATGTGCAGATTCTGGAATTCATTCTTATGAATTGTATGGCTGCTAATCATATGACATTTCAAAGCAGTAGGCTGGCTATTTATAGATCACCGCCATCAACTCTATCAAGGGTTGCCATCTGTTCTAGTTGCTTTTTCATTTATTTCAATATTCATTGGTGTTCGATTGTTTGTCGAAATGCACCATCGAAATGAAACGAGTTTTTGCTTCGCCAGAAGCTACTGTTCTAACTGAAAGGTGGCTATTTTCACAACCAAATGTTCAATTACACATGACTTTGACCGAAAAATCGATCAATTATTAGATTATTTAATTAATTTGACATTAATTAAACTTATTTGGCCGTGCTCTGCCATAGTTAAGTTAATTAGTTTTTATGATCTATTGAATAATTACATGAATTAAGATTGTGAGCTTTAAATCAAGTAAGTTTTCAAGAAGGCAACAACAATTTCATGTAATTATTCAATAGATCATAAAAACTAATTGACTTAACTATGGCAGAGCACGGGCAGCTAAGTGATTGACTCTATACAGAGTTGTTGTTGTTGTTGTTGTTGCCTTCTTGAAAACTTACTTGATCTAAAGCTCACAATCTTAATTCATGTAATTATTCAATAGATCATAAAAACTAATTAATTTAAAAACAGTTTAATTTCTACCAAAAGTCAACAATTCAATAACTAAAACAGCTGATGCAAAAAGTATTGCCACCTATTAAAAAATGCAAGTAATAAGTATACAATTTTTTAAGATTTTTGTCAGTTTTACGCTAAATGCAGAACTTTTACAATCTGGTAATAATGTTTTTGACAAGTACTGATGTTAAGAGTATTTAAAAAACGTAAGCAACGTAATGTTGGACGACGACGCAAGAAACAATTACAAAGACCCAATTTAGGACGATCACGTCGGAAAACGAACAGAGCTTGTCACGAAGGCTTCGTTTTACCTAAACAGGGCATTAGAACTCTCTTTACAATCGAGAAAAATAAAATAAAAAAACAGCAACAGCACAACTTAGTCTATGACAAGGTATATTCAACATGATAGAGTCGTCACAGAGAGGTGGGTACCGTAGCTGTCAAACATAAGAAGAGCATAAAAGACAATGAATAAGGACTCGAACCAAAACCTTTTGTTTTAAACAAATATGACAAGGTAAATTCAACATGGTAAAGTCGTCACAGAGAGGTGGGTACCGTAGCTGTCAAACATAAGAAGAGCGTAAAACACAATGAATAAGGACTCGAACCAAAACCTTTTGTTTTAAACAAATATGACAAGGTATATTCAACATAGTAAAGTCGTCACAGAGAGGTGGGTACCGTAGCTGTCAAACATAAGAAGAGCGTAAAAGACAATGAATAAGGACTCGAACCAAAACTTTTTTTTTAAACAAATTTAAAGTTTCAAGCACAATATCTGAAAATAATTTTATGGGTGATAAACAGTTAGCCCTTTAATCTGATTTCATTAAAAAATGTAAAGCATATATATATGTCTATAGATAATTTACAACATTATAGCATTTGAAGATACATATCTTAAAAATCTTTACTTTTGTATATATTTAGTATTACTAATTTGCAATCTTGGGTTGGTTAAAACAAAGAGTTATTTATTTTAACCAACATTATTCAAACCAACAAGACCAAAAAACCCTAAAAGTAATAAAATTAACCACAACAAATTTTAATTGGTCAAATAATTAAAACCACATGTAGCTTTATATTAGTGAAAGAATTACTAAAATTGATTCAGTAGTTAAGTTTAGCGTCGTCGCAGATACGTGAGAAGCCTTGTATTTAATAGTATAGATTTCGAAAAATTATCTTTTTGTGTTTAAAAATAAATTTTTATATCTACTTTTGGAACCAAAATACTATGTATCATACAAATCGGCTGAAAAGTTTTCCTTTAACTCCGAGTCCAATTTAACTCTTCATGCGGTAATGTTGCAGATCAACAGCAAATCGCATAAGTTGCTTTATAATTAGTCTTTTTTTTCAATTACATCAAGTAAACAATTTTCAGTTAAAACCACAAAATCAAGACTATTATTTCGAATATTTTTCTATTGATCAATTGTGTTGTGCGTGCTATTAAATTTTTTATCAAAAATGATCCAGAATTGGACCTACAAGTTTAATGCCGACTACGAACGGTTTTTGTTTTGAAGAAGCTTTGCATGCCAGTTTTTTTACTCTCTGAGGCTTGCCATTGTCTGCAGAGAGGTGAAAACCGAACAGAAAAATTAATTCAACTGAAAAAAGTTCTGTCTGTGTTGGAAATTAAACCCGGGCCGCCGCGATGTTCTCTAACTTAGGGGCCACGGACTCTACCAACAAGGCTACGGCCCCAAGTGGTACTTTTTTAAAGTAATATGGATTTTTTTGAAATAGTATTAAGCTTCGAAATAGTTACTTGATAGTGCGTTTACTAAGCAAAATAACGAGGCACCGCTCTCACATAAACAACCTCGCTCTAAAAATTAAAACATATATAAGAACCTTTCTTTTTTGTATTTTTTTATTTCTTGTATGTATTTGCGCAATTGTAATTTTTGTAGTAATTTTTCTTGTAATTTTTTTGAAGTTTTCAAAATGACCTGTGTCATGTGACACGGTGTCCAGATCCTGTGTTTAAGTCCGGCGCTGGTTGATTTCTTGGGCCAAGACAAGAAAAAAATTTTATGGCAGGGGGCTCTTATCGAAAATTATATTAAAAGTATAAATCGGTTTAGAGATGTGTTTGTTATGTAGTTAAACGTATAGAAAATTATGATTTAGGTTTTTTCCTTCTAGCTCCAGGTTTTTCGACCCTGGCAAAAATTTTTTTTGTATTGGCCAAAGGAATCAACTAGCTCCGGATTGAAACGTTGATCTGGGACATTTTGTATATAGAATGGCAAAAAGTTAATCAGCACGTTTTCAGTGTTTTTTCTTGCGTAACCATATGGCAACGACAAGGTGATTCTTGTTAAGAATGAATGCTAAAGAAAAAGAAGGTATTTTTTTGTCGCTCTTCTATTCAATCTGATTTCGCTAGGCCTATCTATACTATTACATAAAATTTAAGTGCAGGCCTTCTTTAACCACTCCAAAAGTATTCACTCTCGACCATAAACGCGATCGTGTGACTGATTTAAAGGTGTGTTTGGCGATGTTGAACAAAGATAAGAAAGATTTTTTTCGTCGATTAGTAACCGTGAATGAAACATAGATACATCACTACAAACCAGAGACAAAAGAACAGTCGAAACAGTGGACTTCACCGACCAAAAGTGCTCCGAAGTATTATCTACATCGATTACCTTCCACCGAAAAGAACGATCAATGTCGAACACTGTTCAGCTGAATTGGACCGTTTCAACGACGACGCTTCGAAAGAGAAACGTCCCCATTTGGCAAGAAAAAAGTGTTCTCCTAACAAGACAATGCGTGCGTTCACACATGCCCAGCTCCCATGGCAAAATTCCATGAATTCAAACACGAATTGCTTCCTCATCTAGCATTTTCTCCAGATTTGGCCCTCTTCGACTATTTTCTGTTTTTAAACCTGAAGAAATGGCTCGGTCAAAGAGATTCAATACCAGAGAGGAGCTCTTCACCGAAACAGAGGTCTATTCTGAGGACTTTCCGAAAACATATTTTTCGGATATTATCAAAAAATTGGAGGAACGTAGGACAAAGTGTATGGAGCTAAGAGGAGACTATATTGAGAAATAAAACTTGTTCTGCCGTAAAAATCATTCCTTATTTCATTTATCACGGAATTATCATATGGCCTTCGTATGTAAACGTGCAGTGTTGTGCTCCAAACCAAAACAAAACAAAAGAAATTTATAAAGAGAAAACGTCCGCAGCCGTGGACCCCAGTGGCATGCAAGTTCTTATATAGTTTTTTTTATTACAGTCGTATCAATACAAATATATTGCAATAAGCTCGTTAAGGTGCTTCGTATGCGCTAGTTGTAAGTCTATAGGAAGCACGCACTACAAGCTCGCTCAAAATTACAAAAATATATACTTCCTCTCACAAGTTGCGGAAGCTACCAACTTTAAATGTTTCGTATGCTCCTGTTGTAAACCCATAGAAAGCACACACTACAAGATCGCTCAATATAATAAAAATAAATATTTCCTCTCACAAGTTGCAAAACCTTTCTTGTTCAGTCAGGAGCTTCGTATTCGCCTTTTGAAAGCTTTTATGAAGCACGCACTAAATAAGCTCGCTCAAAATTATATAATATAAATACATATTTCCTCTCACAAGTTGCGAGAGCTATCTCATTAAGTCGCTTCGTATGCACCTATTGCAAGTTTATGAAAAGCACTCACCACAAGCTTGTTCAAAATTATAAAAAAAAATAAATATTTATTATGTTGACTTTACATGATTTAAATACAAATTCTAAATGCTTGATAGTTTAAATCATACTTGATTTTAAATACAAATTCTAGTTGTTTGATAGTTTAAAATAGTTTATTGAGCTTAAGGTCAAAGTTAGAACAATTAATTGTTCTGCTAAAAGCGTCATCAGAAATCTTTGTGATACCCGTGCAAGCGCGCATTAACGCACTGCACCACCGGGGCGATGAGATTTGAAGTGTCAATTTCTCAGTTTTTCTCAATTTCAAAATTTCACATTTGTTGTTGTATTTCTGTTTTACTTAAACTATCAAACATTTAGAATTTGTATTTAAATCATATAAAGTCAACATAATAAATATAGAGGTCATTAGTAAAAACTTTAATCAAATGGTAGAGCTCGACCAAATGGAAACAGCTGAAAACAAAATCAGCAAAAATTCTAAAAACAACTTCAGTAAACATGCTTTGTTAGTGCAGACTTCCAGCAGGCTGTTGGACTACATATAATAACATAAGCATAGAGACTAAAGTAAAAAAGAAATACAACAACAAATGTGTAATTTTGAAATTGAGAAAAACTGAGAAATTGACACTTCAAATCTCATCGCCCCGGTGGTGCAGTGCGTTAATGCGCGCTTGCACGGGTATCACAAAGATTTCTGATGACGCTTTTAGCAGAACAATTAATTGTTCTAACTTTGACCTTAAGCTCAATAAACTATTTTAAACTATCAAACAACTAGAATTTGGGTATCACAAAGATTTCTGATGACGCTTTTAGCAGGGCAGAAATTGTGCAATAAAATCAGCTAGTGATTTTTTCCTTTTCATATTGAAAAAACTTTGTTGTTGTTGTTGTTTCTTTGGAAAAATTCGTTAGAACAATTAATTGTTTAAACTATCAAACAACTATAATTTGTATTTAAAATCAAGTATGATTTAAACTAGCAAACATTTAGAATTTGTATTTAAATCATATAAAGTCAACATAATAAATATAGAGGTCATTTAGAAAAAACTTTAATTAAAATAAATATTTTCTTTCAAAAGTTGAGAGAGCTACCTCGTTTAGGTGCTTCGTATGTACCTGAAGGAAGTCTGTAGAATTCACGCTATTCAAGCTCGCTCAATAAAATTTTATTACTTGCAAGGAATTTTAAGGTGCATCGAGGTAGAAAAATATTTTCGCTCTCAAGATTGGAGAGGTAATCTGTTTAGGTAGTTCGTATGTACTTGTAGAAAGCACGCACTTTAAGCTCTCTCAGTTAGGTTTTTATCTTGACCTCGAGAAAGTCTTCTCGAAGTGCCTTCGAAGAGAGAAAATTTTAAACCTATTTTCACAAATTTCATAGAAATTTTATCGAGGCAGAAACCTCTCTTAAAGGATCTTAAAAATGGAACCTGTTGGAAGTTAAATTGTTAGTTGGGTACAAATCTTTTCATTAAGAAACTTTGAATGTCCACCTTCTTGTTAATTGATTTAAGCCCATGGGGCAATGTAAATAATTTTCACCTTCCGACTATCTCCTAAACTTCGTCCTTACAACAGATGATGCACACACTGCTGCTTTTCATCACCGCAGCATGAAAAACTATTGACGACGACTACTGCTATAAAGAAATACACACAAACGCGGCAAGACTCGCATGCAACAGCATTGCAATAAAAAGTCGATTATTTTTTGCACAAACTTTTTCATACATAAACTTTTCAATAGGTAGCAGAGTGAGCAACTATGTGGGTGTGTGGGTGTGTGTGTGTGTGTAGAAAGTAACAATCCTATGAGCTCAAGAACGGATGCGGATCCGTTTCGAGCCCGTTACGAGTCCGTCAGTTCGCACACTTCGCTTTCTTGTGTTTCGACGGACCCGTTTCGAACCCTTTACGAATTCGTCAAAAAATGATTACAACGTTAACATAAGGCACTACTTATTTTTATTTTAAATAACTTTTTTATAGTATCATTAGGCACTTGCTCCCCAAGCTCTCCTTCAAATTGAATAAAACTCCTTGTCAGATTTTTTAATTTTTTATCATGAGTGAACAATCATTGCATAGCCGTACACAAGATATTTTCCGGAAACTTACTAAATAACTAAAATTCGTATTATTTAGAAAAACCGAGCCCGTCTCGAATTAGTGTTAATTCGTATTTGAAGTCCGTTCTGAGTTCAAGGTCCAATCCATTTCGCAATACATTTCGGATAAAATATACGAAGAAGTCCGTATCGAATTCAAAACGGACCCGTTTGGCACACTGGGAAGTATTACAAGAAGAAAAAAGTACGCAAGTGTAAATTTGCTGCAAGCATTTAACAATAACAACATTTGATATGCTTTTCAAGCAAAGTGTTGCCTTCACTAAGCATGCCATCAAAGTGTTGCCATCTTTTTGTGTACTGCTAAGTGAGGTGTGGCAGCGCTGCATACAAATAAGCTGCCAACAAAAAAATACAAAAACAACAAAACAAAGAACAACATCCAACACACATACAAACAGCACCTACACACAGTTGCTTCTATAGTTTTTGTATAAATTGCTAGCATATTCTTGCCAGCAAAGCACATGTTTGCCTGCGTGTTGTTCTTTTATGTTGCCAATAAAAGCAGGAGTGAATATATTTTGATTTTTTTTTCTTCCAAACAATCATTAAAATTTAGTAACATAATATTTGTATTTGCCTTTGATACGCTTAGCTGGTTGAACCAGCAGTCGTCAAGTTAGCGTAAACTGCTAAGGCGTAATGGCTGATATGTATGATAGTATGTGTGTGCGTGGGTGTGTGACCATGTGACCTATAGAAAAAGCAGTATATTTAAGCCTGTAAAAGCTACAAATAAATCAAACTATTATGAGAAAGAAAGTAAAAGCAGCTGCAGTTGGACATGACTACTGGCATTAAGTCAGTCTTAAAGCAGCTTTAGAGCAATTTCAAAGATTTTTCTGTATTTAACACACAAATAATATTTTAAATTTCTTTTTTACATTTACAAAATAAAGTTTTATTGCTACATTTTAAGGTATAGTTGCATTATTTTGGCTTTGAACACTCTTACATATCAATCATATACATATATATGTTTTTGTTATCTAGGAATTGTTTTTATTTACCCTTCAGGAAATGGAAACATTCCCGGATATAAATAGGAAACATTCCATGGAATGTAGGAAGCATTCCTTTCAGTTGGACACTCCATTTATTTTTTTAAATAGCATGTCATTAAAGGGAAACATTACTCTCCGCTGTGTTAAAAATGAATGTGAAAATATTCCTCACCGCTGTCTTAAAAAGTGAATTGGAAGCAGTCCTCTCCCCTGTTCTAAGAATTAATGTGGAAACATTCCTCTCCCTTGTTATGAAAATGCCCTGCTAAGATTCGAACCCGGGACCCCTGAGCTACAGTCAAGCGCGCTACCACTAGACTATCGAATAAGCAGCTAGGAAACAATAATATTTTATGTTGTCATTGCTTGAAAATAAGTAAAAGTTTCTACATGCATCCTTAAAGAAGCGGTTTGGAAACAACATAAATACAAAACTACCCTTAAGCTTCCGAAAGATACGGTGGAGAATATTTCTTTATCACTGTTAGATGGAAGCCTTCCGATTTTTCTGGAGGGAACATTTACTTGCTTATAACTTAAGGAATAAATAACTACATATATATAAATTTTTGTATTCGTCGTGCATCAATGCAATTTTTGTCTTCCATAAATAACTGAAACATACGGAAAATAAAAGCTTCTTCTATTTACAGTCAAGAAAACAAGCAATATTGTCGTTACGTTTCGTTAGTTACGCATGCATATTCGTGCATGTTCGCTATCTATCAATTTGTATTTATAAATTCAATGGAATTTTACGTATTGCTTATATCATGATTTTTGATATTTGTAAAACTTTTTATAGAAATATTCTTACCTTAAGTCTAAAGGCTTAAATTTTTTGTATTATTTTCAGTCAAAAGTAGTCAATAATTGGAAAAGTATTTACGATGTTGCTTCAAATCTTAACATACTTTAAATTGGCATAAGGTTTTCCTGAAAGTGCATATTTGCAATTCGAATATCACAAAATTTTTAAGTCTTTAAACTATAAGAAGAAAATCTTTTTTAATTATATAAAAAAGAAATCTTAAAGTAATACTAATAGCTTTTCAATTAAATAAAATATAATTCTTATATTTATATGATATGGAACTAAAGATTTTTCTTTAAAATAAGAAGAAAAAGATGAATAAGAGAAATAGTTAAAAGAGTACATTTTAAATAGAAATAATAAGACATCTTATAGAAATACGAAGAAAACCGATTTGATAAAATCAACAGGTTAAGAATGTAATTTGATAAAATGTAAATGTAATTTGATAAAATCAACAGGTTAAGTTAGGCTAAATAGGGGATTTCAGACGAACGTACTTGTACGCTGACATGTACGACGACAAAGTAACGGGAATATTTTGTTGAGCTTTCAAACAATCGTTCATGTGCGACGACTTCATTTCATTGCTGCCTCTCAAATGGAACACATCGGCGTAATGGCTGAACAATTTTATGATGACCTTATGATTTAGCAGTAATTTTCCATATTTGGAAAATTGTTATTCAATTTTAATTAATTATAAATAATTATAAAATGTTTCAAACGTTTGTCATATTAATTTTCTCTAATATTTTTTCCGCTTCGTTGCTGTTCACCCGCTGACGCTTTTAATAAAATGAAAAAATGCAGTAAGTCGGACCGACTTGCGTTCACATGGCCAACATGTCGGTCCGACCGGCAGAAAAATCAAAAATTTTTGATTTTCGTCCGACATGTCGGACCGACTGTCTCATTTGCTTTCGAATGATCGTACATGTCGTCGAGCATGCCCAAGTCATCGCACATGTACGATGGTCTGAAAGCCCCTATTTGGTTGGCTCTTGAAGGAACCTCACATAGGCCATTTCGATTCTTAGTTGTACCGATAGTAGAGGTACCGGTTGTACCTTAGTACAGGTCTGTAACGACTTGAGTTGATTTCGCAAATGTTAAGCGAAAAATATGAAACTCCTTCATTTCCACTTTTTTCATAAACTGGTATTTAATGTTTATGTTTATGTTTTATGGTGGAGATGCGTACTGTACCTCCATCTCAAGGCTCCACAGGGTTGGCAGATTATGGAATTTCATCTAGACCTAGTTCTCTGATGAATTTGAAAATGTTTTTAGGTTCAAGGGGTAAAATTCGCTCTAGACTCAGCTCATAATTCCGCAGTTCGTAAGTAAGTGTATTGGAGTCTCCTCTGCTTCTTCACAGAAACGGCAATTATTATCGGTTTCAATGCCCAATTTCATCAGGTGATATTTAAGTTTGCAGTGTCCTGTATGGAACCCCGCTAGAATTCTTAGGTTTGGTTTTCATAAGTTTATTCGAAATTTGGATCTCTGAGTGTTGAAATCTCTGAGGAGTAATTTGGATTATCTTAGCTTTGGAAAACTTTTCCAAAGGCTTGAACTTTTGCGTCTCTCTTCACTTCTTAGTTCTGCTTTTATAGAATGTGTGCCCAATCCTCAGAATGGTTTTGGTCCTATAAATTTGGTGGGTGCACCCTGTCGCACCAAGCCATCAGCTTAATCTTTACCTTATATTGTTTTGTGCCCTGTGATCCAGAGTTTAGCAACGATGTTATTCTTGCCTAGTTAATTAGGTTTTGATTGGAAATTCCCATGTAATTCTCAATAAAATTTCACAGGAAACTAGTACTTTAATTGCTGATTGTCTGTTCGACATCACAATTATATCCTGACCTAATTCCGGTCCAGGTTGAATTGCGAACACAGCTGTATTGGATTTCCGCTTGGATAATACTGGGTGTTGTCCCAATAGGTTCAAGGTGCTTGGTACTTGGCCCGTAAACCCCTGCGCCAATGCCTTCCAAGATGCAATACTTTCTTGCTATTCCATTTTTTCTTGGTAGTAAGCTTAATTTCGAAGTGTTTTTCGAAGTTGTACCTTTTTATTATATCGTATCTTGGTAGATCGATGTAAGGTATGTGCTTTGCAATATCCTCCTTCTCTCTACTGTAGATAGTTTTACCTAAAACTGTTCCCTCTTTAGCGATGCATGCCAGAGTTCGCTTCCGTACTCCCTCTATGAAAAGGTGTAAGGGGGTTTTGTTATCATGTTCCTCATTGGATAGTAATGGATCCACCATATTCCTCATTGGTAGATAGCTTGATTCTTTCAGCCCATGCACCTGCAAAAAAGGTGAGGATGGGTTTCAACATCATGGTATACATCCAGCGAAGAATAATTGTGTTGCAACCCCAGCTTTTCCCAGCCAGGTTCCTACATACGAAGAGTGTGGGCGTTGCTTTGTTTATGGTTTCCTCTGCATGTCTTCTCCAAAAAAGCTTTGAATCAAGTGTGAGTCCTAGGTACTTTACTTCTCCTTTGCTGATTTTCTGTGCATTCTCATAGTTTGGACATGCTTCTTTTGTTAGTAAAAAGTACTATGGTATTTTTGCTGGATTGATATTTAATACCACTGTATTGCACCATTCCTTTGTTACTGACAGTCCTCTCTTAAACTGGTATTTGTAGTTGCTGCATATATTCTCTACATTATTTAATAACATGATATGTCAAAGTAGCTTATATTTCTTTTTTGGAAAAAAAATTGTTTAATAGAGTTTGAAATGAAATTAAATTATTACTTTCCAAGTGATTTTTATTTAGAGCGTGTGCTTATTACCCGACTACGGCGAAACAAGAGGAGCGGTATATGTGCAGAACCGGTATGTAGTATGAATGTTTGTGTGTTCATCTGTTTCATCCTCACTTCTAAAGACGAATTTACACATTTCACTCAAAACGATGATAGTGAACGTTGAACGATGACAGTGAATCAATTTTTAATTTACATTATTCAAAGTGTAAATTTGAAATTTGATGGATGATTCGGCGTTTAATGTCAAAATATATTCGTTGGCTGATTGATTTTATTGACGTTTAAAAAAAATTAAATAAATAAAAGCTATTCAGCAATTAAATAAAAAATATATAAACTTTCTGCTTGAAATTATGTTAACACCTTTCAATTGTGTTTAAGTACGATTGACACATCAGTTTCAAAGTTTGCTTTCACTTTCATCAAAAGTAGGAAGACCTTCTACTTCTTTCACTAATCAATGTGGATGACAATCATCTTCATTTTAAAGATGAAACTCAATTTACATTTTACAACTCAGATGATTCATGCAAAGTAAACGATGATAGTGAATCGTGTAAATTCGCCTTAAGCTACCATTCAAAATTTGACAGATTTAATGTGACCTTTGATGATTTTACAAGGTTATAATTTGGAGCTTTTGATCATGTAATTTATGAAAGAAAGCAACAACAAAAGCAGAAACAACAAAAACTTTGTAAAAAGTCAATTACACAGTAAACTAGACAGCATGTTTCGGAAATAGCTACATTTCCTCTTTAAATTAACATAATTACATAATTTTGTTCTGTAGAATCGATTCACTGTAAGATTTTTACTGGAGTTTGTACAAAAAACAAAGTTCTCTGAATGACGAACTGCGGACTTGAATTTTCAAATAAATGAGAGCTATGAGTATTATTGGAATAAATCTAATATGAGAGACTTATGACAATTTACAAATACTGCAATTTACTCAATGACTTTTATAAATATACTAGCTGAAACCCGGCGCGTTGCTGCCACTCTCCCTATTCAAACGCCCATAAAATGTTATCAGTTAAACAGCATGTCTAAATTGAGGTAGAATACTGAATTCCGAGACTGTGAGACCTATATCCACAAGCCATTCGATATAACAAATTAGGGTTGTATAGGAAGTGCCACGCCCTCTTGATCACCGCTCATAGAATGTAATCAATTAAACTGCATGTGTACATGGAGGTTGAATACCGAATTCCAAAACTGTGCGACATATATCTCCAAAACTATTCGATAGCACAAATTTAGGTTGTATGGGAGGTGCCACTGCCCTTTTCCTTACGCCCATAAAATTTAACCAATGAAACTGCATGCGTAAATTTTGGTCAAATACTGAATTCCGATGCTGTGCGACCTATAACTCCAAAGCTATTTGATAGCACAAAGTTGGGTTGTATGGGAAGTGTCACTCCCCTTTTCCCTACGCCCATAAAATGTAAGAAATGAAAGTGCATGTATAAATTTAGGTCGAATACCGATTTCTTACGCTGTCAACCTATAACTTCAAAGCAATTCGATATTGCAAATTTGGGATGTAAGGGAGATGTCAGGCCTCCATGTCCAACGCCCATAAAAAAAAATCATTGAAACTGCATGTGTAAATTGAGGTCAAAAACTGAATTCCAAAGCTGAATTCCTATAAATTCAAAGCTATTCGATATCACCAATTTGGGTTGTACGAGAGGTGCCCCTCCCCCTTGTCCAACTCCCATAAAATTTCATCACTGAAACGGTACGTCTAAATTGTGGTCGAATACCGAATTTCTAAGCTGTGCAACCCATAACGCTATTCGATAATACAAATTGTTTTTATATTAATGGGAGGTAAAAGAAGGTGTAGCATTTCTTCTTAAACCATCTCGTACTCAAAGCAAAGCCACTTACAAAATTTGAGCTCAATCGGACCAATAGTTTCGGAGTATTGTGATATTTCCAAAAGTAGGCGTAGATGAAGTGTGACAACGCCCGTTTTTATTAAAGTTAGTGACAGTCATCATAAGAACTTATTTACCAAATTTTAATTTAATACGACCAAAACCTTCTTAAATATAGCATTTTTATTAATTTGTGGGCGATAAAAAGGGTGTGGCATTACTTTTTTCCTAAACCTTTGCGTAGCAGTTACGAACAAACCAGTAGAAGGAAGTATCCTATTTGGTCTAGTCGTTTTCAAGTTTTAAGCATCCTAACAAATCACGATTCATTTTTATATGTACAGATATTGATTTGTGGGCGCTAAAAGTGGGCGTGAAAACATTTATGTATCGTGATTGCCTTTTGGAGCACCTACACAGCAAGTTTCAGTATAAAAATGTGTAGAACTCCGGAATTGCCATGATTTCGAAAAAGTGAGCGTATATATATTGCGACGAAAAAGTTATTTTTGTACAGTTACTGACAGTTACCATCTGAACAAAATGATAATATCTTAGTTTTTACGATCGAAACCGTCTGATATATATCCCTTATTTGGTTTGTGGTCGATAGCGCAAATTTGGCTTGTATGGGAGGAACCACGCCCCCTCGTCCAAACGTTACCAAACCTCACAGGAACAATCTATCTCCTCAGCAAACGTTGTTCTGCCACAGACCGCCTTACTGCTATACACAAAAATGTCAAGAAATGTCAAATATATTCACCATTTTCAGTACAGCTGCCGAAAGTAGCCATGTGCACTAAATAACCACATTTTAGTCTAATACGATCAAAACCGTGCGAAATATAGAATTTTTGTTGTTTTGCAAGCGGTAAAAAGGGGTGCGGTAAAATATTTCCCTTGAGCCATCTCGTAATCGAAACAAATCGACTGCCCAAATTTCAGCTCAATTTAGGGAAAGCCTGGCGCACTTTACTTCACTGGACGCTAACTCCCCGAAAAGTGAGTTTAACTAAAGTAGGGCAGGCCTATTTTTAGTGCACTTGCCGAGAGTAACCATATGTACTGAATTACAAAATTTTTGTCTAATACGACCCAAACCGTTGAAATAAAACGTTTTCATTGGTTTGTGGGCGGTAAAAGGGGGGCGTGGAGACCAATTTTTAGTACAGTTGCTAACAGTAACCGTACAAACTAAGCCAACATTTTAGCTCAATCGATCCAGTAGTCAATTTTGATGGTTTCTTAAAGAGTGGGTGTGGCTATATAGCGCTGACGCCCTTTTTTAATACAATTGCCGAAAGTAACCATACAAAGTTAAGTATCATATGTTAGTCTCATATGGCCAAAACTGCATGAAATATAGCATTTTCACTGATTTGTGGGCGCAAAAGGGGGCGTGAAACCAATTTTTCGTACAGTTACTGTCAGTAACTTCACAAACCAAAGTAACAAATTTAAGTCTTATACGACCAAAACCGTCTGAAATAAACCATTTTCATTTATTTGTGGGCGGTAAAAAGGGGCGTGGAAACCCATTTTTAGGACAGTTGTCGACAGTAACCGTACATACTAAATTACAAAATTTTAGCCATATACGACCCAAACCGACTGAAATATAACATTTTTATTTATTTGGGGGCGGTAAAAGGGGGTGTGGCAAATTTTTTTCCTCAACCATCTCGTACCTGAAACAAACCGACTGCTAAAATTTCAGGTCAATCGGTTCAGTAGTTTTGGAGTCTATAGACATCACACAGCCAGACACACATCGTTTTGCTTTATATATATATAGATATTGATTTGTGGGCGTTAAAAGTGGGCGTGAAAACATTTATAAATTGTGTTCGTCTCTTGGAGCACCTAAAGAGCAAGTTTCACTGTAAAAATGTGCAGAACTCCGGAATTGCCATGATTTCGAAAAAGTGGGCGTATTTATATAACGACCACGCCCATTTTTTGTACAGTTACCGACAGTAACCATCTGAACAAAATCCCCAAATCTTAGTTTTTTACGATTGAAACCGTGAGATATTTTTTTTTTTTTTTTGTTTGTGATCGATGGAGCAATTTTGGCTTGTATGGGAGGTACCACGCCCCCTTCTCCAATCGTTACGAAACATCACAGGAACACTCTCAAGATGTGGCTTTATTTTCCCTGAAAATTTCATAAAGATCGGTTCAGCGGTTTTGGAGTCTGTACGTGATATAGCCACATACCCACCCACATACCCACCCACATACCCACATACCCACATACATACATCCATTTTTATATAGTATATAGAAGATAGATTAACGCCGCGTGGTGGGGCTATCCCATACAAAGGGTTGGACATCCAGAAAAAAGTGCAACTTGCAAATTATTATAATATTTTGATACATTTCGAAAGAAATATATTTGGGCTATTTGAATTGGGCAGTTTTTTTATTTTTGAGTGCGTACTTTTGTTTTTGTAAAGCCTCAAAGTTGATATTTTGTAATATAAAAAATATAGTCTTTTTTTTAAAGTCCTATAACATTTCGTTAAACTGCTGGATTGAACAGATCTTTATATTTTATGAAAAGGTATATTCTAAACTTTTAAACCAGATATTTTGCTATCCTGTTATTGCGATGAGGAAAAAAATTAAAAATTAAAACCATTATTAAATTTTAAAAATAAAAAAATGGCTAGGGTTGGCCAGGATCAATTAACCTTACATAACAAATAATGAAAGTAAGAAATGTTTTTCAAAAAAATAAGCGCGCGCCATTCAGCGCTTTCTGAGTATTTCAATATCAAAATTGTATTCCTCGATTTTTTTATAGCATTTCTCACAAAGTTTGCCTATTACAGCATAACTATAGGAACTGATTCAGTTTGATTAGCGATAAAAACTTGCGAATGGAGAAGAAAACAAGTTTGGGATACATTTATTTTTTTAACCCATTCCGGCCCGGCTCCGTGACCTTTTGTAAACGGAAAAATAAATCTTTTGCTTTGATTGCGGCATATCATCTTTACTAGTAAAGTTACGTAAATTTATTGTACTAAATAAGTGTTGACAATTTTAATGAAAATATTTTGGTATACTGTTTATTTATCTGAGACGTCGGGTTCTTGATATATATTTTAGACACGATGCAAATATTTTTAAGAATTCCTGTAAAATTACATAAACTGGTACAGTACAGATAAAGGGTATGAAAATTACATAAACTGGTACAGTACAGATAAAGGGTATGAAATCCACTTAAAAGGTCATCTATGAAATATATTTTAAAAGCAGTGAACATTATTATGTTTGTGACAATTAGAAAATGTTTGCTGCGAAGATATTGCTTATATGATAATGCAGTGTACATAATATATTCATTGCAACAAATTAGCTTGCTTACAGTGAACATAACATATTTATGGCAAACATAATATGTTTTTTATATAAATAAAATTGTTTGCTACAAAAAAGTTTAAATACATACATTAATATCATCTCATATTACGTTTCCAGTAAGCATTTTTTTCTTCGTGTATAATAACCAAAATGTAAAGATTATGATAAAGGTATTTGAATCAACTGCATCATTGTTTAAGGTCTGTTAATAGACGTGGTATTGCAAGGCTCTGGTAAAAGTCATGACTAGTGTCTGACCGAAACCGGAATTTTGGCCGAAACCGAAATCGAAACTGGTTATTAATATGAAAATTTAAGTTTTAAAAAAAATTTTTTTTATTAAAAGGAATCAAAAGTACTTTCATACACATAAGAAAAAAAATTTAATATAAAAAAAGTATTATTTGTATATTAAAGTCTATAATAATTAAAGTTTTCTATATGACTTTGTTATTTTTTATGTTGATTTTCTAAGATTTAAATATAATTTCTAAATGTTTGATAGTTTAAATCATTATTGATTTAAAATACAAATTTTAGTTGTTTGAAAGCTTTAAATCGTTTATTGAGCTTTATTGAGCCAATTTTTGTTCAAAAAAACAACAACAATATTTTCAATATGAAAAGGAAAACATAATAATAATGAAGTTTATAATAATTAATTGAAGTTTACTATAATAATAAATGAGATAATTTTTTATTTTATTTATAGCATAATCATTGCATACTTTATATCTTCAGCACACAATCAAAATAGAATAGCACCTACAATATACTTTTTTGTAGAACTACAAAACAAAGTATTTTTATTTTTTTTAAAGGTTTAGTATTATAAAAATATAAATATTTCGTTTTTTTGCCTTTATTCCACGCACACAGAATTCGTTCGGAAGTTTAATTATCATTTTTTGGTTTCAGTTCCTATAAAACTTTAATATGAATTGCAATAGAGATGATAGAATCGAAAATGATAGTTAGTCGAACACATAAAATTAACTAAAATGTTTTGCGTTAACAGAAGAAATCAAATTATAGACGAATTCATATTTTTCGTTTTGTACAATGCGTTGTAAAAATTTTATTATTTGAATTAATTGACTGATGCAAGAAGTTTTCACCAAAAGTTTCGGCTAGTTTCGGCTATTCGGCCATATTGAGGCCGAATAGCCGAAACTGGCCGAAACTGACAAAAAGGGCCGAAATTGGCCGTAACCGAAACCGAAACCGAGTATTCAGTCGGACACTAGTCATGACCGTAACACTGCTCGCAGATTTTTTACTAATTACAAGAAAAGTTCAGAAATCACTGGAGTAGACGAAATTTAATTAAACGATTTTTTGTTATATTGCAGGTAAAACATTTTAATATACATGTACATATATGAATTATTTTGTTTTACATTAATGCGTAAAAATAGCATCTGGTCTTAAAATTAATATCACAAAATTAAAAATTTTTGTTTAGAAACAACAAAATTATACGTTGAAATTTATGATTGGTACTACATGCCTGTAACTGTACATAAAATATTAATGCACAGTGCGAATATAGTTAAAAAAGCGATAGTACCCATAGGTAAGTTATCCGAGGATGCGCAAGATGTGAGGATGCAAGGATGCCAATCACAAACTATTTCGGTTCTTCACACTTCACAACACGAGAAAATTTTCAAGATCTGCTTGCAATTCAAATCTTTTGCATGCCCTTCTGCTCAATTCAGATTCAGTACTTTCAATCCTTGGTTTTAATAAAAAATAACCACAAAGCTATCTGATTGTAGCAAAATACCTTTTTGATGAGGAAATTGAAAACAGATAATGTGTAAAATTAAGAATATTGTATAATTATGTGTGGTATATATAAATAACTGTTTATACTATAATTATATATAATTTGTTTTAAATAGAGATGTATGATGTCTTTAAACATCTTTTAAATGTAATAAGCTAATAAATTATTGTTTAAAAACACATTGTGTAATAAAATACAGGTACGAAATATCGCTAAACACAAAAAATTTTTTTACTATGAATTTTTGGGTCTCCTAGACCCACTACGCTCATAAAGGTTAAAGGATTTTATGAGAAATTCTTTCAAGAAGACATGTTTAAAATTTGGCCAAAATACATCAAATGGTTCCAATATGCAAGAATAATAAACAATTTTTAATCCTATCGATTCTCTTTTACTAATAGAAAGATTTATAACAAACGGGATCGACGAACTGATCACAGATGAAAAGTAACATACATCAATCAGAAGTTGAACTTTGTTGAGCGTATCTATTCGGGGAAAGCATTATTTTTCACATGCTCTCTCGCGATTAAGTCATTAATCAATATAATGCATTGAGTAGTTTACTGTAAAAAGTAATTGGTATTTGAAACACTGCCTTAAAATCATCAGTAGCCTTAATTTAATCGTAGTCTTTCTATTAATATTATGCAGCCTTAATTTTAGGCAGTAGGAAGCTTAAATTCAAAATTTTAACGCGTGCCTGCTGAAAATCATACAGTCTTACTCTTATTTTCAGCAAGACGCACATTAACTTAACTTATAGCGTTAAATTGTTAATGTGAAATTCAATGAAACTAATAAAATTAAGCGAAGCTACTGCTTTTTTTACTATTTAACTGTCTTTAAATAAGACAGTATTGTATGTTGCTTTGCAATAAATAAAAGCAACAGTATTTTCCTCGAAAGCTGTCTTAATGCTGTTGCAGATTACTTTAAGACAGTTTTTGCACCTAAAAATAAGATTTATTTTTAACAGTGTTGACAATTTTGTGATAACAGAATATAATGTGACACCAGAAAGTGATTAAAAATACCAATCTTATGAGAGAGATCGTACGTTTTGAGAATTTATTTATTGTAAATTCTTCAGTGACCTTTATTACAAGACCGTTAAATTAAATGCAATAAAACAATCAGAATATGATTTATGAATTTCATAAATTCAATTAGAAATTCAGAATGCATCAATTGAAAATAAGAAATTAAAAAATTACGATTTAGAAACGATAAATTGAAATTCGCACAAGTTTAAATGAAATTCAGAATAGATAAACTTAATCTCAGAATTCCAAAGAATTAAAAAAGAATAATTTGAAATTTGGAAAGTATGTTTGAAGTAAAGAAAAAAAAATTGAAACTTAGCAAAAAACAATTGCAATTCAGAAACTTTATTTCAAAGTCAGAATTTTTCAATAGCAAAAATTATTACCTTTTATATAAATATTTAATCAATTGTTTAAAATATAGACAACTTATAATTTCTGAATTTAATTAATAAAACCTTTTTGTAACATGTTCTATCATAAATTTTTGAATTTAACATGATTCATACCAATCTGACACACAAAACATATTATGTTATGTCAAATTTGATTTATTTATACATTATGATACAAAATTTCATATATCTTATTTATAAATATGTCGCAGAGTGTATATTTAACTACGGAACGTCAAGCATTCGTAAAGTGTTTGGATGTGATCATAGGTTGCACGTTGACTTAAATCAAATTAAAAAAATATTGAATGACATTTGAAGCAAAGATAATTTTTGGAAATGAGAATAAAAATCAGATACGAATAGAACGTGCAACCTATAACTACATCGCGTTCCAGAAATTTATAATTTAAATAAAATAAGATGGACGCTTCAAATAATCTAGAAGCTTCGCAAGATGTCGACGCTTCGTTATTAGAAGTTAGATCTTTGTGCCCTGGCCCACAACAGCAGAAGGACGATACTGAAAAAAAGGAGATTACTTTTAGAGCAACAGAACAGGAACTTTTTGGCGTTGTTGCAAGCTGTTAAAGCGCCAATCTCTAGAAGAAATGTGCAACTTCCTGATTTTGATCCTGACAAAGCGAGTGTTGATGCACGAGCATGGATAAAAACCGTGGATATGTGCATGGCTGATCAGCATTTAGAAGACGCTTCCCTGGTGATTTCCTTGAGTCAAGCTTTGAAAGGACAAGCTTCCGTTTGGTTTTCTCAAGTATCATTTCCGGGGATGACTTGGAACGATTTCAAAGACATTTTTACAATGAGATTTGATTGCCCTGAGACAGCTGCTGCATACTTAATTAATCTGTTCAACAGCAAACCAAAGGATGGTGAAAGCCTAGCTTCATATTCAGCAAATGTCAAAATGGAAAAATTTAACAATTGAAAAAATAGCAGCTTCAACTGTTTTGGCACATATTGCCCAATTTGACCCGCTGGTGCAAATACTTTCATTTACAACTGATATTGGAACTAGATTACAACTTCAGCAAGAACTGAAATCAATGTCGTTTTTGAAAAGAAAGCTGTCCAGTAATTTCCATGAGCGTGATGAATTTGATGTAAAACGGCAAAAGTTGGTGGTCAAATGTTTCAGTTGTGGCAAAATTGGCCACAAATCAGCAGTATGCAAGCAGAAAAAGGATAACCAAAGGACGGAAATGAGACCTAGTACTTCGCATGGTAGATTGGCAAAAAAAGATTCAGCAGATCAAACATTATCAACGGTGACTTGCTTCAAATGTTACGGTGCTGCACATTTTGCTTCACGCTGCCCGAAATTGACCGACAAGACCAGCAACAATGGGAGTTCGTTCTGCTGGAAACTTTAAGCGACGTGTGGATGTATGTATGGTTGAGGCACCGTCAGGTATTTTGCGAAGGTCAGGTGAGCAGTTTTTGTTTTATTATGACTCGGGGGCGGATTGCTCACTTATCAAAGAATCTGTAGGTCACAACTTTGGTGGCAAGCGTTTTGACTATGTAGTGACTTTGACAGGCATTGGACAAACTAGTGTAATAAGCAAATTTTGGCAACATTTGAAATAGATTAACTAATTGTAGAAATACTTTTTCATGTGTTGCCTGATTATTGTTTACGCTTGAGTATAATGTTACGTCGTGAAATTTTAAATCAAGGTATATAAGTGCAAATGACTGTAGACCATCTAAAATTTAAAAGGGTAGAACATGTGATAGTCAATATATGTGATATGAAGACTATTGACGTCAATTTCGACAGTATTGATACTGATATTCCTGATAACTATAAGCCAAAGTTACTTTCCATTTTAAATCAGTTCAAATGTTATTTTACAAACGTAACTCCGAACTTCCTTGCAAATGTTGAGTCAATTCAAATAAAACTTAAAGATTCGAACAAGTCACTTTTCCGGCGCCCTTATAGATTGAGTCCTGTTGAACGAAGCATAGTTTGCGGTAAAATTAATGAGCTACTTGCTGCAGGTGTGATTCGTCCTAGTACTTCACCCTTTGCTAGCCCCATATTATTAGTTAAAAAGAAAGATAGCACGGATCGCCACCGTCCTGATTCAATAGAAAAAACAGCGTTTGTAACCCCGGAGGGCCATTAGGAATATCTTTCAATGCCTTTTGGGTTGCGAAATGCACCTGCCGTGTTCCAACGTGCTGTTATAAAGGCTCTTGGTGAACTTGCTAATACCTATGCTGTAGTTTATATGGATGATATTCTGGTTGTAGGCACAGATAGAGTTGATGAAAGTTTGGAAAGAGTTCGGGTTGTGTTAAGTACTTTGTAAAAGCTGGTTTTTCATTTAATATAAAAAAATGTTTTTTTTTAAAGAAGAAAGTTGAATATCTTGGATTTGAAGTAATTTGTGGCGAGGTTAGGCCCAATCTAAGAAAAATAGAGGCATTGGTGGCTTGACCTCCTCCAAAAACAGTTACTCAATTGCGTCAGTTTATTGGGTTAGCGTCATACTTTCGGCAGTTTGTGCCTAAGTTTTCACAAACAATGGCTCCTCTTTATGCATTGACAAATTCTTCGAAAAGTTGCCTAGATTGGAAACCTTTACATGAAGATGTTAAGCAGAAAATAATTTCTGTTCTGACGAATGAACCTGTTTTGACCATATTCAATTCAGATAAACCCATTGAATTGCATACGGATACAAGTGCTATAGGATATGGTGCAATATTATTTCAAGGATGTGATAAGAACTTGCAGGTAATTGCTTATTATAGCAAACGCACGTCCATTGCTGAATCAAAATATCATTCTTACGAATTAAAGACTCTTGCGGTAGTTAATTCGATTAAGCATTTTAGGCACTATTTGTATGGAATTAAATTTACTGTAGTAAAAGATTGCAACTCCTTAAAATCAGCGCATACAAAATTGGATTTAACACCTCGTGTTCACAGATGGTGGGCATTAATTCAGTCTTTTGATTTTGACATTGTTCACAGAAACGGTGCATTGTTCTGCTTACAAGTACTCACATGATCGTTTGCGCAAAGTACCTAAAGATGGACTCTATGAATGTGATGAGAGTGTCGATATATCTAATGCTGATATATAGCACGATGCTCTGTTTAACATATTTGCTATAAGACTGGATATATGGTGTAATTTACAAGTATGCTTGTTGTGTTTGTGTATTACAATGGTAAAGTGGTAAAGTGGTAAAGAGCGCTGGATGGAAGTGCTGTTAATATTCATTGCTGGATGGAAGCAATGAAATGTTGGATAAAGAAATGAATTATGAATTTTAATAAAAATTTCTGTGATGAAAATGCATCCGAAAAGAATACTTTGAGCCATATATTCAGTTCTATGTAAAATTAATTAACAATTATGTTTGTATTGAACTTTGATTAATACCATTTGTGAACCGATTTTGTGAATTATATTAATTGTTGTCCAATTGTTAAAAATAAAAATAAAAAAAAATATATACTTTGTTATGAGTCAGAAAAGGCCGAGAAGTTTTGGTAACATTTACTTTAGTCACACTGAGGCGTGTGACATGTCAGAATGGCCGTGTCGCAGAGTGTATATTTAACTACGTAACGTCAAGCATTCGTAAAGTGTTTGGATGTGATCATAGGTTGCACGTTAACTTAAATCAAATTAAAAAAATATTGAATGACATTTGAAGCAAAGATAATTTTTGGAAATGAGAATAAAAATCAGATACGAATAGAACGTGCAACCTATAACTACATCGCGTTCCAGAAATTTATAATTTAAATAAAATAAGATGGACGCTTCAAATAATCTAGAAGCTTCGCAAGATGTCGACGCTTCGTTAAATATATCAAAACAGAAAGTCTTTTTCGTCAAAAACATTATTCCAATCAACACCGGCAATCCTGCTATTAAGGATGTCAAAATAACACAAGTTATAATTAAATTTTACATCAGAGTCAAAAACGCAGTGTTCTAGGTATTGAATAAATTCCACAGTCAAAGTAACTGATAGATGATGCATATCCGAGGAGGTATTCGGAAAAGCACTAACATCTAAATCAAATTTAATATTACCACTCAGCAATAAGAAAGCCACCACCTTGAACTATCCAGTTCTTGAACCATCTCTATCTCTTCAATATACAATATAAATATTTGGATCTAAGAATTTTTCATTTCAAAAATCGTTATTGAGCCAAGGTTCAACAAAAACAATAACATCATAATCGTTTGCAGTTGTATCAGCAAAAATAGCATCACCTTTCGTTCTCATTCCAGAAATATTTTGGAAATACATTTGAAGGAAGCTAAAACTTTTAAAAACGCTTTCATCTTTAACTGCATGGAAATGAGAAGATTCCAAATCTGAAGGTTTGGGCCTGCTGGTCTTAGAACAGACCGAAAAGGACGAACTTTTATATTAGAATGCCAGAACGTTGGTTTAATCAACAAATCATAATAGTTTGCAGCAATTCCAAATTTAAAATTGATATATTTCAAACAACTTTAAGAGACATATTTTTTTTTGTGATGTTGAAACACTCAATATCTTCTCTCTTAATTGCAGCATATTTTTAAACATAAGCAATATTATCATCTTTACTTATTGTAGATTTAAACGAAGATAAGTGCACATACTTCACTGAGGCAAAAACATCCAAGTCAGTGTGTTCACACTTTCTCATTTGTGGTTGTTAAAAACCCTGTCTATATGTGATTTGCTATTAACTCCTCAAACGATATTAGCACTAAGATCGTACGAAGGAAAAATTTATCCAACAGGTCTTACTTTGGGCTCAGTATGAAATTGAGAAGCATATCTCTCTTTCGACGAAGGAAAATCGTGCTTTATAAATCGATAAACAATTTCGTCATACTTCATTAATCACAAACATCGACGTTGAGCAGGTCAGATGAAAATAATTTATGAGAGTAGAGTAAAGATCTTTTGCAAGATCGTCGTACCAATTTGGTGTAATGAGAAACTCTGGCCTGATCCATACATTGGCACTCGCCCACTCACACACACACACACACACAAACACACATATCTGAATCGAAAATACATTTACATGCAGAACTTGAAACGCACATTGGTGTTATGCTACAATACACTTATACAATGAAACGATGCGATGCCAGCTGAAAGTATACACAGGAGACTAATTGAAAAGGATTAGACTGTATATAGCACATACATGTCGTACATTCAAATAAACAAATATATATGTAGGTGCATATATTCACAAACACATATAAAAACACCTACAAACAAAAGTGGCACACAAACACTAAACACAAGAAAATACACAAGCATGGCATCATTTATTCAAAGAACAGTTTTTATACATATACAGATACATTCACACAAATACCCATTCACACAAAAACACATACACTGACACGCACACACATTTGCCCGCAAACCAATTAGAGAGCTCATGTAATTTCATTTAGGCATTACTACAAATACAAACGCAACATTTGTACATTCATCCATCTGTGTCATTGTCTGCCGCTCTGTCCGTCTGTCTGTACGTCCGTCCATCTAAATACTGCATATTGAATAGTTATCGTTGTTACGGCAATGTAGCTCCTGTAGCGCCTGGCGTATACTTGCTTGTGGGTGCTTATCGCTGTGTGTGTGTGTTTTTTTGTGCGAAACACTAACACATTTGTAAATTTTCCTGCATTACCATTAGTTTTCATTTTCATTTCGGTACCGTTGCGAGCGCAACAGTTATTTTTTCATTTATCTTCTTTGGTGCTTTACTGACATTCTACTTACACACACACGCAGCTTCTTTCTTTAACAAGTGGCCACGATTGCACGATTGAGTGTTGCCACCTTAAGAGTCGTCAAAGCAATGGCAAAATCGTCCCATTTGCTTCAGTTGTATTGGTGTCACTAGTCTTGTGTTTGTGTTGCTTTTGTTTTTTATTGTTATTAACGTTGTTGTAATTGTTGGTGCTGCTAGTGTTATTGTGGTTTGTATTTCTGTTTTTGGTGTTGTTGTTTTTGTTCTATATTTTAGCATTGCTAATAACATCATTTGCAACATCAACTCCTTGCCACTTGATATCCAATTACGTAAAAGTTTTTAGTTTCTGGTTTTGTTTTTCTTTTTTGTGTTTCTTGTTGCCTTTGTAAATATTAAGTTTTATGTTTATTTACGTTTTGTGCAAAAACTGGCTATGAATGGATCTTTAATGTTAGACTAAAGTAAACATCAAATTAAGCAATTTTCTGACATAAATTTGTAGTGGTGTAAATATCCTAAATCAAGAACTCCAACGAATTTCAAAATTGGACCTCAAAAAATGAGCTTGAAATTAATCCAAAAAATTTAAGTGTTTGTTGGTCCTTAAAAACCTAAAAATTATAATACTCTTTCTGCTTTACATCTTGGACTAATTTTAAAATTTATTGGATTACATATTGCATTACATATTGGATTACCAAGAGAGATAACTTTTTGATCCACTTGAAAGTTTAAAATTTTCAATTCAAAAAAAGATTAGTTTTTAATCTGCAAAAAGTTAGAAAAAGCAATATAAATATCAACTTAAAATAAGAAATTTCTCTAAGCATTTCATGACTTGAACACGCGTTCTCTGATGTGCTGGTCCAACATCTTATCCACTCGTCCAACTCAGTTGTTAACAAGGTTTCGCTTATTTTGCATCATTACGAATGCAAGAAAGTTCCTTTCAGAAACGTGGATTCGAGACCCAGCTAAATTAAACTAATGTAGGGATTAAAAAATTATAATAATTTTTGAATTGAAAATTCTTTATAACAAAGTTTGGATAAAAAAGTACTTAAAAATTTGTAACCGTGTAGTAATTAACAACTCGATTATTGAATATGTGTGTAAGACAGAGCTGGGATGTAATCAATTACTTTAGTTACAACAATATAAATTACAATTTCAATTACAAATTATAATCGTAATCTTAAAAAATAAAGATAACGATTGCTGTAATCATAATAGAAATATTTTTAATTACAATTACAGTAATCGTTATTACTAAAAAGTTGCAATTACAATTACTGTAGTCGTATAGTCGTAATAAAAAATTTCTTTATTACAATTACAGTAATTGTAATACAGCA
Organism: Dichetophora obliterata; assembly: GCA_963920525.1. NCBI lineage: Eukaryota > Metazoa > Arthropoda > Insecta > Diptera > Sciomyzidae > Dichetophora > Dichetophora obliterata. Next base: position 87,772,610 of record OY986437.1, read on the forward strand.
GAATTATAACTACGATTACTGATAGCAATCGTAATAATTTTTTTTGTAATTGAATTACTGCATAAATCTGTCTTTTTCATGATGCAATTCACAAAGAAGATCTTTTCTAAAATCTTTATTTGTGGCGGGGCCTTGCTGGAATAATTATCTTTGTATTATTTCTTTTTGATGCCCTCCACGGTGGCACGTTCTTTCTGTTATATGTCTTTTTCTCTCGCAATAATTGGTTTTTCTCTCGTATCAATTAATGCATTCCTTAATATTGAGTTTGTTTTGATTTATATGAGAGAACTGCACAAGCCTACTTGAAGTTTAATACAAGTTCAAGCTTGCTTGATCCTGATAATTTTCAATCAAGTATAACATGAAATTGAATATAATTAAGCCAACGACACCTTGCGACTTGAAAGTATGCTAGCTTACAAGCGAACGGCACGAAGTCCCAAGTAAAGAAAAACTTAATGCCTTCGACAAAGAGCTTGGAAAACTTGAAATTGAAAGCATGTATCTAAAAACTTCAATGGGCTTGTGTAGGAAAAGCTCAAAAGTATTGGGACTTTTAAGGGTTCTGTGGACTTCGTGGTTGGCAGTTTTAGGAGATAGCTGATATCGGAATTGATATCAAAATTTAAAATTTAAGATGGCGGATAGAGTTGCCACCTAGATTTTTTTGTATTTTTGCGAATTCTTGTAATTTTGAAATTCTGACAACGGATTTGATTTCGAATCTTATGTCACTGTTTTAAAATTTAAGATTGAGATAAGGGTTACCACCTAAACTTTTAACACAGTATTGACACGTAGTAAATTGTATTTTTAAGAGTTTTAAACATCATTTAACAGTGTTAGGGGTCGATAGGCTGTAGTTAGGCTGATTTCGAATCTGAAGTCAGAATTTTAAAATTCAAGACGATACGAATCCATTGTCAGAATTTAAAAATTATGTAATATTTTTATAATGGGGCTGCCACCTAATAATATGTATTTTTAAAAGTTTGAAACATCATTTAACAGTGTTAGGGCATCGCTGATTTTGAATCTGAAATCAGAATTATAAAATGAAAAATGGTTAATATTGTTGCCACCTCAGTTTTTTTTTTATTTTTTACAAATTCGGCGCTGTCGAGAACTAAAGGCCAAAAATGTGTCGCTGAATCTGAATCGCCAGCCCTGAATTCCTAAAAATAAAAAAATGAAGGTGGCAACCCGATCCACCATTTTTAATTTTAAAATTCTGATTTCAGATTTGAAATCAGCGATGCCTTAACACTGTTAAATGATGTTTCAAACTTTTAAAAATACATATTATTAGGTGGCAGCCCCTTTATAAAAATATTACATAATTTTTAAATTCTGACAATGGATTCGAATTCAGCGGCCCATTATTACCTAATATTAGCGCCAGGATTGCATTTCGTAAAAATAAAAAAAAATTAGGTGGCACCGTATTCCTTCTCTGATACAAATCATCTATTGCCAGTGAACAAGCTTTCGTTGCACTGACTGCAGTGAGCTTTCTGACAACGATATCTTAGATCAACAATCTCTATGATCTGTTTTGATTGCGCTATTATGTTTTGTTCGTCTTCGCTGAAGTCGCATACACGATTTCTTTGCAGCAAGCAAGACAGTGCAGTGTAGTGTGAAATGAACAAATGTTTTGAAGCCGGTTTTAAGTGCAACTACGCAGGGCTCTAGTTTGGATACATTCTTGAATTCAAGTACTTGAAAAGGCTTGCACTTCAAGTAGGCTTGTGCAGTTCTCTGATTTATATCATTAAAAACGTATTGTTCAAAATAAAATAGTTTCAGAATAAAAATGCAATATATTTGCTTTTTAGTAAGGAGAAAAATAAGACAACATTTAAATGACATGACTCTCACATAAACATTTTTTTTAATCGCCATTATTTGTGATATAACTTACATAGTAAGTAATTAAATTACAAAAAAACATGGTTACGATTACAGTAAATTTAGTTGTCGTTTTCATTGATTACGATAACTTTAATTGTAATCAATAGATTTTTCTATTACAATTACAGTAGTCGTAATTGTAATTTGCGTGTATCGATTACAGTAATCGCAATAATACTTTTCTTACATTACAATTGCAGTAATCGTTATCGTTAATTTTTTAAGATAACGTTTTAAGATTACTGTACTTGTAATTGGAAAGTAGTTGTAATCGCAAAATACCCATCTCTGGTGTAAGGCTAAGAACTTATGTTTTAATTTAATTATACCTTGATGTGGAACGAACACATCAACAGTGCCTCAGATAAGGTAGATGGTATGTTACGTAGCTTATGGCCTATCCAATATTTAAAGCCATTGAGACCTAGACTGATTATTGCATAAAAATATTTAATACCTATTTTCTTGTATTTCTGTGAACTATTTGCAAACGCTGATTCTGTCCATAAGCATAAATTAAAAGCAGCATATGATAATGTTATTTATTTATTTTATTTATTTGTTAACGTCTATGAATAATAATCCTTACAGACTAATCAAAAATAATTTAATAAGCAATAAAAATACAGATTAACAAACTAGTTTCTATTTACCAACAGTGTAATAGTTGTTTTTAAAGCAACTTTAGGCATAGAAAAATCGAGTAAGTTATTATTATAGATATTGTTTAAAGCTATAAGAGCTCTATTAATTGGCATAATTAGTTCTATGACAGCTAATGTAAAAATAGTTCAAGCTCCTCAACGACTTTTGCGGAATCGGAATATTAAACAATATTAATTTAAGTAAGTTTTCACAAATAACATTTCCATTAATCAGATCATAAATAGACATGATACTATGCAATAGTCTTCTATCTTCGAGAGATGATAAACCCTATTTGAAAGGTATGAACTCATCCAAGATAGAAAAATGGAATGAAAACCAATCTTGGCAAGCTTGAGCAATAAAATATCGTGTGTCAACCTGTCAAAAGCCTTAGAGATGTCAGAAAACGACATCAAGTTGGTGCCGATCTTCAAAAGAAGAGATGCAGTAATTTGTGAAGACACTCGGGTTAGTTGTAGTTGAGCTGCCAGATACAAATCCATGTTGGCTTGGACAAATTGAGTTTTTTATGGCAAAGTACATATTATCTTTAACGATTTTTTCGAAAAGCTTTGAAACGTTAGTCAACTTTGAGATGGGTCTATAGTTTAGAACATCATGTTTGTTGCCAGCCTTGAATATGGGTGTGATAAGCGAAGCTTTCCATTTATCAATGAATTCACCAGATTTTAATGATTTATTGAAAATGATATAAATAGGTAAGGATAAAAAATGAGCACATTGTTTAAGTAAATAGGCACTAAGACCATCTAGATCGCACTTAACTGAATTTTTCAAGGAGGCAATAGCTGTTTTAACGTCAGATAGAGTCAATCAGAGTGAACGATCAGAAGAGTCAATGTTATCAACAACATGTCGCTCGATATGTATGTTGAGTTGATATAACGCGTTCTAGATTCATTACTTTACTTGTTTATCACTTTGTAATTTTTTATAAACTTTCTCAATTAGTATTTGATTTCATTGTTTTTCATCTATCAAATATTTTTCACTTGAAATAAATCTTAAAACAGAAAACTGTTCTGTTCTATATTTCCACATTTGGAGGCTCAACCAAGCAAAAAAAAATAATAAGATAATTCTCAATACTCAAATTCAAGAATCAAGGCTAAATACATACAATATTCAAGATTTCCAGAAGATTTAAGATAGTACGATTCAAGTCTCAAGACTAACAAGATTCAAGATTTCCAGAAGATTTAAAAAGTACAAAGCAAAAAAGATGGAGAACATTACGCTAACAGCAGTGGACAAGATGACCATCAGCCAACTAAGAGAAGAGCTCGAACGGAGGAACGCATCGATTTCTGGCAGCAAAGCAGTACTTAAATTAAAACTTACGAACTTAGTATCTGCAGAAGATGGTAATGCTGCCGAAAAAAATGTCGATGATGCAGTTAAAGAGAAGCCATTATTGGATGTAAGCATTTGTAGAGCTGAAGAACACAACACAGATATTCCGATGGTGACCCCATCGAATGGTACTGCAAATCTTGAAGCAGCAATGTTCAGGTACCGCTTGTCTTTCCGAGACGTCGAAGAAGCTGTTGACATTTTTAATGGCGATGACTGTACTCCAGTCCAAACATGGCTACGCAGGCTTGAGGAGCTGAAGGATGAATGTGGATGGACCGATCGTGAATTAGTTATCTATGCGAAGAAGCGACTGGGTGGCGCTGCAGCATCATTTGTTTCAAGTGAGCAGTGTGGTTTTAACTGAACCAACTTCAAAAGGGTACTTATAGCTGAGTTTAAAATTGCAACTAACTTCAAGGATGTTCACGAAAAGCTGAGAGGACGAAAGAAGAAGTATTCAGAATCGTGGAGAGAATATGTTTATGAAATGCGTGACATAGCATCAACCTAGAAGAAAATGCTACTATTGCATATATTGTGGACGGCGTCATGGATGATTCGATGGAAAAACTAATACTTCATGGAGCAACTACTTTTGCAGAGTTAAAGCTCAAGTTTATTGAATACGAACGCGTCAAAACTGTGAATAAGTTTCCTTTTAGATCATCAAAACAAAATATTGATCATCTACATATTGATAAGTTACTCAAGGAAGGCATCGAAACAAATAACAAGAAAATACGTTGCTTTACATGTGGTGAAGAAGGACATGGAAGCCGAAATTGCCCGAATACCAGCAAAGTTCCGAAATTTTTTAAGTGCACTTCATTTGGACACATTTCTAACAGATGCACTGCAGAAGAGGCTGTGAAAATGAAAACAAATTAAAGAAAATCATCGTTATGAAGTAAATAAACTTGGATATGGGGAAGGGCCGAGGACAACATCAACTGCAGCTGATATGATGAAACCATGGAACACATCGTCAGGTGACGATGTATAGTCAGGATTGGCCGTGTGGAGTTGATATAACTTGTTCTAGATTCATTACTTTACTTGTTTATCACTTTGTAATTTTTTTTATAAATTTTCTCAATTAGTTTTTGATTTCATTGTTTTTCATTTATCAAATATTTTTCACTTGAAATAAAATCTTAAAACAGAAAACAGTTCTGTTCTTTATTTCCACATGTATATAGTCTGTGTAGGTTCCATCATATCTCGGAATATGCTTACCACATAAACAACACCACCTTTGATAACCTTGGCAAGCTAAAAGTCCGACAGTGTTTGCACAAATCAATATTTCCTCCATATTGATAAACCTCCAATCGCGCCGTCACAATCTATATCTATACTATTATTAAAAAGGAGACTCACGAAATTTCATCCAAAATAAGCTCTGTAACCGCTTGACCGAATTTGATAAGTCTTTTTTTATTTGATTTCTATGATAATATAGATTGCCATAGCTTACCCAAGTTTTCGAAAAATGTATTCTTTCATTATTACAAAATCGCGCATTTTGCTTGATGCCTACAATCAACCAGCAGCACAATACAACAGCAAACAAAGCTTTTCTCTCCTTGTCGCGAGAGCTTCTCTCAATATAACACGGTAGCCAGCAGTAGCGTAACTAAATTTTTTGCGCCCGACCGCAGGTTTCTAAAAGCGCTCTGTTATTTACTTTTAGCGTAAAACTATGTTATTACTAGGTTACTAGAAGCGTAGGAGAAAACAAGAGAGCTCTTGACAAAAAAAAAAAGAGAACGAAAGAGGCTTTTTTAATTCAATGGTCATATGATGACCATCATTTATTAAAACAGTTATATTTTGAAATCCGTTATATCTTATTTTATAAATAAAGTTATATTTTATTTTAATAGAATTTGTTAAAAAAAGCAGTAACGTAAGAAATACTTTTTATAATATCAAATACAATAAAATTTGTAAGATGTTATCACAAAGTAGGTAATAAAAGAAAAATCACATATTAATTATTTAAAAAAGTAAACAAACTTAAAGTTTGTATTAATGGCATCAATAATTTTTTTATTGATGAAATGATAAGTTTAAGATGTTTATTTTAAATATTTTGTATTTGACGTTACCTGTTAACTAAAGAGTTTGCTAATGTCAGAAAATATGACCAACTGTGTGATTAAAATAGCATCAGTTGCCGACTTGCTGAAAATATGAAAGCAAACGGGCTAATCGACTTCGACCATAATCGAATTTTTCCAAACAAAGACGACTTTTGCTCAAAAAAATCGGTTTTTTGACGTCGATTATTGCACCCTGAGAAATCGTTTGTACAGGACTTAAATTTTATTCCCCCATTTATTTTCCCCATTCTTGGCAAAAAAAAAAGGAGTGATCGTAGAACTATGAAAATTGGCACGAATATCTTTCATGGCAAAATTAAGAAATCTTAAAAAAGTTATAAAAATCCGACCTCTGCCACACCCACCTCTCATGTAAACAAAACCCATTTTTGCCTGAAACTTCAATCTTGTCTCAAAACAACGAAGTTTGCTACATAAATTTCTTTTTTGATTAATTATATTCTAGTAAAGGGTGTTTTTTTAGAGGTTTGTTTTTCGAATAGAGATAAAACTGGCATTTTGTGGTCAAATCTGGCAACTCTATTGTCATTTATGTTCAATTTGGTTTGCCATTTCATCATGAACAGGTTGACAAAAGAACAACGCTTGCAAATCGTGCAAATTTATTTCGAAAATAATGGTTCAGTTCGCGAAGTTTACCGCAAGCTCCGTCCATTTTATGGTCGACATAATCGTCCATCAGAGCAATTAATTCGGTTAACCATGGGTCGTTTTCGCACTACGTTTACTCTATGTGATAATACGCATCCGCAGAGACGTCGAACAGTGCGCACCGAAGAAACAATTGCCGTTGTTGACCAAAATGTTGAAGAGGACCAAAATGTTGAATGAATCGATTCGCCACCGTGCACAGCAATTGGAGCTTTGTCCATCAACTTTATGGAAGATTTTGCGCAAAGATCTTGGCTTGCGACCTTACAAGATCCAGCTTGTGCAAGAATTAAAGCCGCGAGACCATGCAATGCGTCGTGATTTTGGTGTATGGGCCAAAAATGAGATTGATCTCGATGCTAATTTTCATCGCAAAATTTTGTTCAGTGATGAGGCTCATTTTTGGTTGAATGGTTACGTCAACAAGCAAAATTGCCGCATTTGGAGTGAAGAGAATCCACATGAGACCCTTGAGACGCCATTACATCCACAAAAACTGACTATTTGGTGTGCTCTATGGGCTGGTGGAGTCATTGGGCCATACTTCTTCCGAAATAATGCTGGAGAGTCAGTCACCGTTAATGGAGACCGGTATAGAGCCATGATAACCGACTATTTTGTTCCCGAATTGGATGGCATGAATGTGGATGAGTTGTGGTTCCAACAAGACGGCGCTACATGCCACACAGCGCACGTCACAATCGATTTATTGAAGGAAACATTCGATGAGCGCATAATTTCGCGGAATGGACCTGTCAATTGGCCACCAAGATCGTGTGATTTGACACCATTGGATTATTTTCTTTGGGGATATGTGAAGTCGCTCGTCTACGCCAACAAACCAGAAACGTTAGGGGACTTGGAAGCCAACATTCGTGGCGTTATTGCCGACATATGGCCCCATATGCTCGAAAAAGTGGTTGAAAATTGGACCTGTAGAATTGGCTTTATTCGAGCCAGCCGTGGCGGCCACATGCCCGAAATCATATTTAAACATTAATGGCATAAAATTATCCTTTCAATAAAGCCAAATTGATGGACATTAAAACGATTTTCTTGTGTTTTATTTCAATTCGAAGTTCTATACCTCTAAAAAAAACACCCTTTATTTGTATTTATTAGGCAGGTATGTTAGCGTATAAGAAAAGATTTCTTGTGCATGCCGCAAATTAGAATATACGTATTACAACAAAACCCGTAAGAATTAAAACTAAAAATTAGAATTAAAAAAACAGAAAAAGATAACAACAAGCAATAGCACATTTATAAGTTAACAGATTTATGAGTTATATAACAACAAAACACAAAAAACAAAAGAATTAAAATTAAAAAATAACTCAGCCTTGGAAAATACCACCCACACAAAATAACTACGTTTTTGTTTATATTTGTAAGCTTTTTTGATTACAGCAAGGAAATTTTAAAAAATTGAGTTTTTTGTGCTTGTAAATAAGTCAAAATTTTGAAAAATAAAAATCAGCTGCCATACATCAAATATATCTCAAATTTTAACTAAACAGGTCATCATAAAAAAATTTATATCTTCCGCATTAGCAAGTATTAGCAAGAATTTTTTGGATTTGGTGTAACGCAGTTCTAATGATGTTTTCGTGAAAAACTTATAGTCAATCTTTCTCAAAATTATTTTTTAAGCACTTTTTAAAATTGAATATTTAAAAATTTGTATCCCGCTTTTAGTGTTTACTTTTATGATAAGCTTAAAACCATATGTTTAAAATGTAAACAAAAACAGTAATGTTGCCAGACATAAGAAATTTTAAACTTTATTTTGATATATATAAAAAAATATATAATTTGAATAACAAGAAGAATTGTTTTTTTAAAAATGCAACTTTGACGACTTGTCATAACGAAATGATTGCTACTGTTAAAAAAATTCATTTTGATTTTTTCACCCAAGATATTTTCAATTGAAAGCTATAAAAATTTGGAAAATTTTAAACGTCGATATATTAGGTTTTTGGCCGCTTATTTTGCACTGTGCGTCGTTCTCCACTTTAATTATCAATTTCATCAAGGTACTTGAGGGCGCCCCTAGCTTAGTTGCGCCCGCCCGCAACGCGGGGTCTGCGGGCCCGCTTTTTACGCCACTGGTAGCCAGGTTGTGTAGTTGATTTCAGTGAGATTCTTGCTGTCATACAGTGTTGATTAATTTATAAATTCACAAAACGATCATAAAAAAATGCATTGAATTGTGTCAGGACAACGTCTGTTGGGTCCACTATAAATAAATAGATAAGGAAAGAGATTAAAACATAGATTTGTGTATATAACTTTGGATTAGTTTAAAATATTTGAAAAATTTTTTCAGAGTTATTTTTAAAGCTATATTTGAAAAATTTTTCACAGAAATTAGTTCACAAGTAAATGAATTTTCATCAAAAAATCATAAGAGGGGGATAGGTGGCCCATAATTTTTAATCATAGAAACGGTTTATGTGTCAAAATGACGCAAGTTAAATGAAAGAGCAGGAAAAATTAAAATTAAAAAAAATTTTTCAACTCTTAGCCTTTTTTGCGTACAAATTGGATATTTTAGAGTTTTTTGAAAACAATATAAAACATTGCATTAGTGAGGTAACGGTAAAACTTTTCTCATTTTCCCAATTTACTTAACTGAACTTTCAGACAAAAAAAGAATTTATGAAAATCGATTTGAAAAAGGCGGAAATGTTTACTTGCTAAGTCAAAACTTTAAATTTCAATCATTTTTTCTCATTCTGAGACTTAAGAAAAGCCGTTACACTGAGAAAATCTGTAGTTTTGGAGAAAGCGCAATAATTTAATGTCATATTAACGGATTTTTTTACACATACCTAATATCCGTAAAAAATATTCCCGAAAAAGCTTTAATTAACGTTATTTTTATTAATCAACGAATTTTCATACAAAAATGCACTTTACTGAGAAAGTCTATAGTTTTTGAGATATCGCCAAAAGTTTTTAACGGATTTTTTTTTTAAATTAAAAAGAATATATTTATTTTCGGAATCTATGTTAAAAAAATTAAATTTTTGATTACAAATTTTAAAAAATTTTAACCAAATTTTTTTATAAGCCTAATATGCAGGATTTTTTCAAAAGTTAAAATAAAAAAAAGCCAGGCAAATTTATGTCATCATAACAATTACCGTTTAGATGAGGTATTAAAATAAATTAATTTTTTAATATTTATACCATTTTTTCATAATAAAGCAAAAGAAACACAATCATTTTGTTGTTTTGCATTTGATTTAATACAACTAATGCTTCAATTTTAAGATTTCAAATTTTAACATGGTATTTAATATTTTGATCGCAGGCGAAGCACCGGGTATTTGCTAGTAATTTTATAATGGGCGATTTTTTGCTATTTGATTCTTAAGTGCAATTTTTTTTTTACACATAATGCCTGATTCGTAACATAAGACAAACCCAAAAATGCTTTAAACAATTAAATTAACAAATGAACAGCGCTTGCAAATCATTAAATTTTATCTATTATAAATATTCGTGCTATGTGAGAAATGTGTTTCGCAAATTACGTCCATTTGTGGTCGTTATAATCGACCCACCAAACCGGCTAGTCAAGCTTTTGTGACCAAATTTTGCACCAGTTTCACTTTATTGGACATTAATTCACCAACCCGTATGAGGAGAGTGGGTACCAAGGATAATTTTGCTGCTGTATCGGCCAGTGTTAATGAAGATCGCGATATGTCAATTCGTCGCCATTTCCAACAATTAGGGTTGTGTTTTTGTGTTGTTAAGGACCTAGGTATGAAACCATGCAAAATACAGCTGGTGCAAGAACTGAAGCTTTGTGATCTACCACAATGTCGTTTATTTGGTGAATGGGCCTCAGGTCTGGTCTGAAGTAGTGATGGATAGTCAAAATCAAAAGTCGATCATCTATTTTTTTCAACTTTTTTCAGCCCTCTTCAAAAATCAGTTAATCGGAGCTCATAATCGATTTAAGTCAACTTTTTGAACTGTTTTCAATTTAGATCGGACCTTTTCTGATCACTGAAAACATTTAAAATATGGGTCTGTTCGGAAATTCATCACGATGCGCAAACTGCGTCTGCAGCACAAGCAGAATATTCGAATAAGGCCAATTTTGCATCACTGCAAACATCAATATTCGAATAAGGCCAATTTTGCATCACTGCAAACATCAAATGTTCTTTAGTGTATTTTTTCTATCAAACGTCATTCATCATTCGCATCAAAGAAATTCACACCTATGCTTTAACCTTCAATATGAACTTTGAGTATAAAATTTTTAAAAATCGAATGAATTTATGAAATCATAAAACAAAGGGACTTTATAAAATCAGTAAAACATCCTAAATTCCACAAAAATACGTATAATAGCTTCAAATTAATTTTGATCTGAACTATGCACTCAATGTTGGAATTTTGTTTAAAAAACTGAAGATCATGGGCGGGACTAACAGTGACGCAATCATAATAGTAAAACCTTTACAAACTTAAAAATTGTATCTATACTTTATACTATTATTTAAAAGAAAACTCACGTATATTAGTTTGGTCAGAGCTAGAGAACGGTAGGCTCTATTTCTATAATTTTTTTTTGTATATGATAGCTATGGTACCCATTTAAAAGTAAAGCTATATAAATGTGCTAATCATTATTTAAATCATTAATCAAATCTAAAAGAGCATAACCATACAATTTCTGTACTCTTATTCTCAGTGAGAAAAAAAGCTCTCCCTTTTTAAGCTCTATTTGAGCAATATAAAGGTTGCGTGCCGCGCTTAACAAGATGTGCGCAAAGCCAACAAGATTCTCAAAGCTGTTGTGTTGAAAAAAATTTTCTATTTCGCTGCGAGACAAACGCTCTTTTTTCAATCTATTGTATTTTTGAGAAAAATAAAAATAAGTCTACAAGATACGCAAAAAAGATACAGCAGCATGTATTATGTACGATACCCATGCTGCCACCTTTTTGAATGTTAAAATACCACCACTTTTATAAAAAAACCGACAAAAATTATCTAGAGCTGTAAAATTGCTCAAGGAACTTTAAACGAAACACATACAAATTTTTAACAATAACTCAGGTTTACAACTAAAGGTCAACTTTGAACCAGAGAAGATATTAGTAGTCCGTTTTAGGTCAAGTTTTGGAGTTATATGCAAAAATGTGGAAAAAGGTTATTTTCCATTAGTCGGACTATGTCTTTTTAACGCATTGGAAATGATAAAATAGTTTTCAAACCATCAATTGCATTGGCAAATGTTTACTAAAATTTCAAAGATTGTCTATCCGATAAAAACTAATTTTTTGAAACTGTATGGAAAGATAAAATAAGCAACGCGGGTGTAAATCTGCATTAAATGTAAAATTTTGAAAAATTTTCAAAAATTCTAAAGATAATGAATTTAAGCAAACAGAAATGGCTAAATCTAATATTACTTATTCAAGCCCTTAAAAAGCAATTGCGTTAAAAAGATATGGTTCAATTAACAGAAAAAGAAGCATATGCATATTTTTGACTATATCTAAAAACTTGACCTGATAGATAATGGATTTTAATTTAGCGCAAGAAAATACATACATATAGACCTACTTTCGTCGATTGCATTTAAAACAACCACCTACACAACCACGAAATCACTTTTCAATGAAAGAATGACGCTGATCAAGAATATACATGCACTTTTATGCCGGCCGCGCCTTCTTTTCTGCGTTACAAACGTTTTCGCAATATACTTTCAACTCATCAGGTGTAGGGTATTTACAGATTCGGGATCGGTCATAAAAAAGAAAAAAAAAACTAAACAGCAAGCAACTAAAAACTGCTACCAAGAAGTCTGGACAGCTACTGAAACTACGTTTCTTTCCTTTCGTTTTTAAACTCGAAAAATTCTCTATAAGCGCATCATATATTTTTTTTACGTATAAAAGCTATTTTTAAAGTCTCGGATTACACCATTGCAATGGGAAAAAATTGTAAGACCAGGAAGATACAGGAAATTTAAAATTTTTTCATTATTTTAGTTAGCTGGTATCAAGTCTGTTATCATGATACACCTAAAGATATTCTGAGTCTTATTCTGAGTTCATGTCTTTTACTTTTTTTAGTAATGCTTTTCTCTGTAAAAAAATCGCAACATATTATATAGTAAGCATACATTGTAAAAACAAAAAATAGTTTACGCCTTTCTTTACTACATAATTGAATGCGGCCCTGTTTGAATGTTTTTGTGTTTGTGTCAACTTCACCGTGTTTGTAAAATACTTCATTGCACTTCAACTACACCGCTTCCTTATATTTACTTCTATGGTATACATTGAAAGAATCAACACTGGCAGCCATTTTTTAAAATAGAGTTATAAAGAGAACCTACAGCTACAAAACAGAACTGTTATCTGTACTTATTTCTCCGCTGTAAAGTTCTTCTGCTTTAGTTATTATTTCAAAATAATATTGTGAGCTCTTTAAGCTGTTGCAAAAATATTGTTAAAATAAAATATTTCTTTGAACAAGTGAGAAGCCTTCATTAAATTAGAAAATCCTGTACCCTTACGGAAAAGTGAGAGCCCGAACAGAACCAAAGCAAATGTCGGGCCTCTCTCGGAGAAATCCGCTGAGAACACGTCCAGAATAGGAGCGGTTGTCGGCTGTCGGATCACGGTTGCATTTCTTATTAGGAATGATACAAATTATTTTATATTATGCTTTGATTTCACATGAATGCAACACAGGCACAATATCAGATCATAGTTAAAACGAAGAAAATAGCACTGAACGTACCCAATCTTTAGCAAAAATATGGCAACATTTAAGTCACTCAGAGAGAGATCCGCCACCCATCAGAGAGAAATTAGAATTGCTTCTATTCTGGCGTTTTCCCGTCACGCATTTCTACGGTGATTTCATTGTTGGTGGCTGCATATATTTTCATGTATTTTGTAGCACGGCGAATCCGACAACCGACATCCGCTTTGGTTCTGTTCGGGCTCTAACTGTTGAATTTTATACGGTCGGCAAAAGTAAGCTTTCAAATCGTGCGAGATAGAACAAATTGAGGCGAGCGAATTCGCCGGTTTTTTTAATTTCTTGACAGTGCTACCAACTCCCAAAAATATTTATCCCTTAGGCTTTAGTCAAAAACCTCTAAAATCGCTACACTTACATGAAAATCCCCCAAAAAAAGAAGATCAATTAATATTTTGTTATAATCTTTAGTTATAAATGATTTTTATGATGGTTTTTATTCAAAAAAAAGTGAGCGCGATTTTAAATTTTTGTTGTAAAAATCAAACACTTGACTTGTCAAACCATTCAAAATCACTTTTGTCTCTTTCTGTCTCTTTCATTTATTCACCAGTTTTACAGCTGTAGCAAAATATTTAGACGTCACGTTTACCCTTTTTTTACACCAAGGTAAATAGCAGGGAATGAAAAAGGGAAAAAATTGAGGAGTAAATGTATAATAGAGTATAAAACCCCTAAAAAATCCCATTCCTCTTTTCCCCCCCTAAATTTAGGGGAAAAACCCCTAAGTTGGGAACACTGTTTCCTGATAATGTTTTTGTAAATTATTATTTTGATGCCTTTGTGTTTTTATGTTCATAATAGGGCAGTTCACGATCTTGTTGCATCGTTGCAAATGCAAAATAAACAGCTTTTACAAAAACAAAAAGCATTGAAAAGCTTTTGCAACATATGCTTTTTGTTTTTGTAAAAGCTGTTTATTTAACATTAATGCCCTAATATATTAGAATGTAATTTCACTTTTTAATTAATGGCTTAAATAAGTAAATCAAGTGCGAAAATACTTCAAAATAATTAAAGCTTTTATAAGGGCTTCTTTCCACAATTCACAAAATAAAAAAAACGCGAAGGTGAATACAATCTTGCTAAGCTTTTTTTAAATTCAACGTTGTTTGAACGTTGCTTTGTTCAAAATTTCAGTGATGGCGTCTGCGTGGCGAGACTAGAAACAGAAGCTCGAAATTGTCAACGAGCTGACAACGCTACTGAATTGCGAATGAGGGTTTGTGTCTACACTTTACAAAATACATAGCTGAGTTTTTTTTTAAGTAACCGAGAAGTTCATAAGTGTTGCCAAATTTTAAGTCTAAAATTCACCAAAAAAGTGAAAAAGCGCTTTTTCTTCAAAAGTGCATCAGATTTATTAGATTTTTAAATTTATTCAATACTAAATTAAGTTCTAAACCTAACCATAATTTTAATTGTCAATTGTTTTATTTTTTGATTTGATCCCTGCGAAACTAAAAAAAAGCGCAAAAAATGCAAGAGGCACCAAATCTCATCTTTCTTACGCCAAAATTTTTAAAATGCACAAAATCTGGTGGAAAATGCACCAAGTTATCGACAGTGAGAACAGCGCGAAAATTGTTCAAATATTTATTTAAAATATACAGCTCTGCTGAAGATTTTCGAAAAAGTGAGGAAACAAAATAATTTGAAAAATATAATGATTCAAAACGAAGACAGACATTTTTCTAATAGTTTATTATACCGCAGGCCTAGAACCAAATTAACATATCGTCGCCCTAATTCTTATGGGATGTACCTATGTCAAAATTGGGCAAAGTAACGCTTATTAGCGGCTTAGGTAGATTGGTCAAAACTACATCCATGTCCTTTTTTAGTTTTAATGTTTTTATGAAAAAAAGGGAGGTAGAAAGTTTGAAACAATACATTATCGTACGAACTTCATACAAATAATAAACAATTTTCTTTGTCTACTGAACAATAGGCCTATTTTTTGAGCAAAAATTTAATATCTTAAAGGTTTTGTGAAAACAATATTAAACATTGAATGGGTTAATCTTTTCTCATTTCTATAAATTCACTTAATTGACCTTACAGACAAAGTAAATTTGATGAAAATCGATTTAAAAACGGCCGAGATGTTGGCATGCAGATTAAAAAATTGAAATTTTAATCTGTTTTTTCTCATCCTAATTCTCAAGAAAAAATAAATTTGATGAACATTGATTGGAAAATGGCCAAGATAGTGGCTTGCAAATAAAAAAAAATTTTTAATTTCATTCGATTTTTTATTATCCTAATTCTCAAGAAAATTTGTTATATATGAAAAAATCTGTAGTTTAAGATATCGCAATAATTTTGATGTCATAATAACGCAAATTTTCAATATACTAAATATACGTACAAAATATTTTCGAAAAATCTTTCGTTTATCGTTGTTTTTATTAATTAACAACTTTTCATAAAAAATGCGTTGTACTGAGAAAATCTATAGTTTTCGATATAGTATAGCCAAAAGTTTCATGTCACAATAATGGAAATTTTTCAAAACTTAAGAAGAATATGTTCATGTTTAGAATCTAAGTTAGGAAGTTAAATTTGTTAATTAAAAATTTAAAAAATGTTTACCAATATATTTTATAATCCTGTTATGCAGGACTTATTAAAAAATCAAAATACAGAAAAAGCCAAGCAACTTTATGTCACTATAACAATTTCTGTAAGAAAGTAATTCAAATTAAATAAAGTACCTCATTTCTTAATTTTTATACCAATTTTTTATTATTAAAATTTTTGTATTTATATTAATAATATATTAATATATATATTTTATATTTTGGATTTGAAGATAAAAAAATACTTTAATTTTAAGATTTCAAATTTTTACATGGTATTTAATATTTTTTTCGCAGGCGAAGCAGCGAGTATTTGCTAGTAATAAATAAAAGGACTCTAAGTTTTTAATATAAAATATTCGCATAAAAATCACGCCCTATAAAAGTGAAGATATCAGAATAATCCAACATTCAAGACTTCGAATAGACTAAAATATTTTTATTAAATGTATCTGAACTTATGCATTTTTTTTTTAATTATAAGGGCTTCCATACGGACTATGGACTTGGCAGTACTGGAATAACAACGCCGATGAAAATACCATAACTTCCTGTGATGCTTGCTTGTTCGTTAGCAATATAATGGAGCGTTCATAAGGAGTTTTGCTGTTTAATAAACAATTTAAAAATGTATTAAATACTTGGACAATGTCATCATATAGTGATTTACCTGAATACGCGGGTCGAACTCGCAAACTTCGGACAATTTTGTAGCAATTAAATATATTTTATTAATTATATGCCTTTGAAAACATTCAGTAAACTTTGACCGGCTTGCAATTTTAGTTTTTGTTGATCCGGGTGCTGAAGATACAACAGAACTGCTGCGTTTAAAAGCGCCACGCAAATGTTTTATGAGCGCTACCTAACTGAACGCTGCGTGAACTTCAACAAGCAATGCCTTTGTTCTTGTTTTTCTTTGTTACAACTATCGAACACATTGTCAAAATTGGAAATTAGAATCGAGTTACGTTGGTGCGTTTCGGTAGGCTTCATACAAAATGTATGTGCATGAACCAATTTTGACACATAAATGACGCTTTTTTATAAGACACTAAGAATAATTTTTTATTGGCATGCTTCAAAGCGTTTATGTACATAGGAACGACAGTGCTTAAGCAAAGTGCTTTCGAACTTAAAGTGCGAAAGCCGAAGAAAACCTGTGAGGCACGGAATCCGGATATTGACCCTTCAAAACCGTAGTCTCCCGGCCAAATGATATGAATTGGCAACCCTGCATAATGTTTGCAAGGTAATAATTAATAGTTACAAAAAAATAAATAAAAGTCTAATTTTTGTGTCAAGATCAGTAAAATGTTTTTAAAATCATAACTTTTTTTAAAAACAAGTTATTTGTAAATTGAAAATTCATTTAAACAGAACTACTTAAATTATGCATACTTCTATAATGTGCACAAATATTTTGAAAATCGAATAGTTTGCCAAAGTAACATTCAGATGTTGTGAACGTGCAGCTCAATAAGATATACCACGTCAAGGAAACCACAGCTATAATGCACACATACAGCGCTAATAATTTTCCAGCGACTTTAACAAGCACGCACTCGTTAAACAACTATTTCTCAAAAGCAAAGGAGACACTCGTTGCACATACACACATACACACATGAACAAACATACTTTCAGGCATTAATTGAATTCATGAATGCTTTCGGTAGTTTGTTCCCAGACAAAACCGTTACAAACCCAGCAGTAATCTTTTATGAAAACGTCCGCTCAGCGACATCATTTTCAATTTACACGTTTTGCTAATGGGAGAGGCGTGCAACTTTCGGCGGAGGGTGGGAATATCGAGGTTGGTATACACAATACGCCTTTACTTTGGGAATAAAATTTCCAATGCATTCAATGACTCACAAATACTGAGGTAATAAGCGCATCCGTATCCGGAATGCGCAAAATCCAATTTAACTATAATGAAGCCTTGCGATGACGTTACTATAACAACGCTTTGAAAATAGTATGAAAACAATGCAAAGAAAAGCACTATAAAAGAAGACAAAGCAGCAAAGACAGTCATAATCGTAACCGTTACAGCGTGGTTATATATGTAATAAAATAATTTGCCGAACCATTCAACAGGCAGTTAAAAAAGGCACGTGACACAGATGTACTAAATCCCAGTGAATGAAAACCTTAAGCACGACTATAAAGAATGTATATCTTTCATTTACATTTCTCCTGCTCTTTTTGGAAATTTTGCTCTCTTGAGAAAAAAATAGTGACTTCTAAAATTGAAAAGTGTTCTTTTCTCGAAAATGTTGACCTCGAAAGTAGAAAAATTCAGAATTCTCAAAGATGGCAAAAAAATGCAACATTTATTCAAGAAACGAAAACGCAATTAAAGAATTTCTGCAAAAGATAATCAACAGATGTTTAAAAATTAAGGGCTGGATCATATCTAGAGGCCCAAAAACACGAATGTTCTTGAATTTTTTTTTTATAGGAGGAAGTAAATGGACACCTTGAGTGTTATAAATTGATTCTTAAAGTGTAGGAAAATATATTTTTTGCATGTTATTCTTCTCTCTCGAGCTTCAAAAATTTGTAAAATAACGCTTTCAAGTAGAGCTCCAGCTTAAGCACATGTTTCGAACTACACGTGTACACGGAAGTTCGAATTCCGTGAAGTTCGTTTTTGAAAACATGTACTCGAACTACATTTGAATGCTAAACACGTACTACACGTGTAGAAGCTAAAGTACGTGTACACGAGTACACGGGTTCACTCGTTCGCGTTTTAAAGTATTCACGTTTTCACGATTTAGATACATCCAAGCCAATTCCCATAGGTTTTTATTGTGTTTGGACCAGATATTATGGCCCCTATTATGTAAAATAACTCAACTTAAGTTGACTAGATTCAACAAAAATTTTTTCATATAACGTATTACATTTATTTTAGTTGAACCATGTAGTTTGCCTTAATCTTTTAAGAATTTTCAAACAACATAGTTCAACTGGAATGTATGTAATAAATTATGAGAAAGAAAATAAGTTCAATCTAGTCAACTTAAGTTGAGTTGTAATACATAATAGGGGCCTATATTACAATAAGTTTGGCCAGCTTTTTATACTGGAGCTTGCTGGCGCTTCGTAGGCTTCAATGGCTGGCTAATATCTAAACTTTTGTGGTTTCTATGGAATCTTTTATATGATTTATTTATTTGTTTATTTAATTAACATATTTGTACAATAGGAATAAATTCTTTTGCTGTACAAAGGCAGTAGATTAAGTTATGAGTATGATGATGTTAAAAGATATTAATATTACAATTAAAAATTAAGAATACTTATGTAATAATAATTAATAAAAAGATAAACAAAAAATGTTTGAGGTATTAATAAATAAAAAGGAAAGGTCGAAAAGCAAAGGCATGCATAGTGGCGCACTTACAGATGAAAAAGATATCATTAATAAAGATTGAACATAGTAAAGGGCCAAGAACTGAGCCTTGTGGCACTCCACAGCATACCTGCTGTAATTGAGAACTTCTGTCGCCAACACAAACTTTCTGTACTCTATTTGACAGAAAACACCTTAAGAGATCGACGGCATTATTACAAAAATCATACCTGCGCATAAGTTTTTGACAGAGTAAGGAGTCATTTACTGTGTCAAACGCTTTGGAAAAATCCAGCATGCAGATTAGTGTAATTTAGTCTTCATCATAGGGTGTTCGGATATCATCAATAACTTTCAGGGTAAGAGTTGAGCAACTATGCCCACAACGGAAGCCAGATTGCAATTGAGACAATAGGGTATTGGTAGTTAAAAAGTAAGAAATCTGGCGGGCCATAATTATTTCAAAAACCTTCGATAGGGATGATAAAATACTAATAGGTCTAATATCATTAGGTTCATACGCAGTTGGTTTTTTTGCGACAGGTAATACTTTTGCTATTTTCCAGAGCTGAGGAAAAGATGACGTAGTGATCCAATAGTTATTTATGCTACTTCATGAGTTAGAATTAGTTTGATAAAGTTAATCGAAACTCCATCTTCACCAATGGCATTTGACTTTACATTCATAATGCGTTTACAGACCTCATATTCGCTGACAGCGAACCACTGAAAGTTTGGTTGCACAATGGTATTTGATATTTGCAACTATCTAGATAGAAAACTACCAACATTATGGTTACTATTTAAAAAGAAATCGTTTAGAATATCAGGGTCCAGAAAACACTCAGATACTGGCTTATTAGCAATACCAAAGTTTTTTAAGTTTCTCCAAAGCACCTTTGACGGCAGCGATGCTTTCAATTTATTAGTGCAATACCTTTATTTGGATTGCCTTGCGATTAAAACTGAAGCATTCCGTACCGCCCTGTAATTTTTCCCATTTTTCTTGTGTAGGATTATTATTTCAGATCCTGTGCTGTTTATTTCGTTTTTTGATAGAGTTTTGGACACCTAATGTATACCAGGGATATGCAACACTTTTAATAACAAATGTCCTGGAACGAACATGTCTTGCAAAAAGGTTGTTAAGTTAGTTTGAAAAGGATGTAACTTTTTCATCAACACTCGCGCAGAACTAGATTTCATTCCAGTAGGTGAGGCAGGCATCATAAGTCAAGGCTTGAAGATCAATGGATTTAAAATTCGAGTATGATATAGTTTTGGAGATAGCCATTTCCGTTAGTTTTATATCGAAGGTACAAAAAATAAAGTCATGGTGGGAGAGAAAGTAAATTTGGTAGAACAGTAAGACGGATGTGCTATCGGAGACAATAAAGTAATCAAAAAGACTAGGGTCATCATTACTACACAATCGCATAGGCATTTACAATTGACAGACCGACAGACGAGACATTATCATACAAAGACTTAGGTATACTATCAAGATATATAATGATAACATTAAAGTCACCACACATAATAAAAAAAATATAGTCAATCACAAATTCATAGAGCGTCGTGAAGAATGAATTTAGGCTTTGCATTTTATTGGGATTGTAGACGGACGATAAAAAATTTTAGTGTAATTATTTGACACACAAAGATTAATATATTCAACACTACCCTCAGTAGATTTCTTCACAACTTTGCTTTCAAATTATTGCGACAATAGATGATATTCATAAGTGAATAATATTATGGCCAAGCGGTTGCATTGGAACTACTCACATACGGGATAAGTTATTGTATCTTTTATGGCTTAAATGAAAACCTTGGGCAAAAAATCTATGCTTTTATGGTCTTAGTCTTATTGTTATAGTTATAGTTTTATTGGTATAGTGCAGGGATGATGATATAGTCTATCGAATGAAATATTTTTGACGAAAGCGTCCACGAAACACATACAAGAAACGTGAATCCGTGAAACGGAGAACCCGTGAACACGTGAGCCCGTGTACACGTGAACACGTGTAGTACGTGTTAAAAATTCACGTGTAGTTCGAGTACGTGAAATTTTAAAATATTCTTAAAACCACGTGTACTCGTACTACACGTGTTCGCGAAAAAATGGGAGCTCTGCTTTCAAGCTACTTCAAGTAATAGGAGGCACCCAAACGGTTTTCATCGCACAGCACGTTTATGTCATCCCAGCTAGCACAAAAAGTTTGTAAAAGTGTCGCAAAAGAGTCGCCAATATTGAAAAAAAATCGTAATTGCAACGTAAGAACAACTAAAAGAGCAGATATTTTACGCTTATTATATAACAACATATGTTGCGATTAGACGAAAAATGTGTTATATTAATGTTATAAATGTGTTGTTGGTACAAACTTAAGTTGCACGCCACAAGATGGAACATACTTGAAACATCCAAAAAAGTTTTTATTGTGTTATTCTTACGTTACAATTCAGGTAAAATAACGTGAATGTAACAAATATTTTGATTTATTGAAGTTATTTTTTGTTGTGACAAATTTTTTTACAAGGAAGGAGTACTGATGACATAAATATTCCTGACTGAAAAAAGAAGTTCTTAAAAAGTTTTAAAATGTTTTGAATACAAAATTCCTTAATATAATTTTAATTAAACTAGTGATAATTTTTTGGAGTGTACTTTAAAAGTCAAAGACAAATTGGAATGAAATGGAGAATGAATAGATGGAATTCATCATGAATTCATCAAATACACTAAAATTTTACAAAAAAGGCCATTTCGTCGATGAATGTTTGTGTTTTACCTCCAAAAAACTCATGCGCCACCCAAAAAATAAATATGTTTAAAACAATTGGGAAATAAAAAATATTTCGAGTTCTTAATTTCCGCGTAATAATCTTTAATATATAGCTAAATACATATTTTAAGTTCCTAGTGTCATATTGCACTGAAAATTCGAAAAGAAAATAATAAATGCTAAAGAAAATCGTATTTTAATTTATTCCAATGAAAATTCATAGTGTAGAAAAAAAAATCAAATATGGCGAGTATGAAGTTTTTAAACCCTTTTTTCCAAAGTTTTTGCATCTGAATAATAACCTCAATGCATAGTTCTTGCAACTAACTAATATTAAAAGTAACAAATATTTTTTTAAAGTTGTTGCAACCGAATAATAAAATTAATGCAGCATTTACTTAGAACAATTTTATTCAAAATTTCTTGCAACTGAATTATAACTCCAATACAACGATTATGTAACTAATTATATTATATAAGCTGCAATGACTTTTGAAAAGTTCTTGCAACAGAATAATAACCTCAATACATCGTTCTTATATCAAGCAAAATTTTATAAGTTACAATTATGTTTTTTAAACTTGCATCAACTGAATAATAATCTTAATACAGCACAAGTTTGCAATGATTAAAAACCTCAATTTAACGGTTTTTTCTTAACTTCATTTTTTTATTATAACTCAATGTTTCCTATAGTTGAAGCAACTGAATAGGAACCTTAATACAGCATAAGGTTGCAATGACCATTGCCATTGTTCTTGTAACTGAATAAAAACCTCATTTCAACCTTCTTGCAACAAAAAAAAATTCTCATAATTTCACAATGATTCATTGCCATTCAAAGAAAAATTTGTTAAATTAGGTAGTCTCGTTGAACGCTGAAATTGATTACATGGTAGTAGAAGCCTACACAAAGGAATTGATAAGCAACACAGAATTTTTTGTGAACAATAAAATTTATATTTTGCTTATGGCATTTTAGTGCGTCACAGCAAAATTGAAAACATTTAGTCGTAGTGACTTCCCTATTCTTTAATAAAAACATCTTCAGACCGAAGTTTTAAACATTTAGTTGTTTTGACATTGATATAACTTAATATTAACATAGATCAACTTAGTCGCATCTAGGTTGCTAGCTCGTTACTGTATTTGTTACAATACGAAAACATTTTTTATAGGTGCTACAAAAAGAAATGTTGTAACAATGTTAAGTTAACGTAAAAATTACTTTGTTTGTTTTCAAAACATTATGTTCTAACTTGGACCTTAAGCTCAATAAACGACTTTAAACTATCAAACAACTAGAATTTGTATTTAAAATCAAGTATGATTTAAACTATCAAACATTTAGAATTTGTATTTAAATCATATAAAGTCAACATAATTATGAAACATTTTTACAACAAGTGCATTTATTCGTAACATAATTAACACCGTAGTTTAACTTATTTGCAACAGAACGAATGATTTGTTACAAATTACTTATTTGAAACTTTAACACAACCCATTTGTGACTAAATTTGTTTAAAAAAATATCACCAAATTATAACATATTTTTGTTACATATCGAAATCTGTGCTAGCTGGGATCTGATATAAATAACCTAAATTTTTTTAAATTATATTATATATCTGAAGATTGAACCTATAATATCAATCAATAGTTGAAAATAACAAAATGGCGGACTTGTGAATTTTAAGTAGCTTTTCTTCACATTTTTCATTCTTTAAAGTGGTCTAAAAAAAAACTGGCCAATATTATCTGATTTTCGGTGAATCCAATAAATAATTCCTCTTTTAAAATAAAAAAAAAATCCAAGTCAAGCCATCGAGTAGTTTTTGAGATATCATGGAAACCAGTTTGAAAAACATGATTTTTCAGAAAACGCGTTTTAAGATTTGGCTAACGATTTTTTCGAGTGCACTTTTTGAAAATATGTGCTTCTTTCGCATGCGATAACTTTTTATGGAAAAACTATCGGCCAAACCGCATCATTACTTACTTACTTAGTTGGCGCTACAACCGTATGTCGGTCTTGGCCTCATCTAAGAATTTGCGCCAGCCATTTCTGTCTTTCGCTTGCTGGCGCCAGTTGGAAATTCCAAGCTTCGTCAGGTTGTCCTCTACTTGGTCTTTCCAACCGCCGCTGGGTACCGAATCGAATGTTTTCTTCACTGGAGCATCGTCTTTCATGCGCTGAACATGACCAAGCCAGCGAAGCCGCTCGATTTTAATGCGCTTGACTATGTCGATGTCAGCGTACAGCTCATACAGTTCATCATTCCACCGTATTCGGTACTCGCCATTGACGCAGATTGGTCCGTAGATCTTACGAAGAATCTTTCTCTGGAATGCTCCTGAAGTCTTTTCATCTGAGCTGCTCAGCGTCCAGGTTTGTGATGCATAAAGTAGGACGGGCATGATGAGCGATTTATAGAGCGCGATTTTCGTTCGTCGAGAGAGGGCTCTGCTTCTCAATTGCCTACTGAGCCCAAAGTAACACCTGTTGGCAAGAGTTATTCTTCGTTTGATCTCAATGCTGATGTCGTTGGTTGAATTAATGCTGGATCCAAGATAAACGAAGTTCTTCACAACCTCGAAGGAGGTATTGTCAACGGTAACGTGGGTTCCAAGACGCTGGGACTGTTTGTTTGTTGACACTAAGTATTTCGTCTTATCTGCATTCACTGCCAGACCCATTCGACTTGACTCTCTTTCTAATCTGGAAAATGCTGCACTGACTTCGCGCGTATTATAGCCAATGATATCTATGTCATCAGCATACGCAAGCAGCATAACACTTTGATACACTGATATTCCAATCGTTCGGAATGCATTCTTCCGACCATATTCTGCATAGAAGCTCGTGAATGCATTTAAGTAGAGCTTCGCCTCCATTCTTAAACAGCTCAGCAGGTAAGCCATCAGCTCCCGCGGCTTTGTTATTTTTAAGCCGAGCTATAGCTGTCAGAACTTCATCATAGTCGGGCAGCGGAACCTCAACGCTGTCATCCAAAATTGGGGTTTCTGGAATATCATCTCTATTGGCGGGATTGTTGTCAGCGTCGCCATTTAGAAGCTTAGAGAAGTGTTCCCTCCATAACGTCAGTGTACTCTGGACATCTGTCACTAGATTCCCGTTTTCATCCTTGCAGGAAGAGGCCCCGGTTTTAAAACCATCGGCAAGGCGTCTTATTTTTTCGAAAAATTTTCGGCCCTCATTCCTGTCACCATACATCTCAATCTTCTCCTGCTCGCGCTTTTCTGCCTCTCTTTTTTTCCGCCTGAAAATATGTCTCTCTTCCTTCCTCTTTTCTTTGTATCGCTCCTTAGCAGCGCGCGTTACAACCGACTGCAGGGTGGCTTTGAAGGCGGCATCTTTCTCTGCAGTGGCGTCGCGACACTCCTGGTCGTACCACTGGTTTCGGCGAGGGCGTTGGTAGCCAATCACCTCTTCAGCAGCCGCACGCATGGAGTTGGAAATGTGTGTCCACTGCGCGCATATATCATCGATTGGAGGAGTGCTTTGAAGCAGGAGTGAGAGTCGAGTGGCGAAAGCATCGGCTGTCTGTTTCGATTGCAGCTTGTCGACGTCTAGCTTTCTCTGTGTAGGGTTGCGTGTATTCTTAGCTGCGCACAGACGTGTACGAATCTTCCCTGCAACAAGATAGTGATCCGAGTCAATGTTTGCACCACGGATCGTGCGTACATCCAATACACTGGAAGAGTGCCTTCCGTCGATCAAAACATGATCAATTTGATTTTTCAAACCGCATCATAAGCAATCGAAAAATTAAAAAAATATAATTGAGAGTCTTGGTCAAATTTCATGAGAACCTGCCCTTAAGAAATGAGATGTTTGTATGATATTCATCAAACTCTGTAAGCCTTTTCGATGTAATTGTATACATACATTAACCCTTAACATTACTTCAAAAATATTTGCAATACATAAAACAAGTACAAAATAAATAATTAAATAAAACATTTTCAATACATACAACGAGTAAAAATTGAGCAAAAATTCCTACTCAACCTAACTATTGTCTGCTGGGATAACATTATTT
The DNA here is from genome assembly GCA_963920525.1 of Dichetophora obliterata. Lineage (NCBI taxonomy): Eukaryota > Metazoa > Arthropoda > Insecta > Diptera > Sciomyzidae > Dichetophora > Dichetophora obliterata. The sequence continues at coordinate 87,798,947 of OY986437.1, forward strand.
TCACGCCTGCTGTCACTTATACAGCAATCTTCATTCAACACCAACCCACAAAAGTTAATAATACGCACAGAGAAACACTTCAACAATTTTTAATATTGCAAAATTGTCAATAGTAAATTTTAATGCTATTAAGTGTCTTACGTGCATGACGTTGCCAACTATTTGCCAGTTATTGTCACTTAAACATAAAGTTAAATTAGATTTTGTTAAATTTCACAGTGAAGAGATGCAAATAGAGGTTAAAGAAACCAACTAGTAACAGCAACTGAAGCATATCGTATTATCTATCGTCACTCTGCACAGTGGCGGAAATGGCGGAAAACCTGGCCAAAAGTCGAAAAATAACGGGATTCGCACAAAACTTGGCAATTTTATGTTTTAGAGGTCACTGATCACGAATATGGAAATTATTTTTCAAAATTCAAAATGGTGGATTCAAAATGGCGGACACATGTTACTCAAAACAATTTTATTTCAACCAAATTTCGTATACTTCGGTTTTCGAGGTCGCTGGTCATGAATATCAAAATTCAAAATGGTGGATACAAAAAGGCGGACACATAATACTCAAAACAATTTTAATTCAACCAAATTTTTTATACTTCAGTTTTTAATTTTTCCAATTTTGAAAAAAAAGTGTTCGTGCTGGTTTTAAAGAGTTTATTTATCAAGAAATAACTCATATTACAAAACCAAAGTGCATCACCTAATTGTCCTAGGTTTTACTTTATGTATGAACAGTAGTTACATAATGTACGATTAATTAAATAACTTATAATTTAGAACTCAATCACTATCTGACGCCAGACTTTCATCTGATTCACTGCTATTTATTTCGCTTGGTTGTGCAACATGTTTGGAACTCGCGTAGCATCCTGGAGGCAGTAAAAGTTGTATAGCTTCGGAAAATAGACTGTTGTTCTTTTTCGGTGGCAAAGTTCTTAGGCTCGTAATAAATGGATCGGACGAAGCCAGCAACCAATGAAAAATGTCTTCCATGTTTTTTTCTCTTGAACATTTCCGCGAAAAGCCATCACGAAATTTCTTTACATCTTTATTTCTTGCCTCTTGTGCCTCTTCCGACAACTGACCGATTGGCAACGGAGGCCATTCGACAATCAATGGGCCATGAATAAGGACTTCATGAATGGATGTTGGCATGTTGTACCATGGATAACAGTCTACTAGCTGTTTCGCGAAGTCCAAGCAGAAGTTCTTAAACATGGGTACATTGACACCGAACCCACTCGATATAACTTGGAGTACAATATGTGCTTTGTAAATGAGATCATTCTCTACTCCCAAAATTTTGGCAGATGTAGCAGAATTTGCAAAAAAACGCCTAGCAGTATTACCATCATTTGTGCTTCCGAAACCTCCCGATTTTGGCGAATCTACAATGAGCCCCATTTGATCTTTAAATGCAATTTGAATTTCTTTTTTTCGCTCTGCCACTTTCAGCTTTTCTTCAGATGACCGTGCTTGCCATTTTTTTGTGCCCAGTTTGTAGCCAATGTGCAAAAAGTACTCAAAAAAATTAATCCGCGCATGCAAAGATGGAAGCCCGAAACTTAAATTTAATTCATTGATTGGCAAAGACAGCATTAGATCAAGATCGTTAAATTGCTTAGAAGTCGCATTACAAAGATAACAACGCAATGTTGATTTTGTCATTGTTATAGCGTTGCGAACTTTTCCATCTATCATTGTAAAAATAAGTTTGTAGGTCACTTGGATCTGTCTATTGTTTTGAGTGGTAATGTAAGGTGTAAGTCCTGTAATTTGTTCGTCGATATAACTATGTTCATTTAAGGTTGTTTGTTGATAATGTTTCTTTCGAAAATTGTAATCTGATGGGTCGGCAATAGCGTGCAGATGAAGGCTTTGGATTTTTCCAAACTATTACTTTTTCGACTGTTTCTTCGTTGTTGGCAGTTAATTGAAGAGGCACAAGAGAAGTCAATAAAATACTTTCATCTGATGCATCTTGGTCGGCAAACTTTTGTTTGTACTGGCTTTGTCCCGAAGAGCCATCAAAACCGTACTTGACAATCAACTCAAAATTTGAAATCTCTTCCAGCTTTAAAGTTTCCAAAACATCAGTTTGCACTGTAAGAATTCGTGCACAAGTGTGATCGAGAAGAGATTGTAGAGGGACTTCAGCGCACGTTTCTGTAACAGTTACATTTTTTGGATAGTATGCAAGTTTTGCGTCTAACAGTTTTTCGTACGAAGGGTATACTCGAACATTGTATTGTTTAAGTCTTTTTTTGAGAGTCCGGTACGCGTGGCGGGTTAGTTTTCCTTCGACAACATCAGATAACGCCAGAGACCCTGACATTTCGGGAACTAACGGAATGCTTGACTTTTTATAAGCTACTTTTTACTTGTGTGCGCGTTGTGGAGAAGTCATGGTGATATCCTGAAGAACACTCGCCGCTTCTGATGATCCTGTTGCTCGCAAACTCATCTGCGTTGCGTACGCCAATTCGGATGCATCATACATAGCTAGTAGCTCTGCAGTTTTACGTCTTTTTGAGCGTTCACTCGACTGTTCAAATGATATAATAGGACGACCCAGCGATACAGGTGTTTTTATTTTCTTGCTATGTTGAACAGGACTGTCAGGACAAGCTTTTCTCTAAAAATTTTCAGTAATAATTTCAGTAAGTTGCAACACACGATTGTATATATTATGTATGACTATTTATTCATAATACCTTTATAGTGATAGTTGTTTCGAGCTAATTTGCGTTTTTTTGCAAAAATCGATCCTTTGTCTTGTTGCAGGCATTCCACTTTTTTTTCATTTTAATGAGCGTCAATCTCAATGTCTCTACAGTATTTTGATCAATTTCATAATGTTCACACTTCTTTTCGATTGCTTTTTTATGCAAAATATCCAATTGTTCATTAAAATTGAGGTGCAGTTTTTTGGGCAGGTAGTCGAATAAATCTCGTCGACTCCACACGACATCTTTGTCGATTGTTTCTAAAATAAAAAAAATGGTCTTATAGAACTCCTTGTGTTATGATCAGGTACACTGTAAAAAATCAACCGTAAAATTACTACTTTCCTCGTAGCTAAAACTGGGACCTATATGAAAAGTAGCATTTTTATTAGGGGAAGTATTCTAAATTAAGGTATTTTTACTAGGCTGTAAGTAGATTTTTTACGAGAACGGGTGATTTCGGGCAAAAATCATTGAATATACTAGATTCAGACTACTTTACTGAATATAAAAAGCGTAAAAAAACCGCGGACATCGATGGACAAAAAAGTATTTTCAAGATCTTTTAGTAATAAACGTTAGAAAAGTTGTCAAGTCTAGGCCAACTTTGACAATAACATTTTATACACACACACAAGTTCAATTTTAGAATAGTAGAAAATTGTTGCAGTACATACCATCAGTATCACTCCCCATTTTTCCGGAATGAATGGCAGCACTTGAAAAAAAACGACGTGCACTTGAAAAATATCGAATTTTGGAGGCTTTTCAGCGACACTAGGAAGAAACGCGGCGGACGAGATTAAAGATCGCGATGACAATCGAGATGACAGGGACAACCGGTTTCCCCTTCAGAATAGCATACAGTGACGCCATCTGCACCAGAGAGAGTAACTTTCGAAGCGAATTTCTACCTTGCCATTTTTCGACTTTTGGCCAGGTTTTTCGGCATTTCCGCCACAGTGCTCTGTGGGAAATATCAAACTCAAAGTTACTCAAAGTTTTTAGAGACTTAACAATTTTTATATAGTAACTTTGTATGGGAGGAAGGCGTGGTTTTCATCCGATTTTGATAAATTTCAATTATATGCTGAACTTGTGCTCATTTCAAGTCATTACATTATTTTTGTGGTATTTTCGGAGATTTTACTGATTTGATAAGGTTGCGTTGCATAGGAGGTTAGCGTTATTTTTATCCAGTTTCAAATACATGGTGAATATTTCGACTCAGGAGATGATGCTGATCAAGAGTATATTAACTTCTCTATACCAGCTACACCTTCTTAGCAGCGCTACAAACGGAGTGACAAAGTAAATATACCCTTTAGGTTGCAGCCAGAGTAAACGCTGATACGGTCAGGCAAGCAGACAGGAGCAGGCAGTAACGTGCTCGACAAATAAGCCGTGCAAGTGTATGTGAGCAGATCAGATCAGATCAGTGCGAGAATACGTTTGTTATTTTTTTTTATATCTTTTCTATTTTGCATGAAATTTCTTAGCTAATAGGGGTGTACAAATTGGTCAAATCGCTCATCAAATGATTTGACAAACGATTTGACCAACAGAAATATGTATGGATTCGATGGCGATTTGACGATTCTGAACACTCATCAAATCGTTTGTCAAATCATTTGATGAAAATCAAAATATTTTCATTTTTCTGCTTATTTGACGAACGATTTGACCAAAGCGAACACTCGTCAAATTTGTTATGTATTAAAAACTATGGCAACTCTTATCCTCTCAGTAAAACTTTAGCTATAAGTTATGTAAATAAAATATGTATAATTGATAAGAATCTAAACCTAATTTCAGTTTTACAGTTTTTAAATAAATTAGTCCAGAGTAAATTAAACCTGAATTAAACATCGCGGCAAAAGAAGGAACACAAGAAAATAAAAAGAAAATATTAATTAAAATCAATATTAAGTAACTGTAGCAAATAATTTATTATAATTAATAAAATAATTTCTTCTTCTTCTAATACGATTTTAATAACAAGTGCTACTAAACATTTTTCGTCATAGCGATGTGCTCTAACTTCTTTTGACGAAAAATTTTATGAGTACGAACACTTTTGTGGTCAAACGATTTGACAAACGATTTTATAAGCGATTTGAAGTGTGACCAGGGCTAATGTCAGTCAAGTTGGTTTTATTTCTCTCTCATTCTGCTGCATGACCAGTACTGTCAGGCTAGGGGATGTCCCCTAGATTTAGAGGTTTTTTAACTGAATTGTGGGATTTTAGGGGTAATGAATCTTTAGGGGGTTTTTAGAGAGCTTTAGTGTTTTTTATACAAAAATATTCATAACAGCTACCTACATAAAATAAATAATAAAAATTGCATTATTACTTTCATTATTATGTATGTATACGCAGATGGTGTATAAATGATATGGCAATGATCGAAACACTTAATCTGTAGAGAGAAATAAATTTCTTGAACATTAGTAGGAGTATTCACGGGTTGTTGCGAATTGCAAGAATGTAAAAATGCAAGATATTTTGCGCACTAACGAGTGAACATCAATATTGCAACTTAATTATGCAATAAAATTAAATGTCGAATGAACAGTAAATATTTTGCCACCTTATTTCAAAATCATAAGAAGTTATTAAAATCTACGTACAAACATAACCTTTTTAAAGTTTTACCCAGGTGGCAACTACGTTCAAAAACAACCAAAACATGAATCATCAGTTAAGCATCACTGCTTGTGTGTTCTCGCAATTGGTTTGAGCAGTGCGTAATTCAAGAAGAGTTGCAAAATTGCTTCCAATGTGTTTGTTGTTGGAATGATGCGAAAGTTCGCAATCATGCATTTTCGAATCGACGCAACTGCGTTTCGCATCAACCCGTGAATACCCGTAGTATATTAGTTCAAGATTTCAATTTAGATTTTTTAAATTTCAATTGTTTCATTTCCATTCATATTTTCTTAGTTTCATAGGACATTTTCTGAATTTCAATTGATTTTTTATGAGCTCGAATGGATCTTTTCTGAATTTCAAAGGTTATTTCTAAAGATTGCTTATTTTATTTGATCTTTTCTGATGGTCTCTATTATAATTAAAAATTGATATTCAGTAAGTTTTTTTCAGCTTAAGCAACTTTTTGCTGCAAAAATTGCGTCAGTTTTGATCTTCCAAAAACCTTGTAAGGTTTTTTTCCCCTCTTGGTTTTTTTATTAAAGCGCATTGTGCGCTTAATTCTGAAGCTTGTTGTAAGAAGCAAAAGCAACAGCAAAGGACAGAAAAAATAATTGGTTAATTAAAATTTAAGCTGCTTTCTCTTCCGGCTAATTCCTTCATTATCTTCTGCATCTTTTTGTGCTGCATTTGTTTTTATTACTCTTGCTTTACACTTTCGTTTAACGGCTATTTGCAAGATTTTCTTCTCTCCTCTATTCTTAATTTTTTTTTGTTTTTTTTTGTTTTTTTTAGTGATTTTCTTTCTTTTGCATTAATGGCTGATGTTTAAATTGACCCTACAACCCTAATTAAAGTAACAACTACAACGGAAACGTTGGTCAATTTGTTGAATGTGTTTTTGCGTGTGTGCGTGAGGGTGTGCGTGCGAGTGCTCATTTGTGTTCGAGAGTGTAAGTGTTTGATTAGTCGTTAGAATGTGAGTGGATTGTAAATCCTGTTTTATTTTACCGCAATTCTATTTAATTAACTACAATTTGTTTTTTATTTTTTTGTTTGTTCAAAGCAATTTAATGCAGTTGGCAAATCAAAGCTCTTAAAAGCTGCGTAACTTTGATGAGCTCATTAGATGTTTATATAAGTAAAGCAGGATTAGGCGATACTGTATGTATTGTTTTACACAGAATTTTCACTCTAATAGGTTTAATTAGGTATTTGTACTGTTGGAAACAAAAGAACATTTTATCCACCAAGTATTAGAGCTTAGATAAAATGTTCACTATAGAGATTTATCTCAGAAAAAAAAAGGTACTGCAACACGTGAATTTTTTTTTCTTATTTCAACGGGTTCAAACAGTGTTTGGACATCTAAATAAGATAGTCTGGTCTGTTTGACTCAACTTCGTATCGTTGTTCAGTTATTACAGAACGAATGAACATTAGACCGGTTCACATTACAAAAGTGTTAATATATTCCGGTTCGCGTACATTTTCTGAAAGTTCAACCCCTATTAAGCACAAAAATATTTTAATACCTAAAAAAATTGATCCTAGGGGTTCCGCAAATCGCTTGAAGGTCATTTGAGAGCTATGTGGGACTTAAACCATTTTAAAAAATGTGTCTAAACGGAAAAACAACTGGAATATATTCTGATAGGAAACAATTATTAATAGTTAAGTCTTGTTAATTTTTTTTTTAAAGTATGCATCAGGTAATTTTTGGCGGAGTTTTTAACATTTTACTCATTTTACAATTTTACTCTCAACGAAAAATTATCTTTTTTTCATACAAAATTTTTTCTTTATTTGTTCTAGCGATATTTTTTTTTTTGTAATATTGTATGTTTTTTTTTTGTATATGTTGATTTTGTATTTTTTGGTAATTTTGTACATAATTTGCAGTTTACTGACTTTAACTTGCAAAAAAATTAAAAATACTACATTTATTTATAATATTTTTTTTATTAAAAATATGATTTTCTGTAATGCATATAAATTTTTTTGTATGCTTGCAGCAAATATTGTTTTTGCTCTTCATTAGAAGTTATTGAATTATTAAATTCTGTTATTAATGCTAGGCTTCTCTCTGCTGAATCGTTAATTACATTAATTAACTCAGTGGATATGTGGAGTTTATTGAAAAAAATTTGAGTGTTGATTGTAACAAAATCCTGCCACTTTTCGACAAATATCATGATACAATGAGTTGCAAGGCAGGGTTACCAGAAGTCTAGGGAAAAATAAGAGAACTTTTGACAAAAAGAAAGAGGACACAAAGAGACTTTTTTAAAATTCAATCAAATTTATTGCAAAGTAAAAACATCATATAAAAATTTTTTTAAAACATTATTTTTTCAGTTTTTTAGTTTTAAAAACATTTGTTATAAGATAAATACATAAATATAAATGTAAATAAAAAGCATTTTACACATATTTTTTCAAAAAATTAAACGAACATGAGGATCAAGTTCTCATTTACTTACCAAATAAATAATCATATTAGAGTTTTTTATAAAGTCTATTCAACTGAAGTAACAAACGAGATCAAATTGTGAGCTTATCAAGCATCCTCAGAATCATACTTAGGGATTTCTTAAGCTTGTTTTAATAACAGTTTCTGTTTTTACCATGCGTCGAAAAACTCCAAACACGATACATTTTTGAAAATATACTTTTTTTTTTAAAAAAATCTCAAAGCCAATTTTTGGTTGGCAAATTAAATTAATATATTACTAAGCGTCATTTATGCAATCGGTTTTCCATAAGTTCGATACAGTTAGGTATTGTATTTATATTTATCCATTCAAAAACGGAAAAATTTTTAAATTCTTTGGACCATGCTTTAAAAAAATTGTAAGGTATTTTGTGAAGGTTTGGGGAGGTTTTTTTGAATAATCTACATATCAAGTAAAATTCCCTGGAACGTTTTTTCTTAATATTAGTTAGGGCCAGAGATATAAATTTTTTATTAAAATGTAAAAAATTCTCGTTTTTGGCTGTTCCAAAATTAATTGCCAATACTTTACAAATATTTTTTAACAAAACCTTTTATTTTCTTTCATTTAAACCAAAAACTAAACCTTTGAAACAAATTTCGGGTTAACCGATGTCTCTAAGAAAGTGAAAAAATAGTTAGGACGAAATCGTCATAGTGGATGCATAACGTTTGCAAATGTATAGTGGTCACAGCTAGGGTTGAGTTACTTTTGTTCAGGGATGGCGTTCAGCATTGCCATATAGCTATAAACTTGCAAATCAGTGTTGGTACTTTTCATGCAAATTTCTTTGTGTGCATTTCAAGTAAATTTTTTATTGATTGATTTTTTCTCCAACAAAAAAAGAGAAAAAAATTTAAAAAAATTAATTTTAAATTTAAATTTTTAATTTAATTTCATTTAAAAAAATATTAAAAAAGATCTCGAGAAAAAAAGAGAACATGTCCTCTTTAAATCAGATATGATGGCAACGGTAGTTACAAAGTAGCCTCGACAACAACCTTTTTTCTCACGAGCCACGGTCAAGAAATGCCAAACAAAAGAAAACTGAAAAGTAGAACGTCCAATCGTGGTTTTTTTTCTTTCAACGTAGAAATGTAACTAACGATTAATAACAGAATTTAATAATTCAATAACTTCTAATGAAGAGCAAAAACAATATTTGCTGCAAGTCGTTGATAAGCACAGAAAAAAATTCAAATGCGTTGCAAAAAAATCATATTTTTAATAAATAAATATTAGAAATAATAAATAAATGTAGTATTTTGAATTTTTTCGCAATTTATAGTCAATAAACTGTAAAATATATTGCACCTCAAGAAAGCCTAAGTTTCACACAAAAATACAAAATTACAAAAAAAAATGTCGCTAGACCAAATTAAGAAAAGGACTTTTTATGGAAAAACGATAAGGGTTTTCGTTGAGAGTAAAATTGCATGTTTAAAATTCCGCCAAAAATTACAAGATGCATACTTTTTAGAAAAAAAAAATTTAATAAGACTGAACTATTAATAATTGTTTCCTATCAAAATATATTCCAATTGTTTTTCCGTTTAGACACGACCTTTTTAAAAATGGTTTAAGTCCCACATTGCTCTAAAATGATCTTCAAGCGATTTGCGGAACCCCTAGAGGTCAAATTTTTTAGGTATTAAAATATTTTTGTGCTTATTAGGGGTCGAACTTTCAGAAAATGGACGCGCACGGAAGAAAACACGACACTTAATTTTCCCCATATACTTATGAACCGGTCTAATGAACATTAATGTGGGAAGGGGTCAGACGAACGCGGACGGAAATGGACGGATGACGGATGGTTAAGTATTTAACATAACTGGATTATTATTTTAAGCTACCAACTCTCTACTTAATACATTTAACATAAATAAACTAAACAAAAGATTTTGAAAACAAATATGAAAAACTTTTTTGTACTGAACAGAATATGAAAAAAATCTCGAAACGAACGATACGAATATATTGTTAAAAAATATAAAATTGTTAAATATTGAAAAAGTAAAGAAAAAAGAATACGTAAATCTTTTAAATTAAATCTTTTAAATTAAAATAAAATAACAATATTTTTACATGGGGCTCAACCATTGGCGTCAAAAAATTTAGATCACAATTCGAAGAATCCAATAAGATTCAAAGGATTGCAAAGAGGAGTTTAATTTGTATTAATTTGCATTTATATGAACGTTCTTATGGATGTATGTAAGCGGTGTTCAAGTCGAGTTTTTAAGTAGCCGTACTAGAGCTAGAGCAAATATTAGTGAAAATATGAGCAGAGTTGTGAAAAAGCACTATTAAAAAGGCGAGTATCTAAATCAATGGTTTTAATCGATGACGTCGTTGACAGGTTCGACCCCTCAAAACGTATTCTCAATCCTAGATTTATCTAATGGTTTCTTCTACGTTCCGGTAGAGTCTGGTTCGCGAAAGTACACCTCTTTCGTGACACATAATGGCCGATTCGAATTTCTATTCCTACCATTTGTATATGCAATTCACCAGCAGTGTTTTCGAGGTATATGATTGCGGTCCTATGAAGTTTGATTTAGGATGGAACCATTGTCATTTATATGGACGACATTATTATTCCCTCCAAGGATGAAAATGCAGGCTTACAAAAACTGAAGAAAATGCTTAAAGATGCTTCTGATAATGGATTAAAATTAAATGGAACAAATGTCAGTTCTAAAAAAGAAAAGTTAATTTCTTGGGGTACATTTTTGGAAATGGCATAATAAGATCATCAGAAGAAAAAACACTTGCAGTAAAAAAGTTTGCTATTCAAACTGATCAGAAAACCCTTCAGAGATTTCTTGGACTTACAACATATTTTAGAAGATTTGTGAAAGATTGTGCAGTAATAGCTAGGCCATTATCGAATCTTCTTCGTAAGGATGCAAAGTTTAAGATGCAAAAGAACAATTACTTGCTTGTGAAGAATTGAAAGAAGCACTAGTGTGTGCGATGGTACCTAAAATCTATTATCCTCAGGCACTAACTGAGATTCATACGAATGCATGTAAGTGCGGTTATCGTGCAGTATTACTTCAGAAAGACAACGATAATAAATAATTCCATCCAATGAGCCGTAAAACCAAACCTGCCGAAGAGAAGTACCACTCTTATGAACTTGAGGTTTTTTACAGACTGTAATTACAGTAATCGTAATGCATTCACAATGACTATGAAAAAGGCAGATGCTCCATTCAGAGCATCCAGATGGGCTATGTTTCTTCAGGAATACGACTTCAGAACAGGTCAGGTTCTATGATGAAACATGTTCACGCCTTAAGTCGAATAGCGTGCCTTGCTTTCGAGGAATCGTTGCGACACCGACTTAACAAAGCTCAAATGAAGGATGACTGTATAAAAGCCGTAAGAAAGATACTACATTTTTCGGATTCAGCTCAGTTGGATGTCGCCATATCGAATCTTGTTGACTGGTTTGCATGTTGAACTCATTAACCCGTGTCTCATCACTAGTTATAATGTGTTTTATGAATGTGGTGTCGGAGTTGACTCGTTCTAGCATATCTTCAGCTACCTTTAAGTGATTGAGTTTTTAAAGAAAATGCATGTCTTTCGGAACTAGTCGAGCGGCAACGCGTTTCCTGCCCAAAATACAGTTTAAACTGATACGAATTGATTTATGAGAGTTCAGCAGCTATCTCTCTCAAACTTAAATGACGAGTAAAGGTTAAGTCAACATTTTCTTTATTTTAGCAATGTTAACTTTAGTTGAAGACGCTGAAGGCCCACCACAGCGAGGCAAATCTTCCACAGTTTTTAAATTTTTTTTATTGAAACACCCGTTATATTTTGCGTTGTTTTTTATATCTATAGTATTATATAAAATTGAAGCGAAATTTATTTGTTCCAGAAAAACTCCGAAAATGCTAGGCCGATTTTTATGAAATTATTCATATTTGAAATATCATATTTGTGCGAACTTACAGCATAAGTGAATTTCTCCAATAAATAAACTCCATGTTACTCTCTAGTCTATTCTCTTTTTGTGCTTCAGCTAGCATAGCGTTTGAAAACAAGTAGATGTGAAACAAAACAAACGCATGCTCAGCTATGTAGCTTTGAGCTTCAAGCATGCGACAAATAAGGTTCAGTCAATGCTGCTCACATAAATTGACATGTTTTTAACATGTTTGTAACAAGGGGAATCCCTTTTTTTTCAAGATCAACGCCAGCGTAGTGAAGGATATATGCTTGTATTATATATTCGATTTACTAGGCGTTATTCAGTTTCCGTAAAAGCTTTCAACCGACAACATATTAGTGCTAATAAAACACATTTTTCGTCCGAAATAGTGTGATTTTTTTATTTGTTCGAAATTTTTTATAACACCACGATTGGCAGCGGATTTAGTTAATGATATAGGACCTGAAAGAGCTGAAGAAGAGCTGGATACGATCGAGGCATTTGGAGACGATGACGACGTCTATGATATGGACTTTGTTGCTGAAGACGATGCGTCTGATATTGAAGAGGAAATTATAATCGAATCTAACGAAATTTTTGACACTGACGTTGAAGCAGAGGAGGGAGAAATGCATGCTGAAAATCAAACTTCAAGCCCAAACGATGATTGTTTCTATGGCAAGGAAAGCACAAAATGGAATAAAAATGAACCTGCTGCTGTTGGTCGCTTACGTCATCACAATATTATGCATTTTCGATCTGGTCCTAAGGAACATAATTCGATTTTAATTGAAGTATTCAAGAAATTGTTCACACAATATTTTTTTATACTTTTATCTAAATAGTGGTTGGTTAAGTCATTTCAACCAAAAAGAATCTAATATATATACCATCATGTCTAATACAAACGGTTGAATTTAGTACCAAAACCGCGAAATTTCCATATAAACATATGAAAATATATAGGGGTCTGGCCAGACCACATTAGATACGAATGTGACAATCCGAACATGTGCCAAACGGAGGGTTAAATATATTTTCTTTATTTATTTATTATTATCAGAACGGCTTCCATGAGCCTAATTCACAACATGTTAATGAATTTTACATTTTAAAACAATAACAAATTGCAAACTTACAACTATGTTAATATGTTAAAATATTGAAATAAGTTAAAATATTTAAATATGTAGAACAGAACTAACAACATCTAATTTGTAAAATTTTATTTATTGAAATATGTATCACAGAACAAACAACATATATCTAATTTGTAACTATTTGGGGTACTCATACAGTTTAGTTTTAAACATATTGATATCACAGCTTTTTATGTTTTCAGTTAATTCGTTGTAGCATTTCAACCCTTTATAAAAAAGACTTTTTTTACACTCTGTTATATAAAAAGGTTATTTGAAATTATTTCTGTTTCTAATACTTATGCCGTATACCTCGTAGTTAAATTTAATATTAGTTTTTAAAAAATCCGGCATAGAAACTATTCTTTATCTTGAAAGAATATCTGTTGTTAAATGCTTATCCTATTTAAGCTTCACAGCATTTCATTTATTGAGGTGTCGTAAGGCTCGTTTAATATAAATTGAATTTCTTTATTTTACATTTTCTGAAACTTAGCAATTTGAAAGTCTTTCATAATAAAAAATATTGTGGGACAGTATATAAAGTGAGGTTCAACTATAGATCTATACACTGTTGCCTTGGAAGTTTTACTTAAATTTGTACATGTTCTTTTAATAAACCATAACCAAAGAGAGTATATATAAAGAGTTACAAAAACAGAGAAATTGCTCTTTAAAATATTTTCAAGCATGTAAGGATTGGGTTCTGCCGGCGCGCTGCTATTGTTATGCTGCCGACGTTCTTGAGGTCTATTTTGGGCAGAGCTGTTGCTAAATCTATGTGTGCACAAGCGAGCTGGGAACATGTTTGTTCTTTTTTCTTCCTACTAGAATTGCGATCATTTGGTATATTTAAGAAACTATGAATGAAATAAAGCAAGCATATATTCTTATGTTCTGTTTTGATTATCAAGTATGCCCAAAAATTGTCAGCTTTGTTTTGGCTGATTTTTGTATGCATCTTTTTTGCAAAATTTCTTAATAGAAGATTTTTGATGCAATTCCATTTTATTTTCTAGATTTTCAGATTTTCAGAATTTTATGTTTTCTAGATCTATCATTTGGTATATTGAAAGAAATATTTTTGAATGAAGCAAAACTCCTTTCTTTCAATTTACCAATATAGATTTGTAGATATCTTTATTTTGTGTTTATATATTCATGAATGCCAAAAAGTGGTTAACTTTGCTTTGGGTAATTTTTTATTATATTTGTTTGCTAAATTTTTAAAAAGATGATTTTAAAAATTAATTTAAAAAATATCAATGCAAAAGCAATTATATTTTATTTCAGAATTTTATAATGAAATGTTCTAAATTATTCATTTTTTGTAATATGCAAAGAACTAGTACCTACATAAGTATAGGATTTTTTTGATTTGTCAATTTAAAGTTGTCTTACAATAAAATGTACAGCCAAATTTATGCTATTTTATTCTCTACACTAGCTGATAAACCCGGTGTTACCGAGAAGTTGAATATATTTTAAATTTTAACATATGTACACTTCTCGTTTTAAGGTTTCTAAAAACGCCGAACATGTCCGCGAGTTACCAAATTTCAGCGTTTAAGTTACAAAGCCCTGAATTGCATAAGATTAAATTTATGGTACTTTTTTCTGTTTGCGACTACCCAAGAAATTACTCTGAAGGCAAAGTTTTTTTTAAAAATTATAAAAACGACTTATTAAAAAATTTAATTCGTCACAAAAATCAAAGGGGTAAATATTCCATTTTTCTTAAAAGAAATAGAAAAACAAATTTTTATGTCAAACTGAAATAGTTTTTGCATAAGAGTTATACGACATATGAAAGAACATAAAATTGCAATTTTCGGTTTTAATTTTTTTTACAATAAAAACATTTTGGACCTTTTTCTAAAAAAGATTAAAAATAAAAATCCTTAAGTAACGGAAATGTTGCAGTAATTTTTTGCAAGTACTTTAATTGAATTTTTAGACAAAAGAAGATTGAATGAAATATATTAAAACAGAACGAAGATATTTGCGTCGAAATTCAAAACTTTGAATTTGAATACTTTTTTGGCTTTTTAGGTTATCTACAAAAATTCATTGCACTAAGGCAGTTTTCAAGATATGAGAATGTTATTGGTGTCAAACAAACGGAAAATTTTTTTCTATATTATCCATAAGAAAATTAAAAAATTTAATATACTATAAAATATATTAAATAAAAAAATGCATATTATAGGGCACTCATTATAGATAAACGAAAACAGTCCAGGAGGTGTTTATAGCCCTTTTGATAATCTTTCCTAGGTTATCCAAACGCATTTATATTTTTTATGCTCATTATGCAGCAAATAGTCACATAGTCAAAATAAACTAATTAAAATAAGAATAAAACGGTTTTATTTTAATAAATTTGCCGCACTTGGTTAAACAATTTTACAATTTCTTACCCATTTTTCCAAAACGTCAAATTCATACAAGAATTCACAGAAATTAAATGTATAATTAGTAAGGATTAGTAAAAAATAATTTAATTAATTGAAACATTTAATTTTGATTAAAAATAATAAATAAAAAACATGAATTTACTAAAACATTTAATGACATTTTTATTAAAAATAATCTACAGAAATAAAAGCAAAGATTTCTGTTTATAAATAAAATCTGTTACTGTGCGATCATTGTGTATGATAAGGAATGCATTTCCGCTCAAACGGTTCTCGCCCATTGAATTACGGATGTATGTTTTAAGAAATTTAGGAGATGAGAACTATATATTATTTCTCAAATATTTTAATTTTACACAAACTTTATAAATCATAAAACCAAAAAAAAAAAAAATTACTTCAACAATTGAGTTAAAACTTTTCATCGGGTCAGAATTCTGAAAAATCGACTTTGAAAAATCAAAATTGTAAGATCTATTTTGAAAATATCATGAATAACTTAACATATTCCTTAAAAATTTAACTAGTTTGAGGCTCACATCATTAATTCGAAAGTTAATTGGAAAAAAACTCTTGACTACAAAATAGTCCCAATGAAAGGGGCTGAAAATTTTATTATATAAACATTTTTTGTTGTGCCGAAAATTACGAAGAGACTGTGATGCAATGCCGCCATAAGCAGAGCTAAAGAAAACGCAGAACTTAAAATAGGATACATTTGCATATTTGGAGTAAGCCAACAAACTCCAGCGACAAAACCATGGGTGCTGAATTAAATTTAAATTAAATTTTCGGGAACCGGTCAAGGGAAATTTAAAATCATTTGGTGGCTGAATTATACTTTAAAATCTCTCGAATTAGAAAGGTTTTTTCAGTATATATATGTCATTCTTGTTGGCTTTACTGTTATCATCACTATCATCATCTAAAACTGCCGATGTTACAGGTTGTGATGACAATTGTTAATGTATCACGTATGATCTGACAAATTAAGAAATAGTGCACCATTTAATATTTGAGTGCACAGAACAAATTAGGCTTCTAATTAGGCTTCACCAATCGTGAGAACTTTGCGAAAATTTAATAACCTATCAAATGTATATTCTATTGATTTTTCAGTCACTAATACGATAATTTTCAATCAATTAAACTCAATTTATTAAAGTGTAATATCTATTTCTTTGCATGTACATTTTTTAAGCATATAGTCAGTAAGGTTAACATACTATTGATTAAATAAATAAATAAATAAATAACGATACATCAGTTTTCACTATTGTTGTTTAGACGATTCAACTCATGACACAGAATTTTACACGTAAACGCAACTTCAGTATATGACTTGTTAAGTTTTTTTATAACGTTTAAAGTGATTCAATGAAATAATTGCTGAAATGTATTAATTCTTATTAATATGACGAACCTCTCGGGGGGTTTGATCCCCCAAAACCTCCGCTTGTCTACGGCCCTGCATGTAGTTCCTAATTATTATATTAAATAATAAGCTAAATACTTGGAAGTTTGGAAGTTTAAATTTAGTGTTGGAAGAATAAGGATTTCAGCGGAAATAGAATTAGTAAGTAAAAAACCTCCCAGTATTTGAATTCAATTACTTAAAATATTTCATTTCATTCAATTATGTACTTAATAAATGTTAAATATTTTTATAAATTAATTTATAATACCATCCTGCAAACACTTCAAATAAATTGTTACTTTTCTGCATTTCTTTTGCAGAAATCAAGTGCTGAATTTTTTTTAAGAAAATCACAATTATTTTAACATAATCTAGAATTCTGCATTTTGAACATCCGATAATTTAAAGTATCGCATGCTTGATCAGACATCAGCTGTATTAAAAAAAAATCGCTAAAATTTCTATGTAATGTTGTGAAAATGTTTTCTTAAACAGGTTTAAAAAATTGTGCAATAATGTTCGCAACTTTGATCTTTTTTAAAAATAAAAAATTAATTCGTAATAAATAAATGAATTTTAATTAATATTTAATTTAATTTAATAAGTTTTCGGAATTTGTAATTAAAATTTTAAAGTAAAAATTAAATTCAAATACAGTAATATGTTCGATATTGGTGAATTGAAAAGAAGCCGTTTTGCTTTATTTCATAAATATTTCTTTGAATCTACCAAATGATCGGATAAAGAAAAGATAAAATTCTAAAATAATATATAATTAAAATATATTCATGAAATATAATTTCAATTGCATGAAGAATCTTCCTTGCTAGAAATGTAGCAAAAAATATGTAAATAAAACTCAGCCAAAAAAAGTTGATAATCAAAAAAGAACATAAAAATATCTGCTTGCTTCATTTCATTCATAGTTTCTTAAATATACCAAATGATCGCAATTCTAGTAGGAAGAAAAAAGAACAAACATGTTCCCAGCTCGCTTGTGCACACATAGATTTAGCAACAGCTCTGCCCAAAATAGACCTCAAGAACGTCGGCAGCATAACAATAGCAGCGCGCCGGCAGAACCCAATCCTTACATGCTTGAAAATATTTTAAAGAGCAATTTCTCTGTGTCTGTAACTCATTATATATACTCTCTTTGCCATAACTTTTTTGCAATTTTATTGATTGTATAATCAATTCGTTTCAATTTATCATCATTTTGTATCCCTAAATACTTTATTTTGTTGACGCTTTCAATTAAAATTATGCTTACATAAAATTGTACAAAAAAAAATGCTGAAATTTCAATACGTCATTCTACAGCCAATGTCTCTAGCAGATAGTAGAATTGGTAATTCTTAATATTATTTTCCTATTTTTTACCCCAATGAAAAAACCCTGATATTTGTATATGTCTGTTTAGAAGTTCGCCATTTTTTCATTTTTGTACAAATACATGTATTTTTTACATGATTTTTGCATTTGTAGATTTTTGGGGATTTTTTCGAAAAACTGCATACAAATTTCTTAAAATAATGTAATAACTTCATGGTTAGAAATCTTGGAATAAATTTTAATACAAGCATTAAAAAGTATTAAATTTTGGAAAATTTGTAAAAAGTATTAGTAAAAATTGACCACGAAGTTCGTAAATATATTTTGTTTTACATTTTAATACAGTTAAAATATTAAAAAGATAGGTATAAAGTAAATTAAGCTCAAATTTTAGCATTCGATTTGTTTTGAGTTCTAGATGGTTTAAGTGGAAAATATTTTGCCACACCCTCTTCGTCCGCCGACAAATCAACAAAAATGCTATATTTTAGACGGTGTTGGTTATATTAGACTAAAATTTTGTAATATAGTTTATATAGATACGTTCTTCAACTATACTCAAAATGGTGAAATATAAACTTTTTTTTTTCCGATTAGCATGAAAATTCATAAATGGCAGTAAGGCGGTAGCGGACGACGTGTGTCGGAGAATATCTTTACCGAATCATCAGAATTTCGTCTTTTTATTGGTCTAATGAAGTATCTAAAAATTATGGTTGTTAATCCAAAGTAGCAAGCAAATTATTGCTACAATGAAAATGTCCAGATAGAAACAAACTAAATTCGGCAACTACAAGAAGATGGAAGAAAAAAAATACACACAAACATATAAATAATAACCTGTAAAATTTGTATCAAATAGAACTTTTATTCTCATTAATTAAATCTACAATATTTCTTTGTTTTATTTCAAATTTATAAAATACTGCTAGACCAATTCTATTTTATTGCTACATTTTTTTATTATCCAATAATTATTTCATTAGTCGAATCAGAATTCTGTCGTTCTATTCTCTACAGCAGCAATCAAAATATAGCTACAACAAAATCACAACAAATATATCCAGCAAATAAGAACCTGTAAAATTTTATTTTCATTCATAAATTCAGAAAATAAAGAAACTCATAAATACTTCATAAATACTCAATTAAGAAGAAACATGCAAGCACATTAAAAATACCGATCTTTTTGCTCCCTTGCACACGCAGTCAAAATGATCAAAATATAGAAAACAAAATGTAAACAAACTCGCACTTTTGAAGGGGTATAAAATAAATGTCTAATTAAAATATCCTGTTCTGTTGATGGATGGCTAATATCAGTCAGCAAAAAATAACGAGCGATGAGTGAAATTTCTTATAGATATATACTCGTTGGTTGAAGTTATTTCAAGTGTTTATAAATACTGATTTACTAAAACTTTATAAATAATGTTCTGCGGCCAACAAGTACACTGAAATTTCAAAACTAAAATAGAGTTATTCGTCTTTTTTGGTTTTAGTATCTGCAGTAAAAGCGTGAAAACTTAAAATAACTTTAAAAATAATTGAAAATTAGTTGCAGTAGCCACAATACTGAATGTATCACAACTGTAACCACAGCTTTTATTTGCGAAAGACGCTAAAAAAAATTGTCGTTTTTGTCTTGCGATTCTTGCAGATTAAATAAAAATAACCTATTATGAGAGCTCTCATAAAGTTTTCGTAATAAACCAGCCATGGTAACTTTTTTTCATATATAACTATATAAATAACTCTAGTAAGTCTATTATGGCCTCAACTTTTTCATGGCAGCCGTATAAGAAATTCAATAATTCCCTGAGTGTAGACGTGATAAAATTCCCAAGATATTATTTTCAAGCTACTTCTCATTTCGAATTTTCTTTTAAGTTTAATTATAAATTGAATTGTTTCATGATCAGATATTTGATGCTCCTCTAATTTTTCACATTAGAAACTAGGCCTTATTCTAATACGACGTAAGTCAAAATTGTCTATTGTTCAATAGTCAAAGAAAACTGTTTATTATTTGTATGAAGTTTATACGATAACGTATTGTGTCAAACGTTCTGCCTGTTTTTTTTTTCATACATTCATTGAAAACTAACTAAGGAAATAGATGTTGTTTTGACCAATCTACCTAAACCGCTAATAAACGTTACTTTGTCCAATTTTGACTTACATCCTATTAGTATTAGAGCGATGATATGATATCATTGCTGTTCAAAAATAGTAAATAAATTTTAGTTGCGAACATATCCATAACACGAGTATTAAAATTAACTTTTTGTTCTATAGAGTGTGATCGAAACAATTCAATCAATTGCGTGTTATAAGTAGATGGATTATTTAAATTAATCTTAAAAACACCTATAAGGACAGTATTTTCAGACGATTTACAAGTATTTCCTAATACGTTACATAAATATTTAATAAAATTTGCATCGCATGTGCTTGGGGAGTGATAGACAACTCCGATTATGCACATATATATCTCATATGTACCGATTCCGCAATGATTCCAAACCCTCGCTTTCAAGATGTAATTTAAATACACATATAAACAGCATTTTCTTGCGGCTATACCGACATCACTAGTTCGATTCAATATTGTTTCTATATAATAAAAATCACTTAGACTTTTCCAAATTGGTGCGGACTTTTTTTTAGATGGATTTTTCAGTTATGATCCTATAACTCAATAAGTATTTATTTATATTACAAATTTTATACATATTAAAAAATAAGACATTTATATCTTTCATTATACTTTTGATAAGTAACTGTAAAGGTTTTTTTATATCACGTTTTTTATCAGCCGATATTTTTTTGCCACTAAAATTTTTAAATTTGTTTCAAACATATTATTTGGGGTTGGTATTATACCTGTCCTGAATTTTTTTCTTCAATGCAGCAGTTTTATATTCTATGTCAGCTGCCGAAGTCTTATAAGATGCTTTAAATGATTCACATTGATCGTATTTCATAAATTTTATCTGACTAAATGGAACTAGTTGAAAACACATCTTATAAGATTTTTCAGAATACATTTTAAAATCTGAAGAAACCATTTGTATTACTTGCAGTTATACTTTTGGTGATTTAAAATTGCTTAATTTTTGGACCAAATCGAGCATGCTATGAACCTACTTAAATTTTAGGTATCCATCAATGGCACTATAGACAGCATCAACTTCTTGAATTTGTCTATGTCCCGGCTCAGAAAACTTTTAAGTTATTATTTGTATTTTATTATTATTATGCATAAATTGATGAAGTGAATTGGACATGATTTGATTTCTATTTTGTGGCATGCATGAATCATTCCATAATGCCAGATGTTCAATATCTTTAAAATCACATAAAATTCGTTCTAAAATTTTAATTACCGAGCTGGCAATATTATTTCCGGAACGGCCACTATGTACCTCTCTCCAAATTGCGCAATATGTTATAGTAGGCTCTTTTTTAAGTGTAAGTTTAAGTTTATTGATAAAAAATATTAGCATGTAAGATTGATTCTTTTATATGCAACAATACAACAATTTACAACAGAAACTCAAAGTAACAATTTAAATAAATAACAACAGATACGTACAGCTTTTGTTTGCATACATAAAGTAGCAGTCATATAGAAAACAATAAGTTTTCTTTATAATAAAATGTTGAAGAAAATCCTTTCGGTAAAGTAAAAACACTTTGTGAATCAAAACAAATGACAAGCATATTTGGATTGATGTTATTTCTATCTCTATCTCGTTCAAGTTTCAAC
This sequence comes from Dichetophora obliterata, assembly GCA_963920525.1. Taxonomy (NCBI): domain Eukaryota; kingdom Metazoa; phylum Arthropoda; class Insecta; order Diptera; family Sciomyzidae; genus Dichetophora; species Dichetophora obliterata. The sequence goes on from OY986437.1 coordinate 87,820,854, forward strand.
AATCTATGTTGAGTTTTGTGTGATTCATACTTGTTTTTGTCATTTTCAATTAATATTTTTTCTTTCTTTTGGTTTTCAAACACTGTACAACGATCACACTGATCCTTTTTTGATTTAAAGAATCCCAAATTAAAGTTATTGTTAATATTCTCGTAAATGTTGTGAGTGAGGTGCTATCTTCGTGATGTTTTTCTTGGAAAAGACTATACATTTTGGCTAATGATAAGTCCTCCCCTAAATACTTTCGTGAAGAGCTGGCTCTACAATAATGTGAGTGAACTGTAGGAAAACTCTTAAAGTGGTCACAAATTCAATTTTCGTCTTCGTCAGAAACACAACATTTAATATGTCTATCTGTTTTTAAAGGTTAAGCAATACCAGTTGTTTCATTACGAAGATGTTTAAAATGATAATAAATACGTTTGTCTGAAATACTTAAGGTATTTAAAAAAGACCATACATACTTGATAATTGAAACATACATAATTGTTTTATCTTTTTCTAAGTAATACAAAAAAGTATTGGTTTTTTTTAAAGAATTTTCAATTCTTCGTCTTTTAACATTTTTCTTTGCCACAAATTTAGCATAAAATGTATTTATTTTTCATCGTCATTAAGAGACTAAAATCTTTTAAAAATTTCTTGCCTTAAATCAAAATTTTTTGAACACATATGAAAGCAAGATGATGCACATGCAGGTTTATATAAGACAATCCCCGTTATCGACGCTTTTTACGAATACATTATTTCCAATTGTCTTTGTTTATTTGCCTTTTCCGACTTATTTTTGATGTCAGTTCTGAATTTGATGATACATAACTTGACTGTGAACTAAGCAAAGTATAGTTTTCATTCTGAAATTGGATGTTTGGTGATATATTTTCATCTTATGAGTTCATTGAAACGTCAGGATTAGATTCCTCAGTCGAATCTACATAAAAATAAATAAATATAAATAAAGTCTTTCAGGAAAAATGAGCAATTATTCACCATTTAAGAAATGTTCATAATAACGCTTGAGTTGCGTTCTTTTCTTTATAATAATAAAATCAGGATCGCACGCTGAATCATCTGAATCAAAGTCAGCTGCTGAAGAAGAATCCATCTGCCTCTCATAGCTCTTGGACTATTATTTCATCAGCCATTCTTCAATGAAAATGTTTGTTTAGATGTTGCCAATATATAAATTAATATTATTATTTTCAATACAAAAAATATTTTAAAAACTTACTCGAGTAGCGCTGATTCAATTTCGGGTACAGGCGATTCCATCTTTAAATGTTCTCAACCGCGTTCAAAACACAACTGATGCAATTGCAATGTTCTGCTATGAAAATGTTACAAGACAACAATAAATTCGGGCACTTTCGGCAAAATAATATTATATTCAAATTATAATTATTGTGCAGTAATTACACAATGTGTGTGTGGCTCACATGCGTCACAATAATATTAATAAAAAATAATAATATTATGCTTTTTGTACACATATGTCACAATAATGTCGGGGGTATCAATTCTATGTTATTGGTTAAGTTCTTGCCGTATGTCCAAAAAATTGGCAAATGCGGCACTATGAGAATAAATTTCGTATTTTTTGTGATATGTACGTCAAAGTTCTTATTGATTATCTTGGGAACCATAAAAGATAGGAACATTACGAGTACACAGATCGGTAGAGCTCGAAAAATTATTCAATATCCTGTCCTTAACTAATTTTTTTTTTTTGTTTTGTGAAGCACAACAGTATAATTGCGGGGCGACGATGTGTCGTATTTTGTAGAACTTTGATATACGACACAAGACTTAATATAGGCCTTGTGAATTGCCTTGTGAAAGACAGATAAGATGCTTCAACCCTAAAAGCCAATTTATAGCTAGTTTTATAAAAATGTGACGGCTTTGTGGGAATTCGGTCACCATTTTGGCTCCAGTTTGAATTTTAGTTTTTGATACAAAATTTAAAATCAACAACCCTGAAAACCCCTCATACTAAAGTTCAATTTGATACTATCTGATTTCGACTTTTGGCCAGAGAATCGGAAAAATTTCCAATAGTGCGCTAGCGGATTTTTGGTTCTAATGGAATAGCATATTTTCTGATATTTTTGCAAATCCATGTTTGGCGAGAATTAACACACGTAACAGGCATACCTTCTGTTAAAAATTTAAATTGAAGTAATTTTACGACGCAATGTAGTATTTCTTTCAAATTTTCTTTTTGTCTATTTGCTCTCACTTTCTTCTAAATTACGCGTTCAATTAGAAAAATTCACTTATAAGAATTTGAGCAATGACAAAATAAACTTTTTATTTTAAATTTGCAAAGGAATTTTCTTAATTTTAAGCATACACTTACAACATAGCATACACTTACGACGTAACACCTACATATGTTTTTTTTCTTGTTTACTTGATAAGTGTAACAATTTTATCATTTTTTCGTATTCCCTCTCTGGTAATCCCTTAAATTTTTTGATCCTTATACTCTGATTTGTCTTTTTAATTTTTTTGTTAGGTCAAGGTAAGTGTATGCTTCTTTTATATGGAGTTCTTTCTATTTAATCCATTGCGCTCGATTGAAAAAGATCCAAAAATCGTTTTCGCGTTTTGCGCTACGTACTTTACACTTTGAAGAATCTTTACCTTCCTATGATACGCGAATTTTAATATTGCGCTTAAAAACTCTCGGAAGCAAGAAAAAAGATTCAGTTGTTATAATTTATGCATGGTCTTATATCCGGTCAAACCGAATGTGACTAGTTATTGCAATTTGTTAATTTTAATATTCCTGCTTAAATGCTACGGCACTACTCGTTATTTCATTCTCAAACTCATAGAATTATTTATGCACTTATTGAGCCTTTTACTCGTGCCTTGTCATTGTATACTGAATTGTGTTGTGAAAATATCCTAGATTTTTTTTTAAATTGTAATTTAAAAATGTCTTTAATACCTTGTTTCGAATATAATTTTTTATTAATAATAATAATGAATTTTTACTTTTGGTTAAATTTTTATTTTATTTTTAAAGTTAAGTTTTTTATTTTTAAGTAGCTTGTAAGGATATTATATTTCCAAAGCTTTAATAATGATTAAAAAGAAATAAATCATTGAAAAATACTACACTAGAAAACTACACAACGAAACACTGAAACATACCTTTTTATTCCAACAGAACAAAGCACTGTTGAAAGATTGTCAAAATATGTTTGTTTATAAAAATTAAGCATACGTCAAAAAATGCGAATAACCTTTAATAATTAAATCATGGTACTGACCTAAAGATTTTGTTTAAATACTACATTTGTGAAAGAGCTTAAAAAATACCGTTTGTTTACATTTCCCCATTTTAACTTTGATGTTCATTTTGGTTTTGTTTTTCCTTGTTGCCTAAAAAATATTTGTACAAAAATTTTAAGGTACAAAGTATGTTTGTAGCTGGTTGGATACTTTACTTATTGCAGTTTTAGTGAAATTTTATCTCCAAAATGTGCTTAAATTGCAATGTTTCTATTTACCATCAATAAATATCGTTATATTAGGAAAAATAATGCTAACTGAGTAGTCTGTACGTAAACTTCACAACATCATGATCGGAAGTTTATGATGAATTGAATCATTCAAAATAATGATCTATATATTAATGCTTAAATATAAACGCACAAAATATGCTAATGCAATTTCGGTACACATACAGAAACATACATATATATATGTATAGGAAGACATTTCAGTGACAAACATCACAATAACTTGAAACCAAAAAATACTAAAAGGAAAGCATTTAATCGTATGGATAACCATAATCACCTAATGTGGTCAGCATATTTATAAAATCACAACAGCAACAGTAGCAACATCAACAACAACAACTAAACAATTTTAGCAGCAGGAACCTAAAAGCAGCTTACAATAAGAACGACAGCTGTTTTTGGCTTATAAAATTCTATGAACGAAGTGACCATTAACTATGAATATCTTGTGGTATTGAATATTGTTGTTGTTGTTATTATTGTTGCTGCTTGCCTTCTAGATTGAAACTAACAACCGAAAAGCGATTAGCAACGGGAATATTCAATAAGCATTAACAAACAAGGACATTAAACAACAATACATAACAGGCCCGCAGCCTAGATTTTCCATAGAAGGACGATTTTGCTAAACCAAAATGTCTTGGTAATATTTAAATATGATGATATTTAAGAAAGGATATGAGACTTTTTCAAGTAAAATTTATTATTATTCTTAATATGGCTTTTTAATTTTTTTGACTTTTAAATATATGATCTAAAGTGGTCACCATGGCGCTATTTAAGTATCGAATTAATTTTGAAAAAGAGGTCATATATATTTCCAGTCATTTGGCAGTAGAGAATTCTTTCAAATTGACAATTCTTGAATTTTCTATAGAAAAATCTAAGTAATGATAGGGAATAATTTCAAGGTACTTTTTTATATGTAGGTGTTTTTAATTCATTTACTTTACGAGATGCCATTAAAGGCTCTTTAAATATCTGATTATTTTACGTATTTAAGGTGCAAAAAAAGAAAAATTCAAGATTTCCAAGGGTGGTTACAATTTTCCTGTTACCCCTTTTATCTATAATTTAAAAAAAAATTTGAACTTGTCTGATAAAGACATTTTTTAAATTTTAAAATTTTAGTACTTAAAATTTGTAAATTACGCATTTACATTATTTGAGTAATGGAAATGAATTTTTGATTCCGGAAAGAAAAATAGTAGACTTTAACAATTAATATTTGGGTTGAATTAATAAAAAATTTGTAAAAATGTATAAAAAAACAAACGAATTGGCAATTGGCTGAGCTTCTATTGGTCAATTGTGTTAAGCGAGTTTTAAAAAAACCTACGAGTTTTATACCAACTCCGAACTTGACCTGAAATTCTCAAGAAGCTTTACTTGGCAGTTTTTTGTCTCTGATCATTGTCATTGTCTGCAAAGAGGTGAAGGGAGGAGGCCGAATAAAAGTATTAATTCAATTGAATATACATTCTGCCTGATCTGGGAATTGAACTCGGACTACCGCAGTTCTTTAGCTTATGCACGCTACTTAGAAAGCTACGACCACCACTTATAAAAACTTTAAGACTTTTATCCAAAAAAACGACAAAATGGATACAAATTTTGAAATTTTGAAATACTTTTCGCCATTTTTGGATATCTAAGACAAGATAAAATATTTAAAAAATATTGATAGTTTTTGATATCGATAGATCAAAAGGTTTTTTTATATGTATGCTAGCAATACTTTGCGGCTTTGCTATCGCGATACGGAAACAATTTTTTTTAATTTTTTTTTAACAGTGAGTAACGCAAATAATAGCTGTCATTGTTTTTGAAAAATTGCATATATTGTTGCAATTCCATTCTCATTAAAATAATAGTGAAATAATAGTGAACCAAAACTATAAAAAAAATGACACGAAGGAAATATCAAAAGAATAGCCCACACTAGATTAAACAATATATTTGTGTTTTGACAGAACTGAGTTATTAATGTAGCTGTATTCCTCATCAGCTTCTAGCCTTCGCCAAAGTTATGACACAAAAGCAAAACAACCTTTCATAAAACTCATATGGCATTAAAACAATTTTTTAACCATAAACTTAAAACTTTAGCGAGTTCGCATTGGATACTTTTTCGGTATTCTTCTCGGTCCTAGGATTCTGACTATTTATTCTTAAGATAACTCACAATTAATAAAATTGCGAGAATTTGTGAAGAAGATTTTAACAAACTTGAATTTGTTAAGGCAGGATTAATAAAGAATACTATTATTAATAAAGAATACAACGAATATAAAAAATTAAATGTAAATGCAACTCACACCTAAGTAAGGCGCATAAATCTGTGGGTTTACAATGATCGAAAAAAAAGTTTAACGTCTAGAAAATGTTGAAAAACTTTCTACATTTTCCAGTACATATAAAACTAAATAATTTCGTTCTTTTTTTTTTGCACAAGTCCTTCATCGTATTTGCATTTCAATAGTTTTTTTATTACTTCAAAAATTAAGCTTGGTTAAGTTTTACTTTTCTATGAATAAATGATTTTTGAATAATCGCAGGAAATACCTATTCTGTATTAGCTTATTATATTAGCTTATTAGAAAATAATAAAAACCTTTATTATGTATGGGAGGTTTGCGTACGTTTGTTCGATCACGCCTATTTTCGCAGTATAATATTTTTATCTTTCTAGAAGTGCGTACACAAAATTTCATGTCAATATCTCGATTGGATGTTTTTGTCACATTTTTATATTGAAAGGGAACCAATATATATATATGTATATATATATATATATATATATACATACATATATGCACGAATATACGAACGCTGCTGCCACCACTTTGTATATTATCAAACAATGTTCGTTAATTTCACAAATTTATATATTACAGTTTTGTACAAACGAGCGTTTGTAGAATGTACAAAGTTACGAATTAAAAAATTTTTGTCACGCAGCCAACACTACAAACGCTTGTACTATGTACAAAGCATATGTACATTCTACGAATATCCTCTGTTTGTATTTCTACAAAGATTTTATTCGTAATTTTACCTAAATACTTTCTGGGTGTAGGTCCAACTCTAATTTAAGCAACTCGTAGCGTTTGGAAAAAAAGTCGGCTTAAAATTTAAGAGTGCCGTTTTTGAATATTTATACACACAAACACACAACACAATTGATTATAATAAGATGGAGTCCTTCAAGATAAATTCGAATTACTTTTCTTATGAGTTGATTACATCTACTATAATTTTTTAAAGTTATTGAATTCCCTTCTTTAAGTCATACAGCTTTATGCAAATTCAACCACTTTTGCGTTATGTAAAAAAAAAATGTAAAAAAAATAAACTGGTCATTTCAGCCCTTGGAAGGACTTTGGCCTAGCTTCTATTGATCAATTTTGTTGTGCGTGTTATTAAATGTTTGATCACAAATGACCGAGAACTGGACCTACGTGTTTTATGCCGACTCCGAACGGCTTATGTTCTCAAGAAGCTTTACATGGCAATTTTTAATCTCTGCGGTTTGCCATTGTCTGCAGAGAAGTGACGGCCGGACAGAAAAATTAATTGAATTGAAAAAACTTTCCGTCTGAGCTGAAATTGAACCCGGGCTACTGCGGTTCTTTAGGTTAGGGGCCACGTACTCTACCCACTAGCTTACGGCCGCCAAAAACAGAATGTGATATTCAATATTCAAATAAGTTAAAAACATTTTAACATTTGAATATGAAATTTCTGTGTCGATAAGCAATAACAGCTTAAGTCTGATTTCAAAGTTTCGAGAAATCTTGCTTCAAATTTTCAATCGCCATATAAGTTATGGCGGTGATCTGCTGATCTGAGACGTAGTGGCACAACATTCTACAAGAGTGTTATGCTGCTTGCGTATGCTGATGACATCGATATCATTGGCCATAATACGCGCGAAGTCAGTGCAGCATTTTCCAGATTAGAAAGAGAGTCAAATCGAATGGGTCTGGCAGTGAATGCAGATAAGACGAAATACTTAGTGTCAACAAACAAACAGTCCCAGCGTCTTGGAACCCACGTTACCGTTGAAAATACCTCATTCGAGGTTGTGAAGAACTTCGTTTATCTGGGATCCAGCATTAACTCAACCAACGACATCAGCATTGAGATCAAGAGAAGAATAACTCTTGCCAACAGGTGTAACTTTGGACTCAGTAGGCAATTGAGAAGCAGAGCCCTCTCTCGACGAACGAAAATCACGCTCTATAAATCGCTCATCATGCCCGTCCTGCTTTAGGCATCACAAACCTGGACGCTAAGCAGTTTAGATGAAAAGGCTTTAGGAGCATTCGAGAGAAAGATTCTTCGTAAGATCTACGGACCAATCTGCGTCAATGGCGAGTACCGAATACGGTGGAATGATGAGCTGTATGAGCTGTACGCTGACATCGACATAGTCAAGCGCATTAAAATCGAGCGGCTCCGCTGGCTTGGTCATGTTCAGCGCATGAAAAACGATGCTCCAGACCAAATAGAGGACAACCTGACGAAGCTTGGAATTTCCAACTGGCGCCAGCAAGCGAAAGACAGAAATGGCTGGCGCAAATTCTTAGATGAGGCCAAGACCGACATACGGTTGTAGCGCCAACTAAGTAAGTAAGTAAGTAAGTATATAAGTTATATGGATGGATCTTTAGTTTTTGTGTCATAACTTTGGATAAGGTCATGTTAGAAGCTATAGATTTTGTGTGTTTATAGTTCTTTATACGTGGAACACAGCTACATCAATAACTCAGTTTTGTCATAAGTCGACTTAAGCGATTATTGCTTATCTACACAGATTTGTATGGAAATTTTACTTTTGTATTGACAATACTTAAAGAGAATACGATAAGATTGCCAAAATAGGTTCCTATTTACAACTTTTTGGTATTAGTATTAATATATCTACTGAGGTTGGGCTTATTAAATATTTGTACAAACAATCATAAAGCTAAAGCAACACTCAACTTATGCTTCGACAAACGTATTTTTGAACATATTTAAATCAGGGGTGCCCAAAAGGCCGCCCATTTGATGACACGAAAATAAAAAAGCTTTCAATAGCTATCCAGACTTCAAGCAGGCAGGTTGCTCGTTTCTTAATATGTTCTTATTTTCACGTAAACTATGCACTTTACAAAAAAAAAAGATATATAAACTGAACACAAAGAGTTGTTGTTATCTTTTTTTTCTATCAAAAATAAGAAGTGCCTTTTTACTTAAAAATATAATAAAAATAATTTTTTATTTTTATTTCTTTAAGCATACTCGTATACTAAAGTAATTAACATAAAAGAAATGCAATAAAGTTAATTTATTACTTTTTTTACTAGGACCAAAACAATCATAAAAAAACAAAAAAACTTTTTAAAATTTCAATGTAACAACTCTTTTCTAATACGTTTTCTTTGTTTTGACATACCTCACCAAAGATATTTTCAGAAAATAAAAATTCAGTTTCCCAATTTTCGTCTTACATCTTCATTAAGCATAAAACAATTATAACCAAAGAATGTATTCTAACCGTTTGCAGTTCCAACAAGTAATGAATCAAAGATAGTTTGTTGAGTTTTAAATTAGCATCATGAAGATCGCGCATACAAAAAAAAAAAACAAACAAAATAGCAAGCAACCGCAACCGCTTGCATGTAGTCTGGACAGCTACTGAAAGATTGTTGCATTCGTTTCGTTGCTGAACTCGAGCTTTTCTTCAAGTGCAAACTTTTGAAGCAAAAGCTTTACAACCACAAACAGAAAAATGAGTATGTATGATTTGGACACCCTTGATTAAAATCAGTGTCGGGCAGCTTTGCACACTTAATATTGTGTTTGTGCAGTAAAATATGTATTCATCTCACCTACAGAATGATCACGGCCTTCCGCTCTCGTGTTAAAAAGAGACCTGCCAGAAGCACTCTTTCAAGACGTCACGTTAGAAGGAAAAGCAATATAAATATAATTTTCAAATAAAAAAGACCAACAATTTCGGATTTGAACCATGGTCCTCTCATGCGGCGGTCCGACATGTTACCCACTCAGCTATCGTGGTTGTTAAGAATCAATTGCTTATTTTGCATCAATACAAATAAAAGTAAGCTTTCGGGAGCCCGGGTTCGAGACCCAACTTGAACAAAAAAAAATTTTTTTGTTGTTTTTTTAAAATATACATTTTTTTAAAAACTGTTCTGTGTGTTCAAAATTTTTTTTTTTAATTTTTTTATAAATTTTCTTCATACAAAAATTTAAGAAAAGACTTAGAGTTTTTCCATATAAATATTTTCATATAATATAATATCTAATGTGTTAGTTTTCGGGGTCTTGAACCCGGGACCCAACTCGGACAAAAAAAATGTTTCTTCTTTTTTTAAATCTGCATTTTTTTACAAACTGTTCTGTGTATTATAAGTTTTTTTTGTAATTTTTTTTTTGTAAATTTTTTCATATAAAATAATATGGAAAGAATCAGAACCTTCAAAAGGTAGGCCTTACAGAAGTACTCATCAATGCAGTGATCATGGAAGGTGTATTGACGCCAATAATAGCAGTGGTATCATGCCTTATTTTGCGGAGCACTTGCTAAAATGCCCACTGAGAAGCTTCAGTGTTCAAGCGAATGTCAAGCAGATAGGATCTGCACTTGCGTGTTCCTTGAATATATTATATTATATCTGTGTCGATAAGCAATAATAGCTTAAGTCGATTTGAGGAAGAACTGAGTTATTGATATAGTAGTGTTTCACGTATACATCATTATGAACACACAAAATCTAGAACTTCTAGCATGATCTTTGCCAAAGATATGACGCAAAAATAAAAGACCCTTTCCTATAACTGATATGGCGATTGAAAACTTTGATTTTTGGAAGCTTTGAAATAAGACTTAATCTGTTATTGCTCATCGACACAGATATAACGTAAGATAACATTGTATAAAATTTTATGTATGCAAAATTATTGGCAGTGTGTATGGGAAATTTTTTATTTTTAGAATATAACGGCATGGCGCGGCATCAAAGTGGTAAATTAAAACAATTATACATTACAAGGCATTACGATAATTTGCATGGCCAATATAAGGTAATTGTGGGCCATGCGATGAAGCTATTTATTAATTATTTAAAAGTTTCATGTCCACATATCATATAATAGTGTGACCAGTTCCAAGTACGTAAAATTAAAGCATCTTCCGCTGTCAGTTTGGCCTTGACAAAACACGTTAAGTAACATAAGCACAATAAAATAACATATTTGTTTTTTACTATTAGCCTGCCTTTTTACATTTCCGTCTGCTTATCTGTATTTCACATTATCCGTCTGTCGGTCTATTTCCTTTTGACATTCCGCGCACTACTTATTTATTTAATTTCGCAATACGCGTAAGATTTCTGCAAAAAGCGCTTTAGCACTACTTTGTTTTCAGTGTGAGCTTTAAAGCGCTTAATAAAACATACTCAAGATGAGAAAGTATAGGTGTGCAAAGCTGCCCGACTCTGATTTAAATACTTACAAATTTTATTTTAAAAGAATTACATTCAAACAGTATGATATCATTAAAACACACTAATGAATTGCAAAAACTCTATTTAAAATTTTCGAATTCTCAATAAGTCTTAAAATTGTATTTGCCAAACAAAATATTACAATGAAGATGCGTCACTTATTATTTTGCTCAATAATTGCATTATTTCGTGGTTTGTTAAGTTGAAGGCTCATTTATAAGGTTGTGGCACTTGAGAGCGAGCTTGGTATAACTGTCAGAATGGATGAAAAGAAATGAAGAAAATAAATGCTCAGAACAAAGAACGAACAATGACAGTTCAAGCAAAGGCGAAAAAAAAAGTGCATTTCTCTCACGTGCCACAACCTTACAGTGCACCCTAAACAAGTGCGCGTTGCGCTGCGTACCCAAGCGCCACGCAATTTTATTTTACGCTTAACCTAAACAAGTGCGCTGCGGAAAGAACTGCTGCTCTCGAACCAGCTCAGTCTGATGGTTTCAAAATCTTAAAGAAACATTTAGAATTGTGTAAAAATCTATTAATATTGCAAATACTGCCATTTGCAATTGAGATTAATTAATTAAAAGCAGCTGATTGCTCTTTGTTCTAATACTTTGGTTTTATGCAGCCAACTTCACATCCTTCAAAACGCACCGTCAAAATTGGACATTCGATTCATGTTGCGGTAGTCCGGTGCGTGTTTCGATAGGCTTCATACAAAATGCATGTGCATGAGCCGATTTTGACAGTTAAACCACGCACGCGCACTTGTTTAGGGTGGACTGTTATAAATAAGCCTTGACCTTGGTTAAGTTAATACAATAAAAACTACACACGTTGCTCTCTTTTCATCCAAACGCATACACAGATGTTGTAGTTCACAAAGAAACACACAACAACGAAACCAAAGCTGCAAGCAGTAACAGCATTAACGTCAATCAACACACGAACTGTTTGCAAGAAAATGATTAAAAGTACTAGAGTTGAAATATTTTACTTTTCGAAAAATGTTATTTTATTTCTTGATTCAATAAAAAATAATTGTAAAAATCCAAATTTGAGAAATTACAATGAAATGTTGTTAAAATATTTTCTGAAATAACACTTAACACAAATAACACTTAATAAAGGGTCTGTTCAAAAGTTCCTTTTAAACATTTTTGAAAAAAACTGTTTTTACTATGGCTTATCACTTAAAATATTTAATCCTATCATTTGCACAAATAAAAAATTAAGAAAATCGTAAATTTTTTCAATATTTTGTGCATAAAAAATTATGTTCCTATTCAAAAGGGCCTAAATATGCATACTAAAAAACTGCTTTTTAAGATATTTGAACAGAGGGGATTTATTTCCATACAAGGTTTTAGTTTTTGTACAATATTTAATCAAACGATCTTATCAAATTTTTTTCAAAGACTCAAATACAAGTTCCCTTTAAGGTAAGAAGCTGATTATTCAATGAATGACAGTTCTCAATGAATCCTCATTACTACAATGAGAAACCGACGAAGAATGTGAACGTATTGATCCCAACATAGGACTCTTAAGTGTTTAGTGAATTAATTATTTCTGTGAAAACTTCTTAAGTACATTTTATTGCTGTGTTCTTTTTATAAAATGCTTAAAAAACTTATCGAAAATGCCTTTTTCTTGAGTGATTGCATAAAAGGACATATATTTAAATTTGAAATCTTTATAACTTTAGAACCAATAAAATTTTTTTATCCATGCTAACATCATATATTAGCTTTTGATATCAGAATTGTAAGCACAACAATTTTGTAAAAACAAAACTCGGATCATAGAGTTATAGCTGTTGAAACTTGATGTTTTTTTTAAAAATCCTCAAAGTGCCTGTGTTTGGGCCTTTCAAACACAAAAATAAAAGAAAATCATAAGAAATTTACAAAAAACTATATTTATCATTTAAAATGATTTCAATAATTTTAAAAAATATTTCCTCACCAATTTATATAGCTTTCAATATTTTAAAAAAGCAACTCTACAACATAACCAACGTGAAATATAACTGTTAAACATTTCATTGACTAGTAATTAATACGCTTATAAAATTTTTCTGTTCTAGCTATTAATTTTTGGGAAAAAACAACATAGAATGTGAATGGACAACCTTGATCACAAATGTATTTAGTTGGAACTGCGACCATGTTAATAGCAATATGAAAATCAAAAGCTTTTATTCTTTTTATAAGTTGAAATGCGAGAGGCGATATTGTGGTATTTCGAAATTCGGTTGCGATGTCTTAAGCTTTAATAACAGCATCCTGTAGCTCTTCTTGCGCTGCATACGCTTGTGCTCCTTGTAGTGTACCAATCATGACAGCCACACCATCCTAACCTTGCCCTAACATAAAATTGCATTCTATGCCGAAGTCCTTATATTATCTATGATCTGAAAGCATAGGTCTCAATTGAGTTCAAAATTGAAGTGGTTTGCAACTTTTTACGCTGTTGCGTTGTAGTTGCCTTAATGCTAATAGATTTTTATACTTTCTAGACCCTAAGGGGGCTTAACCTCCTACAGGCCTGGTATTCAGTAAATACTTTTTTGGGTGAAAGCAGTAAGATTGCATCAGATCGATATTAAATTTTGCAGTTTATATGTTTGTTACAATACCTATCTAATGTGTCCTGAGACAAATCGATGCTAAGCACTTTTCACTTCACTTCGTCCTTATGTTTATTCTTGTCTTACAATTAAAGTATGCGCACAAACATTTTAGAAAAACAAATTTTTTTTTTAAGTAAATATTTTCTTTTTTTTATACTTAATTTAGATTTAGAATTTTTTTAAGGTGCTTTAAGTTTTTTTTTAAATATTTTTATAATTTGCTTTAAGGTTTTTAATAATGATAATTTTTACTTTCTACAGTCTTATTTGAATATTTTTTGTTGGTAACTTTTGGACCCTATTGCAGAGTGGGGGGTATTGCACCCTGAAAACTCCTCTCCTCTTGACTACGAACCTGCCTTATAATAACAAAAAAAAAAAAAAACACAGAATAACACTTCTGGGGAAATCAACGAACACACAAATCTTCGCAAAGGCAAGCCTCCACAACAAAAACCACATGCAAGGATGAACCGAACTAAGCAAATGTCCTTAAAATTCGTAGCATATAAATAAAACAACAGCTTACAATCATAACAATTACAACAAAAAAACAAGAAACAACCATGTAATAACACAGTAGGTGTATAAAAACAATCTTTGAACATGAAAAATAATTAAAATGTAGTCATCCAAATAAAGCAAAGCCTACTAACAAACTGAGTGTTTAACAAACTGAGTACTAACAAACTAACAGTCTGAGCCGGCCTCAACTAGCGACAAGCTGCTGGACATACCGACAAAAGTATTTCTTACTCATTCATTTACATTCGAATTCTATTTTGTACCCCTCAGAACACAACCTAGTAACACAACCACATCCAGAAACAAACACCGAATCATCTACCTCAACCACAGATTGGTTTAGATTTAAGATGACACGCAAAACGGAAGTGAAGCAAAAGTATGTTAAACAGCAAACAAGCGACTGACTCAGTCAACAACGCGTCGAAATAGTTTTCGGCAATAGTATGCTGCTACTGATGATGAGCATAGCTTCAACAGCTATAGAAGGAATTGCTAAACTGACTAGAGCTCAAATAAAATGAAGCCGCCTCCATGCCATCACTTGGAATGAGCTTAGAATTCATGCAAGGACATATCACAGTGCAATGAGGCGTGAAGCAATTAGCAAGCTGCATGACACTTTGACAGCTTACAACTTCCAACTAGATAAATTCCAAGCAACTATTTCAGACAAGACGCACACACACATGCATATTATATAACAGCAAGCACACTTTTGTGTGTGGCTCATTGATATGCATTTCTATTGCAAGGATTTGCATATCAAGTTTTTTATTTCTTATTAAAAATACATCAAGAAATATTTTAAATTTAATGGAATTCTTGTTTCCGAATAAATTCTTTGGGAAGCTCTTTTCGGAAACTGATGGTTTGTTAAGCTAAATTTGTTCGACTGTTCAGATAAGTTTTGTTTAAATTAATTAAGGCTTCGATTTAAGAGTTTAGATTGAATACATCAATTTGATAGATTGAAAGCAGTTTTAATTAATTAAAATCTTCTTGTTATTTTCGTTGTTTGAAAGATATAAAAAAGTGCAATTGATTTAAAAATAAGCATTTACAACTTGAGGACACAGGTTAAATTTTATATCAAAGCAAAATGGACCACAAATTTTATTCTATGGCCAAGAGAAAAAATTTGATCATTCAGATAAAAAACAATAGTAATGAAATTTTCTTAAGATATACTTAAACAATTTGCTTAAAAAATAATATCAGATTTACTAAAATCGTTCTAAATAAACAGCATAATAAAGCAAAACAAAAATAATCTAAAAAGCTCATCATGTAAAAATTCAAAGAACAGTTCACAAATAATTATCAAAAAGTAGCTTTCTATGGTAGAGCCACACCAGAATAAGAAAACTTTAGTTGATGTTAAGGGACATTTTACCTAATTTTAGGTGTTTTGACGTAGAATTACGTCTTACAGAGCGGTTTGTATGGGCGTAATTTTAACAAATTTTTTCAAGCACATTTAAGGATCATAGTTGACACTTTGGGGTATACCTACAGCCTTTAATATTCATCGTATAAAGAAAAAATATATGCCAAAATAACAGTTAGAGTACGAATAAGACGAATATTTAACTTTGGATTTTTTCACTATTTAATAAAGCCACAAAACAGCAAAATATAAGAAGAACAAATTCATATATTCGTATGAGAAATACACAAGCTGCTTCGGTAGCTGCTTGAGTAGCTACTTATGCTGTTGTTATTTTTATTGTGCGTTTGGTTCGCAACAGGGCTGAAAAATTAAAATTTTAAAATGTACCTAATTTCCCAAAAGATATGTATCTTTTTCGGCACGAATGTACCAAAAATTATTTAACATTGATCTTATGTTTTTATAAAAAATGTTTTATTAAAAACATAAATTCAATATATCCATATAAACAACAATAAGAAAAAATGAGCGCTATGCGCTTCTTGTGGTACATTCTTCATTAATTTCACTGAATTATTATAGTCTAAAAACAAAGCTATAAAATGGCATATTAGAAATTTTTAGTGCATGCATTGTTTCAAAAAGAGTTAACCAATTAATGGATCTTCATTTAGGTTATTGTTTGGAAGTGCATATTTGGCTAAATTTTTAGCATCAATACTGTAGCAGCTGCTTCCGTTGCATCTAATTAAATCTTTCCTTTAAATTAAGGCTTCACAAGATTTTAATAGTTATTTATTTCTGCATTATGATTTAAAAGTATTTTGAATCGAAAAAATTCGCTCAACATAAGCGGGAGAATGTGGCAGGTTAAAGCAAGCCCTGAACAATTCGAAATTTATTCGAGAACATTAACTCATTCATTTAAATTTTAATTTGACTTATTTCAACTCAAAATTCTGATATAGACAAATTTGCAAGTTTAATAATATCCGGATAATCCGGTAATGCTCTATACTCAAATTAAATTATTTTTGCTTTTTTTAGCTCATCTTGTGGAAATAATTTCAAAAGTATTGGTAAAATACTGATAGTTTTTCCAGAAACCACTTCTTTATGTGCAAAAGCCGAAAGCGCTTTTGTTATTTCATTTTGACAAATACACTTGTTGATAGAAATACATACTTTTCATCGCAATAAGCTCCTTGATTTTCATTAGGTTTGCGGGTGATCCACCGACAACAAGTAAATATAATAAGTATGCTACCTTATATCTCAGGGATAAATTTGAGAAACTTACTTGTCCATCGCTGCAACATTATAAAGCCGACAAAGGAAACCCGCTCAGAGGGAAAGAGTTCTTAAAGCATATTTTTTTCTTATTATTGTGTTTTTTATCATTGAAAACAGAATGAAATTGCCAGAACAAATTGTTTGATTTTAAGACAAGTAGTTGTTCAAATAACTACTTGTTGAAGAACTGCAAATAATTTTAAGGTTACCTGGTGAAGATTTCGTTAAACCAAAGGCGGAATGTACCTAAAATGAAGCGATTGCACCTAATGTACCTTTAAGATTAAAAACGTCGGAAAAAGGTACAATTGTACCTACTTTTTCATCCCTGGTTTGCAATCATGTTATTTGTTGTTGTTGTTGTTATTAAAGTATATGTAAAATGTACATATATAAATACTGGTGTCCGACGACCGAATGTGGATTTTTGGCCGAAGTCGAATGTTCCGCCAAATAGAAATAATCGGCCGAAGCCGAATATTAATAAAACTTTTTGAAAGTAAAAAAAAAAACAATTAAATTTGCGACTTGCTTTCAGTTCAGTACAAAAAACGGCAATTATTAAGATTCCAGTCTGGTTAAACTGGACGGAAAATATTCAATTTTCATTAGAGTTTTTT
This sequence comes from Dichetophora obliterata, assembly GCA_963920525.1. Classification (NCBI taxonomy): domain Eukaryota; kingdom Metazoa; phylum Arthropoda; class Insecta; order Diptera; family Sciomyzidae; genus Dichetophora; species Dichetophora obliterata. The sequence goes on from OY986437.1 coordinate 87,838,376, forward strand.
GGAAAAAGTAAATAATATAGGTACTCTAAACTTTTTAGCTAAATTTACAGTACTTTGAAGAAGATTGTATAAAATCCTGTAAAGTATGTATGTAATAATGGAATAATTTTTGTCATTTTTACTGAAAATGTTCAATACTTTTTTGCTGATAAAAATTCCAATATGAAATTTATCAATGAGATTTATCAATTGTCCACTGACAATTAAATAATTCGAATTTAGACAAAAACAACATAAACATTCGTTAAAAATTTAATTTCTATTTAACCTTTTCGAATAATATTTTATACAGTAAGCTATCAAAAATTGCAAAATAAATATAAATAAATATAAAAAACTTTTTGAGTTACAAAAAAGCAAAAACATTTCAATATTCGGCTATTTTTGGCCGAAGCGGAAGGTTTAAAAATCCGCCGAAAAGCCGAATATTCGGTCGGACACTAATAAATACACATTTGATGCCTAAGCTCTTGTCGTTTGTTATTGGTTTTGTTTATTTTCAGCAAGATAAGTACAACAGAGAATACAGTTGCGTGTAGCTACAGAGCCAGTATGTATTACTCTCACGCAGGATTGCGCATGCGTTACTAAGCATGCGTTGTGCTTTGAAAACCCTAATTATTTTTGTAATACCATAATAAATTTGCATTATTTATATTAGGCATTATATTTTTTTAAATTAAAAATATATTTTGCTAACTAAATTTTTAATTTTAAATTACTTATAAAATATACGAACATGTATATGCTCTTTCTTTACTACAGGAAAAATATATAATTAAAATTAAATATGTTCTAAATGACCTTGTTATTTATTATGTTGATTTTATATAATTTAAATACAAATTCTAAATGTTTGATAGTTTAAATAATACTTGATTTAAAATACAAATTCAAGTTGTTTGACAGTTTTAAATCGTTTATTGAGCTTTAGGTCAAGGTTAGAACAATTAATTGTTCTAACGAATCTTTCCAAAGAAACAACAACAACAACGTTTTCAGTATAAAAAGGAAAATATCACTAGCTGATTTTATTGCAATTTCCGATGAAGCCTTTAGCAGGGCCGAAATTGCAATAAAATCAGCTATTGATGTTTTCCTTTTTATATTGAAAACGTTGTTGTTATTGTTGTTGTTGTTTCTTTGGAAATATTCGTTAGAACAATTAATTGTTCTTACCTTGACCTAAAGCTCAATGAACGATTTTAATCTATCAAACCACTAGAATTTGTATTTAAAATCAAGTATGTTTTAAACTATCAAACATTTAAAATTTGTATTTGAATCAAATAAAATCAATATAATTAAAATTTTTCGATATTTATTTCCATTTATTAAACATAACTTCGAATTACATATAGTTTTAACTAACATAAAAAATTAACAAGAACAAAAAATTCACCATTAAAAATATCAAACGAAAACTTTTCATAAAACAAAACAAATTTTTACATGAATTTAATTGTGAACTTTTTAGATCAAGTTTTAAGAACGCAACAACAACAACAACAACAACAAATTTGTTTTTCAATAATTTTGAAAAAGAAGATTAAATGCTTTTAAATAGTTTTGAAAAATTTAAATGTAAAAAATCAGAATTTTTCTTTATTACTGTATAAAAAGGAATCCTACGTCTATACTTACGATACTATCGAAACTGTGTCTTTTATAAATAGTATAAAACAAAGTCGCTTTTTGTGTCTGTTTTTCTGTTCACTTACTTCTTCTCAACTACACAATAGATTTTGATGCGCTTTTCACCATTCTGTAGGTAATTTATTCTAAAAGCTGCAAAATGTACAATTTTCGTCAAATCTTACCTATCGTAACGAGAAGAAAACTATGCTAGTGAAATGAATGCTTCTTTAAAAATCTCTTACCTTTGGACATATTTGATTAAATTACAACTTAAAATCAATATGAGAGTATCGCTCTCTACAAATGAAAATCCGTATTTGCAGATTTGCTGCTTAAATTAGGAAATAGACAACTACCACAAGAAAATGAACGTATTAATCTGGAAAACTACAACCTTTACATTTTTGTACACGATATAAAAGAAGTTATTGATAACGTTTATCCTGAAATTAATCATATAAGTAATCAGTCTCTACCTTGGATTAAAGAAAGAGCATTTTTATCACCTACACACAGAGAAAAGACATGGTTGAGACATGATTACTGCAATAATAATTTGTTTACTGAAATTATTTTACTATTCCTGCAAACATAAATTTTTGCCTTAATAAAGTCATTATTTACTAATTGTGGTTAGTAAACCAAACATTATTTACCAAAAATGACATTATGGTTTAAGTCCACGCAGAAAAATTACATTTTCGATTTAATTTGTAGCAAACATAGTTCCATTTACCGTAAATATTGTTATTTTTATGACAATGCACTCAACGTACCATGTTTATGAATTACGTTAGTCAGGCGACCGGTAGTAGCAGCTGTGGTACTGGTAGTCTGCGTGGCTCGTAAGCGAAAGATTCGCGCTTCAAACCCCAGATCCGACAGAAAGTTTTTCCAATTGAATTAATATTTCTGTTTGGCAGCAGACAATGGCAAACCTCTAGGGATATCTTTATTAATAGCTGTGGAAATTGGTGTGCATTAAAATAAAAAAATTATTGTTTCAATATTATTCTGGTCCCTAAAAAGAAATTCATAATAAAGTTATTGCAATCATTTCATTTTCGTCCCAATAAGAGAATAAAGGGTGTTTCAATAATATTTTGGTTCTTACGGAAAAATTCCTTTTCTAAATATAGTTGTTGTAATTATTTTACCATGATCACAGAAACTATTAAGAACATGGTGTCAACAATCATAATCCGAATCATACTACGATCCTCTTAAAACATGGTTGTTGCAACTATGTTTTTTCTCTTCGTTTACCAACGAGCAAGTAGGCAAAGTGAATGATGTTACTCTCAAAGATTAATGCACCACCGCAAGTATAATACTCTGTGGACACTATGGTCGGCCTCGATGAAGCTGCTCATTATCCAACAGAATTTATCAATACCTGGACTTCCCACCCCAAAAACTGGTGTTAAAAGTAGGAGGTCCTATTGATTTATTACGGAATCTTAATCTGGGTACAAGTAAAATCATTACAAACATTTTTGATTGAATGCAGCATTTTGACTTGATGTGGTACTGAAGAGGTGGTCTTAATTCTGCAAATTTCCGACTTCAATTTCCAGTGAAACTGTCCTTTTATATGACAATAAATAAAGCTCAGGCTCAAACATTCAGTGTTGTAGGAATCGATTTGAGCGTTGAATGCTTTTCATATGGTTGGCCTTATATTGCCCTCTCACGTGTGACTTCTAAACAAAATCTGTTTGTGTTTTCTCATGAAAAAGGGTCGTCAAAATTGTTTAAAGAGAAATTCTTTAGTACGTGTTTAACATAATATCATTCATTAGTGATAAACAATAACCAAAAAAATTACAAAATGGCGATAATTACCTTGGGTCTAATTCCGGCAGTACAAAAACTCTATTTTGTGTTTATATGGAGTTGTGGTTCTTGATAAAGAGAAAACGTTCGTGGCGAAGCCTCGGACCTCTGTGGACTTTTAAGTTTAAATATATTTACAATCGGAATAAAATTTCGATATGGCAAAATGTGTAAATAGTTATTAAAAAAAAGTGCTTTCAATAACAGTAGTCAATTGCAATAAAGTTCGAAAAAATTGTGTTTCTGTAACTTAGTTAAATTGAGAGGGCAAAATACTAGAAATCAATAGTCTATAAAAAATAGATGCGTCACTGGACACACGACAGAAGCGAAGTTTTTTCGTAGTTTCATAAATTTAATAATTTAATGGTTTTTTTAATAAAAGTTTTAAATTAACAAATTTTAAATACCATAAAGTTAACTAAAAAAAAACACGTTAATATTTCCACTAGTAAATTTTATTACATTGCGTTATTTTTTTACATAAATTTTGAATTATTGTTATAAATGTGTTCACTTATTATTATGGAAATGTATTAATAAAATTATTGGTTTTCAATATCTAAAATATCGAACGTATATTATTGAGATATAATATCATCGATATTTCTAGCAAATATTACATCAATAGTTGTCCCTAACCGTGTTGTGCAAATATTTGGATAGCTTATTGATCGTAAATTTTATATATCAAAACGGCATTGTTTAAGGCATAGAGCTTTTATGAAATTGATTTTTTTTTTTATTTTTTAAAAGTATAATCTTTCTGACGGTATTTCCGATTCTACAGCCTTTTTAGTAGGTATCGAGCCACAGTGTTTTGTCTAAACTCATTCTCTATTAGGGCTGCCAGGTCACGATTTCCACGCGGGTTGTCCCGATTTTCAGCCTAGAAATGTGCGTCCAGCGAAGACCTTAAGCGGGACACCAAATGTCCCGATTTTCTGAAATACAATTTAATTTTTTATTACTTGTTAAAAATATTTTCTGGTTTTATTTCTACATCACTAAATTTGTATAGATATTCTTCTTCACTTACAGTTTGTACGTGTCCGTTTGACTTAGAAAATTGCTGAACAGAATTGCTATTTAGTCTGAAGAGCAGCCAGAGGCAGTTCAGGTGCTGCCAATAAAACTTGAAAAACGCACTGTTTAGTATGGTTTTATTTCCTTGGGTAATAAAATATATTTTTAAAGCTACATATCGCTCTTTTTGTTCAAAGAAGTTTACTCAAAGAAATCGATTTTCAGTTAACGTATTTTAAGTTTTTTTATTCTCAGCGCCCCAGCAAAAAAAGTGCTTCCAAAAGAAGCTAGAGAGGAAGGGAAGGTCAATCCTTGAATTCCATCCCTTCCACTTTCATACCCAGAAGGCATTCTTTTAACATATGCATGTCATTGGGAGGAATGCTTTTCTTAGTCTTTTCTAGGACTTCTAGGACTTTTTCAATAGAAGATTTCTTTCAGCCCTTCAATCAAAGGATTCTAGTAGGTGTTTTTCAGGAGAAATCCCTGGGAAAATATCCCTTTTCTCGAAATTCTAGACTAGTGATTTTGGTGTTGGAAATGAAAAGTGTTTGGGTTTTGTGGGGGTTTAAAAAAATTACACGTAAAATATCCTTTTTTCCCGATTTTAAAAACATTTTGGCGTTGTAAGTAGTAAGTTGTTGGGTTTCATTGGTGGTTTAAAAAATCCCACGGAAAACATCTAAAACATATATTATAATTATATATAATTTTTATACTTTAATTGAATTGAAAAGAAATTTGAATGTCTTCCAGAAGAATTTTAAATAAATGCCACTTGAAAGAACTTTTTTATAAGGCTAAAAAGAAGCACAGTTTGATACATAGAATGTCTTCTGGAAGCAGTGTCCGTAAGAATGCATGTCACATTTGCATCAAAAATTTTGCTGTGGTACTGAACTATTGAGCGACACATTTTCCTGTATCGCGAAAAGTAAATAAGATATCGTTATCGTTCACACAATTAAAATTGATCTACGACAAGTATTTATTTATTTATTTTATTTTATTTATTTATTTTATTTATTTGATTCTAGCGCTAACAAGAGTTCACTTATAACTAGCGCTAACATTATCTAGAGTGGCAAACAGTTTGCATATTATTATTTATTATAAAGTTTATAAAGAAATATAATAGATAAAGAAAAATATTAGATAAACAAAATTTAAACAATATTTTAGCTGTGTATTTTGAAGAACATAATTTTATCATTAAAAATTAATTCATTTGTGCATCATTGAACAATATTGGAAAGATAAATTGTAAAACTAAATGGATGAAAAATGATTTATTAGTTTGTTTTTGAACTGCGTTGCGTTGGAAGTAGTTTGGATGTTATGAGGCAGTGAATTCCAAAGACGAGGTGTGTAAACAAAAAATTGTCGTTTGGACGAAAGATACTTATGTTTAGGCAAAATAAGATTTTTTCCGCGGTTAGATTGCATGAATTTTAGTTTTTCAAAGAGATATTTAGGCTCAGAAGTATATATAATTTTATGTAACATGGTAAGAGCTCTTAAGTTAAGAAGGTTATCGAAAGTCATTCCAAAAATTTGTTTTGCAAACTGAGAGATATGATCGAATCGCTTAAGACCAAAAACGTAACGTGCAATATTATTGTAAACAACATTTAGTTTATGCCTGCTCATAGCGTCACAATTTGCAAAGATTTCACAGCCATATAAAAGTGTCGGGACAAGATATGTTTTGGCTAAAAGCATTCTAATTTCCCAGGGAGTATAATATTGGGTCGTCCAGAGCGTACGTAGCATTCCATAAGTTTTACCAATTGAGATGTTGATGTGATTAGCCCAGGTCAATGAACTATTAAAGAGAATGCCAAGATTTTTTGCCGTGGGCACAATTTCGATGTTAGAGCTGTTAAGACATATGTACGGGCTATTTATCCTGTTGCTGGATGCTCTGCTTACATTCAAGCATTTCGATTTGGTGGGGTTAAGGCATAAACCATTGACCATCGCCCAATTATTTACGTGCTCGAGATCTTCATTAAGCTTATCAGTGCATGATTTTATATCATTATCATTAGACAAGCAACTAATGAACAGTTGAACGTCGTCTGCATACATTTGTATATGACAGTGTTGGAGCACATTAGGTAAGTCGTTAATATATATTGAAAAAAGCAAGGGTCCTAGTATTGAGCCTTGCGGCACTTAATGTACTTAACTAAGATATTGCATTTTTTTAGTTTTGATGTTATTGAAAAAAACAAGCGACATGCATACATCTTTTTCCCGATTTTTTTTTCTTATGTCCCGATTTATTTTTTGTAAAATCCCGATTTTTTAAAAAAAATCTGGCAGCCCTATTCTCTATGCTCATTTATTTTGAAACTACTTTTGTCGGCATGGTTTTGAAGAAAAAACAAAAACTATTTATCCGAATCATCTTAAATTTAAATATATTATTCACAAAATCAGTGGCTATCGATGGAACTCGAATCAAAGTTTTATTTCAAAAACATCGTATATTTTACACTTACTAACCAGTACTCGTAGAAAACAAGCTGTTTGAAGAACTTAAATTTCAAAAGCGCGTCATTCTGTCATTTTTTAATATTTTTTTCTAGTTCCAGCAATAGCTGCACTTATACTTATTAAAAATATTCTTGGTTTTTATTTTTCAGATAAACAGAAAAGTCAAAATCTACAACACCGACCATGCCAATTTTCTTCCAGAACATCTTATTGAGCACCATTTTGAACATGATCAACAATTTTTTTAATTAAAAAAATTATTTTTTTTTTATGATGAATGAGTGTTACAATACGCCCTTAAAGTTATAATATCGTTGTTCAATATTTTAACTTTTTAAAAAATCCTAAAAAAACTTAAATTTTCAAGCGCTAGACCACTGGCCTTGCCTTAAACGCCTATGAACATTCATGTCTGCATTCGCAATTAAAATCTACACTTAAAACAATTGGAATCATGTGATGATTTTCACCCAGTTTAATGGAACCTTGCTATATTTGTTGTTTGGATAGTCAATACTTATAAATTTTAATAGATTATTATGATCTGCTGCAACATAAGGGCTTATCCAATACGAGGGTCCCTTTTCCAACTGGGTTGTTTTGACAGCTGATATGTGTCAAATGGCTTGTCCATATAATGTTTGTGTTCAGTATTCAATACGACTCAATCATGAATAGACTTACTCCTGAACAACGTTTATTATTGTAGAAACTTACTACCATAATCAGTCATCAGTTAGAGAATGATATAGAGTTCTTCAACATGATTTTGGTCATTATGAGCGTTCAAACCATCAAGCCATCACCAAATTTCGAACCAATTTTACACTATTGGATATTCATTATTCAACCAGAGTGCATAGAACCCGTACTTTTAAGAATATTGCTGCAGTAGCTGGAGTGTTCGTGAAAACCGTGAACAATCGATTTGTCGCCTATCTCGAATTTTGTCAAAATTTGAACAATTTCTGTGTTATTTTATATGTGCTTTTGAGCAGCATATCGTATTTTGTGAAATTTGTGGTGTTGACGTTGACTTAAAATTTAATTTTAAGGACTTGCTGACCTGTTTATTGTGTTAACTTGCGCTAAATTTTGAAAAATTTCAACAATATTGTAACAATACAGCCGACATAATTATAAAAAAAATATCCGTGGCTACCAATGACTCCCACTGTCCACATAGTGTTGATTCATTCGAAACAAATAATGGAAAACACTGTGCTTCCCATGGGAGTTTTTAGAGAAGATGCTGCAGAATCGAGGCATAAATTGTATAAAGCGTATAATTTGACAGATATTTTAACTAGAGCCTTAGATACCTCAAATCCTTTAATATCTAGCATTGGCCTTAGGAAACGCATACAGCTGGGCTTCCAGCTGAAGTGGCGTGCTTATTACACTGTGAAGCTGCCGAAGTCGTATCTACATCAGCCACTTAAAATTTAAATATTTATACTAGCACAGATACCGACCACAAATCAATAAAATCCATATATTTCAGACAGTTTTGGTTATATAAGACTAAAACTTCGTAATTTAGTTTGTCTGGTACTAAGCAACGTAGCAACTGTACTAAAAATGGGCGTCGTTGTACTATGTTTGCGACTATTTTTCGTGGGATAAGCATGGAGTGAAGCAAAGTTCTATAGGTATAAACTAAATTAAGCTCAAGATTGGGCACTCGATTGGTTTTGAGTTCTAGATGGTGTAAGTAAATAATATTTTGCCACACCCTCTTTTACCGCCTACAAATCAACAAACATGCTATTTTTTGGACGGTGTTGGTTGTATTAGACTAAAGTTTTTTTAATTTAGTTTAAATATTGAAAATATAAAATGTTTTTCTCCGATTAGCATGAAAATTTGTAGATGGCAGTGAGGCGGTGGCAGGACAACATCTGCCGGAGAATATCTTTATACATAAAATTCTTCTGTACATGGCTGTGTCGCTGAACTCCTCCTCAACGGCTGCACCGATTTTGATGAAATTTGGTGTGTGTGTGTGCGGCTGGGTTAAAGTCTCAAGTTTCACCCGTAGGTTGCGCTGTTTTGCTGTGGCAGTGTTTAAAGGGTATTTAAGATTATAACTCAGAAACTAGTTGAGAAATTGTCATGATTCTTTCACTCCACTATTGATTTTTATGCAAACAAAATTGCAAATATACAAAATTAATAAACATAAAAAAATCGTAAATTTTTTGAGGCTTGATTTTTCGATCGTATAAAACGTTTTTAAATTCTTACAACAGAAACTTTAACTCAACCCTACATTTATGCATACCATATGAAATAACATTAAAGAAGCCATTTTTTGTATTAAATAATTTTTCAAAAACAAATTAATTTTTTTTCAAAGTTTTTTGCGAAATAAAGAAATTCGTTAAGGTTTTTTTGGAAAATTACAAAAATTCAAGGGGAAATGAAAATGAAAAAGATGGAAACATGATGACGGAAAATTAATCAAACTATTAGCATAAAAAAGGAATGCAATCCTTTGTAGCATGATTGAGTTATTCACTTTCAAAATCAGAACTTTCATTTTTTATTGATTTTTTTTTTCTATTTCACCAAAAAATTAAATTAGTTCTAAAAACGTTTTTGTGGTTCAGGTACGAAAGATAATTCCTGAGTTGTGCATATTTTTATATTGAAATTTGGTGTACATATATGCGATATGAAACCAAGTGGTGGTCACCACTTGTTTGTGCAGTGTCTTTTAAGATCTCAGGAATGGTAAAACCATAGGCCACCAAATTTACAACATCTATAATTAAGGTTTATATCTCAAATAATAAAAAAACGAAAGTTGTCACACCCACTACTACCGCCCACAAATTAATTGAAATGCTTTATTTCAGACTAATTTTGCTGTATTGGACTAACATTTTTTAATTTAGTTCGTATGGCTACTCTCGGCAACTCAGCTAAATATAGGCGTGGTCGAGCTATAACTATGCCCACTTTTCAGAAAGCATTATAATTACCGAGTTTTTCATGTTTTATAATGAAACTTGGTGTATATGTGCTATGAGACCAAGTAGTGGCCACTATATTTATAATGTGGCCACGTCTACTTTTACCGCTTTCTTATATATACAGAATCGTTCATGCTGTGTCTCTTAACATCTCAGGAACGGTAACACCTTGGGCCACCAAATATACAACATATATTATTAAGGTTAAGATCTTGGTTAATAAAAAAGTATCGACACCCCATTTTACCACCCACAATTAAATAAAAATGCTTTATTTAGGTCAGTTCTGATAATCACGAATAGAAGTTTCAAAAGAAAACGTGTGCCATGTGTGGCTCGAATGGCACGTTGTTTATAATAAGGATACACTAAGGATAATTTTATCCGTACGAAAACCATAATGGCAACCGTTTTTGCAAAAAAAGTGCTCAAAAAATTTCAAAAATCTTGTCTTTAAACGTTGATCTTACCAGAAATAGTACAAGTTGGTCAAAAGTTTATACACTGTTGTTATTTGCTAGGTTATTCTTAAATTTAAAGTCCCAATCACCAACAACTTTAAACACTTTTCAAAAGAGTTACAGATCAAAAATATTTTGAACTTTTTTAAGGTGTGTTTTTGAGGTCTTAAGTCAAATGCGACTGGCATTTTACCACTATACGCACCCGGATTTTTTTGCAGATCTTATTTTTTAGTCTAGTTCTCTACGAAAATGCGCGGGGAGCAAAGAAAATAACACTTTTGCACATATGGGTGGTCTAATATACATACATTTCTAAAATCACAAGAATCGTGTAAAATTGTTTACTTATAGAAATGGGGCGTGTCAAATTTCATTATGGTTAAATTTTCAGCTATATTATGTCCCGGATTTAAAAAATGTATTTTTTATCTTTTTGATGTTTGGGCCAAAAAAGTTAACATGTTACCCATACTGAAGTGATTCGCAGCTTAGCTGCACACAAACTCACAAGCAAAGCTGTTTCACTTTAACCCTTGGACAAACACATGGTTCTAACCAGGCATATTTAATTTTTGAGCGTTTATTAAACATACTTCTAGTTTAGGTATATACCTGTATTTCCCGGTAGCCGCCTAAAATATTGTTAGCTTTCTATTTAAAAAAAATTCTAAAATATCGTTCCAACACGAAGAAAACTGCAAAAAAGTCCCCTTTCAAACAAAAACATATGCCTGGCCAGACCCCTATACAATTTGTATGAAATAAATTATTGTTATACACATTTTGGGTTATTTTTCTGTAAACACAATGCAGATTGTTGTTTCCAGGTATTTTTTTTTTATTTGGATTTTTATGTGAATTCAATGCAGATGTTTGCTTCCAGGTAGTTTTTGTGTTCTTTTTTCTCTTATTTCTTTCTTTCGTTTGTGATTTTGGTTTTGAGTTCAGTTAGTTTATTATTGAATGCTGAACATACAACATCGACAGCGGAAACTTAAGTGAAATTATTACTATTGTTATGACAGAGGATTTAGAATTTGTGTACAATACGCGCTTGCGTACAGGCAGCCTTACTGATAATTTCCGACAACAACTATCATCAGCGTTACAGCGTGGTTTTGCACTTCACACAGAAGCAGACGAAGAACTAGATTTATTTGAAGACCAAAGCGGTGAAAACACATTTTGTGCCCGAAGATGAATGGACATTGAATATGAATTGGAAATTGAAGCAAATGAAATATTCGACAGCGATGAAGAATTCGAAGAAGAAAGTGAGAATGCACCAACTCAAGCTGCAGACGGTTTTTTGCTTGGAAACGATGGTACCAAGTGGAGTACAGCTGAACCCGCTACAGTGAGATTCCGCCAGCACAACACCATGCGTTTCAGAGGTGAACTTTGTGCGCCCACGGTATGGAAATCGCTGCTCATCGATGGTTACACTTTTGTATGGTTCAAAATTACTGGTAAAATTGTTATTCAAGAAATTCCATGTGTCGCGAATGGAAGCAGCTTTGTCGGTTTGTTGACGAAATGCGCGCGTCATTTGATGCGCTGTATTCGATTTGACGATAGTCGTACGCGCGCATTTCGTCAACAAACCGACAAAGCTGATCCCATTCGCGACATATGGAACTTCTAGAATAACAATCTTGCCAGTAATTTTGAACTATACGAAAGTGTAGCCATCGATGAGCAGCTATTTCCATACCGTGGGCGCACAAAGTTCACGCAATACATCCCATCAAAGCCCGCAAAGTATGGCATAAAAGTATGGTGGACATGCGATGCGAAAACCAAATATCCGTTGCAAGGAAAAGTGTACACTGGTAAAGAGAGAGAACAACGAGAGACAAACCAAGGCGAAAATGTGGTCATGAGTTTGGCTAATCAATACGCCAACAGCGGCAGAACTATTACTGCTGATAACTTCTTTACAATATTAGACGCAGCTAAACGTCTTTCGTCGATTGGACTAGCATACGTTGGCACCATTAGATCCAACAAAAGGGTCTTCCCAAAGAAGTGAAAAAAGACAGCAAACGGCCAGTGCTTTCATCTATGTTCGGTTTCTATGATAACCTTGTATCACTGTGCAGCTACGTTCCAAAGAAGAACAAAGCAGTAAATCTACTATCCACTGTGCACTACACCAAGAAAGTTGAAGGCGAAGAAAAAAAACCGGAAGCTATATTATTTTACAATTCAACAAAGGCCGGCGTTGAAACAATTGACCAAATGGTAACGCATTACTCCACAAAACGGTCAACCAGACGTTGGCCATTAGCATTTTTTTGCAATATGATAGATGTCATGGGATTAGCCGCTCACATCATATGCAATGAAAATACAGAAGGAACCAGAAAAGATAAGCGACGAATTTCTTGAACACGCTGAGTAAACAATTCGTGCTTGCTAATACTGAAAATCGCATGAACACCAACCATATTTTGGGACAATATTCAACCCGTTTGGCCATTGAATCTTTCTTTGGAAGGCCGTTGAATATTCCCAGCAATATGCAGCCTAACCAACAAAGCGGCCCTAGTATACTGAATTATTTATTTATTTTTTTTTATTTATTTATTTCAGTCTACTGATTATGTATCTTACAGATTATTACAAAGATAACTTTATAAATTATGCCATTAATTAAAGAGTATAAATAAATTCAGTCTAAAACGGTTTTCATCAACATTAAAAGAATTGGAGAGATCGTATTACATAACCGTAAGCATCTTGCGATTGGCTCATTATATGCATAATTTGTCGCGTGCGTTGTCTCACAAAACCGACGGTTTACTCTCAAATCCCTAGGAGCAACATAACTTTGAAAAAGGTCAGATAGTTCGGGACAGACTAATTTTCCACTTAGTAATTTATACAGAAACATTATAGAGAAAAATGATCTTCTATCCTCTAATGATTGTAAACCAAGTAGCTTGCACCTGGCTACGTAAGAGGGCATAATATCTGACCATTGCATTTTTGAAAATGTGTATTTCGTAAAAAGTTTTTGAATTCATTCAATGCGATTTGAAGAAGCATTATAATACAGGTTCCATACAACTGAACAGTAATCCAGTCTACTTCGCACAAATGCCACATACAAAGCTTTAAAAGATGAATGATCACTAAAGTCCGTTGTGTTTCTTTTTATAAAACCTAACATTGAATAAGCTTTTGCTGTAATGAAATCTATATGAGCGTTGAATTTTAATTTAACATCAAATATAACTCCTAAATCTTTTATTTCATATTGACGGTTTAAACAATAGCTATCTAAGTTATAATTAAAAATAACTGGATTTGACTTCATGGTAAATGAAATTTACCATTTATTTTTATTTAAATAAAGATTATTTCTACTACACCAACCTAGACTAGTCAAATCGTCTTGAAGCTTTGAGCAGTCCGAAATATTAACTACTTTAAGAAATTGCTTAACATCGTCTGCAAAACTTAATAAATTGCGAATGCTTAATAAATTGTGGTAGATCATTTATAAAAATCAAAAAGAGTAAGGGTCCACAATGGGAGCCTTGTGGAACACCAGGTGTTGCATTTATAATAAAATTTGATCGATATGAATCTATTTGAATTCCAGAAAAGATTGCAAATCCTGTGTGTGTAAAACATTCTAAAGTTGATTATACTTGTTTTTCATGCATTCCACAAAATGAATAAAAAATTTCTTACGATTAGTTAGCTACATATATCAACAAACCAAAAAAAAAAGTCTAAAGACAAAAATAATAAACAAGCATACTTAGAAATTCAAAGTTACGATACCCTTTTTGCCATATTAATGCTTAAAACGTATAGGGGTCTGGCCAGGCATATGTGTTTATTTGAAGGTTTTAGAATATGTGTTTGACGTGGGTTAACAACATTCAACTGCAGTGGTTAAAATTTTTAAGTTCAAAAAACTTTATCATTTCAAGTTAAGTCTTAAAATAAGTTTTCTGCTCAGTTAGTAAGCATAGTTGTTAGTTTTTCTGCTAGAAACAATAATGTGCATCAAAGTAATGAAATACTAAGTAACCCTGTAACTCCTAAGGGTGTGAAAATAGACCCTAAGTAAATACAATTTTTTGCTCAACTCGACATCACCTTTCAACGACGTAAATAGTAGCACCTCCGTAAATAATGAATTTTTTTGATTTTTTTTCTTGGAGCAACTCATAATCACAATATTTCAAGGCAAGCTAATGTAACGGGCCAAGTTGCTAAAGCACCAAGAAATATGAAGCTCTCTCATTTAATAAGAAATCATTATCACCGTAAACATAGTGCATCACTCAAATATTTTCCTGTGAAAACTACGATTAAACCAAGCAGCAGAGCAAGAATATAACAACTGGAACTTTTGTGCTTAAACTGATAAGGACTAAAGATGCGTGAGCGAATGTTTGTGTGAGTGTGTGGAGAAACAGTAACACTTACTTTTCGTTGTTCATGTTTATTTTTAAATGGAAACTAGTTGAAGTATAACGAAAAAAATGTTATATTAAAAGGACACAAAGTGTGTCAGAACATAGCAACAACACAAAAAAAACCACTTCAAAGCATAATAACTACGTAGCAAAATAGAAAAAAAAAATCAGCAAAATAAACAATTTCCAGTAGATTATTCGTTCGTTTTGCAGCACGAACATTCCTAGGTTTCTTACTCAAAACTGACTGCGACTCTATTGACCGTATCCAGAGTCCTGCTAACAGTCGTTTTCATTCCATGCTATTCTTGGATCTGCCGAGTGGAAATTATTTCTGACGGTTTCTTTTGCTTTTCTGTTTTCTTTGTTGCAATCTGAAACGTTGTACCGTTCTTCTTTGGTATCTTCTGTATCTAGTTGGCTACATTTTTCCCCACATCATGTTAATTTATTCTTGTTGTTTTCTTGGTAGAAAATCCCAACTTGTAGTAGTTTATATAAGGTTGAGTGCAAGGAATGCAACTTGTTAGTGTTGGTATAACAAGCACTTGGCTTATTTTGTTAAGAGTGCTGTTTTTCTTGTTGGTACAATAGTTGTTGTTGTGTGTGTTACCATTGATTTGTGAGTCTTATTAAAAGTTTGTATACTCGTTTCTTGGTCTAATTCAACGAACAGCCATTGAAAGGTGATGCCTTTGATAAGTGATGCACTGCTTTAACTGCGCAGTTTTCTCAGACAAGAGGAAAGTTTAATTAAATATTTTTTGTATACATAGGTACCATAATATATTTATTTTTTTATTATCTTTTAAAACTTTATTACTATCATGACAAATAAAAAAAATATCGTAAACAATGCATAAATTCTAGCTGCCAGAACTATCGACTATTTCTTCTTTCGTTTATAGTTACACTTAAAAAATATTTATGATAAAATTACGATAAAAATCTTTGTAGAAATACAAAAAGAGGCTATTCGTAGAATACACAAATGTTTTCTACATAGTACAAACGTTTGTAGTATTGGCCGCATGAAAAAATATTTTGAGTTCGTAACTTTGTACATTCTACAAACGCTAATTTGTAAGAGTCTATAATGTATAAATTTGTGAACTGAACAAACATTGTTTGATAATGTACAAAGCGGTGACAGCAGCGTTCGTATATTTGCTCGTATCTTTTGTAGATGAAACGATTGCGTTTGTAATATATACTAATTTTTCTTTGTACAATGTACAAACGGTCACTTGTATTATTTACAAAGTCTTGCGTAGGCTGAAAAGAACAAAATGCTATGTAGAATATAATAATTGTTTAGTACATAGTACGAAGCCTATGTAAATATTGTCTTATAAATAAGAAAATACATTTCTATAAGTTTCTTAAATAACAAACACGAATGTTAAGAATATGTTTTAAAATATATTTGATTAGTGCAATCAAGTACATAAAAAATTTTACTCAAATCTTTACACGGTTAAGAATCTTGGACTAAATTTTAACCTTTTTTGGATTGCATATAGGACAACATCAAAAAAAGATTACTTTTAATCCAAGAAAAAGTTTAAAATTTTTCAATCCAAAAAGATTAGTTTTCAATCCGCAAAAAGTTTAAAAAAGCAATATAAATATCAACTTAAGGGAAGGTTCTCCTGGATTTTTTTGAAAAAAACGATTTTTTACATAAAATGAAAGTTACATATATGTAGAATGTTTGTGCCAAGGGATATTTCACTACGACGCGTATTTCTCGAGCTAGAGCGTGTCAAACGTACCCATGTCACGCGCGCGTACCAACTTTCTAAAAACTTTAAACGCGTTTTTCTCGGAACCATGTTTTCTAATCTATCGGACAGCACAGGGCTTGTTCTATTGATCCGATTTCCTTCATTCAAAGAATGTTTGAAAGTATATACTTTTTTGTACGCCTGGAACCTAACATTGGCATAAAAAATTGTTTATTTATAATTTTTAAACGAGATCTAAGTAAAAAATAAGCAAAAAATTTCAATTTTTTTTTTAAAAGTCCATAAAATTGGTTTTTTTTACCAAACTTAATTCAAGTTAGGTTCCAGGCATATGAAATGTTATCAATTTTAATAAATTTTATACATTTCTCATTTCAGTTCACTACCTGAGGCCCCACACTGTCCGCGGGAGGTCGATGTTTTGCGCGCAGAGGTCGACGAGATCCGCCATTTTCAAGCCGCCATTTTGAATTTTTCAAATATCTTTTTTTTTTTTACTCGTCAATAAACCACGAATCAAAGTTCAGAAGCATAAGTTCGTATGTCTTTTCATTTTCCCACAAACCATTCTCAAATTTTGCTTGTTTTTCGGCCAAATCCAAAAAAATCCAGGAGAACCCCCCTTAATACAGAAAACTCTCCTGACCAGCTCATGATTTGAACACGAGTCCTCTGTTGTGCTGGTCCAACGTCTTATCCACTCGTCCATCTCAATTATTAAACAAGTTACGCTTATTTTGCATCATAACGAATGCAAGTAAGCTTGCAGTAAGTAAGCAAGCGAGCAGAAACATGGGTTCGAGACCCAACTAAATAAAAGTAAAATAAAAAAATGTTCTGACCAGTTCGTGATTTGAACACACGTCCTCTGATGTGTTCGTCCAATACTTTATCCACTCGTCCAACTCAGTTGTTAACATAGCGCTTATTTTTCATGATTACGAATGCAAGTAAGTTCTTTTCAGTAACGTGGGTTCGAGACCCAGCTAAATTACAATAATGTTTGGATTAAAAATAGTACGTTTTGGATTAAAAATTCCTGTAAACCAAAGTTTGTGAAAATTAGTCCGAAATTTTTGAACGTGAAGAGTACGTGGCCGTCAGCTAAAAAGCTGCGGTAGCCCGGGTTCGATTTCCAGCTCAGACAAAATGTTTTTTCACTTGAATTAATATTTTTGTTCGGCCACTACCTCTCTGTAGATAAAGGGACAACCTCAGAGGGTAAAAACTAAAATTAAAAGCATCTTGAGAACAGGAGCCTTTCAGAATTGGCATAACACTCATAGGTCCAGTTCTTGATCCTTTGTGTGTAAACTTTTAATAACACGCACAACGCAATTGATCAATAGAAGTTCGTTCAAATTTCTTTCTAGTCAATTGCGTTGTGCGTGTTATTGAAAGTTTACAGACAAAGGATCCAGAACTAGACCTATGAGTGTTATGCCAATTCTGAAAGGCTCCTGTTCTCAAGATGCTTTAAATATATGTATATATGTATATATATAAATATTTGATTAGCATCACCTCCTTAATCGATTTAGCCATGTCCGACTGTCTGTTTGTCTGATACATGATACATGGCATGATACAGCCAAATTTTTCGAGAATGAGTAAATTTGAATGAAAACCACGCCATCTCCCACACAAAGTGACTTTATAAAAACGGTAGAATCTCTTAAAATGCCAGAAAAATTCAAATATTGACATGGATTTCCAATAAAACGTTTTTAAATTAATAAAGGAAATGGGGATTTCTGGTAATCTGAATAAATGGGAAAAAATGAAAATTTTCGTTTTTAAAATACGAATAAGTGTTGTATCAATTAATTAGTTTTATGATCTATGAAATTATTACATGAATTAAATTGTGAGATTTAGATCAAGTAAGTTTTTAAGAAGGCAACAACAACAACAACAACAACTCTGTATAGAGTCAATCACTTAGCTGACTAGACAGTCTGTTTCGGAAATCGCTACATTTTCCTCTTCAGTAGTCTTTGAGTGATTAAGCTTATATAGTGTTGTATTATTGCATTTTAAATTGTTTATTGTTGCAATCTAATTTTAAAATTTTCGTTTTAAAATGAAAATAAACTCATTTGAGAAGATTTACTGTTTAAAATCAAAAGAACATTTTAGCACATTATTTTAAAATTTTCGTTTTTAAAATGAAAATAAACGTTTTACTATAGCATTTTAAAATGTACATTATTAAAAATCCAACGTACATTTTAGAATCTCATTTTAAAATTTTTTTTTAAATGAAAATAAATGTTTTACTATTTCATTTTGAAATGCTCGTTTTTAAAATTAAAATAAAGGTTAGAAGTGCAATATCTGGCTTAAAAATTTGTAAAAGTAGCTCGTTTCTGAAACTTTTGAAAATGTTGTTTTCTCTGTGTATATGTAGAATTGAGCGTATCACCAAAACTAACCTATTTTTGACACAATATCAACCGATAGACACTTGAATGAAATGTTCGAAAAAAAGTTCCTATCCTCAAGTATTATATACTTGTGTGTTTGTTGGTTTTTTTTATTTTTTTTTTTCTTTAGTTTTTTCTACATCTGATTTTTTGACTAACTTTTCAACCATTTTATCTCATTTCTACAGTATAAAAAAATTCTAAAATACCAAAAAATTAAAGCCCATGACTAATCACTAAGCAGGCGCGTACCCAGAAAAAAATTTCGGTTTGTTTTTTTTACTTATTCTAATTTTTTATATTATATAATATATAATAATAATATGTATTTTTTTCGGGCTAGTGCATTTAATATTTCTTCCTTGGTCACTTCCACATCCCTGTGAACATTAACAAGAGCTAATCCATTGAGCCTTTCTTCTCCAGTCTTACTTCTCATGCGTGTTTTGAGTCTTCGAAGCGACGAAAACGAAGGTTCGCTTGAAGCGGCTTCAGGAATCGGCTTATTGATGGATATATTAACAGCCCTATTCTGGCAGCTTAACTAAGCTCACCATATTAACAAAATAGTTAATATTAACAATTTGTTAAGGTTTCGTATTCTGCTGCAAATTTAAAAGCTCTTTTCCTTACAATTTTGTTAATAACAGAAAGAGTCATAACAACGAATTAAATGTATGTGCTTAGATAGAAAATTGGTGTGAAAATATTAAAAAAATACAAATTATAATATAATATTAAGTTTAAATACATTAAACTGAAAAATGGAAGAATTTTTTACTTATTTTAAGTGTTGATAATGAAATCTTTCAGTAGCCATGGCAAATTTTTCAAGCGCTTGCAAAGTCACAAGCTGCACTCGAAGCATCTGTTTATATAGCGCATCTCTTCTTTCAAAAGGCATATCGATTTTCACCATGCATGGTGAACTTTAAAAGCTTTTTAAGCTTTTATGTTGTTAATGATTTTTAAGAATACCGACATTTACATAACATAACAATCAGCTTAACAAGAGCTCCTCAACTATTTCTTGTTAAGCTAACAACCAGAATAGGGCTGTAAGTATGGATACATGAACATTACAGGTCGATTTGTCTGATTCAAGCAGTGCCAACAAGTAAGGTGCACAAAATATTTGTCAAATCAATATATACACTGAAAAAATCGGTACTGGGACATAGCCCCAAGGGACATAATCCCAAAATTTCAAATTTGGGATTATGACCGCTTTAAAAGAGAACATAATCCCAAAAATTGGATTTTGGATTATGACCGCTTATTAAGAGGTCATAATTCCAAGTGTTTTCAACAAATACTCAGATATGTCTTAAGTCGACTTAAGCTATTTGTACTGTAGACAGCGAAGCCAGTGTTAGACTTACTGAGGGTTGTAATCCCTAAGAAGCGGCCGTAAGCCCCCTAAGAAAGGAATTATATCCAAAAGTACTGCAGACAGCGAAGCCGGTGTTGCACTTACTGAGGGTTGCCTTTTAAAAGCAAATTATCGCTGTCTACTGAACTTCTGGATATAATTCTTTTCTTAAAAGGCTTAGGGCTTGCAACCCTCGGTTTGTCCAACACTGGCTTCGCTATCTACAGTACTTCTGAACATAATTATCTTTTTAACTTATGGCGTTTTCGTTTCTCGAAACAAGGTTCCATTTTTTCTGCCCTCTTTCTGCCATCTTTGAGAAATCTGAATTTTTTTTTCTTCTTTTGAGGTCAACATTTTCGAGAAAAGAACACGATTCAATGTTAGAGGTCACTATTTTTATTCTTCAAGAGGTCAGAATTTCTGAAAAGGGCAAAGGAAAACGACATTAGGGATGAAAACCCTCAGTTCGTCCAACACCGGCTTCGCTGTTTGCAGTACTTCTGGACATAATTCTCTTTTTAAAAGGAAGACTTCGGCAACTGCTTATGGAATACAACTCTTAGTAAGGCCAACGGGCCTTATTTTCATTTTTTTTTTGACGATTTTTAGGTAAATTAGTAAATAGTTATTTGAAAAATTCAAGTTGTTATCACAATTCCATACAATGGCAAACAAATTTATTTATGATGAAATAATTTGCCTTTGTACGGAAGGTTGCTATTCCAGACCTATTTCCTTTACTTGAATACTTTAGTAAGTATACAAATTAAACATTACATTATTTTTTAATAATAAACAGAAATAATTTATCAATCAAATTTAAATATAATAGTAATTATGCTGATTTTATATAATTTAAATACAAGTTCTAAATGTTTAATAGTTTAAATCAGACTTTATTTTAAATACAAAATCAAGTTGTTTGATAGTTTAAAATCGTTTATTGAGCTTTTAGGTCAAGGTTAGAACAATTAATTGTAGTAACGAATCTTTCCAAAGAAAGATTTTGATCAATCTCTTTGTCGTGACCATAAACACACTACGGTTGCCATGTTGTGCGGAGTGTTTCTCTTGAAGCTCGTTAAAATTACCCCCAAAAGCCCTCTGCATACACGCCTGTCACTAAGACAATATGAATTTGATGACACGGAACAGGAAGCACAGACATCTACTATTTTATGTCTTAATTCTAAATTTGATGCATTATCTATTTTATCAGTTTTATTATCTATTTTATCACTTTTATTTTTTTCTTTGTAGAGATATTTCTATAGAATAAACACTTCATTATTTCTAAGGGCTTATGACACATCCAACCATAAAATGGTACATATCGTTATAACTTAAATTTTAAATAAATAAACTGTGAGTTACCTTTAGTTTCATTATTTCTAATCTACAATTTGCATTTTTATTCACTTAAATTATTTATCAGATGTTACTTCTGCCAAGTGAGCTTTGGTTGAAAAAGGCATGAAGTTTTGCGTTCATAAAAGTTTGTAATCAGTTTATTTGCAAAATTTTTGTCATTAGATGTGATCGTATGGATATTAAAAAATGTGCTTTAAAATATATTGCAAGCTATATGAAGGATATACAAACAGTAAATGCAATTGTGGAACAAAGACTTAATGTTTATAATTTATGCTGTTTAGTGGAACTTTTCTTATGTGCTATGAAGCAACCGGCCCCAAGTTGCCACCGGCTTTTCTGGATTTGTCTAGATCGTCCACTGTTTGTATGTGTAACGGAATTGTTGGATCAGGCTGCGGTTGATCGCTGTATTCTAAATATTGTTCAAAATTATCATACGGAATGCTTTGGATAAACGGTGATTCGAATAAAATACTGTCGTCATTGAAGTCAATAAAATTCATATAATCTGTGCAAATGAATAAGATCAAAATCTCGAGAAATTTAGCCATTGTAAGACCAATTTATAGCTATATTTTCTTTATTTTTGAAGACCAAAGATTTTGCCTACCTCTTTTATTTTAACTAGCTCCGATTTAGCTTAAACTTTCGGAATTCGATCTACTTATTAAAGAAAAACACTTATTTGAGTAAAAAATGTTAAGATTTTTTAAAGTTTTTACGTTCAACATTCAAATATGGTCAAAATGGAGGCAAAAGCGAAGCTGCTTAACTTTGGAAAAATAATAGATTCAACAAAGCTAACAAGAATTTAACGTGTTTTCGAATAGACAAAAAAGTTATTGTTAAAAAACCAAACCAAACTTTTTAAATAAAGGTCTAATGAAGGTCAAATATCACAAATCTGAATATCTCGAGATTTTGATGTGATTTGGAAAAAACTAACTATGCCACTAAATTCTACGACCGAAAATTAACAGCCCCATTCTGGTTGTTAGCCTAACAAGAAATAGTTAAGGAGCTCTTGTTAAGCTGATTGTTATGTTATGTAAATGTTGGTATTCTTAAAAATCATTAAAAATATAAAAGCTTAAAAAGCTTTTAAAGTTTACCATGCATGGTGAAAATCGATATGCCTATTGAAAGAAGAGATGCGCTATATAAACAGATGCTTCGAGTGCAGCTTGTGACTTTGCAAGCGCTTGAAAAATTTGCCACGGCTACTAAAAGATTTCATTATCAACACTTAAAATAAGTAAAAAATTCTTCCATTTTTCAGTTTAATGAATTTAAACTCAATATTATATTATAACTTATATTTTTTTATTATTTTCACAACAATTTTCTATCTAAGCACATACATTTCATTCGTTGTTAAGACTCTTTCTGTTATTAACAAAATTGTAAGGAAAAGAGCTTTGAAATTTGCAGCAGAATATGAAACCTTAACAAATTGTTAATATTAAATAATTTGTTAATGTGGTGGTGAGCTTAGTTAAACTGCCAGAATAGGGCTGTAAGTTTACGTGTCCCGGCGTTTTTTTGTGTCTTTTCATAAATTGAAAATTTACCTACACTGAACCAAAAAGGTACATTATATTAATGAAAAGGTGCATTAATTTCAATGAATTATTCATTGATTTTGGTCCAATGAACTGTGGTCATTGATTTCAATGAATTTCTTCATACTTTAATGAATAGTTCATTAAACTAAGTGATTTTCAATGAATGGTTCTTTGAATATCAATGTACACTTCATTGAATTCAATGAACACGTTCATTAAAAAATGCCAAAATTAATGATTTTTTCATTGAATTTAATGAAAAGTTCATTGAATTCAATGTAAAGTTCATTGAATTCAATGTAAAGTTCATTGAATTCAATGTAAGGTTCATTGAATTCAATGCATTAAAGTTCATTGAATTCAATGTATAGTTCATTGAATTCAATGTATTATAGTTCATTGAATTCAATGTATAGTTCATTAAATTCAATGTACAGTTCATTGAATTCAATGAATTAAGTTCATTGAATTAAATGTATTTAGTTTATTGGATTCAATGTACAGTTCATTAAATTTGATGTATTCAGTTCATTGAATTCCATGTATATTTCATTAAATTGAATGCATTTAGTTCATTGGAATGAATGATCTATACATTAAATTCAACGAATTATTTGTTAATCCCTCTCTAAACATTTTTAAAATAAGGAAATAATTACAATTTCAACAATATTTTTTTTATTTTAAAGAGTCAATTAATTTACAAATTTTCGAAGATTTTGAATAGTTTTAAATTTATAAAAATATACGGCAATAAACTCCCACAGGAGAGTGCATGCCGCAGGATATTTTAATTGAAATAATTTAAAAATTTAAAAGCACACACCTACGGCTCTAATAAAATTAGCAAGTTGAAATTTTACACCATCCATGAATGTACTGGTAATTGTATGTTTTAGGAAAGCATTTCTTCTAAAGTTGTCCTTACTGCATACTTTTTGAGTGGGCACCAAATACCCATGAAGGCTCCAAAGAAGTTTCATAGCAGTACTGTCTGGAAAGATATTAATTGAAAAAAATAACTATTTATTTATACAGCCTCGAGAAAAATTAAGCTTACCACTGTAAATTGTGAAATCTTCAATTTCTGCCAACTTTGCCCGCACAGCTTTATCTTTTATGTGGTTTTCATCCTTTAAAAATGTAAACATTTTTTGAAAATGATGGCAGCAGTCACTTAAAATGCCAGATATATTTCCTATTATTTACTAATACTAATAGTAATTCAACAGATTTAAATTTTCTTTTACATTCAAAGCACAACATTTTCTTCACTTTTAATTTAATTTATTATCACCTTTTATCTAAAATTTACACACACAATTGCCACACGTCTTCACAACTTCGCGTTTCACGTCAAACAAAATTGGGAAGGGAATAAATTAGTATACATTGAATTTAATGAAAAATGCATTCAATTTAATGAACTATTTATTGAATTCAATGAACTATACATTGAAATCAATGAACAATACATTGAATTCAATGAACTATACATTAAATTCAATGAACCATTCATTAAATTCAATGAACTATACATTGAATTCAATGACCTATACATTGAATTTAATGAACTATACATTGCATTTAATGACCTAAACATTGAATTCAATGAACTGTTCATTAAAAATCAATGTATGGTTTGTTAAAATTTGATTTACAACTGGAATCAATGTACTTTTCATTGATACAATGAAAAGTCCATTAAAATAATGAAAACTAATCACTGATATTTATTTAGACATTTTTAATGAATATAACTTCATTGATTTCAATGAACAGTACGTTAAAAACTATGAGCAATTCATTAAAATTCAATGATTTTTTCATTAAAATCAATGAATTAATTTTAACGTATGCTGTTCATTAAATTTGTTTTTTCTGTGTAAAACGTTTGATGTATTTGGTATAGGAAATGCTTAATGTTTTTTAATTTTCACAATATTTTATTCCTTTGAGGCTAATAAACACATGGCACTGTATAAACGCGTTGCGTGCAGTCTGCCAAAAATAAAAGGTCAAAATATAAATAAAATGTCAAAAATGGATTCCTTGACCCCAAAAAACCCCATACACAAGCATTAATATTTTTTCTTGTCTACAGAATACAATTTTTAAGCCAAATCTTGAATATTTTGAAAAAATAGCTGTTTGAAAAACTGTAGGCTCCGTTTTCAAGATAAAACTATACTCTCTTTGCCAAAATATCTTAAAACGACCCATAGAACATCGCTGTGGTTGCGCAAACATCGCAAAAAAATTTGACCCACCCTAATGTTTATAGATAATACAAAAGTTGTAAAGCATTTAACTTTGGTTATACAATTTTTAATCTAAAATAAAAATCGGGGCTGCTTAGAAAATAAACAGCAATACGTCCTCCTTTACATAGCATATTTTTGCTGAATTTCAAAAGCTAACTTTGACATTTTTAAAGTTAATAGTTTTTGCATTTAATATCTGATTGTAACAGAACAAATTGAATATTGTTCCCACGTTTAAGGGCGACCGCAAACTTCTACTGCCGGTATGCATACTACGAAAGTGTTACAGTTATGACAAAAAAAGTTTAAAAAAAGGAAGGTAACAACGAAAAAGTGCATCTCAGCTGCTGTCATTCATACACATTTTTCATGTTGACTGACTGCAAATTAAAAACTAACTTGAAATTCAAAGTTTTTCTTTTTATCAAATCAAAAAGGGAAAAAACATTGTATGTAGGTACATTCTGCCACCAAAGCTACACCAGCCATATCAAACTTCACACACAAACACACTCACTCGAATTTACACACGTCTTTACAAACACGTTTCAGCATTATGCTAAATTCATACAAATTGATTTTACTCCAGCGGCGGATCTGGAAAAAATCTTGAGGGAGTAAAATATGATGGACACACATTTCTGATGTGCGGCGGATCTGGTAAAAATCTTGGGGGAGTAAAATATGATGGACACACATTTCTGATGTTTGCAAATTTTGTCTTTTTACAAATAGTTTTATTAAAATTTGTGTAAAACAATTCGTCTCTAAAAATTTTTCTAAAACTCTCTAGCGATAGACAAATTGCATTTAGATATTTATATTGTAACTAAACGAATTGTAATTAAATGAATGTTTTTAGATGAGTTTTCGTAGACGCTCATTTTCATATATAGTTATTTCTTTTAAAATTATAAAAATATTTTATTGTTTGTAAATAAGGTTGGTTTATTCAAATTTTTTCAAATCTATCCCATTTTATAAAAAAGCATTTCACTATTACATTTTAAGTTAAGTGTAATGAAAAAAGCATAGTCTCTTTATTACAACAAAATTAAAGCAACTTGAAATTTGTACTTTTTAAATATAAATGTAATAACTATTTGTTCCTTCTTCATTCTGTTCTTATGCTTGTTCGAGATATATTATTTATTATTTTTTTGTACGCAAAAGCAAATTTATTTTTATGAACTAATATATGAATAGAGCCTTAATTAGAATTAAAATTAAATGAATATGATATGGTACACCATGAAACGGAAACGAACATTACAAAATGTATACTTGTGAGTGCTAGTAGATAGAAAAAAAAGTTATAGAACAAATCATTATAGCACTTCTTTTTTTTTGGCAAAGTTATCAATAAGTTCGCTAATATTTAGATTAACCTTCCGATGCCTGGCAAGTTTCTAGAACGACGTTGTCTGACAAGGTCCCAGGGAACTTCTTTATGAATATGGGGTACGCTGCTTATAACACTGTGCGGCACGAAAATCTGTATTTAATAATTTCAACGTTTTTCACTTAATTTTAATATGAGAAATCTCGTGGTAATATGCGTTTTTCCACTTTACCGAAGCCTAGTGCAAAATTTTTTTTAATTTGTCCAGATATTCACTCATTTGCATGTTGAGAACTCTTGAACCATTAGGATTTTTATTTTGGTTTCTTCAGCAAAGTTATTACTATTATTCTTGCCAATAACTTTGTTGAACAAATATATAGAGAAATATATATTGCAAAATCATTTAAAATTGTCTTTAAACCTTTAATAAGCAACATATGTCTTGCCCGCTTTCAACGATTCAAAGCAAAAAATGTTACTCATACGCAATGTTGTTCGAATTTTTTTCGTTTGACTTTTTGTAAGAATCACTCGATAAGACCCTTTGGAAGAAATTTTTTCATATCCATTTATTCAGCAAAGTTGTTGGCGAAAATTATAGAAAGAACTTTGGGCAAGAAACCAAAATGAAAATTTTAATGGTTCTAGAGTTATCAACATGAAAATGAGTGCATCATATCTTAAGTAATTTTTGATATATCTAAAAAAAAAAAATTTTGTTCTAAAATGTTCGGTAAAGTGGTAAAACAAATGTCACCACGAGATTCCTTATACCAAAATTAAGTGAAAAAGTTTAAATTATCAAATACATAGAAAAAAGATACAAAAAAGTGCACGTGCAATTATTAATTTTTTTGGACCCTAATGGTGTCATTACAATTTGTTGTGTTCATATGTTTTGTTTTGTGTTGTGTAATGTGTGTTGTTATTTATTTAGGCAGATGAAAAAGAGAAAAAACCCATCACTCTGCCAGCACATCTGTATATGAAAAATAGAATCTTGGTTTGTTTGGATGCTTTAAACTTGAAAACGAGTGAACCAAATTGGATACTTTATTCTGCGGGTTTGTTTATAATTACTATGCAAGGTTTAAGGAAAAAAAAGTTGAATAATTTTAATAGACTTTGGCCTGTTATAGTAGGAAAAACAAAAGTCGAAAAGTTCTCAACAGGTGGCGCTGTAGGCGCACATTTCGTTTCACAATTTACACGGACCCTTTCACTGATAGCATTTTTTGGGTGTTATACAAAGAGGCGAGGCACCTCCCTCACAACCCAAATTTTGCAATATCGAATATCTTTGGAGTTATAGGATGTACAGCCTCGGAATTTGGTTTCACTGATAACATTTTATAGGCGTTAAATAAGAAGCGTAAACCTCACATTAAATCCTAATTTGAAAAATTTAATAACCTTTGAGTGTTTGGTTATTGGCACAGTAACGCCATTCAGTATTCGACAACCATGTATGGCGTGAACAACCATGGCGTTTGGCGAGAAAAAAAAAATGAATAATTAAATTTTTTTCGATATTTATTTCCATTTATTAAACACAACTTTGAGTTAAATTCAGTTTTAACCAACATAAAAAAGAACAAGTACAACAAATTCAACGCTAAAAATATTAAACGAAAACTTTTTTACATGAATTGAATTCTGAGCTTCTTAGATCAAGTAAGTGTGAAGAAGGCAACAACAACAAATTGGTTTTTGACTAATTTTTATTTAGAAGATGAAATGCTTTAAAATGGCTTTGAAAAATATAAATGAAAAAACCAAAATGATTCTTTATTACTGTATAAAAATGAATTCTTCGTCTATACTTACAACACTATCGAAACTGTGTCTTTTATATATATTTTTTTCTTATGTTTCCTTTTTTTAATAAAAGTTATTATTAAAAATTTAAATTTTCATATTAATAGCCAATTTCGGTTTCGGTTTCGGCCGAATATTATAAAATGGCCGAATATTCGGTTTCGGCCAAAATTTCGTTTTCGATCGGACACTAAAGATAACTCAGAAGAGTTATCTTTAGCCTACTCGATACATAAGAAGGGCAAAATGAAAAGGAAAGCAATAACATGTCAACACAGACACAACGCATTTTTTTGAGAAATGAGACCTAGTTACATCGATTTTTCACCCTCGCAAGACCCGATATTGAAAATTTCATCGAAATAGCTTAGGATATAAATTTTTTTAATACCCTAATTAGGAATGCCAGCAGTTACTTCAATCCCAGGATTTTTGGAATCGAACTTATGGTGTAAACACTTTTCGGGATGCCCATCAGGGTATTTCACCGATTTGGGCTGCCAAAAGTCAATTTTATAAAATACAGATTTGATAGAAAAAACTACTTTCTGCAGTGTTGAATATGTTCCAATGGTCATACAGGGTTTAAATTAAATAAAAGACTTGAATAGAAACTACGTACCTAAAAAATAATTTTGGCCGCCTAAATCGGTCAAATACCCTAATATGCGCTGCTAAACGAATTTTCTCAGAAATGATAGTTAGATCGCCCCCGTAAGCCTCTATACTAAAAACTTCATCGAAATGCTCGGGCTGTTTTCGAGAACTCATTTACTAACAAACAAAAAATATTGCTCGTCTAAAAGTATAAGATACAGTAAGGGTACTCATGGAGTTTCGAAAGTAGTCCTCTAGTGTTGAGGCGCTGACATTACTACTTGAACTTTTCTTTCAGCAATACGAGGCATATAGATTGACATATCTTCTTCTCGTGTAATTCCTGTACTTCCCAAAATATTGTCTGAAAATATGGTTCTACGTTTTCTCTTTGTTTTACTAAGCAGTGATTAAAGAGTTTTAATTTAACTTTTTGGTGCATCCTTATAAAGGTTTGTTTTTTGCAAGACCAAAGATGCTCCCAACAAACCTAAAAGTACGCATATGGACACAATACATTTTGTTGTTATCAGGCTATTTAAAAGCAATGATGCTACACAGATTCGTGTCTTTCCACCCACCTGATTTTACAAATGCTTTTAAGCTTCTGGTTGTTGGAAAAATATTCTATTATGTTACTTCGCTTTGGAGATGAGTTAAAAAGTTGCACTACACTTTTCATGATCGCCACAGCATTTTAAATTGGTTTAGTATTCGAACTTTTTGAAATTGATATATATAAAGTATGGTTATAACACGGACAATATGTGGTGTTTCTAAGTGTTCTCTGAAGAATTATAGTAGTAAAAACAAAGTAGTGCTAAATTCTTTTTTCGTATAAATACTTTGCAGAGGCATTGTGAAAAATCGATATAATCGAATTCAGAATTATGAAATACGGTAAAAATGTATACAAAAATTGTATTAAGCTGTAGATACAATTATTATCATCTGATATATTATTATAAATAGTTTTTCGGGGGGTAATTACACCCTTAATCCCTCATAGATCCGCGTATGTTTTACACACGCAAAAACCTATCAGTTGATTGATCAATTTGTTCTGTGCTTCTGATAAAACACTGAATACATCGAAATTTCATTTTTGACTCGTAGTTATAGCAAATTTTGACAAGATAAACAGAACATTTCATGTTGCAAACATTGACTGCTTTTTTCGTTATCTGTTATGAAGCTGAATTTGAATATTGTTATGGTTTGTTTGTTAAGAAATAAACTTACATTTTAGGGTGTTCGTAAATCAAAACGTGACACTGATAACGTGTGATTCTGAAACGTGTAATATTTTGGGAAAAAAAAACTAAAGTGAATGGTAGTTATGTCATATTCATACTTCTTGTATTTATGTCCTTCTAATGAAATGAGCATGCAAAATTGTTAAGCAAATTTATAAAATCTGATTGATAATTCTGATAAATTTTAATAAACATTTAATAAAGCAAGAACAATTTAATAATTTTTTTGCAACTACGTAATTATGAAATTATTTAAGAATACATTATTTGCTTATTCTAAAATATTATTTTATTTTTTCAGCAGTTTTTAGAAAGTCTATTGTAGACAAAATTTACCTATAAAACAAAATTAACATAACATCAAACAATTTTAAACTTGCCAATTACGAAAACAATGATTCCTTATATGAAAAAGCTCTACGTTCGTAAATTACAAAATGTAATCTAATACTTAAAACAGATCGCTTCCTCAAATTATTCTTTTGGGCATACGACAATTACGTAATTACATTCATATCAAACAATCAAAGCGACATAACCCTGTCTGCTTCGAGTCTGCCTGGACATTGAAAGCTTTTAAGCGACGCACAGTGCCCTTTTTTTAATTTAAGGATGACATTTGGGTTTTTTCTTTTTTTTTGAAATATTTTTATTCGTCATTTTATAAAACATGTATTATGAATGTGGTATTAAAAATTTGATGTATTGTATGTTTTTTTTTTTTTATAAAATTCGTCTAAGTTGAAACTTTTTAAACAAAAATAAGCTCAAGAAAACCCA
Organism: Dichetophora obliterata; assembly: GCA_963920525.1. Classification (NCBI taxonomy): domain Eukaryota; kingdom Metazoa; phylum Arthropoda; class Insecta; order Diptera; family Sciomyzidae; genus Dichetophora; species Dichetophora obliterata. The sequence goes on from OY986437.1 coordinate 87,869,807, forward strand.
AAAAATAAAGTCAAGTTTAAGCAATAATAACTTCGAGCACAAAGTATATATCAATGTTATTTTTTTTTTAAGTAAAAACTTCTTAAGGCGCGTTGAACAATTTTGGTAGAGGGTAATTCATTGGTTTGCATCATCGTATTTTTCCAAGGAAATCGTCAACAATACAGACAGCAAAGATAACAAGATAGGAAAATTACAAAAAATAACCCCAAAAATGTTTGCATGTATTTGTGCATAAAAAAATCAACAGTGATCGTCACTCTTGTTCTTAATCGGCCGCAAGCTCACAAAGAAATCACTTGGCAACTCCTGAAATTAATGCATACAATCTGATTGTTAGTATATAAATACTTAAGTTAGGTTGCAATAAGATGTTTGCAACCAAAACTTATTATTAATTCGGTTTATATTGGTATATATCGGGGAACGAAAATAAACTCTAACGTTTCGTTCGTTAAGGTAGTAAAGCGTTCATTTGAGAGAACTGAACGTTTATGTTGTGTAGCATTTATTACCAAGGCCATTATTCGGTTGCGTTCAAGTTGCATACTTGAACATAAACATCATTGTTCCGTAGTATAAGCTACACTAAAGAACCTTATGAGAAGCGTTGTTTGAGAGACTGAGAAAGCAGAGAGAAAAACATTTTATCTTTGTTCAAGCACATGCTGCGTGTCAAGGGCGCATCCAGTTTTGTAGGTAGCATACATATGCAGGGCGCTCTTGTTTTAGTATGAATAATCAAAGCATTTTTTAGCTATTCAGTTTATTTATTTTTATACTCTTTCTAACGCCCATAAAAGGCGTGTCTGGTTTAGAAAAGTATATTATATATTCTTGGTCAGCATCACTAACTGGGCCGATTTAGCCGTTTCCGTCTGTTTGTCTGTCTGTCGACACGACTCTTTTTTTAACACAGCTGCTAAGAAAATCTCAGATTATTTTATTAGTGCGTGTTATCACGTTATGGCTGGAGAATTCAGAAAATAAAATATAAATTTTTCTTTGTTACATGTAAGTAAGTTCACTTGTAAAATATAATTTTTTTATAGAATATAAGACTACTGTTTAATGTTTATGGAATTGTGTACATGTGTACATGTCAATTGTACATGTTAAGGTCATGAAATCACGTATTCCTTCGAACAACCATATATGGCTTCTGACGGAAATGAAACTACTTTTTTACATAAAGTTTTGTTTGTGTATCTAGTTATTCTATTTTAAACAAACTCAGAAAAAAGTTCAACTTTGAAATAAAAAACACAGGTATTTGTTTTAAAATCTGAAATTTCGTTAGTTTTAAGGAAATTATTTCTTTAAACAATATCAATTTATTGCATCTATTTAGCATTTATTTCAAAAAATTAAGAATTTGGATTCAAAAGTAAAATTTTATTTGTTTTATTTTTTATATTGATTTTAAAAATGAATTACACACTCAGAATACAATCAAAGAAATTTATTTTTTCAAATTTTTTTTGCAAATGGAAATTATTCTTTCAGAAAGAAAGAAATTTTCTTTAAAGGAAAAAACTATTTCTTTGTTTTGGAATTTATTTCTTTATTTTAAAGAAAAGTTTCCATTTAAAAAAAAAAAATTGCGCTGAAACAATTAAAATTTATAACAAGTTTTTTCTCTTAAAAAGTCTCCAAATTTATTTAAATGACTTGAAATTTTTACATAAATCGATAATTAAAACTCACCATATTCATCACTATTTTTGTAATGTAAAACAATCTTTATAGAAAGTACTTAGGTATTTATAATTAATATTAGAAAAGAGAACATCTAAATGGTTTAAAGATATCTGACTGACACTGCAACGATTTCACTTCAACGTCTCTTAAGTCCTTTCAATGGCTAGGCTAACCCGAAATAGTATTTTTTAGGATAATACTCCTGTCATAACGGTTCTAAAAAAGATGAAGAAACATACCTTTGATTTTTACCTGCGCTACTTACTCTTAATTTTATTATCATTTTAAAATCATTTTAAAATTTAAAAAATCCTCTTAATTTTATTATCATTTTATTGTCATAAAAAGTAAGAAAAAACATTAATATGATTTCTGTACGGTTGGTTTTTCTTACAAAATAGGACAAAAACCCAATCCAACTGACTTTAATGTCAAATATCTCTCCAAATTTATTTTTTTCATGTTGGTACATTGTTTTTTATAGAACCAAATTAATTAAAAAAAACCGTTGCAAGATAATATTTAAAATTACTTTCTGTCGTGTCCAATATATTGGACAAATTCACTGAAAGAGTTTATATATGCTTTAGCGCTCGGCCCTTCCTGTTCAGCAAGATCCGAGTGCGGCCCTTTGTGAATTTTACTATATTAGTGCGAACTAGTACAAATAAGATGATTGCTGAACTTTCATGGAATTACACCGCACAGTGGTGCCATACTGTATTCATGTAGGAATAAAATAGAAGGATTCGTCATTGACCAATAAAATTATGCGTGTGAGTTATAATTAGAAAACAAACAAACCCGCCCCAAACCGCGACTACTTTCCATGTAACACAAAAACTATGAACGCTACATACTTTTGTTGTAGATATAGTAAAACAGCTCTTTAAAAAAAGTATACGAATTTATTTATTCTTTTGTTCGTTTAAGATAGGTTCGCAGCCAATTATTTTAAATGTTAATATTAACTTTAAGATTGTAAGCAAAATACAATTTCAATTCATAAGGAATTAAATTTTTTAATTTAAGCTATCACTCTGCTCTGTCAAAAATAATATTAGCATTTATTTACCCTCATGGTTTCTTTTAAGCAGGTTCGCAGCCAATTGTTTTAATTTTAATATCACCTTAAAGGCTTAAGGGTTATAACAAAATTTTCACGAGAAAACTATTTGATTCCGCGTTCACCTCTTCCTGATTTTCAATGCTATGAATAGAGAATAATGATGCAATAAAACAAAAACAGTTCGACAGTGTAGGCGTCATCCCAGTGGTAAATGAACTCATTACATAACCTCTTAATTTCTTGTTACGATGTATATGACAGTCCTATTTAAAAGTACTTCGATTTTTTTATTGCGTACTTTTATTTTTTTTTTTATTATTTGGCGTAATCTAAATTAATCTTGATTATTTTTTGGTTATTTGTAATCTTAATCAATTACTAATAGAATTTTTTTGCATAAGAATTGTTTTATCATTACAACTATATTTTAAATATAATGTAATTGATTACTAGTCGTGATCGAAATTTCCCAGCTAAGGTTTGAGCTTTAAAAAAGCAAGCAGTTTTATTAAAGTATACTTCTTTTATTTGGAACACACAAAGTCTTACCAGCGGAAAAAAATTATTGCTTCTGCTCAGAGTTGCCAAGTTAGCAATATTATGAGCTAACATATTTTTTCGGAATTTATCTTGAGGTTTTGGGTGTATCTGTCTATGCTATATTTCGGTCTTTTTTTCACAAATGGATTTCAATGACAAGTAAATATAACAATAATTTATTATTTATAATAATAATAATAATGTAATAATTTTTGCAGTTTAAAAAAAACATAAGTAAACTGCATTTACTGCTGTTATTTCCATGTTATTTAAAAAATTTACAATAGTGAAAATGACAGCTTTTTAAATTTAATCCAAAATAAAAGAAAAAAATGTTTGTAAGTAATTTAACGTGTCTATCTATCTTAACTCAAAATATTAGCAAGTATAAGTATGGTATTTTTCAATTAGATATTAAATATTTGATATAAAAAATCAATTTCACTTTATTTTTAATAATAGTTGACACAGAAAAAACGCGTTCGCTATTATTAGACGTTGGGCAAACAGTTAACAGAGCATTAAGGAGACACTCAAGCTTTTTTGTTCTTTTCTGAAAGCGATCTAAATAGTAAATGTAATTCTTCTACGAGTCTACATGCTGGTCACCGAATTGACAACCCTAATCTTCTAGCTTTTTCTAGCTTGTTTTGAAAAGTGAATATTTTTTAAAAATAATTATTTAAAGTTTTCAATGCTTGTTTTTAAGTGTGTTGCCGGCTTTTTTTTAAGAAACAATAGAAAAGTTTTTTGTTCCGATCTGTTAAGGTTTTAATGTTAGCGCATTCTTATGAATAAAATATTTGCAAATTAAAATTTTCATTTACGCAAAATAAAAACCTATATGTGTATTTAATAACATAGAATGGAAAGGTAAGTAAAAAGCGCAATGAACATTGTAAAAACAGAGCATGAAAAAAAATAGAATTGCATATGCGTAATGTGATATAGTGTTTATTGAAAAAGATTTAAAACATGTATTTTGCTATTGCTGTGACATACCAGAAGGCTTCTTGAAATTTAATATTTCAAAACCCCTTGTCTGTATATAAATATTACGATTCATCTGATGATAAGGGAATTTTTGCACAAATAGAGTTAAATATCCAAGAGTTGGTTGAAAATACATTTTTTACATTATATATATAATTTTATACATATGAAAAAGTGTTGACAACACTGATTCTGAGACCCAAAATGAGAGAGAATAGCCTACGTAAAAAATATCGTATGCCGAATGTGTTGAGTAGAGAGTATGCAAACATAATTATAATGTAGTGTATGCCATGCTGTCGAACGATACAGAATAATAACATTTATGTTCGTCTGCACTGACATATACGCAACCGAACGGAAATTCATGCCATGCGAGGCACATTAAAATATTGTTCGGTTTATTTTCGTTCCCTGGTATATATACGCCTTTAAAGTTTGGCAATTTCTTTAGTTGTTGTATTTGTCAACATTTTTGAAAAATTCGCTTTTAAATTTAAAAATGGATCGATCTTCTTCTTTTTCTGCTTTTTACTGCTGGAACTTCGTTTGCAAACAAGAAAAATAATGTATGGATTGAGTGTTTTAACATTTTAATCTTTAAGTTGTGATAAAGGAATTTGTTGAACATTCAAATCATTACATGTATGCTCTTATTTTATTATATATCGTCAAACAAAGTTTGACAATTTTCACACTTGTTGTATTTGTCAGTGGCTTTTTATTTTCACCACTGCGCCATTTTATTTTCAGAGTTTCCAACTATCATTGTTTTATTAATAAATTTTTTCATAAAGGGAGTGTGTCGAAAGGAAACTTTTCAGTCGTGGTAGGATAAAAAAATATCAGGTTGAATAAAATTTGTGTGTGTTGAAATGAATTTGTCTCTTTTGCAGTGTCAAATGGACGATGGAATTTTGACAATTGCAAATTTTGACGTTTCACATTTCGGTCGTGTTTTAGCGCAAATATTTTATTTTATTTGCATTTTATCAATTTGCGAAATATTTAATTCGAGAGCTTGTACTTGCAACATATTTCGTAAACTTGTAATATTTTAAACTTAAAAAATGACAAATTAATGAAAAAAATTGTAATAATGAAAAGTGCTTGAGTTTGTGTGCGTGTGTGTAGGCCAACGATCTCCCGGTGCATCAGCAAGTGCAGCAAAGTTAAATTGGCTTTCTTTGCTGGCGAGCGTCCTCCAAGTGCCACCACCAGCAAGTGCAGTGCAAAATTTGTTGCTAGCCAACATCCTCTAAGTGCCATCACCAGTAGCACAAGCAAGTGCGAAGTGCTTGCTAGCAGGCAAACAGAAAATATAGCATGCAAAGTGCTGTATATTTTACGCCGCCAATTCGGTTCATCCCCTCTAACGCTGCGCAACCGCTGGGATCATGTAATTCCAAAGAGAATTGTTGTTGTAAATTTGCTAAGTAGTTATTGTTGTACAGTAAACTTTAATTTTTTGTGGATGTTTATTTGAAGCTACAGTCAGCATATGACATCGAACTAATTTAGAAAACAGTTTATACATATGAATTAAAGAGTATATATAATATTGGTAAATCTATTTGTTTTTAGTAAAAGTGTTACCGTATCGGAAATACATATATACATATATATATAGTATATATATATGCATATTTACATATATATAGTTCATATATATGAACAATTTAGCTCATTGAGGAAATTTAAAGAATATTTATGCATATTTTTTTAATAACAATTACGTTTTAAACCTGAAAAATAATTAATATTTTCAGTAGTAATTGAATAACTAAAGTCTGCTTATCCTAAGCATTCTATTTTTTAAAACTGTTTAGCTTAATTTCTTACATGAATTATATATAATTTATTTGCTATAGATATTTCTTAATTTTATAATATTCTATTTTTAATACACAACGCAATAAAGAAATGGTGAACATGTATATTTTGTTAGTGTCATGATATAAATAGATATAAATAAGCTTTAATTTTTTATATTAATTCAATAATGAAATAATATAAATAAATTTCTTTAGTTATATGTATTTTTGATATGGTAACACTTTGGCTTAAAAGAAATAGTTTCAGTAATATATAAAAAATTTAATAAATTGTTATAAGCTCTTAACAAAAATAATTCTAATTTCATATGCCGACTGTAGCTACACGATTAGAATTCACAACGTCTACAAAAAATCAGCTGCAGAAAATGAGCTTTCGCACATCCTACATGTCCGTCCGACCTGTCAAATCCATCCTACATGTAGGATAGTCCGAAACCCTCAATTTTGGATCCAGGACTAATTTTTGAAAAAATCTTATATCATATGAAGCAAACGGTTTTACATTATTATTTGTTATAGTCAAAAGTTTTTTATGACATAAACGTAAAGAGGAAACTCGATTTGAAACAACCATTTTTTACTTCTTAAAATCCACGTTATTTACCCAGTTTGGGTATTTTCTGGACTTTTTTATGCGTCACGTGCTTATATTAAACCAGGATTCAGAATCAAGACTCGCAGGGAGGTTCTGGAAAATGTTAAGAAAATGTATGAAACCCAAAACAAATCTAATATACATGTTTACCTCTTTTAGTTATTTCATCTTACGTTTTGATTTAAAAACAAATAAATATTTTAAATCTTTCAAATAATATGTATGTTTCCGTACTCGATTGAAGGAACGTGCAAGCTGCTTTCACTGATTCATGTTAGAAAAAGAAATAAGTAGATTGGTGTCAATGCAGTGTGAGATGTGGTAAAAAATATCTTCATTAGCATTTGGAGAACATTTCAGGAATAGCGACAACTCAAATTTTTAATTTTTGCGAATTATATGGATTTTGACCTTCTAAATCCAAATCTGGAAAATTTCAGTCTGCTTGAAATTGGTTTAGGAGTAAAGGCTTTCAAAGTTAAAAAATGGCCTAAAAATTTAGGTTGTTTTTTCAGCTTTCCAACAAAACAAAAATATTCGTTAATAGGAAATATTTGTAATCTTATTTTAAAAGTTGAAAACTTGGGGTCTCATTAGTAATCAGTGCGATTTCATTTAAGGATATAGCCCTTACATTATTTAATTAATTAAACTATTAAGATTATTTGCTTTAGCAAAAAATACTAAAATGTATTACTCGAAAAAAAAATAAAATTTAAACGAGAAAGATTCTTATATAAAAGATATTAAAACGCTATCTTTAAAATATATTAGATTTTTAATGTGTACAAGCGATGTGTACAATGTGAATGTGTACAAGGTGTAGTGTGCGTATAATTTTTACTAAATTAGTACCAAAAACCCTAGTAAATAGCATTATATAGGTTACATTTTGAATAAATAAATCCTTAGAATAAATCCTGCGGACGCCCATGACCACCGTTAAAGCGGAATTTGGTTTGTTTTTACGTAATTGCAACGCCTAGATTTAAAAGATATACTTTTTAAATATTTATGGCTTAGCAAAAATATAAGTAGATAAAATACTTTACACAGTTTTTGATTGGTCATTATAACTACATTAATGTAAATCTTAACTTTTATTGTTCTCAATGGTCCTGAATGGTTCGATACACTATTGACCGAGCAAGAACGAATTGCATGCGAGAACATTAAGGTCGTTACATAAGATCGATACATATAAGACAAATATGGTCAAGTTAGCGACACGTATAGCGTTATCAAGGCAAACAATATATCAATAAACCAACAGATATCGGCCTAGCATAAGGAATATAATGAATTGTTTTGACACGCATCATTCTCAAGATTGACAAATTTATGTTGATGATATTCTCGGATCATTTGAAAAAAAAAAATAACCATAAACTTGTCTTTAAAAATACATTTTCTGCATCACTATAAAGATCATTTTGGCCTTCAAGTTCCCACAGAGTAAGGCAAACATAAAGAGAGATCACCAGATTGAAGCTCCTTTAGAGAATTACTATTCTAGGATAAGACTACATTCACACATTCATTGTTTGCTGATTTATATTGAAATTTACTGCATCTTTATGTATAACGAAATGGCTTAACGTCGTGAAAGAAACGAGGAACAACATTTTTTGATATAGAAAAATGTATTGCTTACATAGTCTCGCACCACGTTCAGCCTTAGCTTCGTTATACATAGAGAGGCGGTTGGTTGTCGCAAATGACGAAAAGTAACAGAAATATGACAGATTTTCATTATAAATTTGTTGTTGATCATCTGATCACTAAAAATTCTAGTTTTGCTTAAGAATTTCGACAGAAAATAGCCAAATACCAACCAGTATTTTCACAAAAATTGCTTAGCATAGACATAAGAAAAATGTTTGTGCAAGAATAAGAAACAAAAAGCAAGTATTAAGGATTTATGATAAAAGAAAATATGTTAAAATGCGAAACAATATAATTTTTGCTATATTTTGACATTGAAAAACCCGATACTTAGTTTCAATTGTTCGGTTTAATCACAAAACTTACAAAAAGAAATAGCTTTTGGCAAAAATTGAGCATGGTATAGCAAACTCTGACGTCAAGATTATTAAAAACGAAGATTATGAAAAACGCAAAAAGACAAATGGAATTTCTTCGATATTTGGAGCAAATTTGGACCAAGAATATTTTTTGGTTTTGGTATGTTCATAAAAGTTAAAGCCTTATAAATTGTGGAAAACTTTTTCAAAGAAATCGTGCCGAAAAAAACCAACTGGATACATGGTAAAGACCATTAAATAGGGGATAAAACCTGAAAAACCTTCCCTTCACAGAGAAAACTGTTTTCTAAATTTGTATTGTATTGTATACTTGCGCTTGAATCGCAGCCACTTCAAAATTATGCTAGATTTTAGCAAAAACTAATCAAAATTTTCTATTCCAGCTTATTATAACTTGGCGAAATTTTATTAAATGCAAGCAAAATTTTGCTAAGTTATTATAAACTGCAATAGCAAATTTTTCTCAATTCATTAGTTTTTGCTGAAATTTAGCACATTTTTGAAGTCAAAAATTTATTAACATTAAATTAAATTGAAAAATTACCATTATCCAGAGACTTGAACATCGGTCGCGTTTGTGTAAGTGCATGGGCTTATCCATTCGACCATCGCAGTTGTTAACCAATCGTCGCCTATTCATTTTTCAAAATTTAGTAAAATTTAGTAAAAATTTGCTATTTGAGTTTAAAATAACTTAGCAAATATTTGCTTGAGTTTTGTAAAAATATACTATTTGATATAATTGCTAAGCAAATATTTGCTTGAGCTTAGTTAAAATTTGCTATATGAGTTTATAATAAATTAGCAAATATTTGCTTGAACTTAAAAAAATTTTGCTTTTTCCTGAATACATGAGAAATTTCAATTTAGTAATATTTTTCTAAAATCACACCTAGATTGAGCAAAGTTTAACTGACTTGCTTTTAGGCAAAACATTTGCTTGATTCATGCAAAATAGTTATCTCCGTGATTGGGTGTTCTTTTAAAAATATATTGTCGGTTAAAAAGATCAGCGAGAAATGCAAATTCTAGTAGCATTTCAGAGTCACAAAACTAATCAGCATATTCAGTGTTAGAATCTTGTAAAAACATTAACAATTCATCTTTTAGTTCCAGAACTAGGGTCTATACTTTTCCTTTGGATAACCACCTAGCATATGTGTAATGAATTAGATTTTGCTGGAGTTAACTCATGTCCTCACATAAGTATGATTCTGAACAGTCTGGCTTTTTTATTTTTTATTTTTTTGTGGACCTAATAGAGTCCACAACTTAATCAGCTTTTTTTCGGATGTTTACCTGCGAGGTGACGTATATAGTTTTCATGGTTTCGTACTCTCTTATGATAATACTTATTCGCAAATGACACATTGGGGTTTATCATTCATTACAGTAAATCCAAATTACAAGTATTTTCATTATAAAATCTTTGTTTTTAGGTTTCGATTCGCTTCCGCCACTACAACTTGTACTAAGTTTGTGAAAAATTTTCTTGCGCTGTTTTTTGAAAGCTTTTACATATTCGATGTTTCAGTGTTAGGCTGCACAAGCGCTATGAGCTTTTTTGTTTCTGTTTGAACCATGCAGTGACGACCACTGTTTTGAAACCAACGTCATAGTTTTACGACAGTCCAGCCAGAGGGTCACATTAATTATTTACTTATAAGAGGGGTCAAATCAATAAGGTTGGAAAACGCTGATCTAATTGAAATGCTGTATCCTTAGAAAAATTTTGAATACAATCGTTGATACCTAAAGCGTTATTTTTTTAAAAAATAGTCTTAAAAAAAATCGGTTGGGCTATTTGTGCATTTGCAACTCTCCTCCTTCTTTTCGTTCCACTTCCTAACTCTACCCCGAAATCATCCAGCAGTTGACATTTCCCGCAAGCTTCTTTGCTGCTTTCCCGCTGCCACAAAATTTACCCACCCAGTTTTTTGACGACCACTCTTTAATATTGCGTTGAAATTTTATTTAAACTAACTTTCTTTAATTATAACAAAAAAAACAACCGTTTGCTAGCGATACTTCGGCACCAGATGCAGGAAATTGAAAAATTGGTTTAATTGAACACACGCACTCGCCCAACAACAGCAATTACAAACGTACATACAAACATACACACTTGAACCTACACAACCACATGCCACAGATACATAAATATAACGTTTTTTATTATAATTGAAGTACGTAGAACCTTTTTGGCTACCCTTTATTTTGCCCCTTTATTTGGCTTATCTGAACCAAATGCTAGATGGTTTTGGTTCAATTGCGCAAAAATGCAAATTTCAATGGGAAAACGCTTAAAAGTTGGAGCCATTCTTAAAATTGCTGTTGTTTTTTTGTTGTTGTTTCCATCGTTTATTTTCCTTTACCGATTTGTAGATGCTTCTCAGTAAAACGATAACATGTAAAACGATGACATCGATGCGAATACTGCTTTTGTTAATTGATACGATTTCAAGCTGTATCGATTTTACAATTGACAGTAGGTAGAAAATGAATTGCCTCAAGAAATGTTGTACGAGAATTGGGAGGCAAATTGCGAATTTGTGTCTGTTTTCACAATCTAAAAAAATAAAAAAGAAGTAAAAGCACATATTTTTCAATGAAATTTATTTTGCTAGAGTTCCTGAAGTTCTGAATAGTCGAATCTGATTCAGAGAGTTTCGTCTTCAACATACATAGTTCTTCTTAAGGTTAGAGCCTTGTGTGATTTTTTAGTTACAACGTAACTTTAAACTAGCTTATTAAATATATAGCTTGCTTACCTGGTCTCGGTAACTTTGAATAACAATATTTGGTGCTTCTTTTTGACACTTTTTGGACACTTTTTTAGCTTAAGAACTTTACTATATATCCTTCAGATAATGAATGAATTTACTCCGGGAAACCGGAGGCCAACATTTACAAGGCAACATGTCTGACTGTCTCAACCTGGCGAGGCCAGCATAATCCTTTTGAAATCGCCTCAAGTCGACTTAAACCTCCACGTGGTGTTTCCTGGGCTAATCTGAGCGGCGGGCCTTCGTAAGCTTAAAACAGGTTGTGCGTCGGGTTTAAAGCCCACCCGTAAAAACCCATTTCAATGAAATTAAATAAGAATAGAAGATAACTGATCCTATAATCTGATGACGACTGCCGCAAACGAAAAACTGATAATGATTTACGATATGCACCTGGAATGTCCGTACCCTTAACTGGGAAGGTGCCTCTATCCAAGTGACTGATACCTTGGAAAGATAAAAAGCTGATATCACTGCTATCCAAGAAATGCGATGGATGGGACAGGGCTGCATTCGGGATGCACCCTGTGATATTTACTACAGCGGCCATGCAGAGAAGTACGAGTTTGGATGAGGATTTGTAGTTGGCAAGAGACTACGGCCCCACGTCCTGCGATTTACACCTGTGAACGAACGGCTTGCCATAATCCGCATCAAGATTAAATTTTTTCATATAAGCCTAATATGTGCGCACGCTCCGACAGAAGAAAAGGACGATGAGACCAAGGAAATTTTCTACGAGCGCCTTGAAAATGCTTACGAGCGCTGCCACCATCACGACGTAAAAATCATGCTTGGTGAATTCAACGCTAAGGTGGGCAAGGAAAATATCTTTGGTCCAACAGTCGGAAAGTTTAGCCTCCACGACAACACCTCCGATAACTGATTGAGGCTGATTGACTTCGCCGCATCACGAAACATGGTCGAAGGTAGCACTAGCTTCAAGCATCTCAATATTCATAAAGCCACCCGGATGTCCCCTGATCTAAAAACTAAAAATCAAATTGATCACGTTTTGATCGACGGAAGGCACTCTTCCAGTGCTTTAAATGTACACACGATTCATGGTGCAAACATTGTTTCGGAGCACTATCTTGTCGCAGCCAAGATCCGTTCATGTCTGTGCTAAGCTAAGAATACACGCAACCCTACACAGAGAAAGCAAGACGTCGATAAGCTGCAATCGCAACAGACAGCCGAAGCTTTCGCCACTCGACTCTCACTCCTGCTTCAAAGCACTCCTGCAATCGATGATATATGCGCGCAGTGGACACACATTTTCAACTCCATGCGTGAGGCTGCTGAAGAGGTGATTGGCTATCAACGCCCTCGCCGAAAACAGTGGTACGACCAGGAGTGTTGCGACGCCACTGCAGAAAAAGACGCCGCCTACAAAGCTTCCCTGCAGTCGGTTGTAACGCGCGCTGCTAAGGAGCGATACAAAGAAAAGAGGAGGGAAGAGAGACATATTTTCAGACGGAAAAAAAGAGAGGCTGAAAAGCGTGAGCAAGAGAAGATGTATGGTGACCGGAATGAGGCCCGAAAATTTTTCGAAAAAATAAGACGCCTTGCCGATGGTTTTAAAACCGGGGCCCCTTCTTGCAAGGATGAAAACGGGAATCTAGTGACAGATGTCCAGAGTACACTGACGTTATGGAGGGAACACTTCCCTAAGCTCCTAAATTGCGACGCTGACAACAATCCCGCCAATAGAGATGATATCCCGGAAACACCAATTTCGGATGACAGCGTCGAGGTTCCGCTGCCCGACTATGATGAAGTTCTGACAGCTATAGCTCCACTTAAAAATAACAAAGCCGCGGGAGCTGATGGCTTACCTGCTGAGCTGTTTAAGAACGGAGGCGAAGCTCTACTTAAATTCATTCACGAGCTTCTATGCAGAATATGGTCGGAAAAATGCATTCCGAACGATTGGAATCTCAGTGTGCTCTGCCCAATCCACAAGAAAGTCGATCCCACTATCTGTGCCAATTACCGTGGGATAAGCCTTCTTTATATCGCATATAAGGTCTTGTCGAGAGTTTTAAGTAAAAGATTAAACGAACGAAATGATTGGACCTAATCAGAGTGGCTTCAGACGTGGAAAGTTCACCATCGATCAGATTTTTACGCTACTACAAATCTTGGAGAAGACTCAAGAAAAAAAAGTCGACACCCACCATCTTTTTGTCGACTACAAAGCCACCTTCGACAGCCCAATAAGGAAGCACCTGTACTCCACCATGTCTGAATTTGGTATTCCTGCAAAACTAATATGATTTTGCAGGATGACACTGAGCAACACCAGCAGCGCAGTTAAAATCGGGAAGGACCTCTCCCCACCATTTATTACCAAACGTGGTTTCAGACAAGGTGATTCCTTATCGTGCGACTTTTTCAACCTGATGATGGAAAAGATCATCCGAGCTGCTGATCTGAGACGTAGTGGCACAATATTCTACAAGAGTGTTATGCTGCTTGCGTATGCTGATGACATCGATATCATTGGCCATAATACGCGCGAAGTCAGTGCAGCATTTTCCAGATTAGAAAGAGAGTCAAGTCGAATGGGTCTGGCAGTGAATGCAGAGAAGACGAAATACTTAGTGTCGACAAACAAACAGTCCCAGCGTCTTGGAACCCACGTTACCGTTGACAGTACCTCCTCTCCTCTGAATAACTCTTGCCAACAGGTGTTACTTTGGGTTCAGTAGGCAATTGAGAAGCAGAGCCCTCTCTCGACGAACGAAAATCACGCTCTATAAATCGCTCATCATGCCCGTCCTACTTTACGCATCACAAACCTGGACGCTGAGCAGTTTAGATGAAAAGACTTTAGGAGCATACGAGAGAAAGATTCTTCGTAAGATCTACGGACCAATCTGCGTCAATAGCGAGTGTCAAATACGGTGGAATGATGAACTGTATGAGCTGTAAGCTAACATCGACATAGTCAAGCGCATTATAATCGAGCGGCTTTGCTCCAGTGAAGAAAATATTCGATTCGGTACCCATCACTGTCAACGCAGAAGAGGATGACCGCAATTTCGTTGGAAAGACCAAGTAGAGTACAACCTGACGATGCTTGGTCCAAATGCGCCAGCAAGCGAAAGACAGAAATAGCTGGCGCAAATTCTTAGATGAGGCCAAGACCAATATACGGTAGTAGCGCCAACTTAGTAAGTAAGTAAGTTAATACATTTTTAAGCAATAAAAATAAGAACAAAAGACAGCATTTGACAAGCATTAATAAGTATTGATAAGTAAATTTTCTATTTATTAATATAATTATTTATAATAATTTTAGTTAAAACTGGCATTTCTGCACTCTTAAATATTCTTCAGCATTGTCAGATAAAGTTTTGTCAGTTTTACGCAAAGATTTACATGCACTAAAAGTAACATATATAAAAAAAAAGTATTTAAATATCTCTTTCCAAATCAAAACTCATCGTTTATATTATCACATTTTTTTTATATGTATATAAAAAGCAATTGTTGTCTGCATGTCTGTCTGCTATAGACTTAAAAACTTATGAGCTTATTACAGCATTAAAAATGTTTAATTAATTTTATGATCTATTAAATTATTACATGAATTAAATTGCGAGACTTAGATCAAGTAAGTTTTTAAGAAGGCAACAACAACAACTCTGTATAGAGTCAATCACTAAGCTGACTAGACAGTCTGTTTCAGAAATCGCTACATTTTCCTCTTCAGTAGTCTTTGAGTGATTAAGTTGTGATCAACTCACTGTTTAAATTCGTATATGATATGATTAATATATATCATATTGAAATAAATAAAGAAGCAACTAGAACAGATGGCAACCTTGGTAGAGTTGATGGCGGTGATCTATGATTAGCCTACTGCTTTGAAATGTCATATGATTAGCAGCCATATAATTCAAATGAATGAATTCCTAAATCTGTGAAGTCATATACTACTTTAAACAGTGAGTTGATCACAGCTTCATCACTTTCAAGGTCTTAAAGTTTTTGTTTCTCAAATCTGAGCATTTAATGAGCCGGTTTTCAATAAACTATAATTTAAGAGTTAACGTTCAGAATCTTGCCTCTGTACCTCAGCAATGACTTCAATTATTTTTGCATTTCTATACTGCAATAGCTCCGAAAAGTGACAATAGTTTGACTATTGACATACAATGCATACGTAATTTATCCTTGTTTCTTCGTAATGTAAGAGCATGGCTATTTAGACAAATTTACCATGATGTCAATTTGATGTTCAGTGTTGGTTAGTAATGAAATAATTAATCTTATTTATATTCCTTTAAAAGTTTTTTCTTTTGAGTTTTTCTTCGTTTTTAAAAAAAAATTAATGATAATATTTTTCATTTTTGTTTATTTAAAGTTAAACATTTTTATTACTATTGATTTACTGTTACTATTGATTAATATAAGGAAGATTTTTTTTATAAACCAAAATGTTTGTAATTACTCTAGACATACAACTTCAATTTAGAGATGAATGGTGTCGTTCAAATTATACAGAGAATTTTAAAACAAAAATCAGTTTTATAAATAGTCTGGTATGAAAAAAATGATTTTTAGCCTTAACTTTTGATTGAAAAGAGATATTGGGGTAATTTTTTCACATAAATTATTTTTGAGACTTGACTTTTTTTGAAAAAAAATATAAAAACATTATTTTGGAAAAAAAAATTTACGAAAAAAATCAAAGGGGGACTTGTGGTTTTGATGACAAAAACAGTAAAATAATTTTTGAGCTTAGCTGGAAGAGTTTTTGCAAATAAATGCAATGGAATATGAAAGGTAGCCAGATGTGCAATTTTTAATTGATTTAATTTTTGCAACAAAAACAATTTTTGAGTCATTTTTTGAGTAAAAAGTCAATATTTTGGTACTTTTTTGACATGATCATAAAACATATATACACTGACTTAACGGTACAGTTAAACCTATTTTTGTGAAGTGATTTTATTGAAATTTTGAACAAAAAAAAAATTTGAATGAAATATATTAATGAACAGCGGAGATATTTGCATAGAAAGACCAAACTTTGATTTTCATGTCGTTTTTTTCTCATTCTTAGGTAACGATGTTTTATGAAAAAGTCGTTGTACTGAAAATGTCTACAATTTTAAATATATGTGAGTGTTTTGATGTCAAAATAACAAAAAAATTTTTATATTATATACACAAAAAACTCCGATAGCAAAAAAAAAAAATATAATAACAAAATTACCGTTATTTGAAAAATTTTGAAGGGGGCGTTGCAAAAACTAAGTATTTAACATTTGAATCTAGGATGCACTTAATATGTATAACAGTTTGAGTGAAATCCGAAAACAAACAAACGAAGATAAAATGAGTTTTATTACTATAGATACAAATCCAACACGTCAAATTAGACATCTTGCATTTAAAAAGAAAGTTAACTTTTATTTAAACTACGAGCAATCACCACAATAAAAAGTATATTTGAGATTAGAAATGAGGACAATTGACCTACCATAAATCTCCAAAATCTAAATCCAAGCACTAGTTTCGCACGTAGTACAAATTCTTTCTACAGGTGGCTTTTAATATATTAGATCAACAAAACTCTTTAAAATTTTAATCCTACAGCCTTGAAAAAAATTTCCACAAAAAATATAATTGCCTTTAGTTGGCTTGGCAACTTCTTTACAACTGCAACACCTCAAGCGCGGTATCTGACTTCGTGTGAAAACTAAACTTTTCAAATTGGTGACTTATCTTAAGGCATATTCTGTAAAGTCTAATATTCCTCTTTCATCTCTACTCTATACAATTATTTAAAATTGTTTCTGTTACCAAAGTAAAATCCCAAACACATACTTTTTTATAAAACTCTTTTTTATTTCTTCTATATTAAAAAATTACTTTTATTTTTTTTTTAGTTTTAAGTGAGCTCAAACACTCCCATCATGTTCAAAAAAACCCACTCAATTTCAATTAACAGCACGTTTTTATAATATTCCTACGTTGACAGCTTATATAAACATACACTGCACGAAATGGAAAAAGAAATACGAATAAAAAAAATTCAAATCAAAAATAAACTCACATTCGTAACAAAAACTAATAAAAATCCAACCCATGCTTCTCGAGAATCAACAACTAGAGGCTACTAAATATACAAAACAAAACAAAAAGGAGGCAGAGAAAGGAATATCAAACACACACACATCCACTGATACGAACCAATAAAAACAGGCAACTCTGCATCCTAGTGTGGTGTAAACTAAATGAATGGCAACGCAACACTTAAGTCTTTGAACTCGTTATCGAACTTGCTGTGTTCACTTTTTTTTTGTTCTTCACCGCATAAGGACTTTAGCGTTTGTTTTTCTGTCAGCTTCTTTTCCTCAGCTAGTGACTTTATTTTAGCGAAGACTCACATTAGTCCTTCTCCTTAGGGTAGCTGCACGATATAGGAGAAAAATAAAATTGAAATGACCACCGCACAAAAAAAAGTCACGTTGCCTCAATAAGCACTAATTAAGCTTCGCTGTGCGTTGCCCGGGGCTAATTAGAATAAAAACTGTTGTTGTCTGTTTTTTTTTTTTGTTTGTTGTTATTATTTCACTTGCTTGGAGGCATCCTTTAGCGGTGCAAAATGTTATCTGTGCTTAGGTACACTATTTACTAGCTTAACTGATAATGAATTAAGGGCATCTTTTAAGCAAATACTTATAGAATTTATTTTGTTACATGTATAAGTATATACATTAGGCCGGAACAAATTTCAAAAGTGCATGGCATCGATTTGGCTCAGAGCATATTTGACAGGTATTGCAACAAACATGTAAACTAAAAAATTTCATTTCGATCTGATTGTATCTTCCTGCTCCGATTTGTCCTTAAAATCAGGACATTTTTCAAAAACTAATTGTATGAAAAAGCCTAAGAAGTGGTTCGGTTAGTACAAACATGAAATGGAGATACACAAAATTTCGTGTTGTTCTGATCACATCTTCCTGCTCTAAGATATCCTCAAAAATTACATAAATTATAAAAAAAAAATTGTATTGGAAAGATTTTTAAATTAAGTTATAGATACTAACTCGAATATTGATTATATAATATTTGATTATATTGATTATATGACGCTATACCGTCATTTTCTTATTACAGAATGTTGTTGAAAATAGCAAATTATTTGTAAAATCATAAAAAATCTTTAAAAATTAGGGCCGAATGATCTGATGATAGGATAAACTAAACACATACAAAGTTTTATCAAAAGGCCTACTTCAGAGTGTCCTTGAAAGTAATATATTTCTCAAAATTATATCGCAGTAAACATGATAGAGATCAATAATTATAAGATCGCTGATTCCGAATCTGGCAACACATTTTTCATCTTTATTATATCTTAGGATATAAACTGTAGAATGAATGAAGTACGAGTTTTTAAGGCATTCTTTGTCATGATTAAAAATGACTGGATTATAGTAAAATCTTCAAAACAGACTTGAAAGATAGAGTAGATTATACTTTTTAATCTCACAATGTTAATCTTTGATTAAGAATTTCCTTTGATTGCATAATCGTATGCTATTTTCAAAAAATTAACATCAAAATTGTGCGAGCTTAGTTTTTATGAAAACACAAAATGCTAATTATGACTAACATAAATAAAACTAAAAGTTGCCTATTTGTTTGTCCGTCTTTCAAGTTTCAACAGATTATAATGAAATTTGGAATATAGATTGAATTGGTTGTAAAAACTATTGTAAAAACTTAAAATATTGAATCTTAAAATCTTAAATGCAACTGCAATTATAACAAAATTTATAGGTATTGCGAATTTTTTCAAGTAGCGCAAAATTTTACTAAGGAGTCAGTTGCCAAGATCTTTAATTTTTATAGACTGACATAGATCTTTACAATTATTATAGCTATGAATTAATAATAGATAGAAAAATTTTTGTGTGAGATTCATACAAACTGAAAATATTTAATCAGCATTTTCTATAATTTTCTATAAATGCTGAACTCTCGAAATTTGTTTACAGATTTTTGAAAATTGCATACAAACATACTATTTGAACAATGTGAAATTATAGATAAGATCTTACTGTGGCATTCAAGCCTAACTGAAGGATTTTATCATTATCCATTCTTTTTTAATAATTACACAAATATGCCTTAAATCGCCAATTTTTGTTTATTCAACGCTTTATATCATTCGAACAAAGATAAAAAAACCTTATATCATATCAGATCGAACAAAGATATAAAGTCTGTTACCAGAACCGGAATCCGCATTTATAAATTCACTGAAATCGACTACAATATTAACAAAAAAGTTAATTTTTTTACACCGTGATATTTAAGGACACTTTGGAATAGGAAGATGTTGTCATATCGAGATCAAATTTTGTATAAATAGATGATTTTCTAATTTATATTTATTCATTCCGCTCATTTTTATTGCAATAAAAATAATTTTTGGAAATCGATTATTTCAAAGTACCTTCTGCAGCTGTAGAACGGAATCATACCGTATTAAATGTTTATATTAATAATCATCGCTGCAGTATTTATCAATTCCATTCATTAGAATTCTTTGAAAAATCCTATCTTTTCAGGAAGATGAAGTCCTATCCTTTAAAAATTTCGTATATGATGAAATTAATGTATGATACCATATCATTCGATCCCGCCCTGAGCCAGTTCGATACAATGGTACTTTTTTCATCTATAATCGCTCCGCCTTAATGTACATTTTTCTTTGATTAAGAATTTCCTCATTTCCTTGGTTAAAAAGTCCTCACAAAAAAAAAATTTTTGAAATGAAGAAAGATAAACTTAGATTGCTTCATCTATGCAAATGCCTGATTTTTTCGAAAAAAAAACTTTCTGCAAATGTAAATGATGTTGTTAGTTATGCTCCTTTCAAAATAAATCAGACGTCTATTATGAAAGAAATATGGGGGCTAAAGTCCCCCAGGCGTTAACAGTTTGTTGTAACAAAACAATTTTAGATCAAATTTTCTATAAATTCTATGCTTTTTAGTCGTAAAATTATTAGTCGATTTTGTTGCAAGTCAGCAATTATTAGTATTGGTGTTAATTTCTAAAATATTTCTGAAATTATAAAAAATCAATAACAATATCATTTGACAGGCAAATTTCTTCCATTTTAAATCAGTTCAAGTTTAATAGTTACTTAAAAAATTCCAAACCTAATTTGTTTTGATAACTGCAAATATCTTGTTAATGCATTACCATATTAATATGCTCTTAAGATCTAGACATCTTTTCCCCTGAATTTTAAATTGCCTTATTCTTTCTTCTTTTAAATATATTGACCTTTAAAGTTTAGAAATATTTTAAGTATTGCATAAGTTTCATTTCTGAAACCCAATAACTTTTTTTATCATCTTTGATATTTTTATTTAAATAAATATTTTATTCATATTTATTTGTAATGCATCTAAAAAAATGTCGTTCGGGGATTTATGTGCTCCATACGCCATTTTGAGTTAATGATTTTTTATATTAAGTTTTTCAAATCTGCAATCAGTTTTTACGCTGTCTCTTCCCGAAACTAAAATATTTCGTGTCCATTTTGCTCTATATTCCTTGAAACAGAAATTTTAAACCTCTTGCTCCATTTACAATACCATTAACTCAAAATTGTACCATTTACTCAAATGGCGAATGGAGCACATGAATCCTTGGACGACAATATGTCAACAATTTTTTTTTAGTTAAACTTTTCTTACACCTCTTTTTGTGATGTGCTTGAGCAGAAACTCAAAAACGGAATTTTTTTCCGACACCGTTTTCTAAGAATTGATGTTTATTGTTGCTTGCGCTTACTACAACAAAAATATATAATATTACAAATACTTCCTTTGATGCTGTGAGTATCGAACTCATATCACTTTTATTGATAGTTCTACACGCTACCCACCAATCCAAAACCCTTTGTTATGAAAGCGGTTCATTCAATACACATTCAATTCACAATAATGTATTGAAACAATTGTGTTTAGACCGTCCTACATATTCTACATATTTAACAGCTATTCAAACAACAACATTAGCAAAAAATAACAAAAATGTTGCTTCTACTTTCTACACGTTGTCATCAGCATCGTTAAGGAGGTTGTTTTTTTTCATCCAAATTAATGAAAATTGAAATAAATCCAGTAGTATTATTGGTACATGTTTAATTATTGTTTTTGCATAGCGCGAAGGCAAAATTAACAATTAACCACAAGTGTGTTAACAAATGCGTTTTCTAAGTGCCAAAGTAAAAATACTGATATAAATTGATATGGAATTAATTAACGCAGTCATGACATCAGCAAGAAGACAAGTACTTGAAATGCTTGTTAAATTTATTTTGTGCGTGTATTTAACATTTATTTATTTGGTTTATCTCTAGAAAACGGAAAACTTCTGTCTTTTCCCCGGTATCTACTAACACAAAAGCAAAAAAGAGTAAAAAATGTACTGGTTTGAATTTTTTCGTGCGCAGTGCTTAATTGTTATTGGTTTGGACATTTTCAAAACAAATTGTGTTTTTTTATTACCACAATTTGAGGAAGAAAGAGCGTATCCTAAGTCGCCGTCAACACAGGTAGAGTTCGTAAAATATCGATAGACACGGCCATCGATAGTGGGCGATAGTTTTTTACTAACCATAGGTAAAATATCGATAGTTTTCGATAGTGTGTATGTTAATATACAGTTGAAGTTGTATTCACTTTAACATTAATATATTATTTTTTTTATAGAAAGTCTTATACATAGCAAAATCTGAATGATCTGAACAATTTAATTTTTCAATTTAATTATTTATTTTCACTAAGCATAGTACTATGTTCGCTTGCGTGAAATTCCGCTGACAACATTGATTTATTTGTTGCGTGAAATTTCTGACTTAAAGTTTGTTGCGAGGAGTACCTATGGCAACGTTTCTCAGAGAGACTCAGAGAGTGAGTTGGGAAATTTCACATGATCTCTTTCTTTTCGCTTCATAATAAATAGGCAGTAAACTTAAATTGTCGTGAAAAAAATGTTGCTCAGAAACATGTTGCGATAATATTTATAATAACATTAAAAATAATAATTACTAGAGTATTAATTACATATCTGAACAATATATACTCGTTTCTTGAAAAAGTATGTTATGTTCTCTAAATGAACACGAGATTAAACAAAAGACTTAGACAGAACTGAGTTATCGAAGTAGCTGCGTTCCACGCAAATATAACAATAAAAACACAAAATCTTCTAGCATGACATTAGCCAAAGTTACCCTTTCATATAACTTATATGGGGATTAAAAACTTTGAAGCAAAACCAAGATTAGATCATATCTTCGATGTGTCGAAAGAACCGGTCAAGTGCGTAGGTTTTTTAAAAATGTGCAAAAATATTTCACACTATCTATCCACCCTACAACTAACTGTCACCCATCTTCCGAATCAACACAATGCTTATACATGTATAAGGCGCATCCCCCAAGCGTTAGTTTAGTCTTAAAAAAAATTCCAAATTGTCAAAATCAAACGAATTTGACAGCAATGGCAATGTTTAAATACTATCGAAAACTATCGATAGTCAGTTCAAAACTATAGTGTGAAACTATCGATAGTATCCATAATGCCATCGATAGTTTGCGAACTCTAAACACTTGGGTAGATGAGTAATTTTATGGATGAATGAATCGCCTAGATGGTCTTAATTTTATTAATACTGAAATAGTTAATCGTGGGTCACAATTAACTAAAACTTCATTAATATTTCAACAAAAAATGCTGCTGTACATTCAGCAAGAATAGTACAAACTTTTTTCGAGAACAGGATATTGAAATATTGGAGTGACCCGCACGATCACCTGACCTGAATATTATTGAAATCTGTTGGTGTTACCTTGCAAGAAAAGTTTATGCCGATAATAGGAAATATAATACCATTCAGGGACTTGAAAGTAGCATAATTTCGAATTGGAAAGCATACCGAGAAAATACATCAAAAAACTTTTTGATCATTACCAAATTGCTGTACTGAAGTTTTAAAAAGCAAAAGGAGGCTCCACTCAATACTAAATACTTATATTATAAATATTAAAAATTGACTTCTTATAATTTTTTGCTTTTGAATAATATTGTGCTATCTTTTTACCGTACTACTGAATATGTTTTTGTTTTGTTCTGAACAAGTTCGATTTTTAAATTAAGTTTCTATATATTTAATTTTTATTTTTAAATCTAACTACTTCATAGCAAATATAAATTTTTAATTTTATTCACTTTCAGTAAAATTTAAAAAAATTCCAATGTGCTATCTTTTTGTCGCGGAGTGTAAGTGGATGAATGCAATATTAGGTTCAAAAGAAAAGTTAAAAAATAAGTTCACATTTGTGATATTAATGTGCCCACGGCTGCCTAGAAAAAAATTTCCGTAATTTTTTCCCAAAATACTATTTCCAATTTTCATTTTTTTAACGTTGCCATTTTCTTATCTAGGCTACTCAAAAAAGTCTAGTAGTTTTTTTAAAGTAGGCTAGTGATCAATTTAAACCGTTGATTTTAAAACAGAAAATGAGTCATTAATAAAAACAAATTAATAAAAACAAATGTCTATTGAAAAAAGACGTGACTTTTTTTTACCCCTTCCATCACTACTTTGTATCTTATATATCATATATCTCAAAGTTCAACAAGTAAATTTGACTATAAATCCATATAAACTGCTCATAACTTATGTCAATTTGACTTAAATGTGCTAACAAATTTATCCATCGTATATTTTTAATCCATTTTAAGAACCATCATTAATTTTTGTCTAACTACGAAAATTGATTATGAAATCTTTGCAGCTTGTTTTCAGTGATGGTGTGATAGGATGTGGTAAAAGAGTTTCTTCGTGTTGCTAATTCATGTCCGACTGTTTCCATTTAGCGCTGCTGTTGCTGACCAAATTTAGTTCTGTGCCATAATCTTGTTAAAGAAAGTTTTTAGTTACACACGCTACGCAATATACTTGCTTTATGCACACACATACATAGGTACACACACATACACCAAACTTTCAAAACCTACCCACTTTTCACCACACTAGACGGACGACATCTTCGTTTAAAGTGTCTGCAACCAAACTTCGAAGAACTGCAGAAGAGTGTAATGAGAAATTTAATGGTTTGTTAAATACGCTAAAGCTAAAGCACTTTCTTTGGAATCTTCAGCATTTACTTAAGTAAAGCGTCGTTGACTCAAGTTCCACACAACGTAAACAATACAACGTCATTGTCGACTAGAATTTAGCTCGTGCGGCACAGAAACTGGCACTTAAAATAGTTGCTAACGTCAGCACATTCTTGGACTTTAAAAATGGCGCTGAAAACGGCGTAAAGTTGTCGCCGATAATCACAAGAATAGTGATGATAAAGATAATTATGAGTATGATAAAAATGATGATGATAAAGAAGCAGGCTAAATTGAAGTCGATGCCGATTTTGATGGCACAAATGGTTCTGGCTTAGTGCTAACGAAAGTATCTAACAAGGATAATGACTTTGATGGTTGTGGATGAAGTTAGTCAAGCGTATGCAATAGCAACAGCGTTGAACAAACTTATTAATATATAAAAATAGAGTGCATTACGAATTAAATTCTCTGAAGCGGAATTAATTTCAATAATAGTTGAGAAAGTCCTTCGCAGGATTTTCGGCTGTAATGAAGAAAAGTTAAAAGTTATTTAAAAAACGAAAAGTATTGTTTGTAAGAGAAACTTTTAAAAAATTATAAACTGTTTTAATTTTGATTTGAGTGCCAAATCAATTAAAATGAAGAAAGTTCGTGTAAAGATTTTAGTGCTTTCGAAATATTGTTGCAATAGTTTTAGTGATTTTGATTGTTAAAAAGAAATTGTAAATAGTTTGCGAAAGTTTTTGATTTTCAAAAAGTTTTAAGGGCGGGGTCTGGGTTTTCACTTTCGAAAAATCGATTTTTTTTTTTTTGTTTTATCTTATTGTTTAACATTTCAAGAATATGTCCTCAAAATTTTAATCCGATCTAAGCAATATTCTTGAAGTTATTGTTTAATTAGTCTCGGGGCCTTTAACGCTCTAACTCTAACAGAATAAACTTTAAACGCGTTTTTCTCAAAACTACTTTTTCAAAGTCCGTGTTCACTGCCATTTGAAAACTACTCGACCGATTCATTTCAAACTTTGTACACATTTTCTTCATATAAAATACCTCCCCCCTACGTTTAGTAAAAATTTTTTTTTTAACATTAAGGGTGTTTCCCACCCACAAAATGGCGGAAATTTTAGTCGAAAATAACGGTTCACACTTTAGATGGCCGCCAAAAATTTTTAAATTAAAAAAAAAATAATCAGAGAACGTTGGGGGGAAGATTTGTTTATAATTTAACTAAATTTTTATGGTTTTTCATTTTCAGATAATTTCCGGCCGAGTTACAGTGAACACCGCAAATTGTTTTTTTTTCAAGACGTCCTGGGGGAAGCTCTGTCACGGGCTAATGATTTAATATTTTTGCATGAAAAATTTACAGAACATAGTCAAAACTATGCTCAATAATGTATAGAAGGTTTGAATAAAATTGCTCAATCGATATTTGAGATAAAAAATCACAAAAAAAGTGTTTTTTTTTACGCTGAAACCCAGACCCCTCCCTTAAGCTGAACGAAAATACGTTCATTGTTACTTATGTTGCATTTTAAATGCGTTTCAAAAATTTATATTGACATTTTCTTAATGTTGGTATGTATATTCTTTAATATTTTATACTTTGTGGTCTTAACTCAACTGTTTTTAATTATTATATACTGGCTAAAAACCCTCCGTGTTACTGCCCCGCCCCTTGTCCAAAGTCCATACAATTTCATCAGTAAAACTGCATGTCTAAGTTGAGGTGGTGCCACACTCTCTTGTTCAACGCCTCTAAAATGTTATCAGTGAAGCTACAGTGGCTCACAACGAAAGTCGAGCAGGCATTTCTTAGCACTTTCGTATTGGTTTCAGAAATGAAAATGTATGAAGAAAGTTGCAATATATATTTTTTTCAAAACGTTATTTTTGGTGAACAAAATTAAACAAAAACATAATTAAAATATTAGAACATAACGGTGAAACAAATTTAAATCGAAACAAACTTATAAAAACGAGCTCACATTGAAAGTCGGGCAAGTAAAGAAAAAATTTATATCATGGTCCATAAACCGTTATTCCTGCTTAAAACTTTTTACTACAGTTAGAATAACTTCAGTCAAACGCAAAACTTAAAAAATAAACATTTCTCTAAAAAGTGAATAAATCAACACTGGCAGAAAAGCAGCTCGTGATAGATCATTATTTGAAAGAAAAATCCCAGCGACAAGTTTCACAAATCGTCTTAAAAAGTAAATCAACAGTGCACGATATAATCAAGCCTTATATACAAAATTAGAGAATATGCAATAAAGAACGGACAGTAGCTAAAAATAAACTAAGCTTCAAAGATGAAAGTTTGTTTTAAGAGAAATTATAAAAGACACATTTTTATCTGCACCAAAACTAGAGGTCATGTTAAAACTCATTTTGAAAAAGAGTGTACACTCAGAAACAATTTAAAAAGTTTTGAGAAAAAAATTTATTAAATTTAAGAGTAGCACGAAAAAAGCCATGTATTAGCAAAAAAAAATATAAAAGAACTCATCAGTTTCGTGCGTGAGCAAATACCCAAAGACTTTTCATTCTGGTTAATAAAAATAATAAAAAAATAAATTGACCATTTTAGCCCTAGAAAGAACATTGACCGAGCGTCTATTGATCAATTGCGTTGTGCATGTTGTTAAATGGTTGAACACAAATGATCGAGTTCTGGACCTATGATTTTAATGCCGACTTCGAACGGCTTATGTTCTCAAGAAGCTTTACATGGCAGTTTTTACTCTCTGACGTTTGCCATTGTCTGCAGAGAGGTGACGACCCGGAATTGAACCCGGGCTACAGCGGTTCTTTAGCTTAGGGTCCACGCACTCTACCACTAGGGTACGGCCGCCGCAAGGTTAATAGGTTAACAACATAAAATGGGATATTTAGCACTTTTTAACTATAAACATTTATTAAAGGTTTTGGTTACCGATGAGAGTTAATTTAATTTATTTGGCTCAAATGGAAGGCGGAAACCGAATGAAGAATTTTGCAATAACAATTTTAAACATACGGTTAAGCATTGTATAGGATCAGTAATGGTTTGGTACTTCATCTGATGTTGGAAGGATTCATTTCATTGATAATTTAGTATAATGGACTGAAATATGTTCCTTGACATTCTCATGGCACACGTAAAAGAAAGTGCGGGTAAATATGGAACTGCAGACAATTTTGAGTTTTACCAAGACAATGACCTAAAACATACGATGCACTTGGTAAAGAATTGTGTACTTGATATTTGTCCAAATATCATAAAAACAACCTCTCAAGGCCCAGATTAAAATGTTAAAGAACATCTATGGGATGAACTTGATCCCAGAGTGCAGTATCAGAGATGGACAACTAAAGATCTATTAAAAAATATCCCAAGTTAAGAGTGGAATCAGATTGGAGCTGATGTTTGTAAAAATTTGGTTACACCCATGCCAAAAAGGCTGCAGGCAGTCATAAAAGAAAAAGGATTTTCAACAAAATATTTAATTCTTATTATAACCCTCTACAGAATCATACCGCCTTGGGGCGGTTGTTACAAAAACCGTTAGAATTCAAATTTGAAATGCAAAAAACTAAAAGAACAAAATTAAGTGCATTTAAAGTAATTCCCAGAATTATTGACTTCTTGCTACAACAAAATATGTTGCTTACTTTCTCCACAATCGTCAGTTGAAATTAGGTCTCCGCGTAAAACAGAGCAAATAATTATTTTGTGAAAAGTGAAAAGTTGGAAAAATCAAATAAAATACTTAGCGTGTCCGAATTGAGAAAATAAAAATATTGGTGAGTTGATAATATTGCTGTGTGTGTAGTGCAGTTGTTTTATAGTGAAAAATACTTATTTGCGGTTCTTATATTTGCTTGAGCTCTCAGACTGCCTGTAGGAGGTATCAGGCAGAACAGTGAAAAAATATTTTTGCATTTCATGGTTTACATGTGTTTGTGCTTTGATTTTTTAAAGCAATGAACCGAAATTTTTCAAAAGAGGTTTCGGTGTTATCCGATACACAAATCGAAGAAATAATGGATGATTTGGATTCCGACGATTTTGAGGAAACTGATGGCCCTTCGGATTGTGAAGATGGTTTTTACAGCGATGATGACATTAACGATTTGGACTTTATCCTTGACGAAGATACTGTCAACAAAGTGCTAGTAATGTCAGACTCCGCTATTGCAGATGTAACAACATCTGATTTACCTGAAAATCTGGACAGTGGTAACATATACATTTCTAGTAAAACATTTGAGAATATTGAAAGTAACTCCGATTCCTCCACATCTAACACAGGTGTGTCGTCTATGTCTTCTGGTGGTCAAAACTTTCAGCAAACGCTCGGAGGTAAACCTAAAAAACAATGGAAAAGTTACCAGAAAAAATCTGATGCAACGAAAGTCAACCCGATGGATATTAATCCAAAATCGAATGAATTCAAAAATATACTATGGCGGAAAAGCAATTTGAATCTCCATAAATCGGAAGTAGAATTTCTTGGAAATAAGATTCTTGGCGCTAGTTTTAAAATGTCTGACACGCCATTTAAATGCTTTTCGCATTTTCTTGATGACCCCGTCTTTGATCTCATCGCGGAGCAAACGAATCTTTATGCCACACAGAAAAATATTAACACAAAGTTTTTCGTAACTCCATCAGAGATTCGCAAATACATTGGTATATTGATTTACATGTCAGCTTTTCGGTATCCTAATATACGATCGTACTGGTCATAATACTCTTTTCAAGCAATTCATGATACAATGATAAGAAACCGATTTGAGCAAATTCGAAGTAATTTACACTTTAATGATAATAGCAAAATGCCGCCTAGAGATTCGTCAAAGTATGATCAACTTTATAAAGTCAGGCCAATATTCGAGCACTTTAATAACAAATTTCAAAGTATTCCTATGAACCAGCTCATCTGCGTAGATGAACAAATGCGTTCCACAAAAATGTAGTTATTCCTAAGACAGTACATGCCTGATAAGCCTCATAAATGGGGCATGATGCTGTTTGTTTTGTGTGACTCAGAGGGGTTTTCATATGGTTTTGAGGTGTATTGCGGTGCTGGAGGTAACGTTCTGCCACCAGATGCTCCAGACTTAAGAGCTTCTTCCAATGTGGTTGTGCGTTTAAGTCAAATTGTGCCAAGCTTTAAGAACCATATAATGTACTTCGACAATTTTTACACATCCTTACCGCTTCTCGTTTATCTAAAGACTCGCGGAATTCATTCCTTAGGGACAATACGCTCCAACCGTATACCAAATGCGAAGCTGCCTTCAGATTCGATATTGAAAAAACAAGATCGAGGATTTTCGGTTGAGTACACTGGATCTGCTTACGATGTTGACATTTCGAATGTGGTCTGAAAAGATAACAAGCAAGTTCGGATGGCGTCTACATATGTGGGGATTGAACCGTTACAAGGCGAAAGAAACTTTAAACCAACGGTTACGTGATATCTTCGCGCTGAAAAAAAGTACTCCGAAGTTCCTTGCCCAAGCGTTATACAAAGAGGAGTACAATCACCATATGGGAGGTGTTGATTTGATGGATGGACTCATGGGACGTTATCACATCCGAGTGAAATCATCAAAATATACCAACAGATTGTTTTACCACCAAATTGATATGGCCATTGTTAACGCATATAAATATATTATTCAAACGCATTAATAAGCCGGATCCTAAGGATGAAAAAAATCAACTCCCTTGTTTCCGTTCTCAAATCGCACAAGTGTTGTGTTCAAACCAAAAAGCAAAGAATTTGGGGCGCCAACGTATGGTCGTCCAGAAAAAAACAGTTAGAAATACCTCAATAAAAACAGTTATATATCTCCTGATGATTGCGTTACGATGGAATGGAGCATTTCCCAAAATGTTTGCCTCGTTCAGGAAAACGAACATGCAAACTTCAGGGATGTACTGCTGAGACTCAAAACACATGCAGAAAATGTAATATTAATTTGTGTTCCACACCGGACAGAGGCTGTTTTTATGCTTTCCATATTAATTTTTTAAAATTAATTTAATTAATTTAAAAATATATAAAATTTCAATAACATACGCAACTGAAGCTAAAAAGGTATTCACATCGAATGTGAAGTAAAATTAAATAAATTTTAACTTGAAAATAAAAGTTGTCTTTTTTAAGCTTGGATACCCAATACCGCCTTTAGGCGGGATCAGCTCTAGCCCGCCTCCCGCCGAAACGTGTAACTTTTTATTTATTTTAGCAATGATTTCTTGGTTCATGACCTAATAAATTTTTTAGAAATAACTTTTCAAGGTGAACAAAAATTGGGGCAGTAGAGGGATAAGCATTGATTTCCCTATCTGCCCGACTTTTAATGTGAGCTCGTTTTTAGAGCTTTGGTTTGATTTAATTTTGTTTAACCGTTATGTTCTAATTTTCCAACTATGTTTCTGTTTAATTTTGCTCACCAATAAATAACGTTTTGGAAAAAATATTTACTCCAAGTTTCTTCTTACATTTTCATTTCTGAAACCAATGCGAAAGTGCTAAGAAATGCCTGCCCGACTTTCGTTGTGAGCCACTGTACGTAGGGCATGCACATGCAATGAACATATCAAGATTTCTTGTTGCAAAAGCGAGGAATATGACAAAGAAACGAGAATTTTTTTTCTTTTTCAAAGAAAATAGAGCTTACACTGGAGTAACTTTTCACGAATCCAAAGTATAAAACCAACTTACAGAAGGAGGAGAAAAACAGTCAAAACTAAAATAACAGTTATTGACTGCTGCCATGATGAAAAAACGATATGATTGGGAAAAAAAATATGTGAGCAGCACTGTTGAAGATTGGAGGAAAGTGTTATTTTCAGATGGGAGCCATTTTTAGGTACAAGGACAACGATCTCGTTTCTTCAGAAAAATTGACAACGCAAAACTTATAAGTATACGACAGCTCAAATTTATCAAACAGTTAAACATAAGTTAAAGAAGATGTTCTGGGAAATTTTTTTATAAATGTACCGGGTGCTTTATGCCGATCGAAGGCATGATGAACTCACAGCAGTACAGAGGCTTGCTAAAACATATGTTTGAAGCTAAACTAGGAAAAGTTGATGCCAGCGGTCACGTAGTTTTTCAACAATATTTGGCTCATTTTTACGTGTCCAAGATCATGATGTAATATTTCAAGGCGCGCTATGAGCATTTTGATCACGCAATTTTTAAATCGTTGGAGTTTCTAATTTCTATGAAATTTTCTGCACTCATTATGTTGAGTATCTTGGGTAACGTTTGTTCTCCGCGTCTTAGAAAGCATTTGCCAAGGTCAGTGCACGATCGGAGCTGTAAGCATTAGTTTTAAGTTTAAGTGCGGCATTTTGCTTACTGCGCGACAAGCGACGTAAGTATTTTTCATTAGCACTTGAGCTAATAAATCTATATTTTTTTTTAATTGGAAAGCCATAAAAACCTTGCCTGATGCATATGAGAAAACTACGCCGCGTATTGCACCATATATCGATCTATCTAACTTGAATGAATATAACGGGTTTGTTGATTGTGCCCCAGAAGCCAAAACAGGCGCTCCAAAAAAGGTTGCACTTTATATGGGCGTCCGCAGGAGGAAAGGGGGCAAGTGCCACCAGTGAACATTTTATATTAAATAAAAAAAAGCCCTGAGTTTATTTTTAAAAATTTTAAGAGAGAAGCAAAAAGCTTTCCAAATAGTACAATAAGTTGCACTTAAACTTAGGGCTTTGAGAACTTTGTTAATAAAAATGTCGTTTTTAGTTGTAGAAATTTAAAATCTTAAGAAACATTTATTTTTATAAGATGTTTCATAATAAATCAAAAAGTCGATTTTGAATTTCTTGTAACTTACAACTTTTTTGATTTCATATGACGATATTTTTATTATGTATTTAATATGTTTTGAATTGAATAAAAAAATATTTTTTTAGTATAATTTATAAATTGAGCTGAGTTAAACCATTCATTTTTAAATGGTATGTTGCACCCGCTACTGCAAGGCCGTGTTCATATTACGCGTTTTTGTCCCGAATGCAACACCGCTCTCATTTTTTTTTTTTGCAGAAGCCGCTGAGAAGTACTGAATTTTGTATATATTTATTTAATATTCAGAATTTTTTAGTCGCTTTTGAGAACAAAAATTTAGAGCGTTGTCTCAATCGCGACAATAACACGTAATATCAACAAGGCCTCATAAGTTACGATACCATTTCATTTACCCTTCTTTCACAAACTTTTCTATACGTATTCTTAAATTAAACAATTTTTTCTACGAATTTCATTCGTAATTTTCACCCATGAATACAATTCGTAGACTGGACGTAGTTTGGCCATATCGAATATTTTATTTTAATTCGTACAAAAACAAATGTATATATTACGAGTACATTTTCGAATGATCTTAATACCTAATCACGAAAAAACAACCTTCTGTTCAGCTGGGGTTCGAACCGCGGTTCTTTAGCCACGTACTCTTCCAGCGAGCTACGGCCACCTTGCAATCATACATTTCCTTATATTCGGTAATTGTGCGACAAACCAGTCTGAATGGATTCAGTTGTTTATTTTTCAAGCCCAACTAAAACTTCGTACCTTCTACGAATAATGAGTACGGTCAACCTACGAATGAATTTTTAAGTATATACTACGAATGTAATGAAAGAAATTACAAAGTAATTCCTACGAGAAATTGACGCAAGTTATTAAATGAATTTTCTTATTAGTCGAAGATCATTCTTCATAGCAAGGGGCATTTAAGTCGGCTCCGCGAAATAACTCCTGACGAAATATCTCATAAAAAAATTAAATAACTCCTAAAATTTCCCATTAAAAGTTAGGAGTTAATTCACATGTAAGAGCTACTAAGTGTTAGGTGTTCTTTCACCAATGTTAGGAGTTATTTCATCTTTGACAGTTTGGTGTCTGTTCATTTTGTTATAACTCCTTAAAAAGTTGCTGATGAAATAAGTCCTAATTAGGAAATATTTCATTTAGAATTTTTTGGAGTCATTTACTTCTATGGCTCTATGAAATATGGCCATAAAACGAAAAAGGGCATGTCCGTATAAAGCCCAAATGGTTTTTTTATATATGATATAACGATTTGCTCTTATAAGAAATGTGGTGTAAAAATTTCGTACAAGAGAAAACCATTTTATCGGCCAAATATTATTTTATGTGGTGGGGCAATATTTCATATTAAAAAAAGATCCCGAATTTGTGCCCTTATTTAATTTTTCATCTTGTGTGCATTTTTCCGGAGGTCTAGAGAATTCCCTGCTCACTTTATGGTCGCGGCCAGAAGAACCACAATTGTTTTGTTTTAATATTCTGAAAATTGAACTTAATTAATCACTTCCGTTTAGGTTTTATTTCATAATGAACATACTCCTAAATGTAAGGTTTAATTTAATTTTTTCTTTAGGTCTTATTTCACCAGGAGTTAGGAGTAATTTCATATTTCAAGGTCAGGGCTTATTTCATTTACGGTTAGGAGTTCTTTCATTAGGAGTTATTTCGTTAGGATTTATTTCGCGGAGCCATTTAAGTCAATAACTGATAAGACCTTTGACGGTAAGCAAATTTATATATTAAAGCCATTGTAAATAAGCAGAAGACAAAGTAAATAAATTTAATAAAAAAATTAATGTTTTCCATAAAGTCGGCTTGTTTTTTTAACATAAAGGTGATCCTAAAATCCTAACATAAAATTGTTCCTAAACTTTATAATATGGCAAACAATCCTGAATCATTTATATTTAATGGGAGCAAAGCTTCTAATTCAAAAGCGAATGAAAAATTAGGAAATTTAATAAAGTAGGCCAATTTTGGATCAAGGACTACCTTTTAAAAGAATCTTATATCATATAAAGCAAACGATTTTACATTAGGTTTTGTTATAGTCAAAAGTTTTTTATGACATAAACATAAATAGGAAACTAGATTTTAAACAACCATTTTATACTTCTTAAAATTCACGATATTAAGCAGCGCCCACCTCCTATATCCAAAAATTTCTGTCTGCACGAAATTGGTTTAGGAGATAAAAGCTTCCAAAGTTAAAAAATGACTTAAAAATTAATTTTTTTTTTTTTAAATTTTTCAACAAAAAAAAAAGATTGTTTAATATAAGGAAATTTTTGTATTCTTATTTTAAAAATTGAAAACTTGGGGGCTAGACAGTAATTAATGCAATTTCAGTTAAGGATAGAAGCCTGACATTATTTAATTCATTAAACTTTTAAGAATATTTCCTTTAAAAAAAATTACTGTAATGTTTTACATAAAAAAATTAACAAAATTTTTAAATATTTTGGACATGATACGAGAAAGATTTTTACACGACCTTTAAAATATATTAGATATTCTTATATGTACAAGCGTGTGTCAACCGGTGTAGTGTGCGTATCATGTTTACAAAATTAGTACCAAAAATCGTAGTAAATACCATCATATAGGTTAAATTTTGTTTATGTTCATTCTTGATTCCCTTATGCCTTTTTTGCCCACTAGAACGAATTCTGCGGACGCCCTTGGCACTTAATGGGGAAAATTACTCAGTAATGTACACGTAAAGAATATATAAAGAAAAAATATATATGTGATAAATAAAAGTATATGTGTCTATAAATGTAAGTATGCTTCGAATACAAATGTCTCGTATTACATTAATACATTAATACAGAAACCACAATTTTTTGTCTGTTCGTCATGAATATCATTAAATTGGGTTCAAGTAGATTTGCTTACATTATTTCTTGAATATGATATCTCGTAAATGGTCGCCATTGGCCTCTACGACATGTACTCATTGTATATGTTGTTATAAATACTATTTTTGTTACTAAGCTGTAGGACGAATATGAATTACTTTGTTATGTTTTTGTTCAATGAATTAATAAATTGTTGTATTTTTAAGTCACTAAATAAATAATCTATTGTAATAAAAACTATTTAGCAATATTAATACATTAAAAACAAAATTTTTAACAATTCCAATATACTTAAAAAGTTAACTTATTTTCAAAGCAAAATAAACAAAAGGAGAACCTCAATATCGTTATTACCTGAAATGGATTTTTTATAATGAAGAGTTTAAAGTAGAACAACTGCTTTTGCTGGTGTCTTTTTGGTGACATGGTAATGACCAAATTGCTCAAACAAATGGTAATGACCTCATTCTGAAGAAAATCAAACTCTGTTGAGTGTAGATATCTTTAGCGATTTAGTTTAAACTCTTCCGGCCGATACGGTTTATTTTCCTTCAGGGTTCTAAAAACCGTCTTTGTAACTCATACAAAAAATCTAAAGAAATGAATCAATAGAACCACGAATGAACTTAATTCCCCGGACATAATGCATGAAAATACATACCTGCACAACTTTTTGAAAAAGCGTTTGATAATTCAATTTGGCCGTTATCCTTAAAAATCTCTCGATTTGTTACGGAGTCAAAAAACCTCAACAAAGGCATTGTGAACATTCCGCCACCCATTCAACCGAGGACTCAGTAAATTGCGATCCTGCTTCTCAACTTTCTTATGTCATCAATTATAAAGAACATACTACTGCAGTTGGTACCACCACTGCTGTCAACTTTGCTTCGTTAATATCATCAAACTCGTTAATTCAACAGCAACAAAAACCTTTCGCTGCAAGCTCTTTCAATAGTAACACAATGTTGCCGATCCGCTGTAATAATAAAGAGCAACCCTTTTCCCTTTACTTCCACAATGCAGGTGGCCTGCGGACTAAAACAAATACTTTGTTTACTGCAGCGGCGAGTTACGATTTCAACATAATCGCTCTAGTGGAGACTTGGTTGACACCAAATTTTCTATCATCTGAGCTTTTTGACTCTCAATACGAAGTTCATCGCAGAGATCGACCTCTTAAGCTTGGCTTGAGCAGAGGAGGGGGTCTTCTAATTGCAGTCTCTTCATTTTTTCGTAGCAAAAGATTGCCACTACTTCGGAATGCTGATAATATTGAGCAGATGTGTGTTGCTGTATCATTCTACAATGAAAATATGGAGAGCGTGCGAGAAATGGTTTTTATATTAAGCTACATTCCGCCTAATAGCAAAATTGATATCTTTAATGATCATTTATATAATATTAATTACATCTTAGATCATTTAAATTCAACTCAATTTCCTTGTATTCTTGGTGATTTTAACTTAGGCGACATTGATTGGCAGTTCCAAGAAAAAGTATTAATTCCATTTAACTTAAAGCGCGAGGTTGAAACTACTCTTTGTGACACTCTGTATTCAATGAACCTTTTTCAAATTAATTTCCTTAAAAACAATATTAATAGAATTCTCGATTTAATTTTCATAAATAACGATATTAAGTTCAAAATTTCTAAATGTAG
This sequence comes from Dichetophora obliterata, assembly GCA_963920525.1. NCBI lineage: Eukaryota > Metazoa > Arthropoda > Insecta > Diptera > Sciomyzidae > Dichetophora > Dichetophora obliterata. Next base: position 87,906,947 of record OY986437.1, read on the forward strand.
CTTACCTCTTACGAATGAATCCGTACATCATATAGCTCTTTTATTGGAATTTAGTTTTTATAACTTCTTAATACCATCTTCAAACGATATATCGCCGCTATCTTATGATTTTCATAAAGCGAATTATGCGGCGTTAGACCAATATTTTAATTCAATAAACTGGAGAATTTATTTCAGCCACTTGATTTACACTGTATGTATAATACTCTTAAAAAAATTTTTTATGAAGGTTTTTATCTCTATGTACCAAGCAAATCATCAAAACGGCGTTACAACCTACCCTGGTACAATAAAACTCTTTTGCATCTTAAATATCTAAGAAACAAAGCACATAGTAAATTTAAAGTAACAAATCTGGCTGAAGACAAAGCTGCTTTAGTCTTACGTCGGAAAGAATTTGATTTTTTATCTAATTTTTTGTATAAAAAGTATATTTACTCCACTGAAAATAGTATAAAATCTAATCCTAAATCATTTTGGGTCTTCTTGAACTCTAAACGGAAAGCAAGTGGTTTTCCCAAATCCATGGAGTCTCAAAAAGGGGTGGGAAATAGCGCACAAGAAATATCAGAATTGTTCGCTGATTTCTTTGGATCGGTTTTTGATAATTTTAATTTAGATAAAGATTCGGATTTTTCGTGTATATCTGATGTTGTAAACATTGGAAGCATTGTAGTATCTGAAGAAGAAGTACTCAATGCTCTTCTTGATTTAAATGCCAATAAAGGGGCTGGATACGATTTATTACCTCCAGTTTTGTTTAAAAAATGTGCTTATTCTTTATATGTTGGCTTAACGTTGATTTTTAATAAGTCTCTTGATGAGGGCACAGTCCTAGACGATTGGAAGCTTTCGTTTATATCGCTAGTGTTGAAGTCAGGCCAAAAAGGTCTAATAGAAAATTATAGGCCAATTGTCAAACTCTCAATCATACCTAAAATTTTAGATAAAATCATTAATAAGCGCTTATTTACTGAATTTAAAAATTATATATCAGTTCATCAACATGGATTAGAAGAGATCCACGTCTTCTAATCTGGCAATATTTTCGGACTATTGTCTAGAATCTATTGAAAACCGCATGCAAGTGGATGTATTATATACGGATTTCGTAAAAGCTTTCGACAGTCTTAATCACAAATTACTAATTAAAAAACTAAATAAATTAGGAGTACATTCCATTTTGTTAAAGTGGATTACTTCTTATTTAGAAAATAGAAAATTGCTTGTGAAAGTAGATAATTGTTACTCAAGAGTAGTTGATGTCAAATCCGGTGTTCCGCAAGGCAGCCATTTAGGCCCTCTTTTATTCATACTTTTTATAAACGATATTTCTTCCATTTTTTCTTTCTGTAAATTTTTACTATATGCAGATGATTTAAAAATATTCACTGTAATAAAAAATGTTGATGATTGCACTAAATTTCAAAGAGAAATTAATCTATTCATAACTTGGTGTAATGAAAACAGCTTGAGTTTAAATTATAATAAATGTAAAATTCTTACTTGCTCTAGAAAAGATTTAAATTATGTCTATGATTATACATATGATACAAACTCTATCTTTAAACGAGAATGTATAGTTAAGGATCTTGGTGTCTTTTTTGACACAAAATTGTCTTTTGACTCCCATAAAGAATTTATTTTAGCTAATGCAAACTCGAAACTGGGTTTTATAAAAAGAAATTGCAAGGAGTTCTTGGATCCTTTTACAATAAAAACACTTTTTATAACTTTGGTAAGATCAGTTTTGGAATACGCTTGTGTCGTTTGGAATCCGATGTATGAAAAAGACATCAGGCGTATAGAAAGGATCCAAAAGAATATATCTAGATTCGCTCTTCGCCGTATGTATTCCTTTGAAAACATGCCTTCCTATAATATGCGATGTCAATTTTTAAAATTACACACTCTTGAGAACAGGCGAAAAGCCCAGTGTGTTTTATTAATAAAAGATTTAATTGATAATAATATAGATTCCTCTGAACTTCTTGGTCTTATATCGTTTTATACACCGCTAAGAAATTTTAGAGATACAAACTTATTTTATGCGCATTTTCATAGAACTAACTATGGTACAAATGAACCGATTTCTAGATGCTTATCTCTTTGCAATTTAGCTGCTCGTCATTGTGATTTTGCGGATAATAGAAATAAGTTTAAATTTGATGTATTAAATTATTTTAATTTAAATTAACATTTTGATCACTAGGTTAAGTATGTAATCTGTAAGGGCAAAGCCCAGTAGATGGTAAACATTAAATAAATAAATAAATAAATAAATAAATAAATAAATAAAATGCTTCGTGACCTATACAAAATGTGTGGCTCACTGGTGAGCCACGTGTCCAACAAAGGGGTAAAGTAATTCACGTTCGACTTATAAGTATTTTAAAATTTCTTAATAACGTTTACTTTGGCTACAAAGCTCAAAACATATATTTAAGAAATGTCACCGAGCCCCAACCCGGTGACTACAAAAATATTACAAATATTACAAATGAATACTACAACACGAGGTTTAAAAAAATAATGCTATATAATACTTTAAATTTGTCTTAAATGCTAATTGATATTTTTCGTTGAAAACTTTATCGAACTTCGCTTTATTATTAAAAAAATTGAACAACTGATTTTCGGATCTTCTGAAAGAAAAGGAGGATTTTATACAAATTCCTTTTTCCTCTCTGCTATGCATATATATAACGTTAGGGCGATTAAAACAAAAATCAACTTTTTAGCAAATTCACCGAGCCTGACCAGAAATGGGATGGTTTCATCAAAATATGAAAATTATTTAGGTTTAATTTTAGAACCTAAAAAATGCATATCTCACTCATTTTTATTAAACATAAAATCATGATTTTTCAACAGAGTACGTATAAAAGTTTTAGTATTTTTTTTTATTTTTAGATGTTTTTTTTTTTCATTTTAGTTTATTCGACGTCTGTGAAATTAATTTTAAGAAAAGTAGTAAATAGTCATCTAAGAAAATGTTCCCTTTTAAAAAAAGTGTTTTTACGATGGGAACCAAAGCGACCACTGACTATCTTTTTTAACACTCTATTAGCTAAAAAAAATAAATCTAGTAACCAAAATTTGAACACATATTTATAAATTCTGATCTTTTTTACGTATTCTGTCAAAAATTAATGATTTGTTGTTACAAAATGACTGAAATATGAATTTTTTAAGGTTTTTCGACAATAACCATCTCATTGCCGGCCAGGCTCGGTGGATTTGAAAAAATAATTTTTTTAATCACTCTGATATAACTTAAATAAATATTTTTAAAACGCCCCCGAAATATTTTCCTGGATCCGCCTCTGGCTGATGATAATGTTTTGCCTTCCAATACTCCAAAACTAGGAGCTACAGCATTTGACGTATTGATTCGTCTATAGCAAACTATTTTAGCCTTTGTTAATCACGTCGTCTATTTTGATAACCTTTAAACTTTTCTTCCTTTATTGGTTTTTCTCCGTGTACGTGGAATTTATTTTTTGGATACTATTCGCGTAAACAGTATTTCCCTATGTAATCTATCTGCAGACAAGCAATTGGCAAGATACTATCGTGGTTATTTTGAAGAATATACCTGAACGGCATATGGGGTAGAAACTAGGGGTGTCCACTTGGAAAATACATCGATGTTTATTTCGATGTAATGCATCGACACAGTGCATCGATATTGTTAGAAACATCGATGAGAAACATCGATGTCTTCTCTAAATCGAGTACTTTTTCCATCATTACATCACAATGCTGAAGTCAGCCCCTTCCTTAATCTATATATATAAAAATGGATGTATGTATGTGGGTATGTGGGTATGTGGGTATGTGGGTATGTGGCTATATCACGTATAGACTCCAAAACCGCTGAACCGATCTTTATGAAATTTTCAGGGAAACTAAAGTCACATCTAACGATAAGAGAAGGGGGCGTAGTACCTCCCATACAAGCCAAATTTGCGCTATCGATCACAAACCAAAAAAAGGACATATATCAGACGGTTTCAATCGTAAAAAACTAAGATTTGGTAATTTTGTTCAGATGGTTACTGTCGGTAACTGTAAAAAAATGAGCGTGGTCGTAATATAAATACGCCCACTTTTTCGAAATCATGCCAATTCCAGAGTTCTACACACTTTTACAGTGAAACTTGATGATAGGTGCTCCAAGAGGCGGTCACTATATCAAAATGTTTTCACGCCCACTTTTACCGCCCACAAATCAATATCTATATATATAAAAAGCAAAACGCTGTGTGTCTGGCTGTGTGATGTCTATAGACTCCAAAACTACTGAACCGATTGACCTGAAATTTTGGCAGTCGATTAGTTTCAGGTACGAGATGGTTTAGGAAAAAATTTGCCACACCCCCTTTTTACCGCCCCCAAATCAATAAAAATGTTATATTTCAGTCAGTTTGGGTCGTATAAGGCTAAAATTTTGTAATTTAGTATGTACGGTTACTGTCGATAACTGTACTTAAAATGGGTTTCCACGCCCCTTTTTACCGCCCATAAAGAAATGAAAATGCTTTATTTCAGACGGTTTTGGTCGTATAAGACTTAAATTTGGTACTTTGGTTTGTGTAGTTACTGACAGTAACTGTACGAAAAATTGGTTTCTACGCCTCCTTTTTGCGCCTACAAATCAGTAAAAATGCTACATTTCAAGCAGTTTTGACCGTATGAGACTAACATGTAATACCTAAGTTTGTATGGCTACTTTCGGCAACTGTACTAAAAAAGGCGTCATCGCTATATAGCCACGCCCAATTTTTGAGAAATCATTAAAATTGACTACTGGGTCGCTTGAGCTAAAATTTTGGCTTAGTTCGTAGGGTTACTGTCAGCAACTGTACTAAAAATTGGTTTTCACGCCCCCGTTTACTGCCCACAAACCAATGAAAACGTTTTATTTCAACGGTTTGTATCGTGTTGGACAAAAATTTTGTAATTCAGTTCATATGGTTACTCTCGGCAAGTGCACTAAAAATAGGTCTGTCCCACTTAAATTAAACTCACTTTTCGGGGAGTTAGCGTAGAGTGAAGTAAAGTGGGCCAGGCTTAAGCTAAATTGAGCTGAAATTTTGGCAGTCGATTTGTTTCGATTACGAGATGGCTCAAGAGAAATATTTTCCCGCACCCCTTTTTACCTCTTGCAAAACAACAAAAATGCTATATTTCGCACGGTTTTGATCGTATTAGACTAAAATTTGGTTATTTAGTGCATATGGCTACTTTCGGCAGCTATACTGAAAATGGTGAATATATTTTGCATTCCTTGACATTTTCGTATATGGCAGTAAGGTGGTCTGTGGCAGAACAAAATCTGCCGAGGAGAGTGAGTGTTCCTGTGAGGTTTGGTAACGTTTGGACGAGGGGGCGTGGTACCTCCCATACAAGCCAAATTTGCGCTATCGACCACAAACCAAATAAAGGATATATATCAGACGGTTTCGATCGTAAAAACTAAGATTTAATAATTTTGTTCAGATGGTTACTGTCAGTAACTGTACAAAAATGGGCGTGATCACATTAAATATACGCCCACTTTTTCGAAATAATGGCAATTCCTGAGTTCTACACATTTTTATAGTGAAACTTGCTGTGTAGGTGCTCCAAGAGGCAATCACGATACATAAATGTTTTCACGCCCACTTTTAGCGCCCACAAATCAATATCTGTACATATAAAAATGAATCGTGATTTGTTAGGATGCTTAAAACTTGAAAATGACTAGACCAAATAGGATACTTCCTCCTACTGGTTTGTTCGTAACTGTTACGCAAAGGTTTAGGAAAAAAGTAATGCCACACCCCTTTTATCGCCCACAAATCAATAAAAATGCTATACATAAGACGGTTTTGGTCGTATTAAATTAAAATTTGGTGAATAATTTCTTATGATGACTGTCACTAACTTTAATAAAAACGGGCGTTGTCACAATTCATCTACGCCTACATTTGGAAATATCACAATACTTCGAAACTATTGGTCCGATTGAGCTCAAATTTTGTAAGTGGCTTTGCTTTGAGTACGAGATGGTTTAAGAAGAAATGCTACACCTTTTTTACCTCCCATTAATATAAAAACAATTTGTGTTATCGAATAGCGTTATGGGTTGCACAGCTTAGAAATTCGGTATTCGACCACGATTTAGACGTACCGTTTCAGTGATGCAATTTTATGGGAGTTGGACAAGGGGGAGGGGCACCTCTCATACAACCCAAATTGGTGATGTCGAATAGCTTTGAAGTTATAGGAATTCAGATTTGGAATTCAGTTTTTGACCTCAATTTACACATGCAGTTTCAATGATTTTATTTTATGGGCGTTGGACAGGGAGGCCTGACATCTCCCTTACAACCCAAATTTGCAATATCGAATTACTTTGAAGTTATAATTTGACAGCGTAAGAATTCGGTATTCGACCTAAATTTATACATGCACTTTCATTTCTTACATTTTATGGGCGTAGGGCAAAGGGGAGTGACACTTCCCATACAACCCAACTATGTGCTATCAAATAGCTTTGGAGTTATAGATCGCACAGCGTCGAAATTCAGTATTTGACCAAAATTTACGCATACAGATTTACTGATAAAATTTTTTAGAGTTTGTCGGGGGGGCGTGACACCTCCAACTTAACCCAAATTTGCGATATCGAATAGCTTTGGAGTTATAGGTAACTCAGCCTCGGAATTAAGTATTCGACCTCAATTTACACACGCAGTTTCATTGGTAAAATTTTATGGGCGTAGGGAAAAGGGGAGTGGCACCTCCCATACAACCCATATTTGTGTTATCGAACATATTTGGAGTTATATGTCGCACAGTTTTGGTATTCGGTATTCGACCTCCATGTACACATGTACACAAACAACAAAAATGCTATATTTCGCACGGTTTTCATCGTATTAGACTAAAATTTGGTTATTTAGTGCATATGAATGTTTAATTGATTACATTCTATGAGGGGTGATCAAGAGGGCGTGGCACTTCCTATACAACCCAAAATTGTTATATCGAATAGCTTTGTGGATATAGGTCGCACAGTCTCGGAATTCAGTATTTGACCTCAATTAAGACATGCTGTTTAACTGATAACATTTTATGAGCGTTTGATTAGGGAGAGTGGCAGCAACGCGCCGGGTTTCAGTTAGTACGTCATAAAAAAGGACATTTACGACACAAGTAAAACCAAATTTAATATAACGTTTTTATTCAAAGCTCACCAAGATAAAAGAAACAAACGGATTTTCCGTGCAATCCGCGGCATCGTGCACGAATGATGATTTATTAAAGAAACTTAGGGTCAGTTTCTTCACCTCCTGTTAAATCTAATGCTATATCGTGGAAGACTGCTAAATATAGAAGGGATTCTGAATTTTAGAACTCCTACTAAATATTTATGTTTCCTCACTATAGCTTCTAAATTTGGAAGACGAATTCTAGAGTTAACATAGAAGACGTTTTTTCCCCTAGTAGTTCAGGAAATTTTATTTTTCTAAGAATTTGACACATTTTGACGGAAAGTTAGAACTAGATATTGACACAAAAAGAAAATAGTAATAAATTTCAAAATAAGAACGGTTTGTCTGTAGCACAAATTTACAGAAAAATTATAATTTACGCTTCAACACCGAATTGTTAAAAATAGTCTGGTCATGTCTTGACCCAGGCCAACGAGTAACTATGTCAAGCACTTTTAAATTAGCGGACGCTACCGTTTGCACGTGGAATGAAAACCAACCTTCTCGATTTCGATAAACCTCAGCATGTTGGCCACCCTGGGATTGTATCCGAATGTGAGTACAAGCAATTGCACCGATAGTGCGTCGAAATTTTGCGATTTTGTAAGATGCCGTTGATGCTATACAAAATAAATAATAATATATCAGCTACTTTTATAATAAAAACACAGACTGTTTATGTGTATCTTCAGTCGTTTCTTGTTCGGTTCCTGCCATTCGAACAAAACCTTTGGAATGTTTGCAAATTGCCTTGGCTACCCACGGCAAAATACGGCAAATAGACGAAGCAGACACTCCAACAAAATCAGCAATCGTAATCTTCATCGAACCTAAAGCGCAGAACCACAGCAAAATCAAAAGATGCGTTATTGGCCGAATGTACCGTGACCTTTAATTGACCAATAATACCAATTATTATTTTGTATTAAGGATACACTATTTCAATTCAATACAATATTTGAAAATCGGTAAATTTCAAATCACTATCAATGAGTGATAGAATTTCGCTGCAGTGGGTTTTGTTATGAGAAAGCGGAATAAAAAATCGGTGTCGTCCCATTTATCCATATTAATTCGCGGGAACATTTTGTACCTCTGACGAACCGACACTAGCATTTCTTCATCTTTATCCTCCTATCAATCTCGTCGTCTGTTCTCCAATCTTCCACCTCCCACACACGATTTTATAGAGACGAGATCATAATTATTGCAAATTATCGATTGGTGATGAAGTAAAATTAAAGCTGATGAAAGAAAAAACGTCGAAAATCACTTTCAAACTCAAAAATCCTCCTTCCAAGTGTAAATAGAAGGCCAACATTGGCCTTCCAGGTAAATCGCCTGCTAACGATAGCTGACTTCTAACTTAGCAAACGATCGTATTCTAAACTCTAGCTAAGTCGGTGAAGAAATAAAATTGTTTTTGAAATTTAGAAATGTCCTCCTAGAACGAGTTCCAATTCTTAACAGGAGGTGAAAAAATTAGCCCTTACTACATTAGATACATTTGTCGATAATTTTTTACCAAAATCTGTCTTGTTTTCGTTCATCGAAATTAGAAAAATTTCAAACAATACACGAATTGGAACTTTAATAGGAGATTTTCGTCAAAGAAATGTTGATACGAATCAGCATGTTTCGTCTAAGATAAAGAAAAATCGTGCATGATTCATTGAAGATTTCTATAAGACTTGGATTGCTGTGCTGTTTTTATTTTTTCTCGCGTTGCTAATATCAATTTCTAGATTCCTCTTATGCTACGTTTACACAACATATTTAACTTTGGTGTTTACACTGCCAGTAGCGCAGAACAGGCTTTTTCTTTATTTTTTCTTTAACCCTACGGTCCATAACCGGGTACCCGGGTACTTTTTTGAACTTTAAAGTGCTGCTGTTCCTTTATTATTGAAGATATCAACATGAAATTCCGGATCATCAGAGATTTCGGCTAAACTTAGAGACTAAAAAAAGTTTATCAAATTTGGTTAAACATATTAACTAAAAAATGAGTTTAATGTTTTTGCATGCAGGGGTCCATGACCAGGGTACCGGGGTACCTTAGTGCAAATTACCTAATATTTCAAAGAAAAAACGTTTGTTTTATTTTTATTTTGTTTCAAAATTTTTATTGATGTGTAAAAAATGAACTGTAGTTGTTTTTTAGTTAAATTATTTATATTTTATTCATTTTAACTTATTTCTAATATTTGATGTCTTATGTTGAGTTATTGTTGAAACATGGAAAACATTTTGATATTGTTTGAGTATGTTGATCGCAAATTGGTTTCTTGCAAACGTTGCAGACTTTTCTCGTCTTTCTTCTCCTGTTGTCTAGCAAAGAAGCGCACAAATAGCAGCATCCTGTTATTGGCTTCCTGCCATCAGTAGAAGCAGCCGAGGAAGTAGATGGTTGCTCAGTATAGGTTACCGTCTCCACTGGTCTTCCCAAAAAGCTCTCAATTGCTGATTTGGTGGAAAAATGGCGCGTTACTTGGCGATTAGCTACTCTTTCTTCTATTATTGGCGCACACAAATCTCCAGCAAGTTTACGCAAAAAGCGTTTTCTCCGTGTTGTTTGATATGGAACAGTTCTGTCATTATCATAAAATATAGTGTATGCCCCGAAAGCACTAACATCGAGCATATTGTACAAAAACGACAAAGGCCATCTTTTTGTGTGTCTGTGTGTGGTATACTTCCGAAGCGTCTGGTCCATAACATCCACGCCACCTTTCGTTTTGTTATAAAAATTGATGATTTCTGGTTTGCCGTTTTCTTCTACAGTTGCATCATCATGCAGAGTCGACAACAATATTACGGAATTTGTTTTCCTCTGTTTGTATGAAACCATAACCACCTTCTCGTGGAAACCAAATTTGCTTGTCCCAACGGTCCAACTCTTATCGTCTTTCATTTCTGTTGGTATATAGGCTTTGTTTCACCGCAGTGTTCCAACAATGCTAAGTTTGACGGATATCAGCTGCTTTGCCAGTGGCAGCGTCGTAAAAAAATTATCCATGGTGATATTACGTCCGCTATTGTGGTATGGCCCAACGAAATCTCTGACTACTCTTTCGCTTACACCGATTTCGCGACCACTGTCTTGTTTGCCAGTATATATTTGGCCATGAAGAGGATATGCATTTTTAGCATCGCATATCCACCATACCTTGATCCCGTATTTCGCAGGCTTCAATGGAATATACTGGGTAAATTTTGTTCTGCCGCGGTACGGATACAATTGTTCGTCGATTGTTAAATTTTCTGTAGGCACATAATATTTTGCGAGATTGGCGTTCAACATTATCCAAATATCTCATATTGGAGCAGCTTTGTCTGTGCGCTGCCTCTCGTTTCTTGTTCTCGCGTCATCAAAGCGTATAAAACGAATAAGATCCCAGAAGCGGTTTAGTCCCATTGTTGCACGAAATAGAGGATGAGACAATTGCGTCCATAAGTCCCTTGCATTTTCATCATTGGAATGATTTGCGCCTGCCATTATCAGCATTCCAATGAATGCGTATATTTCTGCCACTGTCGTATCCTTCTACTTCAATTGACGCTTTGTTGGGTTTGCTGCATTGTAGGCATCATGAGTTGAATTGGCTTTTTTGTTGGTATGACGCACGATTATATCGACCATTTCTATTGTAAAAAACTCTTGAAGCATTGCATACCAGTCATACTTTCAGTCATTCGTAATGGATCACTGCGAGTTCTTACGTTGTTGTGACTCCTTATTTGTTGACAAACAGGTGGTGTTGGTTGCCATTGAGTACCATCACGTGCAATCATACTTTCTGTTGTGCTTGATGTTGGTGCATTTTCTTCAACCATATCAGTTTCGCTGTCACTTTCATCTTCAAATACATCTTGCTCAATTTGCATTGGCGTGACAATAGCGGCTGGAATTTCGTTGTCATTGTCTTCACTTTCTGAGCCTTGCACTTCTCCCGTAAATACCTCTCCTTCTTCCTCAATTGGCTCTAAAGCGTCGTCATCCACAGTCATATTATCAAGTATAGACTCAATATATCTGCTTCTGGCTTCTTCACTCAAACGCATATATTGTCTTTCAGTTAAATATTCTATTTTGCGGTTCATTTTTCTTCAACTTCATTGTTCAACTGTTCAACTTATACTGACGAAATCATTGAAATATATTCTTTTTCTACCGTAGCTGAACATTTGCTACCTAAAAACACAAACAAAAAAAAACACAAAAAATACAAATACAACATTTGCTACCTAAAAACACAAACAGAAACATAAAACCAGTTTCTGTTTTCTTTTGTGTGCCTTTAAGGTAGAAAATGCCCATAGAAACCAATTTTATCTTACAAACATGAAATTTGTACAGTTGAGATGTAAAAATTAAACGTTTCTAATAATCTGTGCATATATATATATTATTTTATTTGAATATAAACGAAAAAACTTCACTAGGGTACTCGGGTACCCTGGTTATGGACTCACGTTCGTCCAGGTGGTTATGGACCGTAGGGTTAATAAAATCATTTCATTAGCTGGTTAAAATTCATTCAATGCTTTATGGAAATACATCAATTTATCGAGTAAATCAATAGCATTTCATAACATCGGATCGAGTCGATGTATCGCATTGTAAACATCGAGAAAATCTGATGAATCGATGTATATCGAATATCCCTAGTAGAAACTCTAATTATACTGTGGAAGGAAACAAAGGTTGTTCATCTAAGTTCTTCTTATGTGGGCACTTAGCCATTTTTACAAAGGAATGAATCTTTAGAAATTGGAAAAGCAACCCGTTTTGATCACAAGTAAAAACAGTTCATAGAAGTAAATACATAATAAAAGTAATAAAACACATAATAAAAGAATACAATTAACATAAGGGTGGTGTTGATCTTATGGATGGTTTGATGGGCAGATCCTTCAAATGCAGATACGCACCCCATAAGGCGAATTTTTTTTATCATCTCTTTTCAAGAAAGATAATAATTCAAAATATTTTCTGTCTGATTTTCGTGACTCAAGGCAAAAATTGTGCACAGACTGCAAGAAATCTGGTACTCAGGTGGATTGTATGAAGTTCAACTTAAATTTATGCCTAACACCATCAATAAAATGCTCCCACGACTTTTATTATGACAAGTAAAACTTGTAAATTTCTTTAAGTTTTTTTCACTTTTTATATTATTTCTAAGAACTAGGAGTTAATAAAATATTACTTTTTAAATGTTCATTATACGATCAATAGTACTTATTTTTTTACCCTTAAACCGAAATGACCGTCTCAAAACGGTCGTTCTTATTTTGCATCTGTTGGCTTCACTGTTAACGGAATTGCAAAAAGAAGAATGAATTTTGACTAATGAAATATAAAAAAATTTAAATGAAGAAAAAGGAATTTGGTGGCAAATATTGTATGAAATATTATTACCCCGTATTTTTTTATTTTTATACTTAAGACTTAAAGATTTTTTCTTAAATCTTTATACTATAACTAGCTGAAACCCGGCGCGTTGCTGCCACTCTCCCTTGTCAAAAGCCCATAAAATGTTATCAGTTAAACAGCATGTCTAAATTGATGTAGAATACTGAATTCCGAGACTGTGGGACCTATATCCACAAAGCTATTCGATATAACAAATTTGGGTTGTATAGGAAGTGCCACGCCCTCTTGATCACCGCTCATAGAATGTAATCAATTAAACTGCATAAGTACATGGAGGTTGAATACCGAATTCCAAAACTGTGCGACATATAACTCCAAAACTATTCGATAGCACAAATTTGGGTTGCATGGGAGGTGCCACTGCCCTTTTCCCTTCGCCCATAAAATTTTACCAATGAAATTGCATGTGTAAATTGAGGTCGAATACTGAATTCCGAGGCTGAGTTACCTATAACTCCAAAGCTATTCGATATCGCAAATTTGGGTTAAATTGGAGGCGTCACGCCCCCCCGACAAACTCTAAAAAATTTAATCAGTAAATCTGCAAGCGTAAATTTTGGTCGAATACTGAGTTCCGACGCTGTGCGACCTTGAACTCCAAAGCTATTCGATATCACAAATTTTCGTTGCATGGGAGGTGCCACTCCCCCTTGATACACGCTCATAAAATTTAATCAATGAAACTGCATGTGTACATTGAGGTCCAATACTGAATTCCAAAGCTGTGAGACCTATATCCCCAAAGCTATTTGATATCTCTAATTTGGGTTAAATAGGAGGTTTCACTCCCCCTTGTCGATATCACAAATTTTCGTTGCATGGGAAGTGCCACTCCCCCTTGATCAACGCTCATAAAATGTAATTAATGAAACTGCATGTATAAATTGGGGCCGAATACTGAATTCTGACGCTGATATTCGATATCGCAAATTTACGTTAAATGGGAGGTGCCACGCCCCTCTTACCAATGAACATAAAATTGAATCAATGAAACTGCATGTGTAAATTGAGGTCGAATACTGAATTCCTGCGTTGTGCGACCTATAACTCCAAAGCTATTTGATAGCACAAAGTTAGGTTGCATGGGAAGTGCCACTCCCCTTTGCCCTACGCTCATAAAATGTAGAGGAATGAAAGTGCATGCATAAATGTAGGTCGAATACCGAATTTTTACGCTGTCAACCTATAACTTCAAAGCAATTCGATATCGCAAATTTGCGTTGTAAGGGAGATGTCACGCCTCCCTGCCCAACGCCCATAAAATAAAGCCATTGAAACTGCATGTGTAAATTGAGGTCAAAAACTGAATTCCAAAGCTGTATTCCTATTACTTCAAAGCTATTCGATATCACAAATCTGGGTTGTATGGGAGGTGCCCCTGCCCCTTGTCCACTCCCATAAAATTTCATCACTGAAACGGTACGTCTAAATTGTGGTCGAATACCGAATTTCTAAGCTGTGCGACCCATAACTCTAAAGCTATTCGATAACAACAATTTTTTATATATATGTGGGAGGTAAAAGGGGGTGTGGCATTTTCTCTTAAACCATCTCGTACTCAAAGCAAAGCGTACTTACAAAATTTGAGCTCAATCGGACCAATAGTTTCGAAGTATTTTGATATTTTCTTAAAAGTAAGCGAAGATGAAGTGTGACCACGCCCATTTTTATCAAAGTTAATGATAGTTATCATACGAACTTATTTACCAAATTTTAATTTAATACGACCAAAACCGTCTTAAATACAGCATTTTTATTGATTTGTGGGCGACAAAAGAGGGTGTGGCATTATATTTTTCCTAAACCAGTAGAAAGAAGTATCCAATTTGGTTCAGTCGTTTTCAAGTTTTAAGCATCCGAACAAATCACGAATCATTTTTATATATACACATATTGATTTGTGGGCGGTAGAAGTGTGCGTGAAAACATTAATGTATCGTGACTGCCTCTTGGAGCACCTACACAGCAAGTTTCACTATAAAAATGTGTAGAACTCCGGAATTGCCATGATTTCGAAAAAGTGGGCGTATATATATTGCGACCACGCACATTTTTTGTACAGTTACTGACAGTAACCATCTGAACAAAATTACTAAATCTTAGTTTTTTACGATCGAAACCGTCTGATATATATGCTTTATATGGTTTGTGGTCGATAGCGCAAATTTGGCTTGTATGGGAGGCACCACGCCCCCTCGTCCAAACGTTACCAAACCTCACAGGAACACTCACTCTCCTCGGCAGACGTTGTTCTGCCATAGACCGCCTTACTGCCATATACGAAAATGTAACCATATAAACTAAATAACAAAATTTTGGTCTAATACGATCAAATCTGTGCGAGATATAACATTTATGTTGTTTATAACATTTTTGTTGTTTTGCAAGCGGTAAAAAGGGGTACTGTAAAATATTTCCTTAGAGCCATCTCGCAATCGAAACAAATCGAATGCCCAAATTTCAGCTCAATTTAGGTTGAGCCTGGCACACTTTACTTCACTTGACGCTAACTCCCCGAAAAGTGAGTTTAACTAAAGTGGGACAGGCCTATTTTTAGTGCACTTGCCGAGAGTAACCATATGAACTGAATTACAAAATTTTTGTCTAAAACGACCCAAACCGTTGAAATAAAACGTTTTCATTGGTTTGTGGGCGGTAAAAGGGGGCGTGGAAACCAATTTTTATTTCAGTTGCTGACAGTAACTGTACGAACTAAGCCAACATTTTAGCTCAATCAACCCAGTAGTCAATTTTAATGATATCTCAAAAAGTGGGTGTGGGTATATAGCGATGACGCCTTTTTTTAGTACAGTTGCCGAAAGTAACCATACAAACTTAGGTATCACATGTTAGTCTCATACGGTCAAAACTGCTTGAAATGTAGCATTTTCACTGATTTGTAGGCGCAAAAAGGAGGCGTAGAAACCAATTTTTCGTACAGTTACTGTCAGTAACTACACAAACCAAAGTACCAAATTTAAGTCTTATACGACCAAAACCATCTGAAATAAACCATTTTAAATTATTTGCTGGCGGTAAAAGGGGGCGTGGAAACCCATTTTTAGTACAGTTGTCGACAGTAACCGCACATACTAAATTACAAAATTTTAGCCTTATACGACCCAAACCGACTGAAATATAACATTTTTATTGATTTGGGGGCGGTAAAAAGGGGGTGTGGCAAATTTTTTCCTATTTGAACCAATTTTTCGTACAGTTACTGTCAGTAACTACACAAACCAAAGTACCAAATTTAAGTCTTATACGACCAAAACCATCTGAAATAAACCATTTTAATTTATTTGCTGGCGGTAAAAGGGGGCGTGGAAACCCATTTTTAGTACAGTTGTCGACAGTAACCGCACATACTAAATTACAAAATTTTAGCCTTATACGACCCAAACCGACTGAAATATAACATTTTTATTGATTTGGGGGCGGTAAAAAGGGGGTGTGGCAAATTTTCGTGGCAACCATCTCGTACCTGAAACTAATCGACTGCCAAAATTTCAGGTCAATCGGTTCAGTAGTTTTGGAGTCTATAGACATCACACAGCTAGACACACATCGTTTTGCTTTTTATATATATAGATATTGATTTGTGGGCGGTAAAAGTGGGCGTGAAAACATTTACATATAGTGACCGCCTCTTAGATCACCTACACAGCAAGTTTCACTGTAAAAATGTGTAAAACTCCGGAATTGCCATGATTTCGAAAAAGTGGGCGTATTTATATTACGACCACGCCCATTTTTCGTACAGTTACCGACAGTAACCATCTGAACAAAATTACCAAATCTTAGTTTTTTACGATTGAAACCGTCTTAAAATATCCTTTTTTTGGTTTGTGATCGATAGCGTAAATTTGGCTTCTATGGGAGGTACCACACCCCCTCGTCCAATAAATACCAAACCTCACAGGAACACTCTCAAGATGTGGCTTCAGTTTCCCTGAAAATTTCATAAAGATCGGTTCAGCGGTTTTGGAGTCTATATGTGATATAGCCACATACCCACATACCCACATACCCACATACCCACATACATACATCCATTTTTATATATATAGATTAAAATTTCAAAGCTCTAAAATGAAAAGAAAAACCGAAAAACGGGATTAGAATATCTGATTAAGTATAGAAGAACAGCCAAAATTGGATGATAAGAAATAGTATAAATCTTTACATTTTATACTAAACATGTTTATAATTTATACTTTTTCATACTTAATAATTTATACTAAATACTTTATACTGCGAACTCACCGCTGTTATTTCCCTTATTTTAAAAAAACCTCTTTATTTTGTTTGTTAGTTTTGAATAATTCTTTATTTTACATTTAAGTTAGTATGTATTATTTCACTAATTTATTTACATCTTTGAAATTTATTTATATATTTTATTTACTAGTTTTTTATTTATAAACTTTGAGTTGACAGTTAATAAAAATCGTTTTGTAAAAAATAACATTAATCAAACAGCTGTAATTATCCATACAGTTTCAAATGTATTATTTTTTTATATTTTTTTTAATTTTTATTAACATTTTTTAATTCTTTTTAAGAAGCTAAATATTTATATATATTCTCTTATAATATTGTTTTTTTTTTTTTAATTTGGTGTCTTAATGAAACTACTAAATTTAACTTATGACAGCTTAGTTTAATTTTTATTTACAATGAAGTTTTTACACATAGTTTTAAAACATTGAGTTTTTTATCAATTTATTTATAATGTTATAAATATTTTATAATAATAAAACTTTCTTATGAGATATTTTTTGTTAACCTCTTGCTGATATAAAAACACTTTTTTAAAGATGCTTTAAGTATCTGCATAAAGTTTTGATTTAAATGTTTTTTATGTATGGTAAATTCTTGGGTTTGTTTTAAAGCAATTGAAATATAAAATAATATTTTTTAAATTTTAAAAAAAGGAGTACATATAATATTTTTGACTAAACATTTGAAGAGGAATTAACAGTTGACAGTAAAATAGGTAAAAAGAGATGAATTTTTTTGGTGTAACAATAATTTATTCCTGGTTTGAATTGAAAAACACTTTGACACACTTGAACTCAGTTTTTTATTTTTTTTTTCGATATATGACACTATATGAAGGGATTATTGCAAGAACACGATAAGCCACATAGAAAATATTTTGAAATAATCGACTCTGGAAATGGAATTGAACACGGAAACTTTTACAAAAGGTTAGAAAATCAATAAAAAATAGCCAACATGTCTTAAGTGGTTGTTGGCAATACAATGAGTGATGTATTCAGCCAAAAAATTGATTTTTTAGAACATGTGGCTTATCACGTTATTACAATAAGCCCTTTATATATAATAAAAAAAAAATACACATTTTTTTTTAAAAGACAGCTAGTGTAATTTAAAATTTGGATGTTCAAACCAATGTAATGGCGAACAGGATAACCAAGAATATTAAAAAAGTGTCAAAGACAAAGTTACACAAAGGAGTTACACTTACCACTTCAGTTTAAGCTGGTTACATATAAAATACACTCAGAGCAATATGTTATTATATTTCAAATCACAGAAAGTTTCGAAAACACCAACATTAGAAGTATTTTCTTCGGTTTGAATCAAAAAGTATTGTATGAATTTTGTTACAGAATCAAAACTGTATGTTGTCTGCATTATATCCAGAGACACGTCTGGCCCGCGTGGCGATTCATACTATTAGCGCCAAAGTAAAAAAAAAATACCTACAAATAATAATAAAAAGTGTAAAAAATTAATTACCATATCTCATGAACCCATTGCATCCCCATCCTAATTTCTATATTGTTTTGAATGTAATTTCACCAGCTTTATGAAAAAGAATTATTTTAAATATTTATATGGTGTACTTCGTAATCAATTACCCTACCGCAAGTGATGGAACCCCCAACCACCAAAAGTCTGTTTAATTACCTTTCTAACGGTAGTTTAAACTTAACAATTAGTTAAGAAGTTTTTGAGTTATGAATTTTTGTAAAAATCGATTTTAACGTTTTTGCCGCTTTTACCAATTTTGTGCTCCCCGTTACTCCACCACAAAGCAGAACTTTTTTTCTTCAAATTATGTTTTTTATTATCGTCAGTGATGCTCCATGCAAAATTTTGATATGGTAATTCCGTATGGTAGCTACGTTTAAAATTAAATTACTGCAAAGACTTTCAAGACTATAAAAGAAAGTGGTCTTCAGCAACAGTAAGGATGTCGAACACTTCATAAAAAATTGATGAAAGGGGTCCCTGAGAAATAAAAACTATACATTAAAAATAATAATTCTTTATATGTTCCTTTTTATGTAAATTTAAAAATAAAATATTTTTGTTAATAAAAATCAGCATGGTCGTAGCGAGGATAGGGCAGGGGGCAGTTCCCCCTAAAAATAAAAGTATAATTTTTTTATTATTCAAGAAAAAAATTTAAAGCAGTTTTATTTTAATTGAAGGGTTTAATGCAGAAACATGATAAGCCATATAAAATAAAAACTGATATTTTGTGTTATTTCTAGTACATTGTACCACAGTTAAACCTTCTGAAAAGATTTTGGCTTATTTTCAATAAATTGCGAACTTGTATGTATAAATATATTTTTGCAATTATATATTTTATTAAATTTTCTTCTCAAAAACTCGATAAGCCACAAAAGCTACACTTAAAATAAAAACTGAATTTAACTGCGAGTTATATCAAAATTGAAGATTTTGTTGACTAAAATGATGACGGTATGATAGACGAAGATTTCTTATTAATCACTAAAGGAAATATATAAAAAAACATTGAGAAATATTTATTTTTATTTATGTAGCTTTTTATGTTCTTACGAAAATAATTTTAACTTTCAAATTTGTAATGGCTTAGCATGTTTTCCATATAGAAAAATGGTTTGGAAGCTTGTTACCATAAATAACCTTAAAATACTGATGAAGTGTTGATAATCATGATGTTTGTAAGAATTTGTAATTTCTTGTTTCGATGTTTAAATTTTGTTACATCAAGTTATGCAAGAAACACCGATATTCTCCTAATAAAGTAAATTAAGAATACATAGTAGTGAATATACTAATAAAAAAGGAAGACCGCATGAAAATAGCAGTGAAAAAAATCCAAAACGTGGAATCTTTATTACCCTATACTCCACCAATACACCATTGCTTTTATAAAACATTAAAATTAACAAACATAGAAAACGAAGAGGAAATTCCAGAAATTGTTGAAGGGTTATAAATAGTAATAAACGAAACAATAGTGTATATTGTTTCGTTTTTGGTTTACATTTTTTTCTCTTTTATTAATTTTTGAAAATAAATTTTATACAAAAACATGATAAAATACATTTTTTTCTAATGATTGGTTTCCACTGTCCTTTCTTCGTTATTTTTTTGACATGTTTTAAAATTCTTCCAAAACGAATAATTACAAGTATTAAAGGTAGGTCCGATTACATGGAACGTCTATTTTATACATTTTTTTAAAGATTCAAATGCGATTATTTCAAAATTTTTATTTTGTGGCTTATCATGTGTCTGCAATAAGCCCTTCCATTAAAAAAAAAATTGAAAATTCAATAAAAGTAATGAAGTTAAATAAAAATATGGTATGTTGTAAAAGTTTTAGCGAAATTTAATAAAAGTACGAACGCATTCATGACCTACCTGCCTGTTGATGAAATATGATGCTGTTAGTCACATGAATTTACGGGAATAATATTGAAAGGTTTTGTCTTCGATTATTTCGGTTCGTGGAAAAGATCTAGCCTCCAATCATCCATTCGATTTAATACTTATTCGCTCAACGATCAAAATCAGCTTACGAATCATCCAGCAGCATGACCTTTCGAATATTGGAAGGTTCGCTGTTTCTACCATATCTCGACTCATTAAAATCATCCTTACAACAGAATATTGGAAGGTTCGCTGTTTCTACCATATCTCGACTCATTAAAATCATCCTTACAACATTAAAATCATCCTTTAAAGCGTGCACTGAAATTTGGTGCAAGAGAAAAAAGAGAAGCTGAATTATGAATTTTTAAACCGCTTTGCTTAAGATTCGCGCAGATTAAAACTTTGATTTCGCTTTTTTAAGAACGTTTAATTCAATAAAGTTTCGAATTTAATTTAAATTTTTCTTAATAAATGCAACATATAAATAAAATTATTTTATTTATCAGCTTCATGAAACAATAATTGGTCGTCCCTACCTGAATAAAATCCTGGCTGCGCCCATGACAAAGAGACTACTGGTTCAAAAGATTTCATCATTTTTGGAGCAGTCAGTTTTGTTCGACGCAGTCCTTATTGATAAAATTGTAAAATATACCTTTAAATTATTAAGTTTGGTAAAGTGTAAAATAAAAAATAGATCTGTGGCTTATCTACTGAAGCTAATATAATTTTGTCTGATTTCTGTATGAGATCAATCGAATGCATGAAAGAAATACACATTTACGACATCGATGAGATAGATGTTCAACCAAAAAGAGCCTATCTGTGAGATAAAATACATTAATTTAAGATACAAAATAGACTACGTGAAGTATAAGGTCAGATACAGAGTAGTTTTGCCAAGAACTTTTATTTTTTTGATAACGTTTTTATCACCGTTGGCGCAACAACTTACACGTATGTGAATCAAAAGCGAAATTTGTTGATAATTCAAATACGAGTACTCTTCAGCTGGTGTCGCAAATGTTTTTCGTTGTGGCATTAACTACAAAATTGTTGGCATAACAGCGTTTTCTTGGACTGCAATAGGAATAAAGATAATTTTTTTTTTTTGCAAATACCCATGTTTTTATATAATTTACAATGCACCGTCACCGTCACCGATTCCGTGTGCCATCAGTTTTTCGTGTTTTTCTTTAAACATTGAAAAATGGACTTGGCCATTTTTTAATCTAAGTTTCTCAATTGTATAAATTATGTTTTAATCTAGAAGTTTTATAGTTGATGGAATACATTTTAGTAAACTGTTTTTGTTTTTCTATTTATTATGTTAACATACTTAGTTTCACTCACACAACTCTATAACAAACGTGCTTTCCAACAGATCGCTCCTTCTATAGAACTGCATACATGTGCACATGTCGACGTTTATTTCTTTCCATGTTACTTATATTGTTTCTAAATAATTTTGATTTAATTTTCATCTAACGCACTCAAAGTTTTCTTTCATTCCTCCACCTTTACTCTATGCTAATATTAATGTCTAAAAATATTTATCATATAAATATGTAGATACTTCACACAATCAACTTATGTTTAATATTAATTATTAATGTTAATAGCTTATTGTTAGCGCCAAATTTTCTTTGTGGCCATCCTGCTGCTACTGCTTCGTATGTATATTTCCTCCTTCTTTGCCACAAACAATCGTGCGCTGGGGCAGAAATATAATTATACAATCTTAATGTGTATGTGTGAGCAGAATATTCGGTAGCCAGTAGATACAATTAGCATTATGCTGGGCAGATGTGTCTGATATGATTTGGTTGATGAACCGACATGTCCGTGGTACATCGCCGCAGGGTTATCACCTTTAAGTAGAACACAACAGAAATAAGAATGTTAGAAAGTGGAGAAGAATTAAGCAGTAAGTGAGTTGGAGAGTAAGTTATAATATTGGTTGCTTAATTTTATGGGTTAGTCGTAATTTATTAATAGCTCTACATGAGTAGATATAGATTAATTTCTTATGTCACAATAGTGTGCTTGACTTTACATGTGTGCAAATTATGAGCTTGACAACAAAAATAAATTTATTCGGTATTATATTAAATATTGTTAGTTGCTTTTCTACACATAAATCGATATTAATGTAGTATCATATGAAAAGTCGTATTTTTAGATCACAAGTCATTAAAAAACCGGGCATAATAAATTTTGTTGTTCCATTGATTATAACCAGGGCTAGGATTTCGATGACATGTCATCTTTTTTCTGTTGCTTCTAAGACATTGCCTGGTTATTTAGAACGTCCTTTTATGTTTCCTAAATTCCAAATATAAAAAGTTTTTAGGTCGTTTTTTCGACATTTTTACCATTTTTTATCGGTTTTAGTAACCAGGTAACTTTTGCAAGATTTATATAAAATACATTTCAAGTTAAATAATGTTTTATTTTTGAAGATTTATTTCTTGTCTATTTTTTACGTAATTCTTTGCGTTTTTTAGGTAATTTTTGTCAGTTTTTAAGTCATTTTAGTAATTTTTTGCAGTTTTTTAGGTCATCAAAATCCGAGCCCTGATTATAACTATAAATAATCCCTTGCTCAGGAGAAGGATAATTGTTAAAAGTGATTTCAGTAATTACAGAAAATTCGAATACATCACGGAACTTAAGCGGAAGTTAAAAATGTTTCGATTTTAGGGTCAGTAAAAAATTACATTTTATTGTTATATTTTCACTAGTTAACAGAAAAAAAACCCATTGAAGAAAATATTTTTAAGAATCAAAGCTTTTTGGCGCTAGTTTAAGTTCTGAAAATTAAACGGAAATGATTAAAAGCGGTTAAGATGAAGTGGTGAAGTGAAGTCTATTTGAAAAAATGAGTAGAAGGCGCAAACTTATAAAAATACATTGACAAAGAATTAAAATATTACCAGGTAGTAATATTTAATAAACTTCTAAAATTTATGTATAAATTATTTTCAAAGAAGTTAAAACTTATTGCTTAATTAAAAAGTAAGTAAATAAAAAACTTTATACCGATGTGGATGATGATCTTAACAAGTTGCAAGAAATGAAATTAAATTAAAAAATATGGGAACATTTTCTAAGTTTTTTAACTTCAAAACGAGCATATTTTAACTTTTTAGTTAAACTTTTGAATCAAAATTGCCAAAAATTTCAAACATACAAGAGTTAAAAATTCAACTTTAAGTCTCGTTCCTGTATTTTTTTCAAATAAAAGATTTTAAATTTTAAACTCCTAACTTTTGGTTAAAGCAAATTTTTTTAAAATTTTGTGGCCCGCACACGTAGGCTTTTATTATTCTTTAAATTTGTAAAGCTCGGGCTGGCAGCAACTGAACCCGAGCCGTCTCTGCAGTTCCCGTTTGCAAACTCAGAGCCAGTTGCTGTGTTTAGGACGGAGAGCGCACGCAGAGAAAAAACATAGTTGCAACAACCAACATAGTTCCAACAATGATTGTTGCAAACATGTTCTTAAACTATAACATTTTCTTTGATCATGATAAAATGATTACAACAACCATATTTAGAAAAGGAAGTTTTTTGTAGGAACCAAAATGTTATTGAAACAATCATTATTATCTTATTGGGTCAAAAATAGAATGTTGCAACAACTATATCCAGAATATTATTGAAACAATAATTTTATTTTTTTTTTATTTTCATGCACTCCAATATCCACAGCTATTAATTAAGTTATCTTCAAAGGTTTGCCATTGACTAGGCTGAACAGAAACATTAATTCAATTGAAAAATCTTTTTGATAAAATTTTCTGTCCGAAGCTGGGGTTTGAACCGCGGCTTTTTCGCTTACGAGCCACGCACACTACCACTAAGCCACAGCCGATACCACTGCTCGCCTGACTAATGCCATTCATAAACATGGTACATAAAGTGCATTGTCACAAAAATAGCAATATTTGTGAAAGACAAAATATGGTCAGAAATGCGAAATATGTTTACGGTAAATAGAAATATGTTTGCTACAAGTAAAAAATGTCACTTTTCTGCGTGATTTTTTTAGGATAAGGCGATTTAAAACAAAACACAATAATTGAACAGTTGACAGACGAAACAGCACATATCCAGGAATCGATAAAACTTATTGTGTCTGAATGAAATGAAAGTTTTGCCTGCTAACTGTTCACACACAATAAATTCTTTCGATTTTTGGTTATTTTCTGCTTCGTTTGCCAACAAGAAAAGAATAGTTCAGATAAACATTCAAAATTCTAATATGTTTGTCTCTATAATAATATTAACATTTGTCTGATTGACATAACTACAACATTTTTGTTGCAACTAATAGTTAAGGCAGTCATAGTATGTTGACGATTTCAATGATGCTATGATTTCAACTATAATGTTATTTTTGGTACCACTATTAGTAAATAATGACTTTATTACGGCAAAAATTTGTGTTTGCAGAAATAATACAATAATTTTAGTAAAAAATTATTATTGCAGTAATCATGTCTCAACCATGTCTTTTCTCTGCGTGCGAGCAATTAATCAAGTTTTTTTTTAAGCAGATTCAACATATTGAGTCAGCGCTTAAATATTTCCCAAAAAATATGATTTACTCTGAATTTTTAACCCTTAAATGCCAAAGAATCACGATTTTTACAAAAAATCGTTTTGTGTAAAAATGTAAGGTAAGCACGGTTATCAAGTATTTTTAAAAAAATATTTTTTGAGTAGTTAGTTGCAAAAAAGTGGTTTTATCTTGAACAAAAATTTTTTTATTTGTAAAATTGTTTTTTGGCCCAAAGTACATGCACAGTTTTATTTTTAACGAAATTCATACACGGAGAGAAAAGGCTATCAGTTTATTCTCCATTCGTAGCATTATTTCGCTAGAGTTGATCAAATTTAAAACACATGGTTTTAAGAAAAAAAAAATGTTAAATTCGAGAAACATTTGCATAAAATTCCAGATTCAAGTCTGATATTTGCTTGAAGTGCGAAAAATTTGTTTGATTCGTGATTAAAGTTAGAATAATTTGCTTGATTGGAGAAATTTATTTTACTTGAATTGAGAAAAAATTGCCTGAACTATATTAACTGAAAACTAGAATAATTTGCTTGATTTGAGAAATTTATTTTCCTTTTGATATACATATTGTTTTTATAATTTTTTTACAGAGCAAACCACCAAGCAGACTAGACAAACTGTTTCGTTGATCGAAACCAACTCTTCAGCAGTCTATCCACTTTGATAAGCAAAAACGCACAACCTCTGTTTTATAAAAACAGAATTATTTGTGAGTTTTTTTGCCTTTCAAAGGAATGTTTTTCTACTATTATACTATTTCTGCATCTTCAAATAAACAATTTTCTTAATACTGGAAAATTTTCAATTAAGGAATAAATACCATAATAATGTTAATATTTTAAAAAAAGTGTTTAAAATTAAGAATGATTTAAGGTATTAAGAATTTGTATTTAAATCACAGAAAATCAACATAATAAATAACTCAATTTTAATCAAATGTTAGAGCCAGACCAAAAACACACTGAAACAGCCTGAAGATTTTTCAGCAAATCTAAAAACAACTTCAGTAACCATGCTTTGTTAGTGGTGATTTCCAACAAACTGTTGGACTGTGGCATAGTGCGCTAAAATGCGCTTGCACACAGCGAGCACGGCCCGGGATCGATTCCCGCCGGCATCACAAAGATTTCTGATGAAGCCTGTAGCAGGGCCGAAATTGCAATAAAATCAGCTAGTGATGTTTTCCTTTTCATATTCAAAATGTTGTTTTTGTTGTTTCTTTGGAAAAAATTCGTTAGAGCAATTAATTTTTCTAACCTGACGTAAAGCTCAATAAACGATTTTAAACTATCAAACAACTAGAATTTTTATATAAAATCAAGAATGATTTAAACTATCAAATATTTAGAATTTGTAATTAAATCATAGAAAATCAACATATTTAAAAAAAGTTTAGTTTGAAAATTTCCAAAATTTTTTCTATAAAAAAGTATTATTAATTCTAGTTAAAAAAAAATTAAATTAATATAAATTTATAATATATTTATAAATTTATAATTTATCTAGTTAAAAAAAAATTAAATTAATATAAATTTATAGTGACTTTAAAAACTCAAGTAATACTATATAATATTTTTAATAACCAACTCTCCGTTTGCTTAAATTAAGAAAATTTTTTTTTAATTAAATCTTGTTCCTGGTTCTAGAATCACCGTTTTTATTCTTGTTTCACGCAATCATTTATTTTACTCAATTTTAGAAATAAATGCTTATTATAAAATTTTTTCCTTAACTTTTGTTTTTAAGCTTGATTTGAACAAATGAGACTTTATTTAAAAATTATTAAATCAATCAAAATATTTTCCTAAAAGTAGAATAATATATCGCTCCGTGAAGCCGCAAATAATGTTAAAAAATTGCCCGCGTTTTTTCAAATAAAACTGTTTTTAAAAAAATTTTGTGTTTGTCTGTAGATGCACATTAAAAAAAATTTTTAGAATGCCTTTTATATGCAGTATTTTTTCGCATTGTTTTCGCGAGACGCAATTGAAAAAAAAACCGCACGAAAAAAGTTATGTCCGCGTTTTTGGATCAAATACTCTACAGTGCGGTGTTAAAAGATGTGATTGAGCTGCAAAAGAACTTTGGTTTAACATGTCCGTGCTTTTATTTCGGCCGTTTCTATTTCAAGGATCGGCTCAGCAACAATTGAATCGTTTATCTTAGAAACATAATAAGTCTACATATATTTTTTCAAATATACGTTTTTGTTTGGATAGACCTATAATCCTATAATTTATTATTATTTTAATTTGCTTTGATTAAAAATACTACTTAAATCTAACTGTTTTCATCTGATTAAATAGCACCTAATTCTGTTTATTGCTTAAACATCATAATTATTATTATTATTATTATTATTCTTTATTCTCGTATTTAGTAGATGTTTACAAAAAGTCTGAAATATTTTTTTTTATCCTTAATTTTGCGGGCTCAAGGTCCAAATTATTAAAAATGAAAAACTTAAATAGTTAGTAGTCGAAATATTGGTTAATTAAAATTAAAAATGAAAACTATTTAAGTTTTTCATTTTTAATAATTTGGACCTTGAGCCCGCAAAATTAAGGATAAAATTTACTTCAAAAAGGTCGTTAAACAAATAAAATATATTTTTTTTATTTTTTATTTTGAGATTTTTAAGATTTTTCAATATTCATTCTCTGAAGTTCTAACACAGATCCTTAGAAAAAAAAAAATCAATGGAAATTCTTTAATTTGTGAAAGGCGTCGTTTTTATTGATTCCTGAAGAATTAAATTTTCGGCACTTAACTACTTTCTACTGCAAAGGAAGCCATAGATGGCTTTTCATTTTTAAATTCGAATTTCCAACGGATATTAGAAGAAACGAACAAGAACAGTTATTAAAATGCATTAGTAGACACTTGTTAATGTGTGCTGAATATTGTTCTCTTTTTTTCACATCCGCTAAGAAAATTTATTTTTAGTTTATCAGTTATTTTAGTTTTAGTTTATTTGTTTTTAATTCAGAAAAACAGAGAGTTCAGAAAATAAAACATTGATTTTTCCAAGTAACGTGTAAGTAAGTTTACTTGTGTAATTTTTTTTATAAAGTTTACAGCCTACCAGTGTTGTGAATATTGACGATTTTTGATACCAATAATAAAGTAACAATTTTCTTTTATTTTTATGCCAAAAATTACGATTTTTAGTTGACTCATTTTTTTTACTATTTAAAATTTAAGTTGGCAAGAGATTCAAGTTCAGATTCAAATTTAATTTCATCAACTTAACTTGGGCCGTGATAGCGTTCTGCGTTGTTGCTCTAGCTGTCAAACTGTAACAATATTGAAGTATGTGTGGCCTTTAATGTTTTATTTTCTTGCTTTCTTTGTTTCTTGCGGTTTGCCGCCAAGCGCAGTTCGATTGAATTATATTGCAGTTCAAATTAAGTATTTTATTCTGCAGTTTCTACTAAAAAATTAAGCGTTATTTCCAATCTTGATATAAAATTATCTTGAGGTAAAATAGTACCTTGAAATTAAATTTTACTCAGAGTTCTTCATGAATTTCAAACTCTAATTAAATCTAATAATTTTTTACCATTTTAATACATCTCTTCAAAAAGTCAATTTATTTTTAAAGATGTTATTTCATTTTTTATTTAAACCTAAGTGTTCTTATCTTTATAAATAAATATGCTTTTGAAGAAAAATTTTATGTGTTGCAGTCAGCGGCGGATCTGGAAAAAATCTTGGGGGGGGGGGGGTAAATTACCAAAGTCACACATTTTCGATTTGAGAAAATGTTGTCTTTTTACAAATAAAAAAATTGTACTTTTTTGAAATGAAATTATCGAATTGTGTAAGAAGCAATTTTCCCAGACACATACACGCACATTTCTGTATTTATTTATATTTCCCTTTTTCTGGAATATCTTAGCGAAAAGTAAATAGAAACTCTAAGTTTGACTAATTTTGGAATTAAGGTTGATTTATTAAAATTTTTCACATTTATTCCATTATAAAACATTGCACAATTATATTTTCAAATATGTGCAATGAAAAAACATAGTACTTTTCAATAAAAAAAATAAAGGAATTTGAAACTTATTGTTCTGACGTTACGACTATGATATGGTACACTTTGAAAAATAAATGAACAATACAAAATGTATACTGATTATTAGATAGTCATTAGATAGAGACAAAATTATATGACAAAATCATCGCAGCGCTTCTTTTTTGCGGCAAAGTTATCAATAACTTCGTTAATATTTATTTTAATGCCTCTATGAATATGCAATAATGCGAGTCCATTCAATCGTTCTTGTTGCATAGTTGAACGTAACCATGTTTTTAATCGTCGCAGTGTAGAAAAACTTCGCTCAGCTGTTGCTACACTGATAGGAAGCGTGGCAAAGATAGCAAACGTTTTAGAAATTAGTGGAAAAATGTCATTGTCACAAAGAGTAAAAACGGTGTTGATATCATTAACCTTAGTTTCGCTCTCCCATTTACACTGCCAAATTTGAAGTTCATGAAATAATTGAATTGGAATTAGTTCCTTATTACCGTCACAAAATGGAATTATTATCTTAGAAATGTTAACACTCAAATTGTTTAGCTTTTCATTGTTGTGTTTATCAATTATGTTTGGCAGGATTTCGTTTACATATAGTTTTTGGAAAAAATTTTCGCTGAAACGAGCCGCCATATCAGCAATGATATCATCTAGTAATGGTATAAATATGGAAATTCGAAAGTAGTCTTCTGGTGTTGAAACGCTGACATTACAACGATGACCCTGTCTTCCAGCAATACGAGGTATATTAATTGATATACCTAAACTCAAGTATACATATTTTTTCAGGTGATTACAGATCATGTTATTTTGCAAGCAAAATGGTCCTACTCTTCTCGCATCGCTTCATAAAAACGCCACGTACACACAAATGACGTCACAAAACAAAAAAAAACAAATTTTTTTTAAAGTACTATAATAATTGAAGCGCTCTCGCGAATAACGTAAATAAACGACAAAATTGTAATTGTTCACTTGTATTTATTTTACAAGCACTTTTATTCATTTTTATTAACCTTTTTTAGTATGCGATAAAAATACCCCAAACTGCTCAACTGCTTACTCAGTTCTGTTTATATATAATATAAGAGAGTGATTCTCACAGTTATTTGCAAAAAAAGAAATGTCGTCTACAACGTTATTCGCGATTATGCTTCAAATTAAATTAAATTAAAAACGCCTTTAGAATCGCTTATGTATACATAAAAGTACTCTTAAGTTGTGGGTACAATTATTTACTTCAAATAAAATATTAAAAAGTAAAGTATTTAAAAGTTCTTGGGGGGTAATTACCCCCTTTACCCCCCTTGTATCCGCGCCTGGTTGCATTACTGATTTGCAGTAAATGACGATCTTGACGATTTTTATGGTGTGAAAATTACGATTTTTATTTTTTTTTTCATCCCATCCCTGTAACCTACTGATATTTATTTTTTGTGATTGTTTTTCAATTGTATATGCAAAACTCATGAAATAAGTTCCTTCAGCCATGAGAAGGAATGAGGTACGCATTCCTTCGAACAGCCATATATGACGTCTAACGGAAACGGACCTACTTTTTTAAAAAAATTTTGTTTGCGTATCTTATTATTCCATTTCAAATATAAATCCAACAAAAAATATTTTTTTTTCTGGCTGGACCATAATGAGTGCAGTAGAGGGTTAAGTTGTTTCTGAAAACAACGATTCAGTTATAGTTGGTAGCGATCTTTCAATATGGTTTTATTGCGTTTGAGCAGCATACCCATAACTTACGACATCCAAATGATCCCACTAAATACTTTACAAGGATATACCTTAATATTTTGATATACATACATTTATAAACATAAATTTTTTTCTAACTTATCTAAGGAACTTATCTCCAGATTTAAACGTAAGCGCACAAAATAACATATTAAATTAAGCCAACAGCTTCATGAGCTCCCACAATTACTTAGTTCAAAAATAATGCTTCAATTCCAATCTTAAGGCAAGTGATGAAAAAAAAAAAAATCCATTTTCATGAAGTGATTCAGTTTATAAAAATTAACTGCTGTATTTTACATGCTGCAAATTCTTTGCAAATACGTGGTGTTAACCGCAATCAATTCATCCACCTTTGGTTAAAGCTGCTTACGACCCACAAACAATGAGAACTTACAATAACACAAAGGCAAATAGCTAGCCTTATTTACCCTTAATCACCTAACCAAGTCGAGACCCCTGCGTCAGCAGCTACATACCGAAGTGTAAGCCATGCCAACATAATGAACCAATAAAAGGAATTTATGAAAATTACAAAACCAGAGAGTGGATTTTCGGAAATCACTATGTTTAACCGCAAGCCAACATAGCTTCACGTACGCTTACCTACAACGACATAATTAATGGTTAGGGTTAGTTGGTATTACAAGTGTTGGTAGCAAGTGGTTACGAGCAGCTATTAAAAAAGCATGTTTTGAACCATTTTTAGCAAAAAATATTACGTGGCTATCAAATAAATGAAAAACAATTTTGAATCTGTGTACAAAAAGAGTGACCTAGATCTCTAGCCAAGACGGAACACAAGCTCCCACGGTTTCTTGCTTAAAATCCATAAGCTAGGTAGTAGTAAATAGTCTGTTTCTTTCAACATTTTTTAAATTCAAAGATTTTTAGAATTACTTCAATTCAAGACAGCACGCCTCTAAAAAAATTGTTTAACCCTTGTGATGGCACTTGGCTCACCGGTGAGCTTTCATGTGTTTAACTTGGCCTTGTAGCCATATTTTTGCATTTACCAGGTTGGGGCTCAGTGACATCTCCTAAATATGTGTTTTAAGCTGTTCGCTGAACACAAAGCTTTTTCTTAATATGTTGGACATTACAGCGTTGGAAAGTAATGTTAATACCACGGTAACCTTAGCAACAAGGCTAGGACGCAAGGAGAATACTAACTAGCAAGGAATTACCTTTGACTGGACCGAAGTTAAAATAACCCCAAGGCCGTTTTTCAGTTTATTCAAAGTCTTGAGTGTTGTATTCTTTTGGTGACGTCACTTTATAGAACGTGTTTTTTATCCAAACATTTCTCATTTGAAATTCAGAGTACTTTTTATTCATTAAAGCTTATGTGCCATTCGACTCGCGTCGTTTCTTCTCCTAATTGTATTTGTGGTCCATCCGCTGATGCGACTGACACAATTAAAGTACAGTTTTTAAGTAGAATCAAAAAGATTCGTAATTTGTGATGGCGTTATAAATCTTACAATTTGGCCAAATATTTTCCTCTTCACTGAGGATTCTTCTTGAGCTAGGGAAGCCTAGTTTTAGGAGTAACTTAAATTTAAAAAAAGCTTATGTGCACAATATCAAGTCTGAATATTAACTTTTTTAATTTATAAAGGTTTTACAATTATGATGACGTCACTTCGTATAGAAAGTGGACGGAATTTTCAGTTTCTCTAATGCCGTGGTTATGCTAGCCAAACATGATTGCCGAACATTTTTTGTTGTTATTGTTTCACGTATAAAATGAAGAAATGAACTTTTTCTCATATTCATTTTCTCGCTCTCCGACCGAACATTTTGATTGCTGATTGAAACGCCAAACATGCCGAACTTTCCAGTGTTGGCTGTAGTCATTTTGTATAATAGCATCAAAAAAGTAGGTAAAAGTATTAAAAAGTGAAGTTGATTGTGTCTTCAAGTAACCCTTAACATAAACAGCTAGCTAGCATGTCAGATATATGCAAACCATTTTGTTTAAGATATTATAATAAAAATTCAGAGTAAGTAATATCAGTTCGTATATTTTAATTCGTTAATTTTAAGTACAAAAATGCAAATTAGGGTTGTGCTTTTTTGTGTTTTGACATACTATTACATATAATGCAACTGTACCACCAATCATAGCATAACCACCAAACAAACATTTCAGCGAAGAGAACAAATTAACAAAAATGAACACCGAACATGTTACATGCTTAAAGCTTTTGTTAATGCTCTTAAATTGTTCCTTATGCCGTGGTTATGCTAGCCAAACATTTTTGTTGTTATTGTTTCACGTATAAAATGAAGAAATGAACTTTTTCTCATATTCATTTTCTCGCTCTCGGACCGAACATTTTGATTGCTGATTGAAACGCCAAACATGCCGAACTTTCCAGTGTTGGCTGCAGTCATTTTGTATAATAGCATCAAAAAAGTAGGTAAAAGTATTAAAAAGTGAAGTTGATTGTGTCTTCAAGTAACGCTTAACATACACAGCTAGCTAGCATGTCAGATATATGCAAACCATTTTGTTTAAGATATTATAATAAAAATTCAGAGTAAGTAATATCAGTTCGTATATTTTAATTCGTTAATTTTAAGTACAAAAATGCAAATTAGGGTTGTGCTTTTTTGTGTTTTGACATACTATTACATATAATGCAACTGTGCCACAATCATAGCATAACCACCAAACAAACATTTCAGCGAAGAGAACAAATTAACAAAAATGAACACCGAACATGTTTGGCTAGCATAACCACGGCATAACAGAAATCCAAACATCGAGTGCATAGTTAAGATTTAAACTAATTTGCAAACTTTAAAGCAGTGATGGGCACACACATGTTATCATGTTCTTTGCTGGTGCGTGAAGCAGAGAAAAACAAAGAGCAACTTGGCGTTCGTCAGTTTTAAGCTGGAAGTTCATCGATGCAGATATGTTTTGCGTTCGTCTACTCGGTGGCGCAATTTTATTAAGTATGTGAAAGCTAATGTGAGCGAATTTAATGCTTGTCAACTTTTCTTGCGTAAATTGCGTTTTTGTCAGCATGTTACAAATACAAATCATATTCCCATTCTTCAGGCATAATTTATATTTGTGCATTTGTAAAATTGCGCAGCCAGACCTAGCTACAGCAAGTGCTCAACATCAACTGACTTGATTTGCTTACAGTGCACCCTAAACAAGTGCGCGTTGCGCTGCGTACCCAAGCGCTACGCAATTTTATTTTGCGCTTAACCTAAACAAGTGCGCTGGGAAAAAAACTGCTGCTCTCGAACCAGCTCAGTCTGATGGTTTAAAAATATTAAAGAAACTTTTAGTATTGTGTAAAAATCTATTAATATTGCAAATACTTCCATTTGCAATTGAGATTAATTAACTAATAGTAGCTGATCGCTCTTTGTTATAATACTTTGGTTTTATGCAGCCAACTTCACATCCGCACGCACTGTCAAAATTGGAAATTCGATTCATGTTGCGGTAGTCCGGTGCGTGTTTCGGTAGGCTTTATACAAAATGTAAATACGTGCTTGAGCCGATTTTGACAGTTAAACCACGCACGCGCACTTGTTTAGGGTGGACTGTTAGCAAAAATCGAAACAAAGCAACAGCCGAACGCACACGATTGAAAGCCACACGAAGAAACTTATAGTGTACATGTGTCGACGTCGCTCAAGCAGCATTTTGTTTTCAAACACGTGTGTTTGGGAAATTAAAATGTGCCCGACACTGTTCTAAAGTCATTGTACTAATTTTTGTTGAAATTATTCCATAATTTTTTCCATTTTACTGATCTCATAAAGTCAATTTGTATGGGAGATAGCCGTGGTTTTCATTCAACTTTTGCAAATGTCATACTTAAAATGTATATTAGGTATAAAGGGTTAAAGCTTATTTGCAAAATTTTAAATCATTGTATTCTTTTTTGTGGAATTTTAAAAGATTTTGCCGTTATGGTAAAGCCACTTTGTATGGGAGGTAGGCGTGGTTTTCATCCGATTTTAATCATTTTCAAACTTGATCTGTATTTTTGAATATAAGGCTTATGTATTGAATTTCGTTACGATAGCTCTAAAATTACGGCTGTTATCGTTATCACAGACGGACAGACGGACATGGCTAAATTGATGCAGGAGATGATGCTGATCAATAATATATATATATTTTTCTATACCTGCCACGCCTCTTTCTGTGCGTTACAAACGGAGTGACAAAGTTAATATACCCCTTACGCATTTTTATATACGTTGAAGTATAATGATCGTCGCAAGTATCTGCATAAGCTAGTCATTGTCTTCCTAATGCCTCAAGTTATAGAGAGGGCATAAAATGAAAAAGTATGGAGGGGCAAGCTCTTTGCAAAGTACGCTCGGATACAAATAAGACACCTTCGAAATCACAGATACTTATCAAGTTCAAGAAAAGGAATGCACGGGGACGACTCAAGGACTTAAGCAAATGCGGATATTGCATAGAAAAAGTCCCGTAAGCAGTACTATGCCTCCAAAAAACTCATTTAAGCTAAACTCATTTCAGCTAACATCGGCTGCTGCATCAACTGTCCAATCGAAAATGGCAACAGATATACATTCGAAACCTTTTGCTGTTCACAACATTGTATTTCTACCTCATAAAATGCAATTTTTTGCTATTACCCACTGTCTCCACTTACAATATTTGATTGCATGCAGACTGTCAAATTGAATTTCATGATATCCAGATTTTGTGCTATAATATTTAGGTGGGCACTTTATCTCATGAAATTTGATTTTGGAATTGTTTGTCAAAGCTTATTAAATTAATATTTTCTTCCATTTGCCATTCCATTTTATGTTTTTTCACTCTTTTAATGCTTTTTCATTATTTTTTGTTTGAAAAGTTCTGAAAATGCACACACCTACGTATTTTACTGAAAAGTGACAGCTCAGCTCATGAAATATATCTCAAAATATATTTCAAGAGATATATTTCATGATATGAACAGTTGCATGATATGAGTGGTCTACACTTGAGATAAATATCATGAAAATTAATTTGACAGTTCGCATGCAATCAAATATTGTATGTGGAGACACTAGGTTAAAAGCATGGTTTTTTACCTAATAATAAGCTTTTTAAATAGGCCCGCCCGAAAGAGGGATATTGGGTTAAGAGCCCTTAGTGGGAAAGAAGTATTAAAACATTTTCATATTAACTCCAAATTTGCACGAATAAAAAGTTTTGCGTGGTAAAGTTCCCTTTTTAAAAAAAAAATGTTATACCCAAATCTACCACCCTACTCAAGAGAAAATCCTGTAGGAGTTTCTTACATACCTTCTGCAATATTTTATATACATCCTTCGGTACCTAATGTACCTAATAAGGTACCTAATGTAAGGTATAATTGACTTCCGCATAAAAAAATTAGTGTAATTTATGGCGGCTCACCGATGAGCCCGGTGTCCATTAAATTAGTGTTGGCATGCTGTCAACACAAAGGTTAAACGAGTAAAACTGTTTATAAAAAAGTAGGTAAATAAATTTTTTCTATTAAATTCTACGTGGATGTAGTGGTTTTTTGATAAAAGCTTAGTCGAGTTAATTTGATGAGTCAGTGACTTTTTTAATAAAAGCTATTTATTTTTTGGCAAAAAAGCGTTTTATTTCTCCACATTGTCTCCCTTAAATATCGATACATCTAGTTCAGCTACATTTTTTTCCTTCCAAATAATAGGTTTTATAAAGGCACTTTACCAATAAAAGTACCAGCGTTTGCTCCAGTGATGACCTCTACAATCGATTCAAATCCCTTGCCACTGAGCCATTTTTTCGATGTGTAAATAGGAAATAGTCGCAGGGGACTAAATCTGGAGGATATGGTGTATGGGGTTACAGTTCGTAGAACAATTTTTGGATTTTTGCCATGGCGACTACAGACGTGTGCTACTTTGCTTTTTTATGGTGGAACAGAACTTGTTTCTTCCTCCAATGCAGTCTTTTTTGCAGCTAATCAATGTCAAATTTGTACAACAACTGTGAATAATATTAGCTTATCCATGTCTTAATATTCACGTAAAATGTGAAGTACCCGCTGAGTTGAGATGCCGCACTTTCATTCTTAGTCTAATATCATTCCATTGATTTTATCGACGATCTCTGGTGTGATGTGTTTACCATTGAAAGACAGGCAGAAAAATAGGCAGACGAATCAAGCTTAACGGCTTTTGTGTCATAAGGTTAACTACACTTACTTAACCTAAAGATAGATGATTACATGGATGAAGCAATGATAAGCTCTGAAGAGATAATATTAAATTTAAATTATTTAATTTGTCATTTTTTATTTCACATATCACCAAAAATAATTATTATTACTGGCACCAACATGTAACGAGTTCTAGAATTTTCTTTTTTTAGTTTGGATGCGATATTAAAAATTAAAACATTAGTAATAACCAGGGCTAGGATTTCGATCAAATGACATCTTTTTTCTACTGCTTCTAAGACATTTCCCTATCTATTTATCTAGAACGTCAATTTATGTGTCCTAAATTACAAATATGAAAACTTTTTAGGTCATTTTATCATCATTTTTTGTCAGTTTTAAATTTTAGGTAATTTTTACTAGATTTAAGGCATTTTTTGGTAATTTTTAGCGATTTTTGAGTTAATTTGTTGTCATTTTTGAACATTTTTCATTTTTAGAGCATATTTTGAGTTTTTAGGTCATTTTAGCGAAATTTTAATACAATTTATTTTTCGTTTTTTCGTATTAAAAAATATGAAAATATTAATTTTTAAACATATTCCTTTAACCCATTTTGTACGAGTGGTTGAGATCTCGACCACAAACTATTGCTGTTTTTCATTAAATAATAAAATATATTAGGTGATGGAATTAAATTATTTTTTTTAATTATAATTATTTTTGGCGTATTGGCTTTCCGACCTAAAGTTTTTTACCAACCCCTCCCCTTTTCAAAGTTCCATCTGGGAGGACACAAGAATAGACTAAAAATAGCCTATTGTCAAAATAATTGTAACTACTTGCATAAAATAGAAAAATAAAAAAGGGTTATTGATTTATAAAGCTAACAGTTCAAATACAGGGTCCACCAAATAATTTTTTTTTTGAAAATTCTATTAAAAAAAACTACTAAATATTTTCTCAAATTTCTTTTCTTATTTGAAAGTAAAATCTTTCCGGTTAATAAAGAAAAATAATTTCATTCAAATGGCTGCCTCGGCTGGCCATGCAGTAGCCTACACGATCGGTCCAATTTTTAAGCACATTATCGATTGTGTGCAGCTGTATTTCACCAATGGCTTCACGAATATTGTCCTTTAAAGCGTCAATTGTCTCTGGCTTGTCAGCGTAACACTTATCTTTGAGAGCACCCCTTAAATAATAGTCCAACGGTGTCAAATCGCAGCTCCGAGGTGGCCAAACGATATCAGCTCTGCGGCTGATAATGCGATCTTCAAAAACAGGGCGCAAAACATCGAGTGTAGCTTCGGCTGTGTGGCACGTAGCGCCGTCCTGTTGAAACCAAATGTTGCCAATAACCTCCTCTTCAATTTTTGTGAACGAAAATTCGTTCAACATGGCCCGATAACGATCGCCTTTGACTGCAACGGCCACTCCTTGCTCATTTTCGAAGATAAATGGCCTGATGATTTTCAAAGTAAGGTCGCAATATTTCCCAGCGTTGTTCAAGCGTATACACAACCATATTCGTTCAGCGGAAGGATAAAACTAATTATCTGTCAAATCAGACATGAGCTAAGTGTTACCATTCACGAAATAAGCACTAGTTGAAAAAAAAAACGTTAGATGGCGCACCCTGTACATTTCAATATATACAAACTAGTTATTACAGCTGATTGCTGATTGCCAGGCAGCCTCGAACATGGCTGGTCGAGATCTCGACCGCTGGGATAATTAGCGTTAAAAATTTGTTCAATGTAGCCAAGTTTAAAACGATGATTGGAGAGTTAAAATGTCAAATTTTCGCTGTCTTTTATATGCCGGCTTGGAAATTTGACATTCAATAATAATGTCCAACTAACACATTGAGTTTACCCCAAAATTGCGAGTGTAGAATTAAATGCCTACAAATTTGTAATTTCTGTAAAATTTTTTGCTGTACACCAAGCCAATCTTATTGCTAATTACAATAAGTATATGGGCGGGGTTGACTTGCATGATAATGCAGTCGCTAATTAGCGGATTGGAATCAGAGGCAGAAAGTGGAGATGGCCACTTTGGCCAGAAGCCCATGAGCCAAGTTGATTTCAAGAACTCCGTAACAAAAACTCTGTTGTTATCCGTCGAACCGGTAACAAACACCGAATTAACTTCTGATGAAGAAAATGGAAGTGACGAAGGCTTCATAGACCGCCCAACATCATTGCCCAAAATAAAAGGTATGCACATGTCTGTGCGTGTAAGCCACTGCTATCGCTAATGTAAAATATGCAAGAAGCATACTGCCTATACTTGTGCTAGGTGTGATATAAATTTACATGTGGGTAATTGCTTCAAAGTCTATCACAGAAATTTAAAAGAACTTTGTTTTTGAACCATTTTTGAATAAAAAAAAACCTACATCAATAAATAAAA
This sequence comes from Dichetophora obliterata, assembly GCA_963920525.1. Classification (NCBI taxonomy): domain Eukaryota; kingdom Metazoa; phylum Arthropoda; class Insecta; order Diptera; family Sciomyzidae; genus Dichetophora; species Dichetophora obliterata. Next base: position 87,946,302 of record OY986437.1, read on the forward strand.
ATAATGTCTAAATTCCTCGATCTTTTTATTCATCTGTAGCTTTAGCTCTCATATTTACTTATCTTAATTAACCCGTTTTCATAATGAAATTTATTTCCCATTTATATTGTTATATTTCATATCACGCAGAAAATTGATTGCTCTAATTATCCCAGCGGTCAATATCTCTACCAGCAGTTTGCACAGGTGATCACAGGTAAAAAAAACATCCAAAAATTATTTTTAGCCTATTTCTAACTATCCCTGAAAATTTCATTAAGATATTAACACATTTATGTAGTCTGGTACAAAGTGGGCTAACAATAGAGTCTTTTCAAACAAAAACATTACCTATAAAAAAAGGAGTAGCTTTGTTTATAGACCTCGTTGAAAAAACTCTGCGCGTGGTGAAACTGACGAAAGGGTATGTAGAAAGATGAGACGTGTTTGATAAAAGCTCAGGATATGCTAGTTTTAATTAACTCTATTTTTATGCTCTCTTACTGAAATATTAAGGGTACAAATTTTAACAGATACTATGAAATTAAAAGAGGAACTTACATTTTCCTATCGTCAGTGCAGAAGTAGAAAGAAGTTTTGCTGTTTACAAAAACATTTTGCCAGACAATCGACGTTCCTTCAATTTTAATAACTTATTTTAGGTTATTTTTGTCAGTTTTAAGATCATTTTCTGCAGTTTTTAGGTCAATCCCAGATTTAAGTCATCAAAATCCGAGCCCTGGTAATAACATTTATTTTAAGCGCAATTGTGTTTTCCAATTAAACTTATATCTTCATACTATATACAGGGTTGCTAATATTCGAAGCGCCTATTTTATTTTTAAATAAATCAAAGAAACCACAATTTTTTGTCTGTTCGTCATGAATATCATTTAATTGGGTTCAAGTAGATTTGCTTACATTATTTCTTGAATATGATGTCTCGTAAATGGTCACCATTGGCCTCTACGACATATTGTGCCCGTTTTGCAGCATTTTCCATGGTTTTCTTCAACATTTCGATGGGAATGGCGGTTATTTCTTGACGGATGTTGGTTTTCAGCTCTTCTAGGGTCTTTGGCTTGTTGACGTAAACCTTTGATTTCAAATAACCCCACAAAAAGAAGTCTGGAGGCGTTAAATCTGGTGATCTTGGCGACCAATCGAAATCACCATTTTTTGACATCAAACGGCCAGGGAACAATTGCTTCAAAAAATCGATTGTAGTGCGGCTTGTGTGTGGTGGCGCGCCGTCTTGTTGAAACCAGTATACACTTTCGACGAACGATTGGCATGAAAAAATTGTTTATCATATCGCGATAACGCTCCTGATTGACAGTAACTCTGTGGCCATTATCATCTTCGAAAAAGAACGGCCCAATGAGCATTTTAGCACAAACGCCGCACCAAACAGTGACTTTTGCATCGTGAAGAGGTACCTCTTGAATCTCTTGTGGATTTTCAGTGGCATAAATATGGCAATTTTGTTTGTTTACCGTTCCGTTCAACTGAAAATGAGCTTCATCGCTCATGATAATTTTATGCCAAAATTGCTCGTCTTCTTCAGCCATTTCGATGACTCTTTGGGCCCATTCCAATCGACGTGGCTTATCGGTAGGCAACAATTTGTTTACCAATTGAATTTTGTACGGAAACAAATTCAAATCAACACATAAAATGCGTTGTAAAGTGGATCGGGGAATGCCGAGCTGCTGAGAACGGCGATTTTGGGATGTTGTTGGTGACTGCTCAATACTGGCTGGTAAGGCTGCAATATTCTCATCCGATCGCGTTGGTCGCTTTTTATTTGGCCTCTTTGGGTTACCAAGAGTATTACCAGTTGTAAATCTTTCATACAAACGATAAATTGTTTTCTTGGAAGGCGCACTTTTCACTTTATTTATTTTTTTGAAAGCACGTTGAGTTTTCACTATTGACTTGTTTTGTTGAATGTAAATTTCAACAATTTTAGAGCGTTCGCGTGGCGTGTACTGTTCCATTGTAAACATTTGCTTGGAATGACGCTTCAAACGCGGTATGTCATTAGTCGATTTGGCATCACTGCGGAAAGTTATAGTGTTGCCAGATGGGCACTTCGAATATTGGCAACCCTGTATAACCTTTATTTTCTTATTACCTCAATTATATTTGGCTCTCACGAACTTTTTACATAATTTTTACTCATTTATGCAAATGTCTGCATCTTTTTACAGATGTTTCTTTTATGTTATTTTTTTCCGGTACAAATTCACAATTCAAACTCATTATGAGCACAATCTGACAGTTCAGACTAAATCATTTTTAAATTTAACAAGTAAAACTTTATCAAAGAAATGTAGAGCCAATGATGAGTGCTGCTGTTTCTGTTGCTGCTACTGATGATGTTCTGATGATGCAGCAAAAAAAAAAACATAAAGATAAGATCTAAAGCAAATTTGCTGACAGCTGGGATTAAAGCAGACAAATAAGCGGAAATACGAAAAATTGTTTTCGAATCAGATTTTAAGTAAATCTATAAAAAACAACAATAGCTACCATAATTACAACACCGACAGCTAGTCGCATATAATGAAAATCGAGCTGAAAATTGTTTAAGCTTTAAAAAACCTGCTTTTTGGTTTTGAATGCTTTTTATTTCATTATCTGCTTTTTGAACTTTTAAAAAAAACAACAAAAATAAAAGCCTCGAAAGCAATTAGCTAATCGTTCCAATAACTTGGTAAGCTAATAGTTTTTTGCGTTGGTCTCTAACGGTACTAAGTTTTCGCCTGAAACGCTTAGCTGCATGTGTGCAAAGTTAACAAATATTTCCACCGAAATGCAATATTGTGCAATATTCATTAAATCCCACAGATAAAAACAAACACACATAACCACCATTCATACATACCTTTGAATATATGCACCAACACACTGGCAGGTTGTGTGTTGCTCGCTACACATGTAAAGTTTCCAGAATGTTCCCGCCGCGTCCGCAAAATCGTCAGTTCGGATGATTGAAAATCTGTAGGAAAATTGGAAATACACAGAAAAAAAAAATAGAAGAAAAGTAATTTAGATGATTAATAAAAAAAGCAATTTAAGCTTTACTCTTTGCATATGGAAATTTATTTTATTTACTAAAGCTAAATAACAAAAAAAAAAACAAATATTTTAGCTATTTGCAACGAATACTGATGATAACGCCATTAAATCCCCGTCGTAGAGAAGAAAAATCGTTTGCTTTAGTTTCGCAAAGAGAGTTTTATTGGTAGCTAGATATTAGTTAAAAACAAGTTAGTTGATGAGCAGCAATAAATTAGCCAAACGTCTAAGGACCAAATTCAAATGATTGTCTTATTATGATAAATGAAGAAACTTTGACCGCAAAATTAACTGTTTCCCTTTTTACTTATTCGCTTTACTAACATCACACTAATGACTTAATTATAGGCCATTAATTTTTTGGCTTCTCATTAAATATTATTAAAGCATGGCTTTTTTGCTATTTCATTTACTAAAAATCAAACTGTTTTATTCAAACATTCGGAAATTTTATTCATGAGACTTTCAGGGGTGCATTTACCATAAGGCTAAGTAGGCTGGAGTCTAGGGCGGCAAATTTTTGGGGGCGGCAATATTTTCGGGGCGGTAAATTTTTGAGCGGAAATAAATGTAAAATGTAAACGCACAATCATTATTATATAAAACACTATATATTGCAAGCCACAGTGGTTTGCGGCTTTGCCACGGCTTCTTTATTACCCAGTAGTTCGCGGCATCATTGACGAACTTTTCGTGATGATTTCTTAAAGAAAGTTTCTGCATGAGCTGCTGGACTTAAAAAAAAATTCATACAAAATATAATGCAAAGTAGCGGTTGTCTGCGCCTAACTTTTTACACTCTATTACAACAACTTCATGATATTCATGATTGTTGTAATTCGCCGAATCGTTCAGAGGCTAAACTGTAGAGTTCGCAAACTATCGATGAAACTATCGATACTATCGATAATTTCACACTATCGATACTATCGATAATTTAACTCAATCGTGACTATCGATAGTTTTGGACTGACTGTCGATGGTTTGCGATAGTATTTAAATATTCATTGACATCACTGATTTTGACAATTTGGTAAAATTTTTTGTTTTGTAGAGTAAAAGCGCAGGCGATGATTCTTTTAAATGTATGAGCATTGTGTTGATTTGGAAGATGGGTGATAGTTAGAGGTTAAAAAGATGGAGTAGTTTCGGTGAAGAAATGTTTTAAATTTGCACAGCTCAAAACTGACGGGAACACGCTCGCAGGGAGACTATTCCACAACTTTACCGTACGACTAAAGAACGAATTATCACTACAACTTTTCATTCAACTCTACTTTTCATTAACAAAACTTCCTCAATATTTCGATATTGGGTTCGTGCATGATAAATCCCGACGTTTCTGCATTGCTTCTTGCACGAATTTAGAACATTTATATGACATTTTCGTCAATGAAATGTATGGCCAAATCAGCATATTTCGTCAAAGATCAAGAAAAATCGTACATGATTCATTTGAGATTTCTTCAAAACTGGAACTACTGAGTAGTTTCCTTGAAACAATACATATCCAAAAAAAATAAATATTTTTTATTTCGCTTGGAGCACAGCACTTCATGTACATTAAGCCGGATCGATTTGTATGGAGAAAAAAGTCAGCCGGACAGCGACTCAAAAGTTAGAGGGACTCTTAGAAACTATTTCGGCATAATTTTTTGTTAATCAGATAAGTCCCCATGGAGCGGTTTTAGTTCTCTTGAACCCCTTTTAATACCAAAACATCATGTTTTTAATTTAGCTTTTTTTCTTCAGAATGCATATCCGAGATAAGCAAAATAATAAAAATTTTAATAGTAGGTACTCAAATTTTGGAAAAAAAATTTTTAATTTTTTTCTTTAAAAACTCTTTTGAGACGGTTTTTTCAAATGCCTTTAAAATATGTAGTTTTTATAGTAGTCACATGAATTTTAGCATATTGGAAAAGTGTTAAGCTATTCTTTCCATGGATATATCGTATAGTGTGTTTTTTAAAAAAAAATTTGTTGATACTAGTTTTTGTACAATACACAATACTGAAGTAATATTGTGTGTGTTTTGAACGCCAGAAGGCGTCTTTTGCTATGTTCACACTGAGAGCTAAATGCGCATTTAGAGCATTTACTATACATATTTGTCCTTGTTACTCCTACAATGAGTAAAGGGTCGTTCGTAAATGTAGATTTCGTAAATGCGCATTTAGTACTCAGTGTGAACATAGCATTAGAAAAATAGTATTCGTAAATACTGAATTTTGTTCTGGAGCGCCCTCTGATGAAAACTTTACTAAAAAAGGTTTTCCAGAATTTGATTTTGCGTACCTAAAACTTCAATAAAGTATACCAAGATTTGTCAAAATCGAACAGTACTTGTGGCAATAAAGTAATAACACGGTGAATGTCTAAAAATCAGAAAAGCTTGGGACATAACATTTAAGCATAATTTGAAGAAACTGAATTTATTGGCGTCAACCATTTTTGAATCCTTCGGCCCATTTTTGAGAAATTCGAGTTTCAGGGTCAAGTACATGTTAATGCAGTTTTGTTAGAAAAAACTTTTTTAAATAGCTTTAGCGGCTTCATGTCTTCAGGTGAAACATTAACAATTACCTGGCCGCCCATTGTAGTAGCTCTTGGAAACATTTGTTATATCAAAGTTAGAAAAGGTAAATATATTCTATCTTAAAGATTTTCAAGTTTAGTTAGTCAAGTAGTATAAAAAGATTATATGTCGGCTTATTGAAAAAAGTTGGCAGCTATTAAAAAGGAGTTTCGGATAAAGTGGTTATTAATAAGATTTAAATAAAATAAAAGACAAATAGAGTATTTAAATAATTGAAACTTTATTTACTATTATTAGTTAGTTGATATACGTGTGGTGCGTTTACGTAACTCAGTTGAGAAATTCTCTACTGGTCATGCTCTACGTCATGCTCAACGACTCTGCTAAACTCTACCAGTAGAAAACAAGTGTTAATGTATGTTTTGAAACTCACCAATTGAGATCTTCGTGGTGAGTTGACAATTTACATTTGTGATTGAGAATTTATTTTGATTAATAAATATATAAGGTAAAACTGGACCATGGTATAATTAACCAGGTAGACTTATTAGAGTTAAGTTCCTAGAAACCAATACCCATGAAGTGTCAGACTCAGCGTCAATACTGCCACCTCTAAAATTCAATAATTTTGTGGGAAAAAATGTTTGGACTGTTTTTAATCGGACAAAGGATGAAATCGGATGAAAATAAAATAATATATAGAAATGCGTTAGTTTTTTGTTTATGTTTAATAACTAATAAATTTACATTTTTAAATGACAATTTAAATGACAAATAGCAATTTTATTGGATTTGACGAATTTCCTTTAACGTTAGAGACAATCTACTTAAATTTTTATAAAATGCATTCTTATTATTAAAAATGTATGCTTCTCCCTCTCCAACGAACAAAAGATCGATGAAAATAAATGCCGTAACTTTGCTGTTTGCAAATTAGGACTTTTTAAGGATTTTTGCTTCAGGGTATGGCTGCATTATATGTTGACAGCATATGGGTATGAAAATTTACTGTCATCCTTATAAGTCTATCTGGTTAATTATGGCATATCCTGGATCCTGGGATTCGGTGGTAGTACATATGATGCTACCTTATATATTGAACAATGATGAAACGTGAGAATAGCCAAGCTAACGAGTTCATGAAGAACTAGTATCATCAAAACGGTGGCATGGAATTTTTTTTATAGAAATTCTCCATTCACTGAGCAGCCTTCTTGAGCTACAGAAGCCTAGTTTTTGGAGTAGCCTAGATATAAAAAAAAACCTTTTCACAAAACATTGTCACCGAATGAGAAAAAACAATATGAAAATCAATATTTTGACTTCTTATGCAAATATCTCCGCTGTTTTTAAATATATTAAATTCAAATTATTTTTGTTCAAAATTTCAATAAAAGGTCTTAATGTTAGGTCAGTGTTTACATTTTTTATATTTTTGCCAAAAAAGGTCCAAAATATTCACTTTTGTGTCCAAAAATTACTCAAAAATTGTTTTTGTTGTAAAAATTAAAACAAGTAAACATTTAATTTTAGACTACCTTTCACATGGTTAGCTTTCATTAGCAAAAATTCTTCCAGTTTTGCGCAAAAACTGTTTTAGTATTTTTGTCATCAAAACAACAAAGATACCCTGTGATTTTTTTCCCGAAATTTATTTTTCCAAAAAGTTGTTTTTATATTTTTCACAATAAAGTCAAGTCAATATGTGGAAAAGAGTTTATGTGAAAAAATTACCCTAATATATCTTTCCAATGAATAGTGGCTAAAAATCTATTTTTTCCATACTATTGACTTTCTATATTGACTATCAATATTAATAAAACAGTTTCACATAAATAAATATAAAATACATGAATTAAATTACGAGCTTTAGATCAAGTAAGTTTTTATTAAGGCAACAACAACAACAACTCTGTATAGAGTCAATCACTTAGCTGACTAAGACTGTGTGTCAATCGGAAACTTTTCAGTCGGATGATGAAATTTTGACAGTTGGTAGAGCAATTTTTGGCATTTGTGAGGTGAATATAATTCTCAAAATTTGTGCTAGCCCCAAATGCTAGACACACTCAAAAATAAAGAAAAAAACAACACATCAATTTCCGCGACGTATTTAATTCGAGTGCTTGTATTTGCAACTTATTTCGTAAAGTTGTGATATTATAAACTAAAAAACCTAAAAAATAACAAAATAGTAAAAATTAAAAAAAATGAAGTGCTTGAGTTAGTGTTTGCGTGTGTGTGGGCCAACGATCTCAGGGTACATCAGCAAGTCCAGAAGTTAAATTGGCATTCTTTGCTGACGAACGTCCTCCAATTGCCACCACAAGCAGCACAAGCAATTGCAGTGCAAAATTTCTTGCTAGCCAACATCCTCCAAGTGCCACCATCAGCAGCACAAGCAAAAGCAGTGCAAATTTCTTGCTAGCCAACATCCTCCAAGTGCCATTACCAGCAGCACAACTGAAGCGCAAATTCTCCGCTTTCAATTTATTTAATTCACGCCGGAGTATAATGTAAGAAATTTGCCTCTGCGCTTGAGACATGCTGGAATGGTGCTCAATTGAATTGTGCTGAACTTGCTGGTGCTTCTCGTGTCGAATCTTGGAGAACGTTGGCAAGCAAAAGAATCAGGAAATTTTCACTCCACTTGCTTATGTAGCTGGTGATGGCACTTGAAGGATGTTGGCTAGCAAGAAATTTTGCACTGCACTTGCTTGTGATTCTGGTGGTGGCACTTGGAGGACGTTCGTCAGCAAAAAAAGCCAATTTAACTTTGCTGCCTTGCTGATGAACCAGGAGATCGTTGGCTCCCAGCGGGTAAAAGTAGCGCTGAAACACTAATGATGATGCGCTGTTTTTTAAGCAAGCGGCGCATCTTTTTTGATGAATCTTACTTTCCTTTTTTGTTCTACGTCTCCGCAAAAGTAGGCGCATTTTTACTGCATCTTTGGTAAGCTTTGAGGATGCAGTTAAATTCGAAAACAACATTAAAGTTAAATAAAAAAATTGCTTTGCATAGCCTGGGATTGAACTCGGATTACGTAACTTAGAGTCAAACGTCTTAACACTGTGCTATTTTCTTGCTTGACTCTGTATGAAAAAAAGGTAGATAAAAATATGCGCTCAACAACTCTGAAGTCTGAAGAGCGCGTCATTAAAGCGTACCAAAACTGCGCATAAAATGCGGTGCTTCTACAAGCGCTTTTTATTTTTCCGCTGGGCTCACACACACACACACACACAAGCTCAAGCACTTCCGTTTTGTTATTTTTATTATTTTGTTACTTTTTAAGTTTACAATATTACAAGTTTACTAAATAAGTTGCAAGTAATACACTCAAATTAAATGTGTAGCAAATTGAATAGAATGCAAATAAAATAAAATATTTGCGCTAAAACACGACCGAAATGTGAAACGTCAAAATTTGTAATTGTCAAAATTTCATCGTCCATTTGACACAGCAAAAAAGACAAATTTATTTCAACACACACAAATTTTATTCAACTTGATATTTTCTATCCTACCACGACTAAAAAGTTTCCTTTTAACACACAGCCTATCTAAGTGAAAATAGCCACCTTTCAGTTAGAACACTAGCTTCTGGCGAAGCAAAAAACTCATTTCATTTCTATGGTGCACTTCCACAAACTGTCGAACACCAATGAATATTAAAATAAATAAAGAAACAACTAGAACATATGGCAACCTTGGTAGAGTTGATGGCGGTGATCTATAAATAGCCTACTACTTTGAAATGTCATATGATTAGCAGCCATACTATTCAAAAAGAATGGATTCCTAAATCTGCGAAGTCATATGCTAATTTAAACAGTGAGTTGATCACAGCTTAATCCCTCAAAGACTACTGAAGAGGAAAATGAAGCGATTTCCGAAACAGACTGTCTAGTCAGCTAAGTGATTGTCTCTATACAGAGTTGTTGTTGTTGCCTTCTTAAAAACTTACTTGATCAAAAGCGGGCAATTTAATTCATGTAATAATTTAATAGATCATAAAATTAATTAACTGAATTTAAAATATTAAAAACAAAATAAAAAAATCAAACTTACACCATCCATTATCAATCGCAAAATTACAAACTCAACTACTATAATGTTGGCGAGAACTTCTCAACTAGTAGAAAATACACTCTAGTTGATAATGTCGTTAGAGTGACGTCACAATCTCAACCAGTTGAGAAAAAAGTGGCAGAGAATAGATAGATAAACGCACCACTGGTTAATACTCGGGAATTTATTTTGTATATATTTAAATTTAAAGATTATATTTCATATTCTGCTAAAATAAACTTTGCTACAATGTGTAATAAAATGGGAAAAATAAAAAAAAATATTTTTACTATTTTAGCACTTTTATTTTCTAGTATTTTGAAATTGTTCCCTGCAGGTGGAACCTCTGTCTATAAAAAATTGGTGATTGGTGTCTAAGATGAAATTAACTAGGAAAGAACAATATTCGACTGAACTGAAGTTAAAATACACCCACGACCGTATTTTTATTTATTTGAAGTCTTGAATGTTAAATTATTTTGCTGACGTCACTTATATAGTTATCCAAATATTTCACATTTGAGAAAGCATTATTTTTATTGATTAAAGCTTTTGATCATATATTAAAATATCAAGCTTAAAACTTTATTCTTTGGGAATTTATAAAGGTTTTACTTTAATGATGACGTTTTTCCGATCGCTCATACTGCAACAACTATTGAAGATAGAAAATTTTTTTCCAAACAAGAAATGTTCTCCTTTTTCCTAGCTTAGATTAGTTCAAGTTCATTTCGTTCACGATTTTAGACCATGTAAAGAACTTTGAATTAGAGTTGTTTTGAATGTGAACACAAATTTACTTAAGATATTATAATCCTAGCTTCGAAAGGCATGAAATCATACATAAATATTTTGTTTTTTAAAGTGAAGTAGTGCATTCCTTTGATTGACATTTATAACATGTCTTTAATATGCTTGTATGTCTTAAGTCCTATCTACTAACTTTACTACTACCATCAACAACAACTACGCCTATTATAACTTTTCATGTATGTTAACTTATCTTGATTACGAAATAGGAAAATTTAAGAGAGTACAATGGTCGGGAAAAGAATGCAAAAACAGTATATCTCGTGCATTTTTGAGGCCGCGAAAATTGAATTAAATGGAAAATCTGTGCATGAAAGCCAATTTAAAACTAACCACTTTCGGAACTATTTGACTCTAACAGTTTAATGTATTTGAGACCATTTAATTAAATACAAACGAAATAATTTTCACATTTACAAAATTTCTGGGAACTACATTCATTGCAAACAAAAAACAAACATTATCCACCATGCAATATTTATGCAAAATTTAACATATCAAAGTAGTATTTGACACAAATTAGAGAAAATTTTGAACAATGTTTTGCAAACAACGTCCGCGGTAATGCAGGTTGCGCCCTCGAAACATATCAGAACATTACTTAATACTCCATAGACCATTTTGTGGCATTTATTGTGGGGAGTGTAGAAGGGTAGGCAGGCAGACGCTGCAACATATTCGGTAACAATTATTAAACACAGTGATGTGATACACGAACGGCAAAAGAGTCATGTTTAATTCACATTAGTGTGAGCAGGAAGTGGGGTGGATGCCATTGTGGACTATTTCGCCCACGAAACATACATACATATACAGTGCGTGCAGCGAATTGAAAAATGTTTGGCTAAAAACATGGTAAGCACAAAAAGAAAACAACAGAACATTTACATGCCTGTTGTTAGCGGGCAACAAACAGAAGATGAAAAAACATTCAATTCAAAAATGCCATTTACAAAATGGAGTCGCCTATGTGCGTCATTTTGTGCGCGTGAATGCGAAATGAACACGAAAATCACATTTCCGCAAAATATTTAAATTTCCATGCTGCTTTTGCCGAAGTGGGATGTGGAGAGCGGGGCGCAGGTTTGTTGTGTGGCGGTGTATCTGCTCTGCGGTTTGTAGAGTTTGTAAACGAGACGCCGCGACATTTGTGTGGCATGCAAATGAGCATGCAACGTATGATTGTTATCCCATAAAATTGGCAGCGCCAAATTTGAAGCGACGGCAACAGGAAACAACAATAAAACGACTTTATCGCAGCTAAAGTGAAAATGCCACTTAAAGCAGGGAGTGAGAAAGAGGAAGACTGAAAGACAACAGCGACAGAGAAGGCGAAAACGACTGTGTAACATATTCAAATTTATTTAATAAAATTATGACTTTACTTAACCCAATAAATCATGAGCGCAGGTTTCGTAAAAAGTGGGATTTTTGTGAACGTTCTCGCGCTAATGTTTTTTGTTTGTTTCTTAAGTCTTCTAATTTTTTTGTATCGAATTTTATGTTTTTTTTTTTCGCGCTGTGTAAAGATGATAAAAATTTGCAAGAGGGAAAAAAATTAGTAATCACAATCAAAAAGTTGTAAACAAATCATAGTACACAGTCACGTAATCGTAATGCAAATCTTAAGCATTTGTTAACCTTAGTACTTGGCACCTAGATTAGGTTAGGGTGACGGCTGGTTTCTAGACCATTTACTGATCTGCATTTAAACTGAAAATTCAAATGAAACAACATAGATCAATTCTGTAGATACTGGGTCTAAAAAGAACACTTCAGATATTTCCAGTTTAATTGATATTTCTAGAATCAAATAGGGTAGGGTATTAAGACTGAATTTGGTATCATCTCCAGAGCACTCAACTTTTTAATTTTGTCCGAACTTAAGTCTTATTAAAAGCATGAAAAACTAATCAAAAAGTAATACTGAATATAGTAAAAAGTTAAGACCTGACAAATACGACAGGGGCGCAACCAGAAATATTTTTTGGGGAGGATTTTATAATATTTCGGCCTTATATATAAAAGAAAAATGAACTATAGAGGCTGTGGTGTAATGGTTAGTGATTCGGATTGTTGCACTTATGGTTCCTGATCCGAACCTCAGCCATGGCAAGAAACATATTAACTTCCAACTGCTTTACCTCACAGCAACAAATTTGGAAGTAATATTTGCTTATGAAAGCATGGTAAAGTTAACAAACAAATAAGCAAACAAAGAATCGTATCACAATGGTTACACACATAATGATTATTCAAGTTAAGTATTTATTAATAATGTTTTATTAGTATTAAAAAATAATAACAATATATATGGATTTTGCGATCTCGATTGCTTACTTTTTAAATATTTTAAAAATTAGCTTTGATGCGAATACAAATCAAAAAGAAGAACAAAACAAAGACAGCGGTCGGTCAGCTGATTGATGTGCAAATACAGGGATGATAATTATCAGATTTTGATATCTGATAATTTTAAGATTATAATTAACAGATTATAATCTGTGGCAAAAGCTGTGCTTAATTCAACAGTTTAGCCAAGACAACTCAAATCAAAGTATTGTCAACAACCCCCAAGTTGTCAGAATTATAATTAACAAGAGTAGCTGACTGCTAGACTCAACTCTTAAGACTCCTCGTAGCAGACAATTCATTACTTTTACAGGAGAAGCTAAAAACTTACCAAACCAAAAGATGAAAATATTTAAAAAATTACAGTTTAATTTGACGAAGACAACTTTATTGTGCTATTTTTTAAAATAAAACCAAATTTGTACTATTTTTGAAATGAGAAGAAAAAGTCATGAATTGATAAGAAAACCCGGTTTTTGTTTGGTTTACTGTTTGTAATTTTGGAAGAAAATCTTGGCTAAACTTTTTATAAAAATTTGAAAAATACCTTTTTACATACGGCAGAAAATTTGAAATTGTGCACGGTTAGAAATCTTGGACTAAATTTTAGTCCTACTAAAATATTACTGCATGTTTTTAAACCTTGCGGTTTCAAATTGACTTTTCTGTACTAGAATTGAAACCAAAAGATATATTACAGCATCAATTTTAGCTTTTTGGTTTAAATTTTATCTTTTTTGTTTCAATTTAAGTACAACTCTGTATTACTTTTTGTTTTTAATACAAATAATAGTAAATTCTAGTACATGTGGATACTAAATTTCGATTAAGACTCGCAAAAAGTTGGCCTGGCAATGCTGCGACTCAATATTAGGCGACTCGGTTCATATGTTTGTTTATCGCGCTTTTTATGTATAAGCCAATAGTTCTGTGGTTAGAGTAGTGAGTTTACAAACTCAATGTCTTGTGATCGAATCTCGCGTTGTTTGTTATTTTTTTTTAAATATTTGAATCCAAGCTTGTATAAATTTGAAACCAAAGCTGTATTAAAACCATTTTTTAGTATTTTGTATATACTAGATTTGAAACCAAAGCTGGTGTAGACTTATATGTAGTACAGAAAAGTTTCAATTTTAGTACAAGATTTCTAATTATGTGCATTCTCATCTCAATTTTGAAAAATCTTTAGTTACGAGGTGTCAACGTGTGACCATTGATGTGCATTCCAAACAAATAGAACATTACTTGCTAATTAAGTAGATTATGCTTCAACCACAATCAATTAAAAATTTACAAGGGGCTTACATTATTGATCCCCTTATTGTTATGATCCCCTTTGTATCGAACCTCGCATGATCGCGCGCCGGCTAGCTCAGAGTTTCCGGTCGCAGTTCCCAACCCGTCACGCCAGGCCGAGGGAGTAACAATAACTTCCGGAAGTAACTAAAATAAGCACCGGAAGTAACTAAAATAAATAATAAAAAAAACAACAATCAACAAATAAAAGCTGCTAGGTACAAACCAAACACAGAAAAAAACAATTCATCAAAACCCGCTGAAAACTCGCGAAAATCCAAACATTTCCATTTACAGAGAGAGAGAGAGAGAGAGAGAGAGAGAGAGAGAGAGAGAACACGATGTTTACAGTTCCTTCATGCACCCACCCAACCATGGTTATCTCCGGTAAGTATCTTCTTAATAACCCCTTGATAACCCCTTAACATTATTTTGATAAAAACTTGTGATTAACTTTTCATGTGAATTTTTTGAAGCGAAGCTTTTTACGTCTCGTTTTGTGATTTGCTTGGATTGAAATCTCAAAAAAATGTCACTTTTTTCCTACAGTAGTTTTTGCTTGCATCCATTACAACAAAAACATTTAATAGTAAAAATATTTCTTCCTTCACATGTATCGAACTCGGAACCCATTCGATACTGGATACTTACTACACGTTGTCATCAGCATTGTTAAGTAGGTGTTTTTTGTTCGCTTGTATGCAACGGTCATGGTATACTGGTTAAGTGCGCGATTAATGCGCCAGTGGCCGGGGTTCAATCCTCATCTCTGGTATAAAACTTTTTCCAATTGAATTAATAATTTTTTTTTGCCGTTACTTTTGCATTAGCGTTTTTTTCGAATGCGTTTGTGTATTATTTTTTTAACTGATTTGCTTTATATTATGAAAGTATAAAAAATGTACTTATGTGAAGATTGAAAGTATAAAAAATGTACTTATGTGAAGATTAAATGTTTTTTAAGAAAACCATAAAATTATCAAACCTATGAAACTGCGAAAAAGCTTCGCTTCTCTGTGTGCCCTACGACGCACATGTGTTTTTTTTTAATTTATCCTATTTTTCTTTTTGCCATATCACAATAATTTGGGGAAATTTAAACCCCAAAACCCCCTTTAGTTGCGCCACTGCTAGTACATGTACTATTATTTATTCACTCATTCACCCTATTGTAAAAACTTCATTTCTTCTAATATTTTTAAAATTCTGAATAATAAAAATCTTTTTCACTCTACACAATAGGTCGGTTTCCGTACCCAAAGAAACATACCTGATATAGCTGTGATGTGTTTCTAGTCCTACGCATTATTTCAAACAATTTTCAGTGATCTTGCTTGACAAACATTCTTTTCACTAGTCTGCGTTTTCTTTGAAGTCAAACAAGCCCTTTAATTTTATATTCATTTCAGCTTCATATGAGATCTAATCAAAACTTACGTTTTGTTTAATTTTTACAACAAACATAATAGTGAAAAAATAATTTTCAAATATTGTTTCTAAAATATTTCAATAAAAGAATTGAATTGATAAAAGAAAGGTTTTATTATGAACCTTTTATTATGAAATGTTAAGCCGCGAATATAAAATTCATTATTTTACTCTGAACATATTCACATTTACGAACCTATTAAGGAAGTCCCGGAATCCCGGACGATTTAAGCCTTTTTAAATCCCGGGATTGTCTTTCCTGGATCCCGGGATATTTAAATAAAAAAAAAAATGTCTATTACAAATATTCGTGTAAATGCAAACAAAGTACATTGATTTAAAAAAAAAGCTTTGCAAAATAGATACATATAAATATTACGTTCTGACGTGTCCAATATATTGTACAAATCCACTGAAAGGGATAAATTAATACAATGTGCTAGTCATTAATATTATTTATATTTTTGTGTTTATTAACACAATTAACACAGGGTATTCACAATTGTGTGATATAGTTGTATTATGTTTTTTTTTGCCATAGTTGATAAATTTAAAATAGAATTTGTGGTTGGGACCCTCCCGCTATAACTTTTCTGATATATACAATGTGATATATTTTATTAATATGTACTACCCCAACAACACTCAGTTCGTATGCCTGAATATTTTTCCATATAAACAGTTTTAACTTAAATTTATATTAAGAAACCAATTTTTTTGGTACAACAAAGTCTGTTGTATTTTTACAGCTTGAAATGTCAGTTCTAAGGCCGCATTCGTTGTGAACGCTTTGGCTGAAGCTGATTCATAAAGCAGCTTTGCCGAATTTATTTTTATCATAGTTAACGCGTATTCAACGCTTCACAAAGTAACTTCTTTAGCTTATTGGTGTTTATAGTGCGCTAAAAACCATTTCAAAAGTAGCTTTATGCTCGGGGTAAGCTTGCAACATTGATTTATTAATGTTAACAAAAGTTGAAAGTTGTAACGAACTTCCGTTTTCCGGATTTCTACAGCTGGGATATACTCGCCGGTGTCCAGCGTTCGTTGCAGAAATTTGTAAATAAAGACCCTTTCGCTTTGATCTCTTTAACATTTCCTTAGTTTATTCATAATTCAAAATTGGCGTTTCTCTAATATCTTAATGGTATAGGACCTTACACACACACACACACCTATGCGCCGATGTTTTGACCTGAACCTTATTTCGATGTCTGATGCCCTTGAGAAGATGACGTGACGGAGCCTTATCCTTGTGACAATGTACGTGGCTCCGGAGAAAGTGATGCGATGACGACAAGCTACGCTAGCGTGTTTCCTGGGGCTGTGGCGTGGTTGAGATAGACGACGTTAGCGTGCTCCCTGGGGCTTCCTGCGCGGTTGGAGTTGTCGACGTTACAACTTGGCGAATTTGGATGGCAAGTGGTCACATGTAGGGCATTTGTTTCGATCGGATGGTGGAACGTGTTGACTGGGATATTGTTCGCTGAGTGGTGTTACCTGGGTGGTTATGACCTAATATGGTTTGCTACTCTTTCACCTTATTTACAAGAAGGAAGCTTAACTAACGTAATACGTCTACGGCTGTGTTTACGGCTATGTTTACGACGCTAAGAGTGAAGCAAAATATTAACGTTAGAAGAAGGCTTAACCAACGTAATATGTCTACGGATCTGTTTACGGCGCTAAGAGTGAAGCAAAATATTAACGTTAGAAGCAGGCTTGACCAACGTAATATGTTTACGGCTATGTCCACAGTACTAGGTAGATCCAAATATTAACTCTAGAAGGAGGCTTGATGAATGTAATATGACTACTGCTATGTTTACGGTACTAAGGGTAAATCAAAATATTAACGTTAGAAGAAGGCTTGACCAACGTAATATGTTTACGGTAAATCAAACAGACACTAATTCCACCAGGTAACACTCACCACTTCCCAGACACGTTTGTTGAACGTCCGATTCCTTTGACTGCACGATGATTAATCCGGTGTTACGGCTCGAGTATATCCAACCACTTTGACTACTGCTATTACTATTGGTCCAAACACTTCGACTGCACGATGACTACTGCTTGTACTGAACGTCCGATGCCTTCAATTTCACGCTGAACAAGAGACTGCACGTCTGATCCCTTCGACTGCACGCTAAACAAGAGACTGAGTTAATGCCACGACTCGCCTTTTATTGCCTTGCACGTAGCTGCTTGCCGCACTATGATATTGAAACCGGTTCTCGCTCTCACTGTGTCGTGTGGTTGTGTATGTATGTGGCGTGATACTAAAACTTGTTTGGCTGTGACTAGTTTGTGTTGCTATGCCAGAATGATCTCGGTACCAGCTGTCTGTGGCGTGATGACGCTAAAACTGTTTTTGTTTTGTATTCTGTTGCTATGTGCGTATCATCTTTGTAGTTGCTGTATGTGGTGTGATCATGCTACTTTTTCCTGTTGCTATGCGTGTATGCTGTCTTTATATGTGTGTATGGGTGAATGTGTGTGTAAAGCCTAGCATAGTGGGTAAAAAGTATAATTTAACAATGAAAAATTAAAATTAAATTACATTCTATAATAAATAAATGAAACTCTACGTTGTATGGCGAAATTCGAACACCCGCGAATTTCGTCGTTACAAAGTTTATATTGAAATATATTCAGGCGCACGAACTGAGTGTTGTTGGGGTAGTAAATGGCATAAAAAAAGTTTAACTTGCATTTTGAGCTCCTTTAATTTTTGCAATTAGAAAACTATTGGCAACTGATCAGTTGTTTATGGAACTTTAAAAACCACGTTCGTTAAACATATCATTGGGCTACTTAAGATTACCACAGTTTTGGTTTTTAGAGATTAAATGTAAAACAAAAAAAAAATATATAAAAACCACTCCGTAAAATGTGGTAGAACACTACGGGGTTTTTTAACTACACAGAAAACCACGCAATTGTGAATATCCTTAATGCGTTTTGTTTTGGTTTTGTTACTTTATAAATGAATTAATTTACATTTTTTAGTTTCAAATGATAAATAACGAAAAATTGTATTAAAAACTTTTAAATTATTTACTTCTTAAAATTTTCAATACCGAACTAGTCCCGGGTTACCGGAATTAAGATTTGCAATCCCGATCGAGAAAAGCTTCCGGGATTGTACTTCCTAGTACCTTTATATGATTTCTTAGTAATAATATACACATATGTTTTATTCGTACTACCAATATGTCTCTAATTGTACTACTAAACGAATATTTTCAAAGGCAGCCCTTATATTAAGTAGCAGATTTTAAAGAAAGAACAGATACACCCGCACCATAATAATTACCATCTGTATTATAATTCGCAAAAAAACTTAATATAAAACATTAACTATTTTATCGAGGAACAAATATTTAGGTAATTTTTTTGCATTATTTCCATTTGAAAAATCAATTAAAATTCTGAAAAAATTAATTGAAATTCCAAAACTGAACTTAAATTAAAAAAAAAAAAAAATAATTAAAAGTCAGAAAAGAAAAATTTAAATTTATCTTTTTAGTGATTTATTGAGTACTATTCTTTTTTAGGTTATGACAACAATATAAACAAATAAACCCTAGTTGTTTTGATGAAAAAAACAGTAAAATAATTTTACGCTTAGCTGGAAGAATTTTTGCAAATAAATGCAATGTCATATGAAAGGTTGTCAGAGCTACAACAAAAACAATTTTTGATTTATTTTTTGAGTAAAAAGTCAATATTTTGGACCTTTTTAGACAAAAGCATTAAACATATATACACTGACCTATCTGTACAATTCCAACTATTTTTGTGAAGTGCTTTTGTAGTACAAATTTTAGTACAAAAAAATTTGAATGCAATATATTAATGGACAGCGGAGATAATTGCATCGAAAGACCGAACTTTGATTTTCATGCCGTTTTTTCTCATTCTTAGGTAACAATGTTTAAAAAAAGTCGTTGTACTGTGAGTGTTTTTGAAGTAAAAAAAAACAAAAAATTTTAAAATTAAATGCACAAAAAACTCGTATAAGAAAAAGTATAATAACAAAATTACCGTTATTTGCAAAAAGTATAGCAGAGAAGGGACTGCCGATCTAAGCGAAAACATATACGTAAAATATTAGTATTCCCTAGAAGACCTTGTCCTGCCACGGACCGCCTTACTGCTATATAAGAATTTTCATGCTAATCAGAAAATATTTTATATTTTCACCCCCTCAACCTTTGATTATTTCTTTCAAAATATTTTTTATTCAGATAGCATTTTGATTTTATAATTTCACCAAACTATATTATTACATTTAAATTAAATATTGTTGATATAAAAATAAAATACAGGGAGCCCTATTGAGTGAAAAAAATTCCTCGAAAAGGATAATTAATTTTTTCTTTCAATGTATATGTAGAGCTGATATTTTATGATATTTTATTTGATGGGTGTTTTGAAGTCTCTTTTAGTGCCTGCATTTGAGATCTTGCTACAAGGAAAACAGAAAACATAGCAAGCAAAGTGCAGTTTATTTTCTGCCCCCGATTTGGTTCATCCGTACATCCGGTTCATCATTAATGCACATTATTTTCATCTTTTATCACTTCATTATATTTTAAATTATGGGTTTTAATATAAGAGACAAAGTAAAACATAAAAAAATATAAATTAAACTTATTGAAATAATAATTATACACTTAAGATACATAATAATTTACACATACATAAAATTTGTATTTACATACATTTAATTGAATTTCATTTTCAATATTTTCACTGCTTGCGTCATTAATTATTGCATTATATTTTCAAAAAAGATACTATAGGCTTATGGTAGTTGAAATTTATATTAAATATACTTGACGTTAATGACGACATTTTATTGTTGGGCGATTTTAATTTGCCTGACTTAAAATGGCATTCTTCTGACGATGAAACACATTTTTGTGCATCTAATTCGAAGACACGCCAAGAACATATATTTGTTGACAATATATGTTCTGACTTACAACAAGTTAGTTGTATTTATAATAGTCTGGAAAGGCTGCTTGACCTAGTCTTAACTACAGACAGTAACAATGTCATTGTTCAGAAGGCACTTCATGCTTTGACTACTATTGATAATTACCATCCACCTTTGAGGGTTTGGTATCAATCCGATAGGGAGAATATGGTAAATTCAAGCTCTGTTGACACAGTTTATGAATTCAATTTCAAAAAAGCTGACTTTTTGGGGTTGAATCATTTACTTTATAGTAAATTAAATATAATTACAGAGTACATAAATAATAATAGTCTTAATAGTTCAATAAATTTTTTCTATACGGAGCTCTTTGCTATGTTTTCTCAGTCTGTACCATATAGTCTCAAATTTGCGATAAATTCTGCATACCCTTGGTACACAAAGGATTTAAAGACTCTTCGCAACAATAGGAATAGGGCATGGAAGAAATATGTTTGTAGTTTTGACTCAAATGACCTAGAAGCATACAAACGTTTGTTTCTGGAATTTGAGAATTGCTCAGCTGCATTATATAATGAGTATTTGGATAATATGAAGCTGAGTATTTTGTCTGATCCAAGAAAATTTTGGGGATTTATTAATGTTAAGAAGAAGACTGATGGATTTCCTTCTTCTTTCAAACTTCAGGATGGATTTGCTGACGATTCCACCATTATTTGTGGCTTATTTGCCAATCTTTTTAAAGAATCATTTTGTTCAGATTCTTTTAATCCTGATTTAGCATATTTTGATTATATGAACAACGCATCCAGAGTTTCTTTGGGGCATAGATCTTTTACCTCAGAGGATATTTTTAAGTATATTGAATCAATCGATGAGGATTTTAGCGCTGGACCAGATGGAATTCCTGCCGCAGTGCTAAAACAATGCGGCTCCATTTTATGTCAGCCACTTTCGTTACTTTTTAATAAATCAATTAATGAAAGTAATTTTCCTCTTTTTTGGAAAAAATCTTATATCAGTCCTATTTACAAAAAGGTTGCAGGAATGACGTCACTAATTATAGGCCTATCGCTAAATTGTCTTCGATTCCTAAACTTTTTGAGCGAATAGTGTACGATCGAGTGAAAATTCACTGTGGGCAAGTCATGACAACTCGTCAGCATGGTTTTGTTACTGGCAGATCCACTGTGTCTAATCTCCTTGATTTCACTACATTCTGCTTAAAATCTATTAATTCTGGTAGCCAAGTCGATTGTATTTACACTGACTTTAGCAAAGCATTTGATAAATTACCACATAATCTAATTTTATTTAAACTTAAATTAATGGGATTTCCACAAAAAAAAAAAAAAATAAATAAATAAAAAAAAAAATAAACTGGATCAAATCGTATTTGATGGAGCGATCTTATCAAATACGGTTCCGAGGCGTGTTGTCTTCTGAATTTGTTGCAGAATCGGGTGTTCCTCAAGGAAGCCACCTGGGCCCACTTCTGTTTATTTTGGCAATTAATGATGTTACCCACGTCATTAAACACTCTCATTTGCTTATTTATGCAGATGATATGAAAATATACAGAACAATTGATTCTAATGACAATTCAGACCTGCTCCAGTCAGACTTGAACTCCTTTGAGGTTTGGTGTTCTAAAAATAACATGTTTTTAAATCCAGATAAATGCCAAACTATGACCTTTTCGCGTAAAAGGAACAATTTTATTTTTGATTACAAAATTAAAGATACTGCTTTAAGTCGTGTAACTACCGTCAAAGACCTTGGTATATGCATGGATTCTAAATTGTCGTTTAACATGCATATTGATACAATTTGTAAAAAAGCGTCTTCTATGCTTGGTTTTATAAAACGGTGGGCCAAAGAGTTTGATAGCTTAATAACAACTACAACTCTGTACTATTCAATCGTGCGTCCTCACTTGGAGTACGCAAGTCAAGTATGGTCCCCACATTACAATGTGCATGTTGAACGTATAGAAAGAATTCAAAAACGTTTTGTTCGGTTTGCTCTAAGAGGCTTGAGTGGAACTGACACATTTAACCTTCCTCCATATGAGGATCGTTTGAAATTATTAAAAATGCAATCTTTAAGTGAGAGAAGAAAATCTGCTGATATCGTCTACTTACACCAACTCATAACTGGTGTATTCGACTCTCCAGAGCTTCTTTCTCTTTTAAATTTTAACACTAACCGTAGAAGCAGTAGAAACTCTAACAACTTGATTTATTTACCATTTAGTAGAACAAATTATATGTTAACTGCTCCATTAAATCGCATGAGTACCTTTGTTAACAACTGTTACGTGTTTGATGTTAACTTGTCGAAAGGTCAACTCAAAAGTAGATTGAAAACTAATGAAGGATAAGATCTATGTAAACGCATGGTTAGTTGTTATGTCTTGTGTTTGTCCCTGAGCCCAACCCATATTATGGTGGGTAAATTTTTCTCCCTTTTGGTTTTTTTTTGACCACTTCTATCGATATCTTTGAGATATTTCAATGATATTTGGATTGGTTCTTAAAATGATCTATTGCGGAGAAAGTGTGAAAAAGCTGTAGTAGCTGAACTCTATTGTTATTGCATGTATAAGAAACAAAAAATTTTGGACGATGCAGTCCCACTCATGATAAAATTATTATTAGGAAGCCTTGACAACTACTTATTTTCTCACGATCTGCAATTTCAAACAAAAGAAAACAATATAAAGTGCGTGTGTCACACACATTGCCAGCTTTCAGCGGAGTCAATAGTTGGCAACTTTTTTTTTTTAATATGAGTGAGCAAACTTTGAAATTAAATGATCCATTCACAGCAGATGACTCCTCTGAATGCGGCCAATGTGTGTGACACACGTTCTCTATTTTATTTTCTTTTACTTGACATTCGATGGTCGAAACACGAAATGTCACTCCTACCTATTACTTATTATAGCATGGTCCCAGTCAGAGAATATTCTGGCGACATTTATAAAACTACAAATGTTTTTATGTTGGTCATGAAACTCAAATACACGCTCTTGAATATTGGCTACCAGGCGCTCATCAAATGCAGCAAGTATGGCAAAATTAGTCAAGGTAGTGTTAGGGCGGAGAGGCGGTGACCGAAACTGTCAAAACGAAGTTGACATTTCATACAAAATCTGCAACCAATAAGAATGCAATATGAAAGCAAGAATTGGCAAATATTCATATCAAAATGGATGAGTTTGATAGTTATGGTCACTTAGAAAGAGAACACATTCAGCCCTTAAACTACCTTGTCTAATTCTACTATGGCAGCAAGCAACCATCAATAAGTTTATCTGCTGACAAATCGTTCTTTCATAAAGAAATCATGAAGGATATTTACTGTTTTTCTGTCAATGTATATGTAGATCTGTAGCTGAACTAAAATACATTAGAGGGTATGAACCGAATTGGCGGCGGAAAATAAACAGCTCTTTGCTTGCTATGTTTTTTGTTTGCCTGGTAGCAAGATCTCTAGTGGAGGCATTAAAAGAGACTTCACGGCCAGTCAAACAAAGAGCAAATATCAAAAATTTTTAATTTATTTAATTTTAGCCTACAGTTTGCTCTACATGTACATTGAAAAAACAGTAACATTCAATAGCTGCATTTTCCTATTTTGACGTTTTGCCTCTCAATGGGCGTTTTGGTATTGTTGTTTTCTTATGTTATTGTTCTTAAAACAACTATTTCAAGACTGTGATGACAAATTGATATAACATTGAACTAACGTTGTTTTACTGAGATTTGATCTGTTCTAGTGCCACGGGAATGCAGCTAATGTTTCGGAGCGAAGCAAAGGAAGGGGAAAGAACGATGCGTCAGCAGAGGAACTTATTAATGGTTGCTTGCTTATGTTTTCTAAGTTTCCTATTTTGTTATCTTTGCTGTCTGTATTGATGACGAGAGTTACTCGGAAAAAGACAATGACGCAAACCAAAGATATACCCTCTACCAAAATCGCTCAACGCGCCTAAAGAAGTTTTCACTTCAAAAATTCGGAGTGGGCGTGGCAAAAACTAAGTATGTAACAATTTAATCTAGGATATACTTAATTTGTTTATTAAGTTTGAGCGAAATCCGTTAAGCCGTTTAGTTTTGTTCAAACCAAACAAACAAACAATCAAACAAACATTTCAAATTATTTATTCTGAATTTCAAATGTAGTTTTTAAATTTTAATTGGTCTTTCTGAATTTGATCTTTGCTGATTTTCAACTGCTTTGTTAAAATTTAAAATTTCACTTAAACTTTTCTGAATTTAAATTGAATAATTCTGATTCTCATAGATTTTTTCTGAATTTAGAATGATATTTTCTGATTTTCAATTGATCTTTTCTACGTATCAATAGATCTATTTTTTATTTAAAATGGAAACTATTAACCACTTGAAGACAATTGTTAATGTAATTTTTGAAAAATCATACTCAAGTCAAAAATCTTTCTGCAGAAAGAATACAGCACGATTGTTAATCAAATCCTAGCCTAGCCCCTTAACTCAATTGTTTTGAGTTGTTGAACATTAAATTCGTTGCACCAAAATTAAATAATTTAATTTATATCATGATGTTTCATCTTCTCTTTGATTACCCTTATTTTTGTTGCTTATTTGCATTGATAGCTTAAAGTGAAAATGCTGTATTTTTTCTATAAATTTTTTACACTCACACTCACCTGGCTCCGTTGACACGTTAATACCACGATCGATGTCGTAATTTATCATTCGGTTGTCATGGTACCAGAATATAAATTCCGATGCTTCGGTGTTTTGCACTACGCGACACTGCAATCGTAATGTTGAGCCGGGTGTTAAGTAGCGAATTGGTGGTCCTGATATTTCAGCGCGCGCTTCTAACCGAATTGAATGGGTTGTTGTATATATACATATTTTTTGTTGTTGTTTTTGATACGTTTTTTGGCATTGTTGTTGTTGTCATTTACAGGTCATGCACACATTCATTTTATTGTTGTTGAGTTTGGTTCATGTTGTTCAGCATCACACGCACAGTTGTCGCATGATATCACAAAAAAGTTGCATGGTTGGGGTTGCACCACGATATGAAATGAAAGCATTAACAGAGAAAGACAAAGAGAGAAAGAGAGAGAAATATGGAAAAATTAGCATATATGTTGTTAAATTAGTACTAGATGCTTTTGGTCATGATTCATTGAGATTTATGGATTTAAGTGTGATGTGGTTGCTTTTGGAAGATTTCTGCTGTCAAAACAGATTTTGGTCAAATTTTACTGTTGGCAATTTTGTAAAACATTTTATCAAAATTTCGTTTTAATTACATTTTGTAGTTTTAACAAAATAGTTTAATATTGGTTATATTTATGTAGGAATCTTATTCCTTTATATCTAAAGAAAGTGGATAAAAAATTCAGTGAATAACTGCAACACATGAGTAAAGTATTCTAAGTCTTTTAAATAGATATATTGAATTTAAGAAAATATATCCACGTTTCAGCCTTCTCTATAAATATTTCAATGGAAGTATATGGTCAGAAGTAATATAGGTATGTTTCCGTACTAACTTAAAGTAATTGTAATAGAATGGAGAGTGACATTTTGCAAGTTATTCTTCTCTCTCGAGCTTAAAAAATTAGTAAAATAACACTCTCAAGCAACGACAAGTTACTTGAATCGAGTACGCAAACAGACCTAATATATTACAATTACTAGAAATTCCACTTTATTTTCAAAGATATTATTAGAAACCTTTTTAAATAGAACTATATATTAGCCTATATATCATTTGTACATGTGCGTCAGATCCTCTCTCCGCAGGCAGATTCTGAATACAGCATATTTGAAGGTCTCGAAGGACGAATAAATTGTAAATTTTGTAAAAACTGAGTGGGTGCCACCTAAAAGAGTGATTTTTGAGGTAAGTTTTTTAAAATTCCACTTATTGATTTTCAATCACTATTTATTGTCAAAAAAAAAAAAATATAAAACACAAAATTAGTCATTACAGAAGCAAAATTGTACGCTTAATCCAACTGCGTACTTATTTATTTGATAACTTCTTAAATTTTTTTTTAATTCAACAGACTGCCACGTAATTGTTTGTGACACTATCAGAAAAAAAGTTATTCACATAGAAGACAATTTCATTAAATTTCTTGTTAAACCAAAAAATTTTATTTAATTTTCTAAACATTTTTTTTTAAAGGTCGAAGCACCTTGAAAAAAAGTTCCTCATGTACCTCCCTAAAAATTGAAATTGGTCTATTTTATGATGATTCCCAAAATATTTTGGCTCTTATGATAACCTCCAGTGAGCTAAACCATTTTGCAAAAACCTCCTAAAATCATGTTTTTCGTAAATATGTTGGCTGATGTAATAGGTGTAAAAACATAAACTGTCAGAAATTATAGGCCGAAAAAACTCTTTCAATCTGCATCAAAAAATTTAAAATTATTTTAATCGGATTAAAGATAATGCTGTTTTTCGTTAATTTGTTAACCCTTTACCGCTCCGTGTTGCATATCTGAAACATTTAGAAATTGCTCTAGAAAAATAGTTCAAAGAGATCAAACTAAGTCGGAATTCTTATAACTCATGAACATACAAAATAACTCTAACTTTCCAATTAGAGAGTAAATCAATAAACAGTTATTATTTATTTTTAGTTGCAACAGCGTTTTTTTTTTTAATTTGGCATCATTTTGTGTTTTGTAATATTTTTACTTACATATATAATATATTCTTAAATGACTAAAATTGTAATAAAAAGTGTGAATAATTAAAAAAGGTTAAAAACTTCTTGGTGACTTAATAGACTACATTAATCATGAATTATTATATCAGAAGCAATTTCATATTCCTTGAAATATGTAAATATAAAAAATAAAAAAATTTTTTTGCAAATATTTTTGTAAATAAAGTATTAATATCAAAACAAAAGGTGATTTTATTTATTTTTACGACCGCTTAAGAGATAGTCGATTTAGCCTAAACCGTCTGTCTGTCAGTCAGTCTGTGATCACGCATTAGATGCATGAAAAACAGCATTATCTCTAATCCGACTGAATAATTTAAAATTTTTGGATGGAGATAGGAAGAGCTTTTTTCAGTCTAAAATTTCTGACAGTACATGTTTTTACATTTATTACACCTGCCAACATATTTACGAAGAACATGGTTTTTTAAGGTTTTTGCAAAATGGTTTAGCTTTCTGGAGGTTATCATAAGAACCAAAATATTTTGAAATTCATCATAAAATAGACCAATTTTTTTTTTTTAAGGGGGCTTAACATTTAATTTTTTTGTCAAGGTGCCTCGAACTTTAATTTTGGAAAATTAAATAAAACAAAAAAATTATATTGAAAAAATTTTAAAAATTTGTTTTTTAGCTTAACAAGAAAGATTGTCTTTAATGTGAAATATTTTTTTCTCTAATAGTGTCACTTATCATGACGTGGCAGGCGATTGAATTAAAAAAAATTTAAGAAAAATTATCAAATTTTAAGTCTTAGTACAAGGTTAATTTGATTTCCTTGACCCAAACAAATAAATAAAAGTTTTCTGAAATTGTTATTAAACTACCAAAAATATGAAAAACTTAACCAGAGTAAAAATATTAGCGGTCGAAAAGCAGTCGAACACGGATCGCACGGACGTAAAAGGGTCGAACATGGCTTAAAATTAATTCAAGAAGCTTAGCGGCTGAAATTTGTTCTGTATGTTTTCATATCATCTGCATAGATAAGTATATAAGAGTGTTTGATGATGTGGGTTACATCATTTAAGGCTAAAATAAACAGAAGTAGACCAAGATGGCTACCTTGAGGAACACCTGATTCAGCAGACAATACGAAATTGTATTTGATAAGATAGTTCTGTCAGATACGATTGAATCCGCAAGAAATTGTGGAAAACCCATTAAACATAGTTTAAATATACAGTTTTAAAGTTTAAATACAGTCGACCTGGTTACCTGAATAAAATGAATTTAAGCAAAACGTTGTAAAATCAAGGCGATAAGACACAGTGGATCTGCCAGTAACAAATCCTTGCTAAAGAGTGGTCATAACCTTCCCACAGTAAATTTTCACATGATCACACACGAGTCGCTCAAAAAGTTTTGGAATCGATGAGAGTTTCGCGATAGGCCTGTAGTTGTTTATATCGTTTTTACAAACTTTTTTATAAATAGGACTTATAAAAGATTTTTTCCAAAAAAGTGTAAAAATACTTTCGCTGATTTATTTTATTGAATAACATGAACAGTGGTTGACTTAGAACGGAACCACATAGTGTTAACACTGCGGCAGGAATTCCGTCATGTCCAGCATTAAAATTCTCATCGATCAATCCAATATACTTTAAAATATCCACTGAAGTAAAGGATATAGAATCCAACGAAACCCTGGGTGTAGAGTTCATACAGGGTTGCCCATATTCGATGGGTTGCGCCTATTTTATTTTTAAATAAATCAAAGAAACCACAATTTTTTGTCTGTTTGTCATGAATATCATTTAATTGGGTTCAAGTAGATTTGCTTACATTATTTTTTGAATATGATATCTCGTAAATGGTCGCCATTGGCCTCTACGACATATTGTGCCCGTTCTGCAGCATTTTCCATGGTTTTCTTCAACATTTCGATGGGAATGGCGGTTATTTATTGACGGATGTTGGTTTTCAGCTCTTCTAGGGTCTTTGGCTTGTTGACGTAAACCTTTGATTTCAAATAACCCCACAAAAAGAAGTCTGGAGGCGTTAAATCTGGTGATCTTGGCGGCCAATCGAAATCACCATTTTTTGACATCAAACGGCCAGGGAACAATTGCTTCAAAAAATCGATTGTAGTGCGGCTTGTGTGTGGTGGCGCGCCGTCTTGTTGAAACCAGTAGTGTCTGATACGCTTTCGACGAACGATTGGCATGAAAAAATTGTTTATCATATCGCGATAACGCTCCTGATTGACAGTAACTCTGTGGCCATTATCATCTTCGAAAAAGAACGGCCCAATGAGCATTTTAGCACAAACGCCGCACCAAACAATGACTTTTGCATCGTGAAGAGGTACCTCTTGAATCTTTTGTGGATTTTCAGTGGCATAAATACGGCAATTTTGTTTGTTTACCGTTCCGTTCATTTTTTTCGTTTATTTTTTTGAAAGCACGTTGAGTTTTCACTATTGACTTGTTTTGTTGAATGTAAATTTCAACAATTTTAGAGCGTTCGCGTGGCATGTACTGTTCCATTGTAAACATTTGCTTGGAATGACGCTTCAAACGCGGTATGTCATTAGTCGATTTGGCATTACTGCGGAAAGTTACAGTGTTGCCAGATGGGCGCTTCCAATAAGGGCTACCCTGTATATTCAAAGTACTCTTCATCAGGATTAAAAGAGTCTGAACAAAATGACTCTTTTAAAAGATTGGCAAATAGACTACAAACTACGACAGGATTGTCAGTAAATCCGTCAGAATTTTAAATGATGAAGGGAGTCCATCAGATTTTTTTTGTGGTGTTTATGAAACCCCAGAATTTTTTTGGATCAGACAATATTCTCAGCTTAGTACTACTGTCTTAATAATTTTGATATAAGATAGCTGTGAAATTTTCAAAATCCAGAAACAAACGCTTGTAGATTTCTAGGTCATTCAAGTCTAAGCTACACACAAATTTTTTTCCATGCCCTATTCCAGCTGTTGCGAAGAATCTTTAACTCCTTTGTGTACCAGGGGTAATCACAATTTTTCGTAAATTTGAGGCTATACGGCACGGATAGAGAAAACATAGCAAAAATATCCATATTAAAAAAAATTAATTGAATCATCAAGAGTGCTAATATTAGCATATTCTAAAATTACATGCAGTTAACTTTGAAGTAAATGAATCAACTTCAAAAAGTCAGCTTTTTTAAAATTGAATTCATAAACTTTATCTATTGAGTTAGATTTCACTATATAATCCCTGTCTGATTTGTACCATATGTTCAATGGTGGATGGTATTCATCAACAGTAGTAAAAACATTAGGGGCCCTCTCAACAATCACATTGTTACTGTCTGTAGTTAAGACCAAGTCAAGAAGTCTTTCACGACTATTATAAATACAACTCACTTGTTATAAGTCAGAGCATATATTATCAACAAATATATGCTCTTGGCGTGTGTTTTAATTAGATGCACAAAAATATGTATCATCGTCAAAAGATTCCCATTTCAAGTAAGGCAGATCAAAATCACCCAGCAATAAAATGTCGTCATTAACGTCAATTATGCTTATAACGTATTCTATGCAATCCGCAAGGCTTGCATAAAATTCTACACTGCTCTTAGGAGGAACGTAAGCATTAATAAGATATATATTAAAATTGAACAACCTTAACGCATATAAGTTCGATGTAAGCAGAGCAGGGAATAACAATAATGGAACTAACGAAGGAGTTCCTTACAGCTAATAAGACACCTCCACCGACAGCAGAAGTATTGTCAGCCTGTCTATCCCTTCTATAAACCTCAAAACTGTTATCAAACAATTCTAAGTCAGTAATGCTTCCGTTTAACCAAGTTTCAGTCAATGCGATAATATCCTCAGAGAAATTCTGAGACATTAAAAATACGCCTAGCGTCTTAGAGCGTAATCCCCTTACATTTTGATAGTAAAGGGACAGCCTATTTATTTTTTTTTTTTGGGATTGACGAGCGGCTTGAGTCGTCCCTCTAGGCTTATTCATAGGCTGAAACTCTGTAGAATATATTATCAGTCCACAAATTAGACTTATTAAACTCTTTAGCTAGAACTGTGAGAATAAAGAAAGGGGGTGGGAAGGTTTATTACCTATTTTTTGCATGAAAAAAATGCATTTTGACTCAACAAGTTATAATGTTTGATAAAGGTCAATACATTTTCAACAGTTGTGTCGGGCTGAAGACGTGAAATAAATAAATTTTTCATCCTCGACACTGCCCTTAACCCGAAACACCCTGTCGTTGCCATAGGGTAACGCAAACACAAACACTTAAAATGTGCTTATTTTAGTTTAATCCATTTTATATTCCTAACAGATCATTCTGAAAATTTAAAAAAAAAATTACTCACGGTGATTCGGGTTAAGCTTGATAGATTTCTAGGCTCAATAGGAGTCAAAACTGAACTATAAGTCAAAGAATGAATATTAGAAGATGACGAGGAAGTAACTGAAGTGTTCCTGTTCAAAAGTGGTGCTGAGGGTTGCTTAGCCTGAGAAGTAGATCCAGATGATTTTAGCTTCTTATTATTTTTTTTATTTTTTCTCTTTCTTTTTGAGACAATGTGGTCCTTTCAATGTGAGACAATTTGGGTCAAGCAATAGCCATACAAGGCCAACATTAAGTTAAACGACCACTGTAGGCACTTTTTATGCCCTTCGTGTGCCACCAAATTTAGCAAAGCTCTTAGTCAACAGAAAACGCATGCGCAACAATAAAAGCAATCCTCACTCGGCGATGGTGATGTTGGTTGATAGCATCGCACTTGTGTGTCGCGATAGCTTAAAGTATTTTTTTATTAGTTTGCACCAGGCTTAACATACATATATTTAATTTATTTCAGTACTAAAATCCAATTTTCATTGAAAAGCTGCTAATTTTCATTGAACAATCACTGTTCGTACAATGTACGCTCGTAATACAACCGCAATTATTTAAAAACCGCCTCTGTATAGCCGCTATACGACCTTTGTACGGCCGCTGTTTGGCCAAAAAATCTGGCAAGCGACCCTTGTACAACCCTTGTACGGCGGGGCAGAATATTTAAAATTAGGCCTTGTTTGGCCGTTGTTTAGCCTTAGCTAAAAAAGTTGTTATTTTTACTCGGGAGAGGACGAAATAAAATCTTTACATTTTTCATTCAGAGAAAACTGCTTGTATCAGTTTTTGTTTAATTTTTGTGTCGATTTTCAATTACCTATGAAAACTTCGTTTTGAAATATTAAAATAGTTGTGTTAGATGATTTTGTTATACCTTCTCATTGCTGAGTTATGCAGTTTTTGTTTAACCCTATATTGCGCAATAACGCTATTTTAAATTTTTTATCTAAAAATCTCTTAAACAGTCGTGAAAATAAAAAAAACGACTTTTTTGTTTAATTAATACTTTATTTGTAAAAAATATTTTCAAAAGATATTTTTTTTTTGCAGTTAAAAAGATTAACATATTGCAGGGAATAAAGCATTGCTTTTACTATAATAATTCATGATTAAATAAGTTTAATAACTCACCAAAAAAATGTTGATTTTTTTTCATTATGAACACTTTATATTAAAATTTAAGTCATTTTAATAGAAATTAAAAATAAATCAAAACACAAACTGCTGCCAAATGCAAAACCATGCTATTGCAGCTAAAAATAAAAAAATAACTGGAGTTTGATTTACTCTCTAATTGGAAAGTTTTTTGGAATATTCATGAGTCATATAATAGAATTTAAAATTAATTTGTTCTCTTTGAGTTATTTTTCCAGAACAATTTCTAAATGTTGCAGATCTGCAACAGGGCGCGATATACGATTGAGATATGTAGTTCTTCTGTACCCAAAATTTTCATGTTTACATAACTAGTTTTTTCAAATTGGAAAAGGAATAGGATAGGAAATATTTGGGGTTCAAATACTCCACAGGTCCAAAAGGTATACAGCAAAATTAGCAAAAAAAAATATTATTACATAAAAGGAAAACTTATAATTTTCAAAAACAATTAACCAGTAGAAAATAAAAATTTATACGCAATTTTACTATTTCACCTTTCATTTGAACACACAAAAAATGTTTACAAGCCATTTGAAGTTGGCGTGTCAGTGTATTTTTTGCAACAGAAAAAACCAAATATCAGCAACAGAAATTTGTACAAAAATGGTGAAATTGTTAAAATAATCTGCTTCTTCCTTTCCAACTGTGCAGCGATGGGTTTGAGAGCTTAAGCATGCTCCTGCAAACGTTGAATATGAACTACGCAGTGGACGTCCAAAAAGTAAAACAATACCAGAAATCATTGAGCAAGAGCAATGATATGGTTTGTGAAGATCAAAGTTTGACTAAGCGTGAAATTGCTGATACCATAATCGAAAACAATTTCTTAGCGTAATTTAAAGCGTTTTGATCAGAATACAATAGATTTTGAGAGTCGTTTTATAAATATGAATCAGACTTGGATCAACCAACGTGATCCATGGTTGTTTACCTCCAAAACAGGTGAAGTCAGAACGCTCGGCAAAAGTGGTTATCGCATCAGTGTTTTTTGATACAAAAGGGGATTTTCAATCAAAAAAAACTCTGAATATTAAACAATCTTTTAGATCAGCTGAATGAAAAAACCCGTGAAAAACCTGCTTTACAGAAGAAATCTATAATTTTTCATTTAGACAATGCACGTAATCTCACAAGTGTTTTAACGATGGCTGAATTAAATTTATTAAAGTAGAATTTGCTTGAACAACCACCAGAATTGGCTCTCAGCGACTACTACCTCCACAGAAACTTGAAAACATTCCTTCATGAAAAGCGTTTTTTGTCGAATGAAGAAGCTATTGCAGCCGTGGAACAGTAACAGCAGTGCTTCCAGAAAATCATTAGAGAAATAGTATAAAAATATTGGAGGATCATTGAAATAAGTGCATTAAAGTTGTGGGAGATTATATTAAATACAAAAATTAATAAAATTTAAAAATTTCATAAGTTCATAAGAAATTTAATTTTTAAATCTCTAAGCTTAGAACTAAAATTTCACCATTTAAATAACGGAATTTAAAAATATTGGTAAAGTAATGAAATTTGTTTACGAACATATCAAATATTAGGTTAGTTAAGTTGTTTGAATAAAACTTTTTTTGAATTCCAAATTTATAATTTTTTAAAATTTTTTAAACTAGAGTAGTATTAACAAGAATATACATACTTATTTTGCTAAGTCACTACTAAATAACATAAACATTTTTTGTTCAGAACTTCATATGCTTAAATTATATATGTGTAGTATACTGTTGCCCCCACTTTGCGAACGTTCCTAATTTTTCCTATTAGCTGCTCTTTTAGCTAACTTACACCAACTTACATATATCTTCGTATGTCTTGTAATTCGAAGTATTGATTTCGTCGGCTCATCGCGTTACGTCAGCAAGAAAAAATATGCAAAGAATTGTTGTTGCATTTGTTACTTTCTCGTGGGTTTCAACACATGTTCTTGAATAGAAAACGTAACTATTGAGTACTTTGCTAATGCTCTATTTTACTCCCGATATAATTTTCACACTACTACTAATGAATTCCATTCTAAAGGAGTAAGCTCTAAAATAATTTAATTGATTGATAATTTCATCATTAATTGATAAACATTAACAATTGATTTATTCTTTATTGTTTTCAATATTAAAGACGTGATTGAATTTTGACATTCTGGACAAGATTCCATGTTTCAGTCAAATTTTTTAAAACTTATTGAGCTGAACTAGCATTATAAAAAGAATTCTTGCACTGTACTTAATTTTGCTCCAGAGGTTGAAAGAAGCAATTGTTATAGAAAGCAGTTGAGTAATTGTTATAAAAAAAAAAATTTCCGACTGTAAAAACTTAAAAAAGTTCACAATGATGGTTGGAAGTACAACCCGAATAATTAAAAAGCTTATATATTTAACTCATAATCAAAATTATTGCATTGAAAATGTTGGTCTTACATGAAGAGAAATATTATCATTTATGTTACCTTGAGGTCATTTTTGGCCATTTTGTGTTTTATTTGCTCATAATTCCTGTAAAATTTTTTTTAGATTCCCTTTCACGATATCCTACACTAGGGAAAATCCCTTCGAAAAAACTTTATAAGAAGCTTTTGGTTTTATCATATAAGTGGCAACGCCATAACTTACGGGTGTGAGCTTTATGGTTACTCAGTGACCATCAGCTGTTTTTTAATCAATTGTGAATTAGTGCCTATTTTTAATAGTTTTTAATGCAAATTTTTCTTAAAACGTAAAGAAATAAAAATTCAGGTAGTATTTTTTTAATTCTTAATGCTGCATTTATTTTATTTTTTGTTTTCAATAAATGCCTAAAACTAATCAAAACCCATTAAAATTTAAAAAATTAATACTGAAAGTTTAGCTCTTGCATAAAATGCATACAAAAACAAGTTTGGTCATTTTGTGACCTTAAGATCGCAAGTGTGACTTTTTTTAAGGTAACAAAAGTGTTATAAATATTAAGCACACCTGTGCTAAACCAAAAACAATTTAAATAAATAAATTCAGTTACATAAACTACAAATACTCATACTCGGTTAGAAATTTTGGAATAAATTTCAATACAAGCAGAGTGTTACAGAGATTTTTATTTCAAAAAGTATTAAATTTTATTCTCGTAAATTTATTACATTTTTTAATATTTTTTGTTTTACATATTAATACAGTTCAAATATTACAAAGATATTTCAGACCCTTGGAATTATTTCGATACTATTGCGAAATTATATTTTAATATAATTTTGTATTAAATGTTAATACATTTAAAATATACAACGATATTTTATTCCCTTTGGCATAAATTTGATACTATATTCACTATTATACAGAACTTTTAATACAAAATCAGTTTTTTAAATTAATACAAACTGAGCATTAAATTTCAATACTTTTTGTTTATTAAAACTGAATCTTAATATTTGGCCAGTATTTAATTTTAATACAATTTCAGTTTGGTCATTTGTGGAAGCCCAAAAGTAATAAAATCTATTCCAATATTTTTAACCGTGTAGTAATAATAATGTTGTTAGCAAAAAATACTCATTGTAAGAATTTTTTAATAAATACTTTAAAATTTAATAGATTTAAATAACTATAGATTGATTTCGCATATTCTAGAATGAAGCAAAATAGTAGATCAGTAAAAGAAAATTTGCATACCTTTTACATACCTACCACGTAAGGCATCCATTCCCGGGATCCCTGACATTTCTTAGTCCCTACAGTCCCGGGATTGCAAGGCCTAAAATCCTGGTGTTTTCGGGGTCTCGGGACTGCAAGTTTTTAACAACAAATTCTATAGAAATAATGTCAGAAAAGCTCACAATAAATTAGAGTAGGTATTAAATCGACTTTTGGTAAGGCCCAATGTGCTAAACACATAATACTTCCTAAGAAATACTAAAATGTGATTTTAATAATACAAAAATAAAAATTTGTTTAACTAGCTGTACAAAATAACTCAATGTTTTAAACACAAGATACATCCTTAGAAATACTGAAATTTGATTTTAATAATACTTAAATGAAAATTTTATTTAACTGTATCAAATATAAAATATAAAAATATAAACCTTTCTAGAACTAACTGTAAAAACTATTGCAAAATACTTAAAAAACTAAACTTAACTTAAAAACTTCAAAGTAGAAAACTAAAATTTGACCATAAAAAATTAAAAAATTTCCTTAAACAAACTGTACAAAATATCACAAAATTCCTACTAAGAAATACTAAAATCGCACTGTAGGGACGTCAAAACGAGAAATGAAAATACCGAGACTAGTAAAATTATTTTTTACTATATTATGGGTCTTTTTTAGACCCATTTGTAACTATATTTTCCTCTTTTTTTGGAGACTAAAAATTTTGTTCACCTCCGATTTAGCTTACCCTTTCAAAAATTAGTCTACTTATGAAATAAAACAATAATTTGAGTAAAAAAATTAAAAATTTTTTTTTTTAAAGTTTTTACGTTCAACATTATAATTTGGTCCAAATGGAAGATCAAAAAATCGTAGATAAAACAAGGCTAGTTCGATTTTCACGTTGGAGGAATATAAAAATTTTTTAAATGAAGTCAAATGCAAGTCATATATCAAAAATCTAAATAGCTCGAGACTTTAACTGGATTCGTAAAACTGTATATGCTACTAAATTTTACGATCGAAAATTAAGTTTACCTGTCTCAGCGTTTTTGTGTCTTTTGAAAAGTGGTAAATTTACCTACAGTGTTATTAAACTATTCTATTATTTTTAATAATTTTATGAACCTTCTGAATGATCTAATTTTATTAATTTTTTTTAAACATTTGAACTTTGTTTTTTTCAAAAATAAACAATAAATACTATCTATACGTTTAATCGAAACTGTGTTTTTTGTTTTTTATAATCTTTTGCATTGTTTTGTGTTGTAAAACAAGGCACAACTATTTTGAAACTTCATTTAACGTCTTCCAAAAAATTCGTTTTCTAAGGTTTGTTAAGCCCGGGATTGTGTTTTTCAAATTCCAAAACACCGGAATACCCGAAGCGTCCCGAAATTGGATGACCTACATCGTATGGGCATTACACACGCTAACATGATAGAGTTAATAAAGCCCTTGCGCAGTACACATGGAGGCTACGTTGTCAGATGAATATACATCGAAAATTGTCTTTTTCTTGAATTGAGTTCTCACAAAATACCATACGTCGAAAATTACTTCAAAATTAAATCAAAAAATTACCACAAAATATCACAAAATTTCACAAATTACCACAAAATACCACAAAAAGTCAACGAAATACCTCAAAATTGCTTAAAATATCAAATTGCATTGTGATCATAACAAAGTTTTAAAGAATTTAACGAAAGCAGAGCTTAACTGCAGTATAATAAAACATTTTTGATTAATAAAACAATAATTTTTATTAAATTTCAGTTCTTTTGTTATTTCATGAAGAAATCTGCGGCAACGATATTTTTTCCAAACATAATAGGGGTATTCACACTGACTTGGGTAGTTGGGCAGATTGGCAAATGCAGTACATTTTGTTTTTGTAAAGTGTCATTCTACCCATCTACCAATTTTATCAATCTACTCTAGCTGAACCCCTGACTTGTTTGGGTAGATCGTTTTCTTGCCAAATTGAGTACTTTTTCCATGTGTTACCACCTTTTGCAAAAATAGGCAATAATTGACCTAAGGGTATCAAATTTACAATATGCTG
The DNA here is from genome assembly GCA_963920525.1 of Dichetophora obliterata. NCBI lineage: Eukaryota > Metazoa > Arthropoda > Insecta > Diptera > Sciomyzidae > Dichetophora > Dichetophora obliterata. Next base: position 87,984,779 of record OY986437.1, read on the forward strand.
TCAAGGCTAATATCTTGAATAATACACAAAAAATATTGACACCCCCTATTTCCGCCCACAATCTAATAAAAACGCTTCATTTCAGAAGAATTCGGTTGTATTGAACTAAAATTTTGTAATTTAGTTCGTAGGGCAACTATCGACAATTCAACAAAAAATGGGCGTGGTCGAACTATAACTACGCCTATTTTCAGAAATTAAAATTCCTGAGTTGTGCGTGTTCTTATAACGAAACTTGTTTTATATTTGCTATGAGACCAAGTGGTTGTCACTAGATATATAAATTTTACCACGCATACTTTTACTGCCCTTCTATATATCTGTGGTCACAAGGAATAATGACTAAACTCAATTGAATGGTTCATATATTTCAAAAAAATGCATCGTAGTTCGTGCAAAAAAAATATCGTTTTTTACGATACTTTGAGTTTAGTCGTTATTCCTTGTGACCACAGATATATATAAAATCGTTTGTTTGGTGTCTCTTAAGATCCCTGGAACGGTAACACCTAAGGCAACCAAATTTACAGTATCTGTTAATATCTCGGTTAATAAAGTTAATATTGCGGTTAATAAAAAAGTCACACCCCCTTTTTTCGCCCTCAAATCAATTAAAATGCTATATTTCGGACGGTTTTGATCGTATTAGGCTAAAATTCGGTAATTTAGTTTGAATGGTTACAGTCTGAAACTGTATTAAAATAGGGTGTCCTCGCCTTCTTTCACAGCCCACAATTCAATAAAAATACTTTATTTTTGACGATTTTGGACTAAAAGTTTGTAAATTAGTGCATATAGTTGCTTTCGGAAACTGAACCAAAAATGGGCGTAATCGCACTACAGTTATTCCAGTTCAGATATACAAAATATTAAAAAAAATTTTTCCGATTGGCATGAAAATTCTTATGTGGCAGTAAGCCGGTCTGTGACAGGAAAACGTTTTCCACTGGATTATTAGTAAATGATTAGATGCCGCGAAGTTCACGTAAAAAATTACTCGCATATAAAACAGCTTTTTTACGCCCAATTAATGGCCTAAATTTTTCGCACTAAAAATGACAAAAAATGATTTGTTGGCAACCCTCTTACAGCTTTCACTCATCTCTCGTCAGCTACATAAGCCGGGGATATCCAACAAACATGCAGCACTGCCCAAAACTATTCTACAAAGTACTCAATTGCAATTTAGGGTGCTCGCAATAACCAAAAGTACTGAATCTACCCAAACCCAACTGCCTATGTCAGTGTGAATACCCCTAATTATTATTTTTTTTTTTCAATTGAAATTCTTAACGTTTTGCTCGCTAAACACCGAACATACTTTAAGCACAAGTACACCACCATAAGCAAGTGCAATTTTTCAGTAAACCTTTGCGATATACAGTGGCGGATTTTGGCATTTTGCCGCCCTATGCCCGACATTAGCGCTGCCTCTAACTTATTAAATGTTTTTCTTACAATAAAACAAAACTATAAAAATTTTATTTTTCATTTTTTAGACACATTACAAAGAGATTTATACAACATAATAAAAATAAAGGGTTTCATTATATGCTCGTGTGAGATCATTTATTACGTTTCCATAACATAGTTTTTGTACTAGATTTGTTTCAATTTTTAATAAGGCATCATAGTTGCCCGTAAATAATTTTTATTTTGTTTTAATGTAGAAAATTAGCGTTTTCCTGAACCTTTTTTTCCCTCTTCCTCTCAATCTTCATAAAGCTTGGGCATTTTTTGAATGAGTATGAATGACAAATAAAGTCCGCAAACAAACGGATGTATGTGTCAACGAAAAAAATTTGTTTATAAAAACCAGAAACAAGATTAGCAGTGGAACTAACTCTTTGGACGAAATACAGTCAACTACTTTACGAATCATTCTATCTTTGATGGAAAATCAAATAGATGTTACATCGAACAGAGTTACCACCAACACCATATGGAATTAGTTTTGACACGAACGCTTTATGCCACACTCGGTCAAACGCCTTTAAAATATTAAGAGCAACAACCTTGTTCTCTCCGAAAAAGTGAGCACTTCATTTTTTGGTTAAGAACTCTATAAGGTCACCAGTAGGCCCAACGGAAACCATATTCACGATCGCTGAGCAGTTGGTTGTGCTCTAGATAGTTCATCAATGGATAGTTTCTTTCCCTTCCAACAAGTTGGAAATACTCCTGTTATGTAGGAAATATTTGAAAGGTTGCGCAAAAGCCGAGCCAGAAAGGAAGCACACATTTTAAGCACATTTGGTGTTATTCCATCAGGATCAGAAGCTTTGTTTATGTTTAGACTTGAAAAAAGCCTTTTAACTGCTCTCGTTCGAAAGTAAATTTCTTGCATTGCAGACGATCAACCCTCAACATAGGGCAGTGGCTAATTGCTACCGAGAGAGTGAAACTTTGTGCAAACAATCCAGCCAATAGGTCCACTTTTTCAGCCGAGTTGGTAAAGATTTGGTCATCTTTTAAAAGAGTTGGAATCGATAACAATGTCTGATTCTTTACTCTTTTCACAAATGTCCAACTATTTTTGCTCACTTCGGTGGGAAATCTTTTGTTATTAGTATTCTTGTGCGAACACCAATTCTGAATGGCTTCCCTTATTAGATATGACTGCAATCCTTAAAGTCTCATTAAATAATGAGTGATCTTTTGGTTTACTGTTTCTCATCTTATTAGCAATTAAAGACCACATACCCCATAAAATATTTATTGTACCATGACAGTATAGCATTTTCTTTTATTTCAGCAAAACATAATTTCCAATTGAAGTTGTTATAAAAATTATTTAAGTCAGTCCAATTTGCATTTCCATAAAACCATGCAGTCCTCTAAGAAAGTGGTCAGTAATACTTAAACAAATTCACAGTGATATTTCTTCATTTCGATATACATCACAAAGATCACGCAAATGAAAATATTACTTATTTTTGGTGCAGAACTTGCGTTTTGTTTATCTTCTTGCAATAATATTTGAAGAAAAATTTTTAAATGAACAAAAAATTTTCGAACACAAAACTTAAATTTACATTTTAAATAAACTACGATATTGTTCTGTAGTCTTTTAGATTTTTCTGCCATCATAATAATTCCGTAATAAGTAATATTAAAGTAATACTTTCTGTAACCCAAAACGTAATCGATTGCACGAGTGTTTTGCAACATTTTATTCATTGCCTGTAAGCGAAGTTTTTGCTTGTTAGTTTCTCTTAAACATTTGTCGCTCAACATTTGGCCGCCCAAAAATTTACAAAACTCGTCAAACTAGTTTATTGATTTATATTGAGTTTCTTTAAAAATTAGCCACGAAAATATTTTGCCACCCTGTCAATTGGGCTGCAACCAAATAGATTCCGTTTCTAACATTTTTTTTTTCCTAAAAATTGTTCAGCCCACAAAAATTTTGCCGCCACTAATATGTTGCCGCCCTAGGCCCGGGCCTCACGGACCTAGGCCTAAATCCATTACTGGCTATATATTTCATAATTTTCTTCATTCCTATTTTTATTACGCGTATTAGAAATCTCTTTGTAGCCATGGTGTAAGCCACAATTTTTCCATTATCCAAATTAATCAGGTGGAAGCGGCTCTTAACATCATAAATTTTGCTGTTTGTAAAAAAATGGTCTCAAAAGAGCGAAGTTGTGTATAAGTGTCAACTGATTCGTTATAAGAAGCACTTAAAAAGTATTTGTTTTGTTAAATAGTGTATGTTCCCAATACAAGCTGAAGTTAATCAAAATACTAAAAGAGGACGCGATAAGAAATTGTGTGCAAAAGAGGCTTTGACACGTAAAGAAATCGAGGCTCTTGGCAAATACATAAAATTAAAAAATGAACACTTTCACAAGCTTCGTTTTATTTCACTTTGCTTCAAATTTGCCATCAGCTGTTTTTGACAAAGCAAGTCTTAATTTGTGTGAGAGTGGTGAAAAACCGCTTCCACCTGGATAATTACACCATGTTTGTGGCAATATGTTGTATTTTGTAGCATTGATTGGTATTTTTTATATCTCAAGTGGTAAATATCGAACATGTGCTAAATTTTTTCCCACATGACACTTTTCTCACATAATGCGTTAATTTTATCTTATTTCGCAGCATTTCACAAGAGCTCAAAAAATACCGAAAGTACGATTTATCGTGCATACCTGACAACGCTGCATAGAGGTATTAAAGTTGGAAACAGTTTGAGAACCAACACTTAAATAAAGTCAAATTGACCTGCCGAGAGAGAGAAAGAGTTTGATAAACTAAAATTTCTTCTGGGTCTTTTGGTCAGAGAATGTATTAGTTTATACAAATATCTCCACAAAATTACTGCTGGCTTTAATTATATTTTGAATAACTAAGTTAAATATCATCGCAGATATCAAATCACACAAGACACAATTCATTTATTATATGAAACTTTATAAAATATTTCAAATATACAAACTATGTTTATCGGAATGACTTTGTTGCGCCAGCAAAGAGGTCAGCTTTTTGCACACACAGCTTTGAATAATTTAGATACAAATTCCAAAAATATATCTAGATATGCATAAAATATACACATGCATGCATATAAATATTTAACAGTGTGTGCAATTTTTCCGAGAGTATCCTTTTTTTAACTAAAGCTTTTGGGTTGCACAAACAAGCTCACACAATCAGCTCTTTAGTTTTATTTTGCTGCAACGTTTAGGTTAAAATTAGAATTCAGATGCGATATTTTTATAGGCGTGCATACATATACACATATATGATATAAACGATTTCATACAAATCAAATATTCGCCTAAATCAAATAAAAATAAAAGTGATAGTTGTGGAGTAAATTTTATTTATTATGATGTGAATATTTTAGTGCTTCGCATTTGAAGCATTCAAATTTAGAATATGTTTTATTATTTTTTTAATGAATAATAAAATAACGCACACAGCACATTTCTTTAAATTATAGAGATACTTGAGGGAGATTGTTTAGCAGCCAGCTTGTAAAAAATTTGTCGCTGATTACATTTAAATTCAGAACTGTACGAAAGATGTGACAAAATCTTGTTTGTGCTGTTAGGACCGATATTTTAATTTCATTATTTAAACTAGATTTTAACTTTATCTGTGCTGCTTCATCGTGTTTATGTTAAAAAGCTGAAACCCGGCGCCTTGCTGCAACGCCCCATCGCCAAACTTCCATAAAATGTTATCAGTGTACCTGCACTAAGCTTAGGTAAGCTTAGGTTAGGTCCACTTACAACCACGCCTACCTCCCATGTAGCACAAAAATTCGAAACGTAATAATTTTTTTCGTATTGAAGTTTTATTAAAAAAACTTACTCAAGAATCTGAGATATATGTATGCATTTAAAAAAGTGCGAAGACCTCTATCTCCTTAAGTTCCTAAAATTAAACATTGCATATAACAGTGCTAATTTGTATTGAAATTCTTGTGACCTATGTCCGAATTTTCAAGAACTTTGTTCGGCGGCCGCAAACATGTACCAACCTTTTTTACGTATATTTAAAGAAGAAATTCCCAGATTTTATAATATCATAATGAGACGACCGAGGAAGGCCGAGCTTAATTTATATTCTTCATAAAAAATAGAAAAAAATTTTTTAGTGGTATTCAGTACATACTTTTTTCCGATTTTCTCGGTGAAAGTATCGGAAGTTTGTCGCAAACGAATCGCACACCTTGCGATGAATATTTTGTTGACGAAAAGTGAACCGAGAACATCTGTAAATTTTTGAAATTAAAATTATTTAAAGTAAATTTAATTCTGTAAATTTAAATCTCTATTTTCTGTTTCCTAGTTTAAAATGGCTTTTAGTTATTTGGCAATGGATGCTACGCTCCAAGCGACTGAAGCTCATGTTCGTGAAAGAAATTTGGAACGAGCATATCTTCGAAGAGTTGATTCTCCTTTTGAATTGGGGTTGAATAAATTCAAAAAGCTGTATCGTATCACGCCAGATATAACGCATGAGCTCATCGACTCATTAGACGATCATCTACAGCGAAATAGAACCACTGGTCTATCAAGTAATTTTTTTTTATATTGACATATTGGAGCTTTTCCATTTTTTTGTAGGTTTTTGCGGCATTACGCTTTTATGCGACTGGCTGCTTCCAACGACCCGTATGTGAGCAGCATTGATATTTCGGTGAGCCATTCATCCATAAGTCGTAATGCCCAATTGATTGCTCACACGTGGCAATTATCGGCCCAAAACGCCATGTAGAAGCTTTTGTAAATCACCACGGATACCATTCCATTAACGTCCAAACGGTAAGATATACATAGAAGCAAGCATTTTGCAAAATTTTTATATATGTTATTTATTTATTTATTTCAGATTTGTGACCCAAATCTGAAAATTCTAAACATCAACGCAAGATATCCTGGCGCCCGACATGACTCGTATATTTGGGGGTCTTCTGCTCTTCGCGATGATATGAAACGCTCATTAGATAATGGGGATCATCGAACTTTCTTAATAGGTTTTTACTATAAAATTTAGTTTTGTGTGACGATATACCCTGTTATAAATTTTCAGGAGATTCTGGTTATCCTCTAGAGCCTTGGCTCATGACTCCTCTACAAAACCAGCCTGGGAATTCGCCCAAGTTTCGATATAATGAAGCCCTTTGCAAATCTAGAAACTGTGTAGAAAAGATTTTTGGCATTCTTATAGTAACATGAAGGTGTCTATCGCAACAAAGGGTCCTTATGTACGAACCTGGTTTTGCGGGTAGGATTGTTAATGCATGCACTCTTCTGCATAACTACGCATAATAACAGTTTTATCAGAGGAACCAGAAAACTTAGTTCAATCAAATAATAGCAATGCCTCGCAGATTCAACGTTTTCAAGAAAACGTAGAAAACCTTCAACCATCAGCTTTAGTAAGGCGCATTCAAGAATGCATTATTTCAGCATCGTTCACTTAAAATAGATTTATGAACAACTGTTAAATATGCTAATTAATATTACATTAAAATCACTCATACGCCACGGAATGTTGTTGATAAATTTGTTTATTTATTCACAAAAGTTTATTTTACATTATTTAAATCTTTAAGTAACATATAGTAAATGATAAACGCTGTGAGATACGAAAAACTGTACTAGATAACTTCAACGTTTTTTACTTAATTTTAGTATGAGGGAGTCTCGTGGTGACATTCGTTTTGCCACTTCACCGAACACTTTAGAGCAAAATAATTGTTTTAAAGATTTATAGCTCAGAATCAAAAAGTACTAAAGATGTACACTAATTTTAATTTTGATAACCCTTGGACGATTATTATTTTCACTTTGGTTTCTTCAGAAAAGTTTTCTATTATTCTGGCCACAAAAAGTATAGCTGAATGGCTTGTGAAAGTTTTTAAGACAATTTCAAACGATTTTTCACATTTATTTTTTCAGCAAAGTTGGTGACCATAATAATAGAAGCAACTTTTCTGAAGAAACCTAAGTGAAACTTCTAGTAGTGACAGAGTTATAAACATGAATATGAGTGCATATTATAAGTAATTTTTGATTATGAGCTATAAATCTTTAAAACAAAAATTTTGCTTTAAAGTGTTCGATAAAGTATACCACGAGACTCCTCATACAAAAAAAAAAAAAAAAAATAAAAAAGTTAAAGTTATCCAATACAGAGAAAAAAGAGCTACAAAAAAGCGCAGTGTAATCTAACAAAAGTACTAACAATGGATTTACATTTCATTGAATTAAAAACCAGTATTTACAGTATAACAAGAAAGCAAAAGTTATACTGTAAATACTGGAATTACTAATAATTACTGTAAATACAAATTTTGGAAATCTTGCGATAACGATGGAAGATGTTTTAAATGGTATAATGTCCCTAAAAATTCTTATAAGCCAGATATAAATGGTTTTTCTCCTTTTTTATTTAAAAAATGTGTTTATTCTCTAATTAATCCCCAAACTTTTATTTTTAACCAATCTTTAAGTGCGGGTATTTTTATTGATGAATGGAAATACGCTTTTATTACGCCTGTTTTTAAATCTGGGCCAAAAAATAACGTAGAAAACTATCGAGCTATCTCAAAGCTTTCAACGGTATCGAACCTTTTTGAAATTATTGTAAAAAATAAATTTTATTTTGCAGTAAAAAATATAATAAGCCCTTTTCAACATGGATTTGTTACTGGTCGGTCAACTGTCACGAACTTAGCAGTTTTTTTCTGAATATTGTATCTCTTCCTTTCAGACTGGAAACCAGGTAGATGTCATATACACAGATTTTTCCAAACCTTTGGCAAAGTTTGCCACAATGCGTTAGTTGGTAAACTAAAAAAGTTAGGTTTTCATTCTAATTTTCTTGATTGGATTAACTCCTATCTAATGAATCGCCGATGTATGGTCTCCATTGATAATGTAAATTCCTACACTTTTTATGCTACATCTGGTGTACCGCAAGGAAGTATTCTTGGGCCACTTTTATTTCTCTTATTTGTAAATGATATAGGAATGTGTTTTAATAGTTGCAATTATTTGCTTTTTGCCAACGATTTAAAGCTTTACCGTAGAATTTGTTCAGTTTTGGATATTGATATGCTTCAATCTGATCTGTCAAATCTTGTTGATTGGTGTGCTAGAAATTATTTTGCCTTAAACTTAACAAAATGCTTCCACGTCACTTTTTCTAAGCTTTGCAATAATATATTATCTTCCTATACAATTCATAATAATGTGTTAAATTCCAGTGACCAAGTTTGTAACTTGGGTGTTTTATTCGATGCAAAGTTTTCATTTACTAAGCATTTGGATTTCATTATTCCAAAGGCTTATTCGGTTTTAGCTTTTATAAAACGTAACAGTTATGATTTTAAAGACCCATATATGCGTTTGTTTCTTTTTTCTGCTTATGTTAGGTCTAGGCTTGAATACTGCTCTTTCATCTGGAATCCTTTTTATGAAGTTCATTCTAATCGTCTTGAGTGTGTTCAAAAACGATTCCTAAAATTTGCGCTGAAGCCTTTGAATTTAACTGAGCCGATACCATCTTACAGTGTGCGCTGTAAACTGTTGCATCTAAATTCACTCAAAGATAGAAGAACTATTCAGTCTCTTCAAATTATTCGTGGATTAATATGTTGTACTATTGATTAAACATCTCTGCTGGAACGTATAAATTTTTATAGTCCATCAAGACCATTGCGTTCTTTTAATCCTTTTTATCTCAGAGATTATAAGTCTAATTATGCGGGCAATGAGCCTATCACTAGAGCTTTAAATAATTTTAACAATTTGTGTTCACTTACTCCATTAGATTTCTCTATGTCTAGGGAAGTATTTAAGAATATTGTGGCAGATTTTTTTGTTAACTTAAGTTAAGAGTTTCTTTTTTTTTTTGCTGTAAAAGGTATATTACACTTACTTTGTATATTTAACTATAATTATGCCTAAAGTGATTACGTTATCACCTGGCAGTAAATTAATAAATAAATAAATAAAATTATCCAATCATTAAAAAAAAATTTCATATAAAAAAGGGATAGAGTTAAGAATAAGAACTGGAAATGAAAGGATTAAAGAAAAAATATGAATTTAATAATTTAGTACTTAATTTTATTTCAGCCAACTGTATCTATATGGCTAACAGCAGTAAAATACTCTATTATGCTTTGCATACTTGAAGCATAGGTTTTAAACGTTCCTAATAAACGTTCAAATGCATTTGCTTGCATTTTGTTCGCCTCTGCTTGTATTTTTAGTGATTCTGCAATAATCTAAAATATAAGAATAATTACATAAGCCCGTTTTAATATAAAAGCAATGTAAATAAATGTTTGCTTTCTGATTTACCGCCAAAGCATCTGCTTGGTACTTTGTAATTTTCACAAATTGCTCTCGCGAGTCGTCCGCTGCAGAGACTCTCATTTTGCGTCCTTGTGGTCTTGGCACCTTTTGGTTAGCTCGTGCTGAGCTCGGCGGCTGTTGTACTTCTTCCACTTGATTTGTTGTCCAGATTTCTCTAGCTGGGCTGAAACAACAATAGGGCTGAGACGAAGTATATCATCTATGTCCTCTTCTAAAGCAAGTTGCAGTTCCTGACATCATATATTAGACTTGTTAATTCTTTCATTATAAAAAAATGAGCAATTCAGCCATTGAAATGAGTATGAACGAGCTTCTTATCATCAATTGTGTTAATAATTATTGATATACAAGTCTTATACCCGAGGCATTGAACGGTTATTATTTATTCTTACTTGCTCATCAGGGTGAATTTCAGCACACTCTGTGCTTCCTTCAACGTACTGGGTGCCCACGATTTCTAGTACTCGCAAATCCAGCTCCGAAAGCGGCGCTAGGCTGATTGGCTCATTACCAGTGGCCGCAACCTGTTTGCGGCGTTGTCTGCTCTTTATAGAGGTGCGACTTTTAAGGTCGCGCCAGACCTGAAAGGCAAATATAATTAACAATAAACCTACAAATACAATAATTAATTTATAATAGCTTACTATTTGCCATTGTGTAGCTGTTTTAACTGCACCTTGGACCCCGTTCAAAATCTCAGTCAACTCCTTTCACTTTTTTCTGTTTCTACACGGCCATGCAGAGAGCAGAACTTTCCTTCCGCGAGGCCTTTATTTAGCTGAAAAAATCAAGCATTCTTAAATGTTGCCATAAAGAAGCTCTAGCCGCTTTAACCATTTTCAATTTTTATTTAAATTTAAATTTAATTTGAATAAATTTGGCATTTATCACCGATAAATAAGTAGTGTTGCCACTTTTTTCACTTTAATTCGTAAACTTTTTTTGACCGAATTTTTCCGCAAAGTACAAGTTAGTGAATATCGTTTTCGGTATGACAACAGAAAAAAGTCGCAAATTGCGATTCCGATCGGAAGTTGCGAAAGATTTACAGAATCCCACTTCAGGTGTATTTTCACCGCAAGACAAAGAAAACTTTAATAAAAGACTTTCAAGAGCACTACGAACTATTGAGAATTCTTATGGTATTCTTGTATCTCGTTGGCGGATTTTGTTAACAACAATACATATGATTCCCGAAAATGCAGAAAAAGTCGTGATAGCTTGTGTGGCCTTGCATAATTTTATCATGTTTAACAAAAAAGAATCGGTAAATTATTGCCCCAACAATTATATGGATTGGGAAAACTGCAATGGTGATCTTCAGCATGGTCTATGGTGAAGAGAAGTCACAAATTACATACCATAAATTTTACCGTCGGCATCTGCAAATCTTTACGTTGGGCAAAGATCTACGGAATTCAATTTGTAATTTTTTAAAAGATAATTAAAAATATTCATAATAAAAAGCTGATAACAAAAATCACCATAATAACTTGTTTATTGCTTTTGTAGACCATCTAATTAAAAATATTAATCTTTTCATTTGAAAAATTTTTTCGAATTTATTTTTTTTCCATAAAAAAAAATTCACTATATGTGTGTAGAATATGTGTTTTAAATTTTTGGTTGATATCTTTAACATAAGCATTATTATATATACATATATATATATACATATATATATTAGGGCGGGTCAATTTGTATGGACGAATTTTTTGGAGGTCTGGCTCAGCGAAATTCGTAAAATACATGTAATTTCAAGACTTTTTCTCCACTACAGCATATACAAATTCTGAAAAAAAGCTGTGCGGACTTTCGTAAATAGATTTTGTTCTCAATTATAAAATATGAATGTATGAATGTATGTGCATGAATCTATTTACAAAAGTCCGCACAGCTTTTTTTTCAGAATTTGTATATGCTGTAGTGGAGAAAAAGTCTTGAAATTACATGTATTTTACGAATTTCGCTGAGCCAGAATTTGACCCGCCCTAATATATATATATATATATATATATTAGAGCGTGTCAATTTGTATGGACGAATTTTTTGGAGGTCTGGCTCAGCGAAATTCGTAAAATACATGTAATTTCAAGACTTTTTCTCCACTACAGCATACACAAATTCTGAAAAAAAGCTGTGCGGACTTTCGTAAATAGATTTTGTTCGCAATTATAAAATATGAATGTATGAATGTATGTGTATGAATCTATTTACGAAAGTCCGCGCAGCTTTTTTTCAGAATTTGTATATGCTGTAGTGGAGAAAAAGTCTTGAAATTACATGTATTTTACGAATTTCGCTGAGCCAGAATTTGACCCGCCCTAATATATATATATATATATATATATATATAAGATTATGGAAAAACTATTAGTCCGATTTAGCTCCAATTTTTTTTCATCACCATAATAACTTGTTTATTGCTTTTGTAGACCATCTAATTAAAAATATTAATTTTTTCATTTGAAAAATTTTTTCGAATTTATTTTTTTCCATAAAAAAAATTCACTAGTTTTTTATTTTTTTATCACTAGTAAATTTTTTTATATACAGTGAATATAGTGAATTTTTTATGGGGAAAAAAAAATTGAAATAAAATAAAAAATAAAAAAATTACAAGAAAAAAATAAAAATAAAAAAAAAATAAAAAATTATATACATATATATATATATATAATGCTTTTGTTAAAGATATCAACCAAAAATTTTAAAACACATATTCTACACACATATAGTGAATTTTTTTTTATGGAAAAAAAATAAATTCGAAAAAATTTTTCAAATGAAAAAATTAATATTTTTAATTAGATGGTCTACAAAAGCAATAAACAAGTTATTATGGTGATGAAAAAAAATTGGAGCTAAATCGGACTAATAGTTCTTCCATAATCTTTGGCATTATATTTTCCAACATCTGTATACTTAAGAACAAATCGTATGTCCAACAGCATTTAAAAAAACGGTGCCAAAGATTATGGAAAAACTATTAGTCCGATTTAGCTCCAATTTTTTTTTAGTATATTTACTATAGCAAAAACTTTAAGATTACCTGCAATCATCCCTTCAAATTAAAAACTCTTTAACGTTAGAAGAACGTTAGAAAGGTTTAGAAGTTTATTACAGAAAAGAAAGATAAATAAACACGTTTATTGTGAGGTATCTCGGTAAATGGTTTTTACAACAATCCATCTTGAGTCCTAAAGTTCACAAATTTGAGCTCTTAATCTAATAAATTTATCCCTTATTTGTAATGGTAAATCTTTTTTTATGGACATCATTGTCCTTATGAAAAGTTCATCTGTTGTAGGCTCTGGAGCAACCAACAGAGTTTTTTCTACTTTTTCTACTACTTCATCGAATTTATTGTACAATTTTTCAATAGCAACCCTTGATCTTTTCGCTGGAGCAGGACTTAAACAATCGCTTCTTTCTCGAACTTCATCAGCGGACTCCTGTATAGAATAAACAACTGTATCATTCTTTAAACTATTCATTTCGTTACACAACGTTCTATAATTAAATTAATAAAATTGCATTAAATGTGGAAATAAACAAAATAGAAAAATTACATACCTTCGGGCTGCTATTGAATCCTTAAAGAAAGATAAATCATCATAATATTGCCAATTTTATTGGGAGCAAGCACTTCCTGATGGCGACTCCAACTTTCGCGTCTCCTTAACATATTTCTCCCGAAGGAGTTTCCATTTTTGCTTGACTTCTTCGACTAAAACAATACAAAAAAGTCAATAGCGCAACAGCCTCAACATGTTAGAAACTCACTGTTTTTAGTGCACAATTTTGCAATTTCATCCCAGGCTCTTTCCTTTTTAAATTTACTGTAATAAAATTGATCCTTTTTGTCATATAGACATTTATAGGCACGATATAAACTCGTAATCAGCTGCGTTTGCCATTTTATATTCATCAATTCAGAAAATTACATTTTATTTGTTTGACAGTTACGCACGGGGCTTTCGATTTGAATCGCTTTGCCTGCAGCCAGATCAAGTTAACGAAACTTAACGAAAAAGCTGGCTTGAGCTATTATGGTTTGCACGCATCATTTCTATGTATTCGAACAAAATTTTACATTAGATGCAGACAGCTGTAGCCTATAATGTTTGGGCCTTTAATAATACAAACAAGATTCTGTGACATACCGCTTACAGTTTTGCATTACAATTTCATCACCGATAAATTTGTATAAGCGGATTTTTTCTTTTTGGTGTGATCATTTTTGTTTTCGTTGTGTTTTTGCAAAGAGAGGATTTTTGTTAAAACTTTTTTCGTTCTCTCCTATCTTGTGCATACTCGCTTGTAAAAATTTGTCGGTGATGACATTGGAATGCAGAACTGTAAGCGGGAACAAAATTTTGTTTGTGCTCATACAATTTTCTTTTCATTGTCAAAAAACAGTTTGACTTTATTTGTCTGTGTAGCAACAGGAAGTTTGGCAGTAAAGTGTGTTTGTGAAAACTTTTATTCTTTATGTTTGAACCAGAACAAAGTTCTATATGTAAAATAAAGTTTTATTAAACATTAATACTTCATTAAATTGTAAAAATTATTGTAGAAATAATTTGTTGCGTCATCTGCTTTTGTTTGCTTCTTTTCGGTGTTTTCTCTTCATTTTCGTTGTGCAGAGAGAATATATAAAGAAGAGCAGGCATCGAAACATTAACAGAACGTTAACATAAATCCAACGATCCGAATATTAATACGGTTCGATCAATTGGTTGCCAGCGTGCGCTGCCAGCAACACAGACTCTGCCAGCAGAAGAAAAAAAAACCACCACCAAATGCGAGACAAGCAACAACGAAAAACAAAACAAATACTCCAATTGAATTTTATGAATGAATTGGAAACAAATTAATAAACACTATTTGTACTGCTACTTATTGGTATGTTTGTGTTGTGGTATGCAGAATTTGTTTTGTTCTTTGCTTGACGTTGTTGTTATGCTCTATTTTATGCTTTTGATCGTGGTTCCGGTATTTTTCTTGTTTGGCCGAGCTGAAACAAAAGATATTGGCCAGTTTGTGCTGTTTCTTAACTAAGCCAAATATGAAACAAGTGAATGTCGTTTATTTCAATGTGCGAAATAGCGAATATATATTTTATTTATCTATACTTATGTTATATATTTTATCTTTCAATGTATATATTTTAATATTTTATCCATGTTTTGTAAAATTCTAATTTATCTACAATATTCTGGTAATGCATTTGTATGAAAAATTAAATTTTTTCGAAAATTAAAAATATGACTTTTTAAAAAATTTACAATAAAAACCAGCATGTATTCATATGAGTTCGATAGGAGTGCGCTAAACTACCGCGAGTTGATCTTTTTGTTGTAAATTGAAAAACATATGAAAATTTTTGGACTTTTTATATATTTCTCTATTTTTTGCACATAAAGCCTTATTTTGTGCATAAAACTGGTATGCACTTCGTTTGTTATTGAATTGTCCCAAAAGATGAGCTATACAACATCAAACTCGGATAAAAATTATGAGAGTTTTGATATTTTAATTTTTGAAATAATTTAATTTTTTTCTTATTTAGTAAAAAAATCTTAAAATTCAAATTTGAAAAAATTGCAATAAATTGCTATTGAAATGTTTTCTGAAACAGCATTTAATAAAAATACAAACAAATTATGTGATTACGTTCAATAACTTGAAGAAGTGTAACATTTTGTAAATTTTGAGTTGGAGTACTTTTACAAAAAATTTCAAAAATTTAAAAATGCAAAATTTCAAAAATTTACGGTTGGCTAAAGCATAGTCTTATGCTATTTCAGGCAAAAAATTACAAAAACAAAAATTCAAATAAAAAAGTTATTGCTGTTGAAACTAGATTTTTTTTTTTTCAAAAATGCTCGAAGTGCCATTTTTTGGCATTTCGAACACAAAAAAATTCATAAAAAATTGATATAAATATGTTTCTTATTGAAAATGGCTTCAACAATATAAAAATAAATTTTCTGATTTTAGTTAGAAGAAATTTTGGAGTTCCAGGGCTGCCAACATATCAGACCCTGGTTTAAGGGTAAAAAATATTAACAATACCCCAAAAACCAACCAATTTTATTTTATGTTTGTGTGTCTATGCAGAATTTGTTTTGTTCTTTGCTTGACGTTGTTGTTATGCTCTATTTTATGCTTTTGATCGTGTTTCAAATTCTTCTTGTTTGGATACGCAGAGCTGAAATGAAATAAATTTGCGATTTGTGATTTTTCTGTATTTTCCCAAATATGAAATAAGTGAGTGTCGTTTTGGCTAAACAAATTAATTCAATATGAAAAATATTTTATCTAATAGGTACAAAGATTCTTTATACTCTATATTTACTTCTGTATTATATTTATATACCTGTAAATTAAAATAATGTAAAATCAAATAATAGATCATTCTTAATTACAAAAATTTACTATAATTAATATAGTAGGTATATTACCTAATATATATTTATTTTTTTCTAATTCAATTTTCAATTTTAAGCAATAAAGGTGAAATACCCACCACACATTTGTTATCTTATATTAAATATATTTATATTATATTTATTTATTTACCTATTAAAATTATCTTAAAAAAATTTTTATATGCATTTTTTCAATAAAAAATTTCATTTCTTTGATTAATTTTTTATAACATACATTTTATAAACACTACATAATAGTATGTATATATTACATTGATAAGATCTTGAACGGGAAATATTTTTAGAAATATTTTTAATTTAATTTAAATAATCTTATAAATTAAATAATTTGTATTGGTAGTTTCGTGCTTATGTTTATATATATTTGGAAATTTTAATTGTTTTTTATTAATTTGTTTGTAGCATTTTACAATTTGATATCCACATATATGTATATATAATATAATATACATATAATTTGAATACATATATATATAATATACATATTGAAAAATATTGAATGTTCTGACATCCAACTTTTCATTTCTTCCATTTTAATTTGTCGTTTTTTAAAAAAAAAACATTTATAATTGAAATATGTATTGCATAATTTTGTATATTAAGATTGATAACATCTCCAACAGTAAATCTTTTTTAGAAAACTTTAGTGTAATCAATCTTATTAATTAAACATTTTACAATCGTTTTTTTTTTTGTTTATGCATATATAAGTTTTGCCATTTGTATTAATTTTTTATGTATTCATTTGTGGACATTTATGACATAATATGATATCCACATATATGTATTAATGTTCCTAATGAAAAATACCGCGTTTTGCTGACTTAAGCAAAATTTGTAAAAATTATATACCCCTGGGCTCTCATCACGTATGACGAGAATCGTTTGACGATATCGTTTCAACGATACTTTAACATCACGTAACCTTTAATTGTATGCATCGTCTAAACGATATCGTTTTGCTTGCTTCATGTATGGCAAACAACTATAAAATGATATCGTCGAAACGATTGCTTGGCGCACTAGTAGCGTAATATGGGATAGTATCGTTCAAACGATAGTCGTCTTAAAAAATACGTGATTAGAGCCCTGGTTTTTTTATTATTATTGTTATTTTAAGGAAAAGCTTAAGGAATTCATTGCTTTAACTTCGTCGGGACAATGCAATGGAAAGTTTTGCAGTTCTGAATGGTCGAATAATTGCTTACATTATTCTGATAGCAAAAATTTATGTGATTAAAATTTAATCAGGCATCCTGTAGCTAGAGATTGCAATAAAATCAAAAACTTAAAGAATATATTACTTATTTAGAAATTATTAAGCTTTAAAATTATTATAGTTTATAGTTTAATTATAGTTTAATTTTTACACTGCTCTCAATGATATACTTTGTTAATGATATCTTCCAGGAGCTTCAGATAAAATTTGCTTTGCTTAGAAGATTGAACCAAAAAGATTGCAACTCTATAACAACACCGATCCAAGAGAGAAATTAGTTATGTAACTGTCCGAAATAATTTTTTTAGTTTAGTTTCTGGCATATAATTTGTTATCGCAATAAAACGAGAATGATGTTATGTTCAAATAAAAGTGAAAACTATTCGTGATTGGTCTACCTTCTTATTTATCAAAGTTTCCGTTTGGACAATATGAGAAACTATAGCCGAAAAATGTGAGAAATCTACTCTGCACATAAATTCCTTAAGTCTATTAGAAACTACAGTGAGTCTGTTTATCATTATGCATGGACTAAGGTAGTTTGTTTATAAAATATAATGCATCAAAAACTATATTGTCTGTCGGCTCCTATTCAGAAGCTCGTAAGATGAATTTTTACCATTTGTGCACTTTTAAAATTTTCAATATATAAACACTGTTTCGAAAAGTTGTCAGAAACCAAACTTAAGGCTAGCAATACATGAGCATTAGGATATTAGGGAATGTTTTTTTATAAATACCAAAACTTGATAATTTTGCAAAATTTCACTTTTTGCTAAAATTATATAGCGGCTAGGTTCTTCAACGTAATCGCTCCATTTTTTTCTGTGTATTTTTGTTTTACTTTTAGGATAAATATACACTACACATACACTTAATTTAGAGTCGACCTTAAAATGACTATTGGTTAGGCCATTACACTTTTTTGAGTCATAAATTCAAAAAGATTGTTAGAACGATGAAAGTGAATCACTGGTGCAAAGACTTTGCAAAGTCAGAAGAATTGCAACATCGGGAAGTAAGCTAAGTATTTCAAAATGGCCAGATATTCGACTTAGGAAATACATTTTTTTGTGGTGAAGGCAATCGTGATCGAAACTAACAAATTGCTTACGATTATCGTATAACTATTTCTACATCTAGCATAGAATCAGAACGGTGCTTTTCATAAGCGGATAATATTTGTAATAATATCCGCACAAAACTCTCCAATAAAAAAAAACACGTGGACCAGCTTAATGATTACTTTAACAATAACTAAAACTATAAATTTAATTTTAAAAAGTCTTTTCCAAAATCAATATGTCTTAAAAAAAAATCATGAAGACGGTGTTAAAAAAAAGTGTTACATATAGTTATACCTTAAACTGTTCTGTATTTTTTTTTTATATTTTTTGTTCTTTAACCATTTCAATGGCTAAGCTAAACTAAGCTCAAAATAATTTTTAAGAAACAGCACATTTTTTTCATTTCAGCTCTGCGTAACCAAACAAGAAGAATTTGAAACACGATCAAAAGCATCAAATAGAGCATAACAACAACGTCAAGCAAAGAACAAAACAAATTCTGCATAGACACACAAACATAAAATAAAATTGGTTGGTTTTTGGGGTATTGTTAATATTTTTTACCCTTAAACCAGGGTCTGATATGTTGGCAGCCCTGGAACTCCAAAATTTCTTCTAACTAAAATCAGAAAATTTATTTTTATATTGTTGAAGCCATTTTCAATAAGAAACATATTTATATCAATTTTTTATGAATTTTTTTGTGTTCGAAATGCCAAAAAATGGCACTTCGAGCATTTTTGAAAAAAAAATCTAGTTTCAACAGCTATAACTTTTTTATTTGAATTTTTGTTTTTGTAATTTTTTGCCAGAAATAGCATAAGACTATGCTCTAGCCAACCGTGAATTTTTGAAATTTTGCATTTTTAAATTTTTGAAATTTTTTGTAAAAGTACTCCAACTCAAAATTTGCAAAATGTTACACTTCAAGTAAAAAATTTAATTACGACCAAGTTATTGAACGTAATCACATAATTTGTTTGTATTTTTATTAAATGCTGATTCAGAAAATATTTCAATAGAAATTTATTGCAATTTTTTCAAAATTTGAATTTTTAAGATTTTTTTTTACTAAATAAGAAAAAAATTAAATTATTTCAAAAATTAAAATATCAAGGAGAGGATCAAGTGGAAAGGATTTTCGTTCAATTTATTTGTGTTGTATCCAATTTTGTGCGTCATTTTTTTATTTTCTCCTATCTTGTGCATACCTACTCACACTGTCGCTTACTGTGTAAAGTAAATGTCATCAGTCTTTTAGCGGCCATGTCCAAGCAAATATAATTGATTATTGTAAACAGACTTCGGAGGCCCCGCAGCTACATTATATGTAAGAAATAATTGGTTATCATTTACTACTGGCCACCTTCTGCTATCGTCGCTTGATGTGTGAGGCAGATGTCTTCAGTGTTTTAGCAGCCATATCCCAACAAATATAATCAAAAATTGTAAGCAGGCTTTTAAGGCCTCGCAGCTACATTGGATTTACAAAATAATTGGTTACGTCACATGTAGACTTACCACTGGGAGAGAACTTGCAAGAGAAACTGTCTTAGAAACCATTAAAATAATTCGCTGGGTAGATTTTTTTCTATCAGCTCAATGAATAAGTTTTCCATCAACATTGTAAAAACTCAGCAACGATTTGTTGTTGCATGAAAAGCAAACTCTCTTGTTGACTAACAATTTGTTTCCAATAAAAACTAATTCAACTTCGTGATCATCTTCCAAACCAAAAGCTAGCTTATTTAATAACCTTATTTTTTCACCCACTAAACTTTTGCCTTATTTGTTTGTTTATGTCTTCAACTTAACACAATTTCCACAGTCCAAATTCTACACAAGCTCTGCAGCTCACTTCACAACGTATCGCCAAGATACTTACCGACAACATTCAGATGCAGGAATATCGATGTGGGCGGATGGGTTGAAACTTGGCACTCATAGACGCCAGCGTCACGTAGTTGCACGAATTTTATTTGAAGCGTCCAATCCTGAGTGGATGAAAAGAAAAAAAAATAGAAATGAAATAAACAGAAATCTAAACAAATAAAATTGAAAAAAAAAAATGTTATTGAAATAGTAGTAGTAGAAGCTAAAAATAGAGACGAATTCTTAGTCGGAGTAGAATTTTAAACTTTGGCCGGTGCAAATGATTTGCAATGGCATAGTATTTTGTGGAAATAAGGAAGACAAGCAGAGCACTGATGATGCTGACGCTGTAAATGATGGTGATGATGGTATCGGTGTTGTCGGTGGCAATGATGTCGTTGGTAGCTGAAATGCGGTTTCCAATGCAACGTGTTCATATGCAATCGATGGATTCAGAATAAGAACACGTTCATGCCTAGCACGCTGACCAATGCAATGGACAGCATGAATGTCATCGTCTGCATGTCGTTGCAAGTATGAGTGTGTTGTTGTGCGTGTGTGTTAGTCACGTTTCTGTGCTGTGAATGTGTGCATTAGTTTAAGTACAGTTAATAACACTGAATGTCAACATGTTCTGCTTTTGTATGCATCATCTGTCAAATATGTCGTCAATTACTTTTTTCATTTTTTTGTTGGCTATAACTTTCGAACTGTATTCGAACTTTTCAATTGAAGAACTCTTCATAAGTTACTGCTTCAAGCAGTAAAATCTTCAATCTTTAATTTGATTTTCGTTTCTTTCCTAGCTTAGCTTTTCTATTAAGATTCAATTTAACATATTTCATTTACCTCGGAATGCTTTAGATGCGTTGCACTGAAACGTTCATCACTGCTGTATGTTGTTAGGCCAACTGTCAGCAGGTGATAATCTTTTTTGCGTATCCAAGACACCTGAAAAAGAAAATAATAATGATGCTTAGTGAAGAATTTTGCAAGAAGCGTAGGAAAATTTTTTAATTTGTAAAATACACTCTAAAAACTGATTGAAAAATCACTACAATAAACGTTGGGAAATTTCACGCCATTTACTGGCGATTTTGCAAAATAAGTATAGATTGGAGTTTTTTCAATCATGTCAAAAAAGGTTTTTTTTAAAATAGGTATATTTTTTTTTCTATATGTTACGCTATTTCAGAATGTTATCACTCAGAGCGTTCTAAACATGATCCAGCAGCGATATTTTAAGCTATTTGAGCGGGTGTTACGCTTGACCTAAAATAAAAACCTTTGCTTTAGCGTCATATCATTTCGAAGAGCTTATTCGAACAAGTGTCAAATTATATAAAACTTAAACAGTTGGTTTGTCACAGCTCAATTTATCAAGACTACTGAAGATGGAAAAGGTAGCGCCTTCCGAAATAGTCTGTTGTATAGTCTGCTGTGTGATTGACTCTATACAGAGTTGTTGTTGTTGTTTTTGCCTTCTTTAAACCTTTCTTGAGAGACTTCTCGCATTTCCTTTCCATTCTTTTCCTTCCATTTCTTGACTTTCTCGCGTTTTTTCATTAGTGAAGACAAAAGTGAAAGAAATAATTTTAGGAGAGATTTTTGTTTAAAGATGCAAAAGCATAAATTGTAGGATAAATCTTTTACGCAATTCTAGAGTGAAATATTTTTAGTTTGGCTTTTTGAAATAAAAATATATTAAATTCCGGAAATCTGCTGCCAGCAATAAATGCTGTAAATTCCTGTGGATTTTTTCTTAGAGTTTAGTGATGGTTTTGTCCAGTGTTTTTGAGTAGGTCATCATTCATTCATTGAAAAATTGGAGAAAAATGGTTTTTATGTTCATAATTTTTTTAATAAACTAGTGTTGGTTGGTGTAGGTTGGCACTATGAAATAAGGCCCCAGGAAATTAGGCCCCGAACTACAAATGAAATAAGGCCCCAAACAATTCCATACAAAACAACAACACAAATAATTGGGATGTTATTTCCTATTTTGGGGATTTATTTTATTTTTGAAAAAATGGGGATTTATTTCATAATGAAATAAGGCCCCAACAGTAAAATGAAATAAGAACCCAAAAATTATTTTAGGAATTAACAGCATGAATATTTGGGGTGTTATTTCGATATTTGTGGCCTTATTTTATTTTTTAAATTAGGTTTTTATTCCATTGTAAAATTGTTTTCTAAAACTGAAAATAAGCCAAAAATCTCACAATTTACTTTTTCATGTAGTTCATTTTTAACTTTATCACAACTTTTTTTCATTTCCTAAAAATAACCTCGAGCTTTCAAGCACAACAAACAACACACTTACTGCTTTGCAAACAGAAAAAATGTGTATATGTTGCCCTACTTTGATATAATTATAATTTAAATGAATAACATATAATGTATGTTTTATTGACTAAAGCCCAGTACTTTTTTGAAAGAATAATAAAAAAGAGTATACAATAAAATATATTTGGCACAGAGCGCGCTTGAACCAGGTTCAAGATTGATTATTTCTATTTTTTGATTGTTCAATATCTTTAATTTATTTAAAATTTTATAATTTTATTGTGACGACAAAATAATACAGTACTCTACGTTACTACTTTAAATATACACTGTGCGATAAATTACAAACAGATATATAGTTAATCGAATTGTTTGACGTTAAATTTTTCACACATAGCGTTGTGTGCCTTAGATTTTCACCTGCTTCCTCTTCTTGGCGTTATCATGTTGTGTTCTTCATTGTCGGTGTTTTCATATATCCAATCTAAATATCCATCTATTCGAACGTAAATAGAGGGGTATGATGTAGGACATGCCACCTGACGAAGCACAGATATCCCAATCAAATAATAATTAGCTGGCTCTTCATCGACGTACGTTGTTCCCATCAAAGCAGATCCAGAATTAAAAATATTTTTACCAAAACAGCCAAAGGCGCAGATAGTTTTTTCCTTGTCAACTGTATATAATTTTCCTAATTTTAATTCACAGCTATTGTAATTAACGACACGAACGAACGATTTGGCTAGAATTGTATCACTAGTGTAATTGAAATACCATCCTGTCAATTCTAAGAGCTGATTGTTAAAGTTCATATGTACTATATCCTTGTTGGGTAAACAAATGGGTCGTATATAGTCAGAGTATGTCACGGGCTCACTTAGTTTTACCAGTGCGAAATCGTTATTTAATTTTTCGGAGCTGAAGTTGGGATGAATAATAATTTTTTCGATTTTATATCTTCTTGGAACCGGTGCACAACGTCCACTATCATCACAGTCTGATACTTTATAGCTGTTGTTCTTATTCCAATCTCCCAAAAGTACACTAACGGGATCTGGTATTGTAGACATGCAGTGTGGACTCGACAGAACAAACAATTTGCTGATCAAGACAGAATCGCATGAAAAAAAACTACTGTTTTGAACTTTGGCCATCCAAGGAAATTCGCCAATCTCCGTCAAGTTTTTCTGATTGTAGAAATAATCTGTATTGAGTTTGCCACATTCATCACTTTGAGGTAGATTGTCTTGGCCAACTATATAAAACAATTTAAGTGCAGTTAACAAATGAATATTAGATAATGTTTTGATTTAACTTACACACAGCTATGAAGACAATCAGCAGAATGAATATTTTAAAAAGTGCATCTGACATTTCCACTAGGCTTTGAACAACCATCAGGTGCAAAGGTTTTTTATAAAATGATTAAATTTTTAATATATTGATGTTATTGAAACTTGGAATTTTCTGAATTAATAAAACACAATTTCTGTTTGTTTGTTTGTTTGTTTGTTTGACCCGAATGCAAATCTTAATTGCCAAATGGACTGTGCTCACACTTATCAGGATATATTACTCATTTAAGAATAGGTCAGAACTTTTTTAGTTTTAACCACGTCCTTCTATATCTCTTAAATTAATGCAAACCTATTTTTTGGTTTGGAAGAAATTTTTTAAGCATCTTAAATACATACATTAGAGTTGTTCATATTGGCATATGTGTCTCCGATTTTTGTTCCCCTCAAAAAATCTGAATATTTTGACTTAAAAAATAAGATATACATATGTTGAAAATTGGGACCTCTCTTTACAAACATTGCAATTTTGAGCAAAATTAAAATTGTAAAAACTATCACTTTTTATAAATTGTGTAAAATTGTACTTGGTCTTAAAAAAATGGGGATTTTATAACAAAAAATAGACATTTTTAATCTTTATTATCAAAAACACAAAACAAAAACAATGAATTTTTCTAAAATTTTGAATTTGACCTAACTTTTTTACAATTTTAATCATCTAAAAGTTAAAAATCAATAACTTGGACTGAAGAAAATTTTATTATCTTTCAAACATAAAAAAATTGGTTCTTTGTACTCATAGTGTCCTTTTTAGATTCATTTTTATAAACATAAGTTTTTGGAAAAAAAAAACTAAATTGAAAAATTTCGGGTGTCGTTTAAAATAAAGTCAAAATATGTTTTAAAATTGATAATTATTTATTTTAAGTACAAAATATATTTTTAACACAAAAATGTTCTATTAGAATTGTGTTTTAACACTAAATCGATAGCGCATGAGTATAACCCTAGCTATATGAACTATTAACAAGTCATTCATACATATTCATATATATGCATAAAGGCCAAATAATCAAAAATTGTATGGACTTCAAAATGTTCTGACATGTTCAAGTGTAAACAAATATAAGTAGCTTTGTTGCATAAAACAGTGTAAAAACTTCAGAAATTAAAATTATTTTTTCATAAACTATTAGTATTATATCCCAAAGAATGTGTAACTCAAGTTTCAAGTGAAAACTCAAACGTTAAGTAGTTATTCGAAAAGAGCACCAAATGCTGTCATGATATACGAGCGCTCTTAGCCGCATAAAACTTTAAACGCCGTTTATTTAAAACTAGTATCGCCTGTGGTCGAAGTTCGACCATATCAAAATCTATTTGTCTTTTGTTTTTTCTTAATTTTTTTTTAAAAACTTTCATCAAAGTTAAAAAAAAAAATTACATTGAGAATTACTTTTGAGTAATAACTGGGTTCATTGAATGAGACTACTTTATTATGTTCATAGTAGAACTAGACAAGGTAGTGAGTGTTAGGGCTAAATGTGCTCTCTTTCTTAGTGACCATAACTGTCAAACTCAGCCATTCTGGTATTTTTGCCTATTTTTGCTTTCATATTGCATTCTCATTGGTTGCAGATTTTGTATGAAACGTCAAATTCGTTTTGACAGTTTTGGTCACCGGTTTTCCATCCAAACACTACTTTGTCTAATTTTGCCATGATTCTGTTCAGGTTATCTTCCTTGTATGCTACATTACAGGTAATGAGGTATGAGTTAATTACTTCTGCTATATGCAGACGCATTACTTTTTGAAAAAAGTAATGCTTCCTCACCTGGTAATTTATTCTGTATTAGTTCTATGGTAGCCACTGGCAAATCCGCTGCTGGGACACAGCTCTGTTGAAGTGTTCTGAGTCACTCTCTTCTCTCTCGTGTATGCTACAGCAACGATGTTCAACAGAGCTGTGTTGCTATTGGTTTCCACGCTCCCATTGGGAAAAAGGCTTTTACATTTGCTTAGTTTTACCTATCTTAATGGCCGCATTCAGCGCAGACAACTGTTGTAAACTGTAATGGTAGAGCTACTTTTGTTCACGATGTTTTTCTCTGAATGTGTTGCTACTCTACACGTCAGAAGTTAAATTCAATTTAATTTGTATGTAAATTTAATGCAATTGCAAAGGTTTCTCACTTAAATTTGCTGCGTTCTTTCTGCGTTTATTAATTTAACAGCGTCAGTAACAGCATCTGACAGTTAAGCAAACAGCTGTGGTCATGTAGCATAGAATTTGTTCGCTCGATTAAAAGGCGTTCGCTACTTTATCAGTTTTAGTTAGCGCTACCAAATTTGTACCATTCAGCGAATTTTTACACAACAGTTGCCAACTGTTGTCTGCGCTGAATGCGGCCAATGACAACTTATTCGAATAAAAATTATATTCTGCAAATGTACTCGAAAATAAATACCTTTCCAACGATGTAAGAATTATGTGAATATGCTGACGTTAACACGGGTAAAATGGTACCACAATTTTTTTGTTTGCGTAATAATACATAGATCAGTTTTTTTGACCTGGTTGACAGCATAACTAAGACAGATTTCGTCCGACCGATTTCATTCAAATTTGGTTTTTTTGACAAAACGTCTTCAGCTTCAGGTAGCCGTTTCCTTTTATTTAATTTTTTTTTTTTATTTTTTGTCAATAATTTTCTATTAAAAAACAAGCATAAAATATATATTTGCTATTTTTTTCTAACGATATATAAGAAATCCCCTACGTCCGGCTATAGCCAACTATTTTATGAATTGTTTTCGGCTTTCGTCCTCAGATTATACATGGGAACGGATTGCTGTCAACGCCACTGAAGCCAGAATCAAGAGAAGCCATTTTCAAACGACCGTTATCCAAAAATATAGCATATAAAAAAATGAACACATTTTTTTAAGTACTCATTAGTGTTATACAGATGTGTGCAAAGTTTAAAATGAATCCATCAAACCGATTTCTTTTTATAAATTATGGAAACCGTTTAATGTTTGCAAATTTGTGTAACATATTAAAAAGATGAGCAGAAATATTTTTATTATCGTAGATCGCTGTTATCAGCTGTTATCAACCAATTCGCATAGATTTTTTTTTTTATTTCGTTATCTGCAAAATTTTTTTTTATATATTTTTGAGCAGTCTTGAAGAGCAAAAAGTTATCTCTTACGATTTTTCAAGCATTTTACTAAATTGTGTGCAATTGCTTTTCCATTTAAAAATATTCAAACAAAGGCTGAATTACAAAAATTATGTATTAAACTTCCCGAGCAACATCAGGTATATCAGCTAGTCTCAAATGATATCAATCTGTGCGCTAGTCATTTTGAGACTGATTACTTTGCTATGAGAACTTGTTTCTTACATAACACTGAAGATAAAAATTTCTACAACCTGCATTATGCGACTTTTAGTCTACGTCATTGGTAGAATTTGGTATTTGTTAATGTAGAGATATTTCTGAAATATGCATTAAGAAATATTTTTCATTTAAGAGAAGCATTATTTATATATTTCTTTCTTACTATACCTAAAAAATCTTATTAAAATGAAAAGTTGAAGTAAATTTTTCCATTTTTTATTTTTATTTAAGTGAGCCCCGTTTGATTTGTATTTGTAAAAAATCGGTTTAGTAAACATAAATTAACTAAAGAAGTATTATGGAGAATAAAGTTGGTCTACAAGAAATAGCACACACTATTCTTTAAAACTGCTTACAATCAATATTGTTGTATTTATTGCATATACTAATACGGACAATTTCTTTGATTAACTCAAGCTCATAAGAAATACTTGTTTCATCATAATAATATTTTTTGCGCCATGTTAATTAAACAGCATTATAAGATTTCTCAGTATATTAGAAAAATAAGTTTAATCAATGAATTCATTGTCACTTGGTCTTTGTTGTTATTGTTTCTCAGAACAGGTTTTGAAATGTATTGCACTTAATAGCAAGTTAGGTTTTCCTATATTTATGCGAATTGAAAAACTTGCCTGATCAAGATTAGACTGCAGCAAAACGTAAAACTAATTAGAAGCTATGTGCTTTGTAAAGATTTCAACGTTGAATTAATTTAAGAAGCACATGCTAAAATCAAAGCCAAAATTTAGTTCTTAAAAAATTGATTTCAAATCCGACTGTTGACAATTTAATTTTGTTAAAGAAGCTATAAGTAACTTTTAACCTTTATTTATAAAACTATTAGCTGTATTAGTAACCGGTCTACACCTCTAAATAAATAAAATTGTTTGCGTTTTTTATGAATAAATTAAGTATATATTTAAAATTTCTATTGTTTTTCAGGTATCTAAGCAATATGCAATATATATGCAATATAAAGTGGACAAAATAAGTTGAAAACCTAGTACATACTTGCAAATGTTTTGATACACGAATTAAACACACTCGCTCTCGAAAACTATTGAAGGCATCCACTTCGACTTTTCGAGAAATGCCATTTATGCTATACAAAGTTATATAAAATTGCTTAAAAGAATCTTACAAATTGTTTGCTGATTTTTTTTTGGGTCCATTTTCAATAATGCTGCAATGCCAAATAATTATAATGACTTCTTAACCATTAACCAAATTGTAAATGTGTCGTATGAAAGTATGACAATTTCATACGAAGAAGTCTTTGAAGTTTTACGAGGTTAATATATTAATAAGGGAGCTGGGTTTGATTTACTTCCTCCGGTATTTCATAAGAATTGCCCGTCGTCCATTTTTATTGCTTTAACGCAAGTATTTAATAAGTCACTAACCACTGGCATATTCGAAATGGAAAACTGCTTCATAGCGTCAATTTTTAAATAGGGTCTAACATTTTTAATAGAAAACTATAGACCGATTGTTAACATATCAGTCATTCCTAAGATTTTAGAGAAGATTGTCAGTATGCGACTGTTTTCTAAAATCAAAAATTATATTTAAAAGCAATAATTTATTATTTTATATAATTATTAATTATATTTTAAAGCAATTTTTGCGGGTCAGCTGGTACTAGTTTTACTATTTTTACAAATTTTTGCATCAATTTTGTTGAAAATGGTCTTGATAGTTGATTTACTTAATACCGATATCGTGAAAATATTTGATAGTTTGTGAAAATTCATGATATTTATTGTCGATTTTGGTAAAAGTTAACGCAATGCAGCGGGTTTTTTCAATTCTGCCTAAAACTCAGCGTGTTTTTCACAATGTGTTTATTTTCTCTACTTTTCACGCTTTTTTGGCGTGTTTTCGCTCAAAGAGTCCTAAAATATGTATAATCTCTAATTTTAACGCTACTTAAGCGTATTTTTGCTTCCTAAAATAAGTATATTATCTCTACTTTTCACGCTATTCCAACGTGTTCTTTTTCAGAGAGTCCTAATAATGCTCCAGCAGTGATTTTTATGCTATTGGAGCGAGTGTTACGCTTGACCTAAAATAAAAACTTCTGCTTTAACGTCATATGATTTCGAAGACTTTATTCGAACAAGTTTCAAATTATATAAAACTTAAACAGTAAGATAAGATTAAACAGTAAGATTTACTGTTGTTGTTTCGCCTAATCAATAATTCACGTATGGTTCAATCCAATCAATTCCTCTAAATAAATCTTTCCCTTTCCTTTCAGGTCAAAGACAAACCTTGTTTGTATAAGGCGCATTCCTTGGTTCTTTGATCTTTAAAAAAAAATAAATAAGCGAAGACAACATTGAAAGCGATAATTTTAGAAGAGATTTTTTAAAAGAGCGCAAAAGAGATAATTGAAGAAGAGAGGATGAACGCATTTCTAGCGAGAAATATTTAAAATTTTACTCTATTATGCTCTTATATATATATAATTCTCGTGAATTTTTGTTAGAGTGTGGTTCATTCGATTTTATTGCAAAAACTTGGGGCTTCATTCCGTGTTTTTGGTATGGATTTTTTCCTATTTATTGAATCGACACAAGAGCAAAAAACAAATATCCACAAGACCTTAAACCAATTAAGAAACCGAAATTCAGCAGTATAACCTTCAAACGCCTTTGATTGTTTGTAACGTAAAAGACGTTTAGTGTCAATTTGACACTACACGCAGAAAACTGTTTGTTAAATTAGTATTGTGGTTAAGCAAAACTTGCGCTTGATTCTCAGCCACTTCAAAATTATGCTAAGTTTCAGCAAAAACTTATCAAAATTTGCTATTTCAATTTATAATAACTAAGCAAATATTTCCATGAATTAAACAAAATTTTGCTCAGTTATTATAAACTGCAAAAGCAAATTTTTACTTAATTCAAAAGCAAGTATTTGCTTAGTTATTATAAATTGAAATAATATTTACAGTTATAGATTTTATTTTTCTTTGTGTTGAATTCTTAATTTGATACTGAACGTTGTTTGAGGGATTTCTTTGTATAACTTAATACTATTGGAATTTTTTCTTTAGTAAAATATACATTTAGGTATGATTTTTACACTGAGCCAAAATCCCCACTGGATTTGAGCATAATTAAGAAAGATATTAGCTTTTCTTTTTTAAAATGGTGTCAAATTGACACTAAAAGCGTTGGAAGATTACGATGCTACAGGAAAGGCTCGATGCTTTATCAGTATTATATACATGGTTAAAAATTTTGGACTACTTTTTAATTCAAACTTTGGTTTGAAAGAATTTTTAATCCAAAAAGTACTATTTTTTAATCCAAACATTAGTTTAATTTAGCTGGGTCTCAAACCCACGTCCCTGAAAAGAAATTACTTGCATTCGTAACAATGTAAAATAAGCGAAACTATGTAAACAAATGAGTTGGACGAGTGTATAAAGTATTGGACCAGCTCATCAGAGGACGTGTGTTCAAATCACGAACTGGTCAGAACATTTTTTATTTTACTTTAATTAAGCTGGGTGTCGAACCCACATTTCTGCTCGCTTGCTTACTTGCATTCGTGATGATGCAAAATAAGCGTAACATTCTTAACAAATAAGATGGACGAGTGGATAAGGTGTTGGACCAGCACAAAAGAGGTCGTGTGTTCAAATGGTGCCGAGACATAGCCCCAAGGGACATAATCCCAAATTTAAAATTTCCTCAAAAAAAGGCGACATAATCCCAAAAATTGAACTTGGGATTATGACCGCTTTTTATATATTACTATTATATTTAAATTGGATTAATAAATTGTTTTTATTTATTATTAAAAAAGAATATAATGTTTAATTTGTTTACGTAAGTATTAAAGTAAGGTAAATATGCCCGAATTAACAACTTTCCGTAGAAAGGAAAATTATTTCATTATAAATAAATTTATTTGCCCTTGTACGGAATGGTGATAACAACTTAAATTTTTCAAATAACTATTTACTAATTTCCTTAAATGATGGGAGAAGAAAGCGCAGGCACTATGAAAAATCGCCCAATGAAAAATTGCCAAAAAAAAAAATCGACCAAATGAAAAATGGCCCAAAAAATTCAAAAATCACCGAAAACTGTTTTAAAGAAAATGAAAAATCACCCAAATTTCATTTCGTGACCGAAAAAATTAAATAAAAAATCACCCAAAAGAAAAGGTAAATGACCCAATTTTAAAATAATATAACAATGTTTAATTGACCAAAATAATCTAACAAAAATTAAAATGACTATTAAATTCCTAAATTAGGAAGCACTGTTTTATCAACACAGTTGAGTTAAGGTCGTATTTAGATATATTTGCACACAGCCTTAAACTTTAAACTAAATGTACTAAGTTTTCTCTTTTTAATAGGCGGAAATTGGCCGCTGCTTAGGGATTACAACCCTTAGTAAGTCCAACACCGGCTTCGCTGTCTACAATGGCAAATTATTTTATCGTAAAAAAAACCATAAAAAATATATTTGATCTTGTTGATGTTGTTATCACCAATTCGTACAAGGGCAAATCATTTTCTCTTATATCTGTATTAAGAAAAAATAGCTTAGGTCGACTTAAGGCTTATCTGAGTTATTGATGCAGCTGTGTTTCATGCACATAACACTATAAACACACAAAATATAGAGCTTTTAGCATGGCCTTAGCCAAAATTATGACACAAAATTAAAAGACCATTTCATATAACTCATATGGTGATGGAAAACTTTGAAGCAAGATTTCTCGAAACTTTGAAATTAGACTTAAGCTGTTATTGCTTATCGGCAAAGATATCAGTATTTGTTGAAACCTCTTGAGACCTCTTAAAAGCGGACATTATCCGAAGAGGTTTGAGCCCCAATTTGGGATTATAACCGCTTATTAAGCGGTCCCTGATCCAATATGCCGAGACATAGCCCCAAGGAATTTGAAATTTGGGATTATGTCTCTTAGGGCTATGTCTCGGCACCGTTCAAGTCATGAACTGGCCAGGAAAGTTTTTTATTTTAAGTTGATATATATTGCTTTTTTAAACTTTTTTCGGATTGAAAAATAATTTTTTTGGATTGAAAAATTTTAAACTTTTCCTTGAATTAAAAAGTAACATTTTTTTGGTGTTGCCCTATATGGTATCCAAAAAAGCTTTAAATATAAAAGAAAAAATTTAAAGCCTAAAAGCCACAAGTCGAATTTCAATAAATAAAAGAATTTATTCTATGGTTTTTATTGAAATACCTACTCCACGTATCTCTTTCTCCTTTTGTGAATATTCTAGATCAATTACTTAAGATCTGTGTCATTGTAATAAATACGTAAAACAATTTTTAAAGACCGATACAAATTAAGTATTGGATAGGGGCCCACAGGCGTGGATTGCTTAGGGCATAAAGTAGTCTTAATCCGGCACTGGCTGTGTTATCACAATAAGTGTCTGAACTTGTTCCGTGTCTATGATAGTGTGGTGGGGAATCGCCTATTACGGGGTCACCGAGCTTCACTTATGCTAAAAAGGTGTATAGCGCTGGAAGCTGAAGAGTTAAGTTTTTGAAAATTCTAATGCTAGTATCAAATTCTATGGTGTATTTTACAAGGGAAGTAGTTGATCACTTTTATTTGAGACTAATTTTAATGGCCCTAAAATAATCAAACGTGAGACTAAAAAAATTATCACAAAATAACGGTTTTTGCTTTTAGCTGTCTAAGTTTTTGAGATATCAAATTGAAATTTCAAGATTTTTGATTCCCTTATTACCACCTATCATAATTTCTACCGCGTGCATGGATCACAAACTCTTTTGGATTTTAGTACAAAATTTAACTCATCTAATGTAGGTGTATAAAAAAAAATAGAACTTGCAGTTTAATGCAATAAATTTAGATCAAAACCAGTTTTGAAAATCAATAACAACAAGAGCATAATGGAAATGTTATGATTGAATGAACAGCTTTTTATACATTTTGCAAGTCTTTAAATTAGTTTATAATTGTCATTAAGCAAAAAATATTAACACCAAACAAAAAGTGCTCAAAAGATTGAGTTAAAGAGGTATTGCGTTGAAGAAATATAAAAATGTACCATTTTGAAAAAAAGAGCAATAAATAAAATAAAAACAAAAAAAAAAACAAAAATAAAGTTAATAGAAAATACTTTTTAAATCTATATAATATTTTGACTTTTATGCGTTAAAAATTCAAATTTCTCATTTCACTTACTATGAAAAAAAAAAATGTTTGAAGCAAGGGCTCGAAACTAACAAACTGCACCCTTAAGCATTGTAAGATTCTTAAAAATCATGATTAATTTAAGAAATATAGATTGTCAGTAGTTTAAAAAAAAACTTGTGTAGCTTGTAACCTTATTTTTCCAATTAATTTATGTTTTTTCGCACAAACTAACCGATTTTTACAAATTCGACTAGTACAATTTACATCCACGGTAATTTAAGATTATTTGAATCAGTCAAATATGTATATTATATTAGTATATCATGAAAAAATTTAAATTTGACGCATAAAAAAAAATCTATTTCTCCAATACAACTTTGTGAAAAAACATAAATTTTTATAACCAAAGGTTTTACCTCAAATTATAGAACTTTTTCAATATTCAATATTTATTATTTCTCACAGCAAAATACACTTTAGCAATAAGAGTAGCGCACCGATTAGAATTATTTTCATGACTGATACACACAATTTAAATTTATTGTGTGTATTAAATATGTTGGAATTCTAGTCATTTTATAAAACACTTTTGCATTTGATGGTTGTTTGGAAGCCAAGTTAAAATGTTAGATGCAGTATATAAAATATTTATTTTGCTTATACTCTTCATAGCTGTGTGTAAGTTTGATCATTTTATAAAATATTCATTTAATTTGTTGATTGCAATTAAATTGTTTTCATATAGTTGGCCAAGATAATCTGCCACAAAGTGATGAATGTGGCAAACTCAATACAGATTATTTCTACAACGTAAAAAACTTGACAGAGATTGGCGAATTTCCTTGGATGGCAAGAATTCAATACAAAAATATAACGTCTGGGCAATTGAGGTTAAAGTGCTACGCTGTTTTAATCAGCAAATGGTTTTTGGTGAGAGGTGCTACATGTTTTACTGATGAACAAGTGCCCCACAGTGTAATTTTGGGTGATTGGGATACTACGAACACCTATGGAAAATCGGATTGTGATGCTCTTGGTCGTTGCGCACCAGTTCCAAAACTATATTATATTGAAGAAACTATCATTCATCCTAACTACAATTCCGCAACATTAGAGAACGATATCGCTCTGGCGAAACTAAGTGAACCCGTCACATATTCTGACTTCATTCGGCCCATTTGTTTGCCCAGTAAGGATATAGTTCATAAGAATTTTGACAATCAGCTCTTAGAATTGACTGGATGGTATCACAATAGCAGTACGCATAAAATTTTAGCCAAATCATTTGTTCGTGTCGTTAACTTAAATGCGTGTGAATTAGAGTTCACAAATTATACTTTTGGTCGTTCAAAGAATTTGTATAAATTTAGCAAAGAAAATAGTATTTGTGCCATTTCCTGTTTTGGTAGTGACTTACAATATTCCATTAATTCAGCTTTGATGGGCACAATAGTTGTTGATGAAGAACCAGTAAGCTATTATTTAATTGGTATGTCTGTATTTCGTCCTTCAAAATGTGTTTCATCCAAACCATATGTATATATTCGAATAGATAGATATTTGGATTGGATATATGAAAATATTAATAATGAGATATCACTGATAACACCACGAAAATCATAGAATTGAGCCACCAAATAAAAGTGGTGACGACATACAAAATCATATGTGAAAAATCGATCGTCATAAAGTAATCATTTATAAAAATATTATTGCAAAATGAACTTATTTGGCTTACAATCTTTCCAATATTTAAAGTTGCAGCTTATGGTTTTGTTTTCATTTGTATTCTGTTGCATATTTAATGCCTCAATAAAGACTACTGAACTGCGTATATCATTTTCTATAATATCGTTTTAGTAGCAATAATAATACCCTTAAGAATAATATTAAAAGTAAAAACCAAACGATATAGTGAATATCAGAATTGATGTCAGTTATGCTGAAGTTATTGTGACTGTTACCAATATTGTTGTTTTTGTTGTTGCTGATATTGCTGTTGTTACCAAAGTTTCTGCTGCTTGCAGACCCTTTTCTCTGTCTATGTATAGGTGTTGAGAATTCTTTGAAAGAAAACCTAGTTTTTGGTATTTTTCCAGTTATGTCATAGCTGCTTATTTTTATAGAGCCTAGTTTTTTTTGTAAAAAATTTTCTACTAATTTGATGAAATCTTGTTACGTATATACAAGCAGTAACGAAATCTTGTTGCGAAGAAATCAGTTTGCTAAAAATTATTTTGCTTTATTTTGATAAAAATTAAAAAAAGCAATGAAAAATGTACATTTTTTGTTTTGATTTTTAGATTGCAATCTAGTAGTACTATATACGGAGGGAAATATTCTTATATTAAGCAAATATTTTTCTTGATTTAAGAAAATTTAAACTTAACTCTTATTTGCTTAAATCAAGCATTAACAACTAAAATTAAGAAAAAAATTATAATGAACATTTATTGCTAAAATTGAGTACAATAAACTATTGCTTGAAACAAGCATAAAATATTTTATTCTAGAACATGTAACAAGAACTTGAATCAAGAATACATTTTCTTAATTCAATCATACGCGGGGTTAGTTATTTAAAATGTTATTGAATTAAAGTGATATTGCACGTTGGAAAAAATAAAAACAAACTCAATTTAACCCTTGAATGTGTAATGATACGATAGACAGTAAATGGACTAACAGACCTATTCTGGTAGCTTAACTAAGCTCACCACATTAACAAAATAGTTAATATTAACAGTTTGTTAAGGTTTCGTTTTCTGCTGCAAATTAAAATGCTCTTTTCCTTAAAATTTTGTTAATAACAGAAAGAGTCTTAACAACGAATGAAATAAATGTGCTTATATAGAAAATTGTTGTGAAAATAATAAGAAAATACAAATTATAATATAATATTGAGTTTAAATAAATTTAACTGAAAAATGGAAGAATTTTTTAATTATTTTAAGTGTTGATAATGAAATCTTTCAGTAGCCGTGGTTAATTTTTTAAGCGCTTGCAAAGTCACAAGCTGCACTCGAAGCATCTGTTTATATAGCGCATCTCTTCTTTCAATAGGCATATCGATTTTCACCATGCATGGTGAACTTTAAAAGCTTTTTAAGCTTTTATGTTGTTAATGATTTTTAAGAATACCAACATTTACGTAACATAACAATCAGCGTAACATGAGCTCCTTAACTATTTCTTGTTAAGCTTACAACCAGAATAGGGCTGTAAGTCGTCTGGTCAGATGAAATCGGAGGTGTTCTCTATTACAAAAGTATAGCATTATGACAGGTAGGCTAAAGCTAGTTTTATGTTTCAGAGTATTTATATATATGTATGCTATGTATGTTTGAGCAATATTTGACGAGCCCAGGATAAACAAGGAATATAAAACTGAACAAAATATCACGCTTTTATCTAGCAGAAATTAATTTCGTCTGGGCAGACGACATAGTCCACGTATGAAGAATTTGACTTTGAGACAGAAGTTAATCACTACCAAAATTAACAGAATTTTTCAATTTTGTACTTTTCATATATAAGGAAAACATACTCGATAGCTCTCAAAAGCATTTGCCAATCGAACAACTATGAAAAGAGTTATTAAAAAAGAAAAACCATTTCGTCTGGCCGGACGACTAGTCCATATATAAAGATTTTGATTTTGTGACAAAAGCTATCACTACCAACATTTGCAGATCTTTTTGATTTTATACTTATCAGAAATACTGAAAATATACTGAAAAAATCACTACAGCATTTGCCAATCAAGCAACAAGAAACAAAGTTATTCAAAAAAGAAAAACCATTTGGTCTGGCCAGAAGACAGTCTATCCGAGGGTTAAAACCTTTCTTGTGAATATACATAAAGACTGGACTGGACTTAATACAAAATAATCTTATT
The DNA here is from genome assembly GCA_963920525.1 of Dichetophora obliterata. Taxonomy (NCBI): domain Eukaryota; kingdom Metazoa; phylum Arthropoda; class Insecta; order Diptera; family Sciomyzidae; genus Dichetophora; species Dichetophora obliterata. The sequence continues at coordinate 88,022,310 of OY986437.1, forward strand.
TATCAAGAAAAATTTTCTAACATTCAGAACTTATGGAACATGGATTAAGCAAATTCTTTTCTTTAAAAGAAAAATCGAAGCATTCTAATATGAAGAAAATTGTTTTTTGGATGAAGCAAATTGTTCTCAATTTTATAAAAACCAATTTTTAAAATCGAGCAAATTTTTCTCGTATTCAGCAAATTATTTACTTGGATCAAGCATCTTCTGCTCTAAATAAGAAAATTGCGTTTCTAATCTCAAGATAAACATTCTAGTAATAAGAAACTTGTTTACTTGAAGCAAGCAAATAGTTCTCAATTCATGAAAATAAATTTCTTAAACTAAGCAAATTATGCTAGTCTTCAGTAAATTTTTTATTTGAATCAAGCAAATTGTTCTCAATTCAAGGCAAATAAATTTTTCAAATAAAGCAAATTTTTCTAGTTTTCAGCAAATTTTTTACTTGAATCAAGCAAATGGTTCTCAATTTAAGAAAAATAAATTTCTCAAATCAAGAAAATTATTCTAGTTCCCAGTAAATTGCTTACTTGAATCAAGCAAAATATTCTCACTTGAAGATAAATAAATTTCTCAAATCAAGCAAATTATTCTTGTTTTCAGTAAATTGCTTACTTGAATCAAGCAAATTGTTGTCAATTCAAGAAAAATAAACTTCTCAAATCAAGCGAATTATTATAGTCATCAGCAAATTTTCTACTTGAATAAAGAAAATTGTATTCTCAATAAAAGGAAAATAAATTAAAAAAAATCATGCAAATTGTTCTTGTTTTCAGCATACTGTTTAATTGGATCAAGCAAATTGTTCTCAATTCCAGGAAAATAAATTTCTTAAATCAAGCAAATTATTATAGTTTCCAGAAAGTTGTTTACTTGAATCTTTCAAACTTTTCTCACTTCAAGTAAATATTAGACTCGAATGCAGAAAAAATATTCTATAGTTTTAAGCAAATGTTTCTTAAATTTAGTATTTTTTTTTTTATATCATGTGTTTTTAATTCGCTCAATTCTAGCAAATTAATGCTTGAATTGAGCAATTAACGCTTGAGTGTAAACTGATAGCCTACTCAAGCATAGAATGCTTGATTTTTTCTTTCCGTGTAGTTAGTGCAATAGGTTGAAGCGATCGAAAGTATTTTCCTAAGAAATAGACATACAAAAACGGAGGCGTTACGTAACAAAAAACAGAAGTGGATTTTGTCTGCATCAATATAAACAAAATAATCAGCGAAGTGTGATCGAGATTTTTTAATAAAAGTTTTTTTTTTATAATCTGGAATAATGTTGCTATATATTCATAATTGTTTCATTGAATTATCTTTTTTAATTATTTTTACTTATAATTTTGCAATTATCGTTAAAAAGTTTTTATTTTCAAATTTATATTAAAAATGTAAGCTGTTTTGCTCGTTATAAAAGAGCTTGTTGCTTAATTTATAGTCAACTAACTAGTCGCATTTTGACTAGTTAAAAAATTACCAACTGTTTTTCTAGCTCATAACTAAGTAGTCATAAATGTATAAGCTTCTTTGCTTGTTGCAAACTCGCGAGTTTTGCATAAATTTGTAAGCATTAAATAAATTTAGTTTTTAGTTGTAAAACAGTAACAATTACGTTACGTTTCAAAAATTTAAAAAATATTTATTCTGTTACATTAGGTATTAAATACAAACAACAAAAAGTTGTTTATATTTTTATTTATTTATTTACTAGCAAATACCCGCTGCTTCGCCTGCGATAAAAATATTAAACTCCACGTAAAATTTTGAAATCTTAAAATTAAAGTATTTTTTTTTATCTTCAAATGCAAAATATAAAAATATATATTTGTGTTTGCTTAATAATAAAAAAATGATGTAAATATTAAAAAATTAGCTACTTTATTTAATTTCAATTACCTTCTTGCAGTAATTGTTATGGTGACATAAAGTTGCTTGGCTGTGTTTTGATTTTTTGATAAGTCCTGCATAACAGGATTATATAAAATATTGGTAAAACATTTTTTAAATTTGTGATTCAAAAATCTTATATATTTAACTTAGATTATAAGCATGAATATATTTTTCTTAAGTTTTGAAAATTTTTCATTATTATGACATGAAACTTTTGGCTATATCTCGAAAACTATAGATTTTCTCAGTACAACTTATTTTTATGAAAAGTCCTTAATTAATAAAAATAACGGTAAATTAAATATTTTTCGAAAATATTTTGTAAGTATATTTAGTAAATTGAAAATTTCCGTTATTATGGCATCAAAATTAGTGCGATATTTTCAAAACTACAGATTTTTTCAACTATAACACATTTTCTTGAGAATTAGGATGAGAAAAAACCGATCGAAATTTCAATTTTTTAATTTGCAAGCCAACATATCGGCCATTTTTAAATCAATGTTCATCAAATTTCCTTTGTCTGAAAGGTCAATTAAGTAAATTTAGAGAAATAAGAAACGATTAACCCATTGTTGTTTTCACAAAACAATTTTTTATTGTTTTAAAATATTAAATTTTTGCTCAAAAAACTGGCCTCTTGTTCAGGAGGCAAAGAAATGTGTTTATTATTTGTATGAAGTTCATACGATATGTCTGCATTAGGGTGGTCCTTATTTTAGAAATTGTTAAGCACCCAATTTTTTTGTTCCTTAGCGTCTAAAAAGAAGTGCTTTATTTTTTTTTGTTTTACAACAACAATAACATGTGCCACTCGGAGCTTGAAGCTTACACAGAGGCAGAGACACAGAGACAGAATGAGCATTAGGGCGTATCAAATCACAATTTTTTCGAATTTCACATTCTAAGGGGTCTCAAAAGTTGCAAAGGGTTGTCAATGTCTTTCCCTCCGGCAAGGAAAAAGTTGTTTTTGAGAAAACAGTATAAAAATAACGATCTCAAAATGTTTTGTTTTTTTTTTTAAAAAACTACAGATGTCTTAAATCAAAAGTAAATATATTGTTTCACTAACAATATCTTGCCAAACGAGATGCTACTCTGGATTTTTATCAACAGTGTACTGTGGGAAGGATATTCTAATCTAAAGTACACTCGAGATAGCATAGAATTTTTTATTGTTATCTGATTGTCTAAATTTTGGTGCTATTGCTTATAGTGTTAACGTTTTTCTAACATTTTTGAATTGAAATGCGTTTAACTACTTTTCCTACGGTATTTGAAACTTAACATTCGGTTAAGAAGTAATTGAGATATGAATTTTAGTACAAATCTATTTTCTACGTTTTTGCCGATTTTTGTCAATTTTGTGCACCCTGTAACTCCGCCGAAAATAACTCCAGCATTTTTTTATTTAAATGAAGTTTTTTATTTCCTTCAGTGATGTTTCATGCAAAATTTCGCCCAGATCAGAAATGGTCATTTCGTAAGGCCGGTACGTTCAAAATTTAATTGCTGTTTTATTTTGTTTTTCTCATATGTAGTAGATAATTTTTTGAATTTCTACCTGGCGGCACGTGTTAAAAAAGTGCAAATTCTTTGAAACTTTTTTATATGCTTTTTTCATATATTAGAACAAAATAAAAGGGTGCTCAAGAAAAACAAATGGAATTTTTTCTCCATACAAATAAGGACCAGTCTAATCTGCATAAACCGCTAATACGCGTTACTTTGCCCAATATTAACATACATCCGACTAGAATTAGGGCGACGATATGTTGTTTTGGCTATAAGAAAAATTTCTGTCTTCGTTTTGAATCATTATAGTTTTTCAAATTATTTTGTTTTCTAATTTTTTCGATAATCTCCAGGAGAATAGTATATTTTAAATAAATTTTTCAGCAATTTTCGCATTGCTTACACTGTCGCCAACGAGGTGCATTTTCCACCAGATTTAGTGCATTTCAAAAAATTTGGCGCAAGAAACATGATGTTTGGTGGCTCTTGCATTTTTTGTGCTTATTTTTAGTTTCGGAGGGATCAAATCAAAATATAAGACAATTGACAATTAGAAATATGGTTAGGTTTAGAATTTAATTTAGTTTTGAATAAATTTAACTATCTAATAGATCTGGTGCACTTTTGAGGAAAAAGCGCTTTTTTCACCTTTTTGGTGTATTTTAGAATTAAAATTTGGCAACACTTTTGAATTTCTCGGTTACTTAAAAAAGCTCAGCTATGTATTTTGTGTAATGTAGATACAAATCCTTATTCGCAAATCAGCAGCGTTGTCAGCTCGTTGACAATTTTGAGTTTCTGTTCCTAGTCTCGCCACGCAGACGCAAATCACTGAACTTTTGAACAAAGCAACTTTCAAATAACGTTGAATTGAAAAAAGCTTAACAACAGTCGTCAAATGTTACATACGACATTAATTTATCCAGGCGACGATATAATATACTATATTCTAATACTTATGTCCTTTGACCTATCCCAATTACACATAGATGAAAAAAGTGCTTTATTTCAGGCATACTTTGAATTTTGAGCTCTTTGGAAATGACATTTTTTTAAATTTTTTGTAGTTGTTTTGATCAAACATTTTTATTACATCGTTGAAAATATAAAAAAAATATGTTCTTCACAAATTTATTTTAATAAAAACTGTTAATATTCATCACATTAAAGTCAAAATAAGTTCCGCTGAATTAGAACACTGCTCAAAACTACTGAGGACACTCAGACAAACATATGCACTTATTACACACTCCCACTCATAAATATATTGTGTGTCCTTCGCATGAACTTCAGCACAATAGTTGTTATCATGCTGAAAAATTGTAAACAACAAGAACTACGGCAACAACAACAACAACATCGAAATACAATGAATAAATTTCTATGTGTGCGTCCACGACAAAATGGCGCCCAGGACAATATTGCTTAGCAGACAGAAAACATGTGGAAATAAAAATACAAAACTACATTTCGCAATACAATAAAACTTGAAATGAAATGAAAGGAAAAAAAAACCATAAATTTTAATATGCAACAACAAAACAACAACATGACAAAAATCCTAAAGTTTCATGTGCTAGAGGAAAGTAGTGCTAAATTAGTGCTAAATAGCAGCAGCAGCAACATACAACAACAACAACAACAACAAGAACAACAAGCCTCAACAACACACCGTCAACCAAAAGGAAATGTAAAATTCAGTGGTTGCAACCCCCCGCAGCACGGGGACTCAATAAAACCCAAGTGGTATCCATTTGATTTTTTTTTTATTGTAAATATTTTTGGATTTTTTTTCTTCGAAATAATGTTTAAGTAAATATGTACATATTTTAGAGAATGTGTGTCAATAAAAGCAAACGACGATTTTGCCTGCAGGACATTAAGGCGCGCGCGCACACAAGGCACAAGCAAAACATTTATTCTATGAGTATCTTTATTGCTACTGCTAATGTTAGTACGAAGAGTAACAGCTTGGCAGGGTCTGGCAAACTGCTAATGGATCTGCTGGTGTGCGAGTAAATGTGTGGGTGTGCATGTTTTGTATGTTTGTGTTGGTGCTAAAAATATGGCTGCTTAAGTTATCTAAAAATACATTTTTGAAAAAAACCGTCTGTTGTCGCGCATCAATAAAAATGTAGCAAAACTCAACAATTGGAAATTGATTGATTTAACATTAGATACGCCTTGCCATATACACATATACTCACAAACGTCAACATGTGCTTTGGTGTGTGTGTATGCATTACTTGAGTTGTCTTTGATTAATGATCGATTTTGTTGCTATCAAACACTGAGCATGCACAGCTCTAGTCAGTTCAACACAGACATTCATGCATACTCGTACAAAGAAAAATGTGTGTACGTGCAAATATGTTATGCCCTTTTTTCTCATATTTGATGTATTATTTTTGGTGCTGGCATATCTGCTTTTCTACTTGAATATCTCTTGTTCAACACTCTCCCACATGCAAGCTAGAATGTGTGTGCGTTTCACTATTTTTGCTACTACATATTATGTTGCTTGCGTTATAAACATGACCTTCCACTATTAATCCCATCAATTTATTATTTGTAACGGTAATATTTCAAAAACATTTTTTGCTCTCATCATCGCCACAGTATTGTCTTCTTTGCTATTTTCACAAACGCTTGGGAAGAATTGTATTTTCATGTATTTAACACCTAGAGATTAACACAATTGATCGATTGATAGATAGATTGATTGATTGATTGATCGGTCGATTGTCAATGCATGGACAGATATGTTATAAATACTATCATTTGTTTATTTATTTCGGTTTTGTGAACTGTGAAATTAGGCTGAAACTTTATAAATCTTAAAATGTGGTTGGAATTTTTAATGTTAATACAATTTATTAGAGGTATTCAGGTTTTTAAGACAAAAATATATTTTATGTTTTTAAGATTATAACATGATAGATTACTATTTAGACTGTGACAATTTGTTTCAACTTTAAAAATACACATTTTCGTTAATATAGCGAATTCAAAAAACTCATAAAACAACATTTAGTTTGTTACTCAAGCGTAGTCTAATAAATTCAAAATCAAATTTTTTTGCTATCTAAGTACATTTAAATCGCATCCTAGTCCTTAAAATGCTACACATCATCTCCTGCAAAAAGTAATCAAAAATGAGAATTTTAAAGTTAACATTGATTCTAAGGCTGGGTTTTCACTATAATAATACTCAAAATGTGAATTTTATGACGACATAAAACTTTTTATTACAGAGGGAAAAATGTTTGAGCTGATTTATATAAATTTATTTACAAATGACATAATCATCTGCACTAAAAAAATGTTTAGATTTTCTTGTATTGAATACATGTTGAAATCTGTATTTGCTACATAACTCCGTGCGACAGCACTTTTCACGCACAAAGTAAGCCATATATACGTGAAATAAGAGGGAAAGAATATTAAAACGACTTTCTCACTTTTTCTCTACAACTCAAATTCTCTAGAAATTCAAAAGGCATGAATTGATTTATAAAAATTTATTTAATTACTTAGTTTTTAGACATGTTCAATATGGGTATCAAAAGAAAGAGAAAAATCTCTTTTATCAAAATTTGTACTTTTTACCTGGCCAAATCAATGTTACCCCATCGTCAATGAACATATTTTTTGTCAAAACGTCAATAAACAGGGTGTATCACACCCGAGGAAAAGTAAATATATAAATTAAAAACTATATAGTTATACATTTTTTTTTTTGCATATATTTTATTAAGTCGTGAACACATATTTTTTAGTTAAAAAGAATTAATACAAAATCTATAGAAGCTCGAGTGTAATGCACCCATGTTCAATTGTTCATTGAAAACGGTTTAAGGGGGTCCTCTGGTAATCTATGCCAAATTTTAGCCTTTTTTCAAAATATTGTGGAAAGAGAACGAGTAAAGATATTTTAGTTCCGTTTTTTGATTTGGGTAGCTTAATTTATTGAAAAAAATACAAAATTTTGAAAAAGTGAATTTATGGACCGTTCAGAAAGTTCTCGGCCTGGTAACGAGGTTCTCCGGAAAAAAGGTGGGTCCAAATTGCGCACGATTCCAAGAGTAAACATCGTCTGAAAAAAAAAAAATATTCAGTTACTTAGAATGAATGTCCCTATAGCCCCTACCTCGGAAACAAAAATCGAAATTTTTTTAGGGGGAGAGCCGCCACTTTGAAAATGAAAAATCGAATTTCGACCTTTTTTTTGTAGTCTAGTGTAGAAAAAAAATAGTAAACATTATTTTTTCGGCAAGTTTGAGGTAGGGGCTATAGCGGCGTAAATTCTGCGTCGTTTCATGCCTCATATATCAAAATCGGTCAAAAACTGTTTGAGTTATCGTGCGCAAAGTTTTGAAAAACATGGTTTCGAGAAAAACGCGTTTAAAGTTTTGACTTCAATTTTGAGGCACACAAATGACATTAACACATATTTTTTTAATACAATACTTACGAATATTAATCGGCAATTCCAGCCCAATAAAGTGTGCCTTCCTCCATCTCATAAAACGAGTTTTCCATGGCTTTTTGGGCTCTGCGGGCTGTGCGACCCTCTTTCGATGATGCGTACGTTTTTAGCTCTGAGCGTTGAAGTCGTTTTCCGTCTACTTGGGAGTGCTGGTTTCCACGGAAATGCCTCTTTTTTGTTCGATACGCGTACTTACGCGGCGCGTTTGGGTGGCTTTTTTTATCCATAGCAAAAAAAAAAAACACAAAACGATTTTTCTTTTATTTTACAACAGCAGTTATCGCGCACGCGTAGCTTTCAGCGTTCGAAAATAAACTGAATCTCGTTCGTTTGCTTCTTTCATGTGAACACCTGGGCTCAAAATCATTTCAACTCCTAAATCAAAACATGCATGTATACATACTGCATGTATACATACTGTGTGTGTATATTTTGTAATATCAATACATATTTTGGAAGAATTCCACAGAATTTTCGACTAATGACTGCAGGCAAATAAACAACTTTGCTGATGCGTTATTTTGACGAAAACATACCTACACAAAAATGCCTGTATCTCCTAAACTATTTCGAATTTTGAAAAATCCTTTTGGGAAAATGTTTTTGAGTATCTGAGCAATAGAAATATGAAAAAAAATCGAAAAAAAATTTTCGGATTACCAGAGGACCCCCTTAAAGATATCCTTTTAAAAAAATATATTAAGAACTAAACAAATTTGTGTGATACAAGTTTATGTGAAGAAATTTTTTGGTTTGGTATTAAAAGTTAGTGGAAATTTATTTACTTCAAACAAATTGCAAATTATTTCCATAAATTTTCAAATAAAACATTTGTCAATTAAACTAATCAGCATATTGGTATGGAAGTATTGTCACTTCGTATTCCAGTTTTATAAAAAAGGCTGTGCTCTTTCATTTGATAGCAACATTGCCATGTTTGAAAGGTTTAAGTATATTTTTAAATAAATACATGTGTTGCAACTTAAAAATCCTTTTAAAAAATCCTGACTTTCTAAAGAAAAAGTGAGAAAGCAGTTTTACTAAGCTTACCGCTATTTTCACGTGTATATAGTTTACTTCGTGTGTGAAAATTTTATCCGATAACTGTAGAACGGTATAATATATTTCTTAAAAGTGATATAGCTAACATAGAATTCTTTGTACTCATTACATAAATATGTATCAGTTTTCTATGACCTAGTACATACATAACTTACTCATTAGATAAAATTATGCGCATCATATTTGGGATGAGTGTCACAAAAGTATTTCTTAGTTCGTATTACATAGGTTATTTACTGATTACATATAATTTTGAGCATCATATTTTTGATAAGTATCAAGGAACTATTTTCTTGTACCTAGTACATATATAATTTAATTATTACCTATTTGCATAATCACAATACACTTTCATGCAATGAGTAAATTACAAAACTAATAAACTAGTCTCTACTCTGTTTAGGTCTGTGTCTAAATCATCCTCTGAATCTTAATTTAATAAAAGGGATTCAGAGCTGTTTCAAATAATTATTTGTGAGAACACTAAGTCAAACGCACGTTTTAACCATCGCACACTGCGTTGATCCAATACAAAAGTTGGTTGAAGTTCCTCAGTCCCTAGGGGTAACGCCCTTGGATCTTTATTATTTTTTTTAACATGATCTTGTATAAGAGATACATGCAAAGGTAAACTGATCTTAACAAAACTTGGTCAGAAGGCTAATCAAATATATTAATAGATGTGTACTAATAATGGTCAGAATCAGATCAATACTAGGGGTACCTCCCTTGGACCTTGGGGTAAAGAAAAAGGTGTAACCCATACAAAAGGCACAGTTCAGGGCGATTAAACCTTTAACTATGGAGGTGAATATTTTTGATATAGTCTGTTACGTGGTGGTAAATTTGATCCAATTTGAATTTTCCTAAAAAATAAAAAAAAAAGGTCTTAGTTAATTAAATGTGATTTATTATTTAGAGTTTACATGAATTTAATTACAGGCTTTAGATCAAGTAAGTTTTTAAGAAGGCAACAACAACAACAAAAACTCTGTATAGAGTCAATCAGTTGAATTTAAATGTGATTTATTATTTAGAGTTTACATGAATTTAATTGCGAGCTTTAGATCAAGTAAGTTTCTAAGAAGGCAACAACAACAACAAAAACTCTATATAGAGTCAATCACTTGAATTTAACAGTGATATATTATTTAGAGTTTACATGAATTTAATTGCGAGCTTAAGATCAAGTAAGTTTTTAAGAAGGCAACAACAACAACAAAAACTCTATATAGAGTCAATCACTTGAATTTAACAGTGAGTTAATACCAGCTTAATCACTCAAAGACTACTGAAGAGGAAATGTAGCGATTCCCGAAACGGACTGTCTAGTCAGCTAAGTTTAACTGGACCATATGGAGCTTTCTATATGTGCGTATCATATATTCCGCCGTCGAGTCCTGAGCTCCTGAGCTTATCTGCACTGCTCATGTGGATAATTTATTGAGCTTCAGTCATCAATTGGTGCCAACTGTCATTTAGCTGTTTTTAGGGATTTTAGCCTCAGCAATGTATCTTGGACTTACCTCGGTGGTGAATTTACTCCAGTGAACATTTATCATTCTCATGAAATGTATCGATAGTCTGCTGAGTATCGCTCTACTTCAAATCATTAATCGAATTTAAATAATTTAAATCGAATTTTAGATATCTAATTATATTAAGTATGAACTTTCAGAGTGCATGTGTCCGATTCGTTAGTCTGATATGCATCATACTCCGCTAATCCTAAATAATAATTTCTATGATTTTATACACTCTGCTCCGTAATCTAGTTTATTTAATAATTATGTTATTTTGATAATCAATCAAGCATTTTTAGATGCACTGACTGGATCTCTTTATTTACGGGTAAAAATGTCGCATTTTGTTTTGATGATTTTAAAGCTTCAAGTAACTTCAGTTTGTATAAAAAATATTCCTTGTTTGGCTCGTAAAATTTTAAGACTTCCATGATACACTAATGGCCTTAAAAAATTGAAAAACTTTCGAAATAAACATCTTAGGCAATATTAATCTGCAAACCATGATGAGCATAAGTCTAAATATTTACAGTTTATGAGAGAATTTAATTTGCTCAACAAATTCTTATAGAAGCAGTATGTTATGAGTTTTGAATAGAATATAAAAACAAAACCCAAAACTTTTTGGAATTTTATTGATTCAAAAAAGTGTTGCTCAAAAAATTCCAACAACAATGAATTTGAATGGGGTGTCTTCAGTTTCTGACTTTTTAGTGCCAACTATGCGGACGCCACATGTTTTAGCGATATTGACCTATCTAATGTCGATTCTGTTTTGAATTTTGGCTCCCTAACGATCTCTGAATTGGATGTGTTTGAATCATTGTGTCAAGTAAAAAACACTGTGAAGGCAGACATTGGTGGTTTCTGCCCTGTAGTGTTTTTAAAATGCGCTCAGGCTTTGTCTGCGCCCTTGTGCCATATTTTTAGTATGTAATTAGCGGTTGGTACATTCATAGATAGTTGGAAGATTTCCCATTTTACTCCTGTTTTTAAATCTAGATCTAAACATGATATCTCTAACTATCGAGCCATTTCAAAGTTGTCTACTATCTCTAAAATTTTTGAAAGAAGTGTTAAAAATAAGATATGTTTTCTTGTTAAACGCTATTTATGTCCTGAACGGCATGGTTTCATTTCAGGTCGTTCTACCTTAAGTAATCTAACGATCTTTAATCAATATTTAATAATAGAAATTAATATTTAGGATTAGCGGAATATCATGCATATCAGACTGACGAATCTGACATGCACTCTGAAAGTTCATACTTAATATTATTAGATATAAATATAAGATCTAAAATTCGATTTAAATTATTTAGATAAGAATGAATTTGAAGTAGAGCGATTCTCAGCAGACTATCGATAAGATACATATCATGAGACTGATTGATGTTCACTGGAGTAAATTCTCCACCGAGATAAGTCCAAGATACATTGCTGAGGTTAACGTCCCCAAAACAGCTAAATGACAGTTGGCACCAATTGATGACTGAAGCGCAATAATATTCACATGAGCAGTGTAGATAAGCTCAGGACTAGACGGCGGAATATATGATACTCACATATAGAAAGCTCCATGTGGTCCAAATCATTCTTTGAGGGTGGTTGCTATGCTGTCGCCATTAACACGGATTTTTCTAAAGCGTTTGATAAGGTTTGCCATAATATCTTAATCGCAAAACTTTACAAAATGGGTGTCCACTCAACATTTTTAGTTTGGATTAAATCTTACCTTAGCGGTAGACCTTGCTTGTTACGTGTCAATTAATAATGTTAAATCCTATAAGTTCATTGCTTCTTCTGGGGTGCCGCCAGGTAGTATTTTGGGCCTCTTATTATTTATATTATTTAGTAATGATATAAATTAAATATTCTGCAACTCAAAATATTTGCTTTATGCTGATGACCTTAAATTATTTAAGTGTGTCAGAAGCGTAACTGATGCTATTTCATTGCAATCTGATTTAGATAATTTACTTCAATGTAGTAAGCTTAACGCTCTTCCATTGAATATTTTTAAATGCTTTCATATAACTTATTCTATATGCAATAATTTTTTTAAATTTCAGCGCAATATTTCTGAAATTCTACTTAAATGTGTTGAATCTATAAAAGATCTTGGAGTCATATTTGACTGTAAGTTCACTTTCAATGAACATATTAATTTTATTGTTCCTAAAGCTTGCTCGATGCTTGCTTTTTTACGCAGAAATAGTTCAGAGTTTTCTGTCCCACATACTGTTAAGTCACTTTATAATGCTTTTGTTCGCTCGAAACTGAAATACGCTTCCTTTATCTGGAATCCGATTTATACCTTTAGGTGGGAAGAAGTTCAGAAAAGATTTACAAAGTTTGCTCTTCGTTTGTTATACAGTCGTGAAAATCTCACTCCATATAATGTAAGATGTTTGTTTACTTTTAGGTATAAAATCGTTAGAATCGTGAAAGAAAGTTCAGTCCCTTGTCGTTTTTGATGATATAATTTCAGGTACCATTGACTGTCCTTCTCTTTTGGCTCTTATTAATTTTAATATACCGCCAAGACAGTTCCGGCATTTTAACTTGTTCTATATTAAATTTCATAGGTCTAATTATGCACGAAATGAACCTTTGCAACGAGCTTTGTCTTTCTATGATGATTTGTCGATACATGTTTTGTTTGATTTCTCATTGTCAAAAATGTGTTTTAAATCAATATTAAATACTTTATTTTTAGTTTAGTTACACATCTTATATTTATTACCTTTTGTTTAGCTTAGTCTGTAAGTATTTAATCCATAGACTCGAATAAATAAATAAATAAATAAGTGATTGACTCTATACAGAGTTGTTGTCGTTGTTATTGCCTTCGTAAAATCTTACTTGATCTAAAGCTCGTTACTAAATTCATGTTATAAAAAGAGGTTTTTTAAAATTATTTCTTGTTTAAAAACAAGTTTCAATATTTTTTTTTAAAATAAACACAAATTATAATAAGTTTTTTTTAATTAAATAAAAACTACAGTTTTTTTCACTAGCCTTTTTTTAAAACCGACAATATGTAAAGAGGGGGTAAAAAGGTCCTCGATTTTATCAAGAATTCAATTACATTATTAAATAACAAAGAAGTCAAGACTGCCTTATATTAAGGCCATACTACCCTCAAGATATTGCAATCCCTGTGCGAGATCAAGTACGCATAAATTCAATATCTCTTAAAGCTAGACCTGAAGTCATCAAATCCATAGTAACTGAAACAACCAAAAAGAATTACCGATATGTCATCAGGAAATCCAAAGTGGTATTGTTTTGCAATCAGAACTATAACAAGCACACGCTCAGAAATCTTGGAATTAATTTTAATCCAATCGTTGGAATCATGCATTTTTTAATACTTTTTCTATTAGAATTAAAACTCTTCAAAATATCAGACATTTTTTAATAAAACCTGGAATACTTTTTAATACAGTTTGGATTAGTCTTTAAAAACAGCGTTCGGCTTGGTTCGGCTCTTATGCATGTTTATCATTTATTTATACATGTGGCTTCATAGAGCAGTTGGTAGAGCCAAGAACTTATAACCTAAACGTACTGGGTTCGAATCCCACATGTTTCGTTAATTTTTTTTTGTCAAAAATATTTTAATACAAGCATGTATTAAAATTAAGTCCCATGAGAGAATAAAAATCAATTGTAATATATGTAGTGCATTAGATTGTAATACAATTCTGGTGTGGTCATATATACAATACAGTTTGTATTAGAATTTAATCCAAGATTTCTGAGCGTGCACTAATGCATACGTAAGTATAATTAACACCACTAACAAAAATATTGTTATAACGTTCGCGTTGAAAAATTCATCTTTAAAGCTTACACGAATGCAACTTGAACTAGAGGAATATGACTTCTCTATTTAATGCTTACAGAAAAGAAAAGAGCAGCTGATTCGTTATCACTTGAAGAAATTAAAATTATTTAGAAAAATTTAAAAAAAAAAAATTAATACATCCACAAGGCTTTAGAGTAAAAATCATCGAATGTTAAAGTCATGTGTATGAGCTCAAAAATGTATAAAAAGTAGTGCAAGAATTTATACAAATATTGATTAAATAAAACTAGGGGAAAATAACTATTAAAATAAAAGATAATGCTGTGCATGGAAAACTTGCTTTGGATCAATTATTTTTTAATCTTGAAAGTATAGTTGACGACAATGGAAACAAACAATTCCAGTTATCATTCGATGATAACCTGTTTAAAGATATACAGATTAAATATTTAAAAACATAGCAATTGAAAGAAAGCAGGTTGAACTTGGGCTTCTGCCCAGTCTTATTAAAAAGTCAGTGATGATGGACAAGCTTATTTTTGGTGGACATCCAGAGACTTAAAAAGTGAAACGTAAAATTTGTCAACACTTATACTGGAAGCACACGAACAATAAAGATATTTACAAAATTCTTTCTGATTTGTGTCCGCTGAATTGTTGGTTTTTTCTTTGCCTTACCAAATTTGTGAAAGTATGACTTTTTTAATTTTGTATTTTTGTTCTCATTCAACGCAGTGTGCGTCGTTAAAATTTTAATTGATTTAAGCTGAATTAATGTTTCTATTAAACTATTTGCAAGTCGAGGGCTATTTGCTACGTCAGTGATTTTTTTCGTCACATTGAAAAGAGTGAAAAGGTATTTTCTTCGACAAAAAACCATTTTAGTTCTCAACATAGTCTCCTATTGTATCGATACATATACTACAGCTTTTTTTTTAATTCTTTAAAGGCAGGTTCTTATGAAACATGACCTAAAAACTCAATTATTTTTATACCCCCACGTTTAAAAAACGCCCGATAAGGAGGCGTGGCCGGTACAGCAAAGTATATATATTCCTGATCAGCATCACCTCCTGAGTCGATTTAGCCATGTCCGTCTGTCCGTCTGTGTCCACGATAGCAGCCGTAATTTTTGAGCTATCATAACGAAATTCAAAATATAAGTTTTTTTATACAAAAATGGAGGTCAAGTTCGAATCTGAGCAAAATCGGATGAAAACCACGCCTACCTCCGATACAAAGTGACTTAACCAAAACGGGAAAATCTCTTTAAATTCCACAAAAATCAATTTAATGACTTCAAATTTCGCACAGTGTCTTAAATATTGAATATTTATTTTGAATATCAAATATGTAAAACTCGAATAAAAACCACGCCTACCTCCCATACAAAGTGACTTAACCAAAACGGGAAAATCTCTTTAAATATATTTAACAGTTTGCTTAAGACTTTATATATACTCTAATTCGGCCGTGGGGGTATTTTAACTTCGGCCCAGTCGAAGATAATTCCTTACTAGTTTTTTTAGATTTATCGATAGCTTTGATGTGTAAAATATGTTTCCAAAGCAGTTTGGCCGCTAGCGATTGCATAAAAAGTTAACGCATACGAAAGAAATCCATATTTTTTCATTAAAGCACTCGAAAAACCGTTAACCAAGTCTTAATATGCGTTTTCAAAAAGCCATGTTTTTTCAACTGGCCTCCACGATATCTCAAAAGCTTCTCTGTAGATTGACTTGGATTTTTTTTTTTATTTTAAAGAAGATAAAATTTATTGAATCCTAAACCTAAATTCAGACAAGATTGGCCGGTTTTTTTAGAGCACTGTAAAGAGCGAATAATGTGAAATACTAAACTAAAAATTCACATGTCCACCATTTTTGTAATTTTCAACAATTTACTGAAATTATAAGTTTCAACTTCAGTAAATATAAAATTTGTTGATTTTATTATCTAAGATGACTTGTGCGATGGAGACCGTTTGGGTGCAGTTTTTATCAACGTGACGTTTGACGGCGTATTGGCACTTTACATTACAATTTAATGAACCAAAAACAATATTTGCCTACACTCTAAGAATCAAAAGATAACTTGCAAAAAGCTCAAGGTGTTCATTTACTTCCTTCTATTACATTTAGATTTAATTGGCATTTTACATTACAATTTAATGCATCAAAAACTATATTTGCCTACAATCTAAGAATCAATAGATTATTGGGGGTTGGAATTAGTTTTAAAGGTTTTCTAAGAGATGGTGTAACTATCAATAGATCGCATCGGGCACACCTGTGACTATATTCATTTCAAAGCACATTGTCTAAGCTTCATTTTTCAGTATGTGTCATTCCACTGAAGTGTAAACAACATATATTTTTTTCTCTGTGAACATGTCGACTTTCGTTCCAACAAAATGCAATTTGCGGGAAGGTTTACTTTTGTGCTTCCATTTGAAGAAAAAAGCATTTGAAGCACAACGCACGCTTACTGAGGCTTACGGGGACTATGCTCCATCGATTTCTACTTGTGAGTACTGGTTCCGTCGGTTTAAAAGTGGTGATTTTGATACGGAAGACAAAGAGCGTCCGGGCCAGCCGAAAAAGTTTGAAGATGAGGAATTGGAGGCTTTGCTCGATGAAGACCCGTGTCAAACCCTTCAAGAATTGTCAGAATCATTGGGAGTCGACTTATCAACGGTCGGCAAACGCTTGACGGCCATGGGAATGATTCAAAAGCAAGGAAATTGGGTGCCGTACCAGTTGAAGCCGAGAGACGTTGAACGGCGATTTTGCATGTGCGAACAACTGCTTCAACGGCATAAAAGGAAGAGTTTTTTGCATCGTATTGTCACTGGCGATGAAAAGTGGATCCATTACGATAATCCTAAGCGAAAAAAATCGTGGGGACCACCCGGCCATGCATCAACATCGAGGGCCAAGCCGAATATTCATGGCGCCAAGCTTATGCTGTGTATTTGGTGGGATCAGAAGGGTGTCGTGTACTATGAGCTGCTAAAACCTAACGAAACCATCACTGGGGAACGCTACCAACAACAATTGATGCAATTGAGCCGAGCATTAAAGGTTAAACGGCCGGAATATGCCAAAAGACACGACAAAGTGGTTTTTCAACATGACAACGCACGGCCACATGTTGCAAGAACCGTCAAGGAAACGTTGGAGGCGCTGAATTGGGATGTGCTACCCCACCCGCCTTATAGCCCAGACATAGCCCCTTCCGACTACCACCTATTCAGATCGATGACGCATGGCTTGGCTGAGCAGCGCTTCACTTCTTACGAGGATACCAAAAAATGGGTCGATTCGTGGATTGCCTCAAAAGACGAATCGTTCTTCCGGCGCGGAATCCATATGCTGCCAGAAAGATGGGAAAATGTTGTAGCTAACGATGGACAAAACTTTGAATAATATACATTGTACCGTTGTTTCTAAATAAATGCTCAAAAACCGAAAAAAAAACCTTTAAAATTAATTCCAACCCCCAATACTTCCAAAAAGCTCAAGGTGTTTATTTACTCCTTCTATGAAAAAAAAAATTCAAAACATCGCCATGCTTTTGGTCCTCTAGATGAGAACCTGCCCTTAAGAATCAATATATAACTGCCAAAAAACTCAAAGCGTTCATTTACTTCATTCTATGAAAAAAAAAAACCAAAAACATCACCTAGTTAATGGGCCTCTATATGAGAACCTGCCCTTAATTCCCTTAATTAATTCTCAAATAACAAGTTTTATCAAGGTCCACAAAATAAACTTTTGTTTCAGTGTTACTCAAAGCGTCTAAAAGTATAAAATAAATCAATTTAAATAGAAAAAAATCAAAAATATTATTATTTTTTTAAATTTATTTCTTGTGTTTGAAAATTATATCTTTTAAAACTGAATTTCAGCTTTTTCAAAAAAATGTATTAAAAAAATTTTGAATCTAAATTAAATTTCAATATAAATATTGAAATTTTTTTATTACTAAAAAAAGATTTAGTTTTTCAATTTCCCTAGAGATTTCTGAACTTATAAGAACTTTCCAAGTTTCTTAACCGATTTCAATAATCGAAGTTAAAAGAATTAATTAAAGTTTTTTATTCTAAGTTTATTTATACTCACGTAAAATAGAACAAGAATCATGCGTAGTTGTTGTCTCGGCAAAGTATTTTCGCCTATAATCCTTAATTAGTTGTTTATGTTGGGAGTCAATTTTTTTGACAAAATCACTATAAATATATAATTTTAAAAACTGTTTTGCGAAAATAATTTGATTTTTATGGTTTTTGTTTTGTTCGTGAAGATACTTCTTTTGCATCTTTTCAATTTATGAATGTCTATTTAACTAGATACCTAATTTCTAGTCAACTCTACCTCCAACCTGCTTTTTAAAGAAAACACATATTAAACTTCATCTCCTGAATACGCGAGCCATCGATTCTCGCTAAGACAGTTCTTCAGAAAAGATAACTTCCTAGTTTTCATTTCTGAGACAGGAAACTTGTAAGTTGGTTGATCTATCTATGTTAGACTAATATTGCTTAAAAATTACTAACGGCTTTTCATCGAGCTTAATGCAATAAGGATGATGATGTTGGAAGATCATTGAAGTCTCCAGATGATGATTCTTGTAATTCTTTCACAATTTGCGAATCAGCCGTTAAGTCTTTAAGTTACACCGAAAATATCAATTACATTATAATTATACTTTTTCATATAAGCGATAATGTAAAAATTAAGAAATATTGTTGGGTTCAGGGCCGACTTTCACACAACCTTATCCTACTAGATCTAAATAAAAAATTGTTCGATACAAAAGATCTCTCTTTAAATTAAGACTTAAAAATACAAATAATTCCTTCCGATTCCTCGGATTAAAAATATCCAAAAAACCAATAAATTTTATTTTTATTACTCGATTCACCACATCATGACTTGGTTTCTAATAAGATTTTGGATACATTGTGCTTGCCAGAATGGTGAAAAAAGATAATTCACAAGTTTCAGTGGTGAAAATTAAATTTGTTGGTTTTTTGGGTATTTTCTTATATATATTACGCAAACCCACATTTTGTCCGGCGTAAGGCTTTTTAAGTATAAGTCCGATATTAATAATTTTAGTATGGTTTGGTAAAAAAATTTAAACTTTTTTGGTTATAGCGAGTCTAAGTTTGCATGTAATTGTTGTTGCTATGTGCTTTTTCTCTTCAGCATATGACTAAAAATATGTGAGGTATTTAGCGCCACCTATCAGCTAATAGCTATGAAACGGTTATACTGACGAAAAATCTTTTATAATTTCACAACTAAAACTATGAATTGATATATTCAATATCACAGTGATACTGGAATGATTTCTTACAGTTAAAAATATTTTTAAACTGTTTGTCAGAAAATTTTTTAATTTTCAAAAATTTACACAAAAATTTAATAAGAAATTGGAAACTGGTAATGGAACATTTTTGTTCAAGTATTTTTCAACTGAAAATCAAGAAATATTCTTCAGAAATATTTTTTTTTAAATTACAGAAGTCATTAAAATAAGAAACATAGTTTTATCGATTTTTTATGATTATGTTTGTGTTCAAAATGCCACAAACTGATACTTTGAGCATTTTTGAAAAAGGTCTAGTTTCAACAGCTATAACCTTTTTATCCGAATCTTGGTTTTTGTAAATTTTTCCACAAAATAGTTCAAAACAATACACAAAATGTTTACACTTATAAAAAATTTCATAACGATTTTCAACATAATCACAGAATATTTTGCATTTGCATTAAGTGTTGTTTTAAAAGGCATTTCAACAAAATTTCATTGCAATTTTTAAAAATTTTAATTTTTAAGATTCGAGAAAGATATTTTTTTGAAAAGTAAAATATCGCAACTCTTGTACTTTTTATCCGATTTTACGTTTGATAGCATATATCAAGAAACAATAAAATAAAAAACGAAATGCATAACAGCATAAAAAAAATTTTTTATAAGCAAGAAGTTGAGAAATATGTAAGAAGTCAATAACTTTTTTAATGTTTTTCAATTTAAAACAAAACGATCTATCCGCGGTTACTCG
This sequence comes from Dichetophora obliterata, assembly GCA_963920525.1. Taxonomy (NCBI): domain Eukaryota; kingdom Metazoa; phylum Arthropoda; class Insecta; order Diptera; family Sciomyzidae; genus Dichetophora; species Dichetophora obliterata. The sequence continues at coordinate 88,042,678 of OY986437.1, forward strand.
GCGTACTCCTTTGGAACTCATGTTTCAATTAATTAATACATGCTGCTTTTTATCCAATACCTCACGTTTTTAACTAGTCATAAATGTATTTGATTATCCAAATATTCTTGAAAAAGATCAGACCAGTAGCGTAACTATATTTTATGCGCCCGCCCGCAGTTTTCTAAAAGCGCCCTGCTATTTACTTTTAGAGTAAAACTATGTTAGGTTATTAGAAACGTAGGAGAAAACAAGAGAACTCTTAACAAAAAAAAAAAGAGAACAAGAAGAAACTTTTTTAATTCAATAGTCATCATTAGAGAGTATAAAAATATGCACGACAAAAAATTGATTCATGAGCATTAAAAAGCACGAAAAATCAAAAATATGCTCGATGAATTTAAAAATATGCTCGATAAAAATATCTTAAGAGAAAAATAAAACAAAATTGTACATATTTTTGAACGGAATATATATTTTCAATCTTATAAATGTTTTGAATAGCATTTGCTTTAAGCGTTTTAATATGTTGAATTTTTTACGTATACCTATATATAGTAATAAAAACCCTTTTTTTAAATAAACGTAAAAAATTAAAAATAATATTAACTTGTACTGAGCAACTTCGTTTTCTGTCTTTTTGTTACTATTGAATTAACTTAAAAAAAAAACAATATATAATGCAGTTAAACATTTTTCAAATTTTAAAATGGTAATAAACTACCAAGTGTTGCTTTAAATTCTCCATTGAAAAATTTCTCCGTTTTTCAGTTAAAAACGATGAATATGCAGAAAATCTACGTTCAACATCGCAAAATGTTGCCGGGCAATATCTTAGGTTTGATAATTCTTCGGGTGAAAGTTTGCTCGAATACTCACTAAAAACTCGTTTGTTTTTAAACAAAATTTTTCGAAGACTTTATGACCTTAAATCCTTCATTACGATTCAATATGCAAATGCATATTTTTATCCTCTCTAGTCATCATTTATTACAAGAGTTATATATTATAAATATCTTATTTTATAAATAAATTTATATATTATTTTAAAATTCTATTAAAAAATTCATTCTGTTAAAAAAAGCAATAACTTAAAAAACATTTTTTATAATATCAAATATAATACAATTTATAATAAATATTTTAAGATTTGATCACAAATTAGGTAAAAAGAAAACATATATCAATTATTTAAAAATGCTAAACTACCTTAAAGTTTGAAAAATGAGATCAATCATTTTCTTATTGGCTATAAAAAACACCTTTTTTTACCAAGTATTATTAACTTTAATGATTCAAATTTTTTACATGATGAAGAATAATTCATGAGGAAATAAAAAAAAATTGTTTGTCTTTATAGTTGTTGTTAATTTCCTACAGGGCGTTGAAGTTAGCGTGTTTAAAGAATTGTTGCACATAACAACATTGGTTTCTCGTCTCCAGCACTTACAAGCGTCTGAAAGTAAAAAATCAAAGAGCATTCTTGAGTTAAGGGTTGTAGTTGAGCACTCAACCTCCGCAAATAAAAAAAAAATAAAAAAACGGCATGCGTTGAAAAAAAAATGTACAAAAAACTCTCTTTTTTGCCGAATTTTTCAGTCAAACAAAAAAAAAAGAAAAGTTTTTTGGCTTTTTATAGGTCTAGTGCTTAACAGAGTCTATAAAAATCTCAATGAATCAACAAGATTCATTGAAATCGATCAAGTAGAATTCCAGATATCTTAGAAGCCAATTCGAAAAGCCTTGTTTAGCGAAAAACGCGATTAAAAATTTAAAGGATCTTGAATATTACGCGACATGCGAATATAATATATGTTATAACTTTTTCTATTTGATATTTTTTTTCTAAAATTTTGCATACGTATTCTTAAGACCTTACAGAACCATATTCAATCGAAAAACTAAAATGGATTTAAAATTTTTTACACACTGTAATAGTACCATAAATGTTTTGTATTTGACGTTACCTGTTAACTAAAGAATTTAACTAACGGCACAAAATATGACCAACTGAATGATTAAAATAACATCAGCAGCTGACTTGCTGAAAATATGAAAGCTAACGGGTAAATCGACTTCGACCATAATGAAGTTTTGCCAAACAAAGGTGACTTTTGCTCAAAAAAATCGGCTTTTTTCACGTCGGTTATTGCACCCTGAGAAATAGTCTGTACATGACTTATATTTTATTTAAGCACATATTATTAAATTAATTTTCATTTATTGTTGTTAATTTTAAACAATAATAATTTGCAAAGGAAATAAATATTTTGGCATATCTTATTTTTTTTGGAAACAAACGTCGCACAGTCTAACGTCCCCATTCTTGGCCAAAAAGAGAAGGAGTGATCGTAGAGCTATGAGAACTGGCACGAATATATTTCTTGGCAAAATTAAGTAATGTTGAAAAATTTATACAAATCCGCTCTCTGCCACACCCACCTCCCATATTATCGAAACCCATTTTTGCCTGAAACTTCATTAAGTCATCTTTCAAAACAGCGAAATTTGCTACATCAATTTCTTTTGTGGTTATAGATAAATGGAAAATTTTATAGGCGAATGTCACTCCCATTAATCATATTTTAGTAACTCAGCCTTGAAAAATACTACCAACACAAGTAAACTCCGTTTTTGTTTAAATTTGTAAGCTTTTTTGATTACAGCAAGGAAATTTTAAAAATTGGGTTGTTTTGTGTTTGTTATCTTCCGTTTTAGTAAGTATTAGCTAGAAATTTGGGTGTAAGACTTGGTGTAACGTAGTTCTAATAATTTTTTCGTGAAAAACTATAGTCAATCTTTCTCAAAATTATTTTTTAAGCATTTTAAAAAATTTGTATCCCGCTTTTAGTGTTTACTTTTATGATAAGATTCAAACCATATGTTAAAAATATAAACAAACACAGTAGTTTGCCAGATATAAGAAATTTAAACTTTATTTTGATATACAAAAAAAATAGGTTAAATAATATGTGAATAACAAGAAAAATTTTAGTTTAAAAAATATAACTTTGACAGCTTGTCATAACGAAACGGTTGAAACTATCAAAAAAAATTCATTTTGATTTTTTCACCCAGGATATTTTCAATTGAAAGCTAAAAAAAATTGGAAAAAATTAAAACATCGATATTCCATATTTTCAGCCGTATATTTTACACTGTGTCGTTCATTTATAATTTTCATCAAGGGACTTGAGGGCGCCCCTGGCTTAGTTGCGCCCGCGTTTTACGCCACTGGATCAGGCCAATATACGACAAAATTTGAAGATGTATGTAGCAATAAAATTTTTCTCATATTTTTAAAGTAAATTAAAGTAAATTTTTATTTGATATATTAGAAGTTGCTATCTATACAGTTGTAAATGTCGCAAGAAGGTGGTTTTACTCAAGAACGTATCTTGCATATTTTTTTTATTTAAAGCTATTAAAGCTATGCACAAAAAAGTATTTATACTAAGGTTATTCATGCAAAGTGGCAATCTTATAATTTGAGCAATTAGTTATTTTTATCAACAGGTTGTATGAAAAGCCCTTAAAGTCGTTTGTTCACTTCCAGCATATATGTCAGCTGCAATATATTTGCATATGTTGCCAATAAGTTTTTTAGTATAAATTTTCAAGTAAATATTTGTTACTTATGTTCCAATTCACAAATTCTTACCTATCTAATTGCTTTTTTGCCACCAAGATGATTGATAACATAAGTTTGCCACCTCGTTTGCTCACCTAAATCGAAAAGCAAATATATCAGGTTTGTGCAAAGGCTTCATTTTGACAAATTTTACAGTTCATTTATAAGGCTGATAAGCTTATACAGTTTATACCATTTGTAAGGGTATTGCTCATTTGCATGAATACCCTTAATGATTATCGCCCGTAAAAATTGTCATAAAAACAATTTAATCTAATAGGAAGCCAATTTTTGCACTTCATGATATGCTAACAATATAAATTAACTCACATAACTCTTTGCTGTCATTGCAACAAATTTTTGTGGCCAACAAGCAATTTATATATTGAATATATAAATTTTATTCTGGCTGCATAAATTTTAGTTGAAATGTCTGTTGCAATTAAATAGATGTATAGTGTGTTAACAGAATACGATGTTAGTGCAATAGAGACAAAAACAAATATAACAACAATATTGTCTGCTTTCAAAACATTGTTCCTAAATAAGAGCACAATTGTTGTTGTCAACATTTTAATTAACCTGCCAGCAGCATATTGCAGTTAGCAAAACAAACAAAAATTTCATCGCTTCTATTTTTAATAATTTAATATAAATTATTATTGAATTTTTTTATTTGACTGACATGAGAATAGATATAAAAGAAAATGAAATATTAGAAAAAATCAATTCATTACTGTAAAAAATAATGAGCAATAAATCTATGTACAATTAAATCAAAATCGAGTACTTAAAAATTCTGTGCAGTGAAGTAAAGGGATTTGTATCAAAAAGCTTAAGCAAAGAAAAAAAAAACCTTGTTTTTGTACAACGATAAGTGGGAGTTAAGCACAAAAATATGCTGCTAACAGCTTATTTGATGCATAAACTTTATGGAACGTTCGGCAAATAATGGTTAGTCTGACGAATCTTTTTTTTATCTTATATCTGCTCTAAAGTGTATGTAAAATATGTGTTGAAAAAGTTTTTTAACATTTTTTTTTGCTTTTCAAAATAGGTCACCGAACAGCAACCAAAAAGCTTGAAAAAGTGATTCATCACTTTTAGAATAGACTTTCGTAGTGGAAAATTGCTAAAATCTATTATTTATTAAACGGCTGTGAAAGTAATTAATTAAGTTTGCTTTTGTTTTGGCCACCAGGCTTCATTTTTAACCTTGCAATTCTTATCGTGCAAAAATTTTATTTATGCAAATGTCGCTACTAATAGAATGCAATATTGGATTTTTTCCTGAAAATTATTGTTCGGGAATGTTTAGAAAAAGATAAATCCTAGTAAAAAAAGGCAATATTTAAATTTTCATTAACCTAAGCTATGCAGACGCGAACACTGGTCTGAAGATCGTGTATTCTAGCGAAAACCTGTATTAACTCTTTTTGTTATCCAATTTCAAAGATCAAGATTTAGTGGCTGTAAGTCTCGAGCGAGAAACGCACAGCTGCTGGGTTGCTTCGGCGTATCTTGTTCATGATCATCCCGAGCCAGCGCCGGCTGGTAATCTGCGACTTCTGCTCACTGGGGCGAAGACGAAGAAGTGTGGCCTGGTAGTCTGGAGAAGTGGAGACGTCAATGAAAGAGGTGAGTTCTTGTTTGAATATTTACTTAAAAATAAAATTAATATGTTTTTAACGTTGGGAATGAGCCAGCTTTTGTTAACGCATCAGCCACAAGAACTCGATTCAATGGTGAAGCAGCTGATGGGGACGGGACTAATGAGGCGTTAGAAATCTCATTCCCTAATATCGTCTCAAGAGGTAAACCAAGACCTCCTCAGTGGTAAAGGGGAAATTGATAATCTGAAGTCGCAGTGTAGGAAGATTTTTAATAAAACTAAAACATTGGGTAGAACTTAATGCTGGAAAGAGTGTGAATCCAGTCTAAAAATTTTTAAGAAAGCACTTCGAAAGGCTCATCGTAAGTCCTGGAGGCTTTTCTGTGGCAATACAGAGGAATCTTCCGAATAATAAAGACTCCGTTAGATCCTTGCTTCTAGTTCTGGCTCTCTAAGCTACTTAAGGAAATCATAGGATACCTGGACAATCCAATGGACATCCTCCAGCGAGGAGGCCCTTGATCTTCTTCTGATTACCAACTTCCCGTATTGCTTTATGGACCCCACTCACATTAGGTGTGAGATGGCTCTGCCGCTATTTTAGCCTACAAATATCATATCAGAGAACATTATCATATGGACTCTGCTTAGTTTTAGTCTGCTGGACCTGATGGTATAATTCTTGGCTCTCTACAGCACTCCGTAGTTATAAAACTTCTTTCTTCACAAGGAATACACAATGGTAGCTTTTCAAGATATGAAAGGTGCATTTGTTAATGTTTTCCAGGGGCAATCATTAGCGCATTCGTAAAGCTCCGAGTGGATGAGTTACTCTGTGCGTTGATAAGCAACCTACTGACAACGAGAGTCGTTAGTTCAGCTCTAGGTGACTCAATTAGCGGAACAAAGGTTAGGAGATTTGTGAGGAGGGACATTCCTCAGGAGGGGGTTTTCTATCACCTTTATTCTGGAACTTGGTAGTCAATGAACTACTGAGGAAAATAAAAAAAGTGGACTGCAAGGTGTTTACCTATGCGGATGACGTGGCTATTGCTGCACAGGAAAAGTTTCCTAACACTAGCGTGTAGCTGCTTGGAACAGTGCTCTCTGATCTAAATATTTGAGCCAAAAGTTGTGGCCTGGGGTAAGTCTCCAAGCAACTGAACAGGTCCTTTTTACAGGGAAAAACAAAACTCAGCGCATAAGTAGTCCATGTCTTGATGGCACTAAGCTATACTTCGTGGAAGAGACAAAATACTTGGGAGTGATTTTGTATAGAAAGTGAAGCTGAAAACCAAATATTCTTGATTGAGCTAAGAAAGCCAATGTTTCTGTACATGCCTGTAAGAAAGCTATATGTAAAACATGGGGGCTAACCCCGAATATTGCTTGTTGGATATAGCTATAGCGAAGTGTGTGGCGTCGGGATTCAGAGGTTAGTGTATTTGAGGCGCACACGCCTTTTTAAGCAGCCGCAAGGCTTTCGAGCATCTAGGCCACAAATGCTATATTTGTTTTTAAGCTGCAAAGCTATGATTTTGTACTTGCCGCAAAGGCTAGTTTTGGTTGAAACCACAAAGGCTATTTTTCTTAAGCCGCAAGGCTATGATAAGTATACTATCCGCAAGGACTAGATCTTAGATTAAGCCACAAGGCTACTTAAATTTCAAAAGCTTTTTCTGTTAGGCTTTTTCACCAGTTCGTTGAAATCTGATGGCCTGCTCATAATAAAAAAAAAAACATTTTTAGTTTCAATATTTTTAATTTAGTTTTAAAAACCAATAATTGACCGATCAATTTCAGTTTGTTAAAATTCTTAATACTTCCCCTCAAATTTATAATCTTTACCAATGTATATTGGTTCTCTTAATTTGTGGCCATGACTTCAAAGTGTCACTGGCACTTGTTCAATTCATCACTTGTTGTTGTTGTATTTATCTGTGCAATAAACACAACACAGAATGCACTTGTAACACAACACTCGCTCTCGCGCTTATGCTTGTGCGGTAACTGGTGGAACAAGTGTAAAAGGGACTAAGTGCATCGAAAAGAATTTAAGTTTAATATTTCGTTTACGTTATTTTTTTGGGTCTTATCGTAGAATTTTGTCAACATATTCTGTTGATATCTTTTTGTAATTTTTATTGTTGTCATGTGTTGGACACTTGTACCTACTACTGATGGTCTTTGGGTGGTTGGTTTGTGTTGCTGTTTGTGTACGTGTGTGAGTACACTACAGGTTAATCTTTCTATACGGTGTCTGTGTATGGTGGTGGACAGGACTTAAAACTAAGTCTAATTGCAAATTTCTAAGGAAAGCACAAATAACTGTTGCCTTATGTATCAGCGGAGTGCTTAGGTCCACTTCGTTTGATGCGCTAAATGCAGTTCTCTACTTAACACCTTTCGATACTATGGGAAAAAGGATGGCACAGAAAGGATGCAATCGCAACCTTAGAGCAACCTCGTAGTGGGCTAACACTCGTAGAGGTCACTCCTCTATTATCAAATTTGCAGGAGCAGCTTCTAGCAGCATCGAATACACTATTGTCACTTCCTTATTCAAGAATGGCTTTCACACAGTAGTCCCTACGTGTAAGCGACGTTTTACTGATGCGTAACTAAGTTGGCACGCATATTTTTACTGACGGCTCAAAATTTGACAAAATTTCAGCGTTTTCCAGGTGAAAATGTTCACTATTTATAAAGATATGGAAACTCTGAGGTATAGTGAGATATAAACTAGAGATGTCTTAATTTAAACGGACAGCCAAGTATCGATTAAATCCCTTGGAGGTGTGTTTCCAACATCACTAATAGTCCTTAAAAGTCGCTCGTCTCTAAATGGGATGTCTGATAATTAAGACATTCATCTGGTCTAGATACTGGGTCAAAGGCACATTACTGGTACAACGGTAACTTGACATGGAAACATTAGGCATGCCACTTGCGTCGTGCTAGATGGCTCTAAGGCAACATACCACAGAAATGGCTTATTTCAGGTGGAATCATAGCACCACCTCCAACACAGCCAGACAAATGTGGTCCAGTTTTTACTGAAAAGCGCACGAGGAATTTCACTCAAATGGCGAGGAAAGATCTCTCCATTCTAAAAGGCATTCTAACAGAACACTGTCTTATAGGTAGGTAAACTTTAAGAATGGCGATCCATGCGAATTACTTCTGCTAGAGTTACAGGGATGAGGAAGAAGAGAAGACGGCATTACATCTTCTCTGTTCATGTACGGATCTATCCTGCAGAAGACATAAGGTCTTGAAGAAGTAGACGCTTAGCGTTTTCTTCTATTTATTATTAGTACTGGATGGTTCCATGACATGACCTAGGAGAGCAGGAGGGGAGAAGTGATTCACTGTGAAACTTCTGAGGCAGAATTCTAATATTAAGAGTAAAAATTTTTGAGTCTCGTCACGAAAAATTATCGTCTTGAAAAATATTTCGAGTCTCGTCACGTTTTTGTGTTCACTAGCAATGATTTTTTTATAATTATTGCGTTTTTTGCATGGAAACCCCTTGAAGGGTGACAGATAGAGTGTAGATGCGTTCAAAAGACATGTTCAAGGAAATAAATAAATAGATCACTTCATACATTTGATCCCACTAAGGGTAATAGATATTTTGATATAAGCAATAATAGAAATTTTTCTTCTATTTCTTGTTGTATTTAGTATGAGGACCTCTAGAAGGGCACTACAACAGACTATTGGAATGTTCAAAAGAATTGTTGAGGAAAAATTAAAAGGGCTATCTTATTCATTAGATTTTTTTTATTTTAGTTTTCGGACCCCCAGAAGGGTGGCAGGTAGAGTGTAGGTATGTTCAGAAAAATGTTGAGAGAGAACAATAAATAAGACCAACATGAATTATCGATTAGGCGGAACAAACGTGAAAGACAATTTGAATTGCTTATAACCGATATGCCTTAACCTCGGCAAGCACTTCCAGCACTCAGTTGTTCCTGTTCTTTTAATTCCATAATTTTCACAATTTAGTTGTGGATATTTTGTTTCAATAATTTCTAATTGTAGTAAAGAACAAGGAAATCGAAAAGAACAATGCCAGAACCCGGATTCAAACCGGGGACCTCTAAGTTGATAAACTAGTGCATAAACATGTTTTACTGTATTGACGTTTGTGGTATAAAAATTTTGGGTCGCCATATAATTAGTTTTGCGACATGGCATCGCCATGTAAGGATTCGCGATTATTTAAAAAAAGGACTCGCCGATTTATTATTAGTATTTGAAGGTCCTGCCTAACATTTAAGCCGACTTATATTCGCCACTGGCTCTAAATATTTTTATTTTTAGAATTTTTGCCGTTCTCTTTAAAACTGCAAAGGCATAATAATAAGACTAGTTAAAAGAATTAGAAAAAGAGTTAGAAGCTCAAAACTAATTGATTTTATTTTGAAATTGTTCTTCCTTTTATATGATACATAACAGTACTTAGAAAAATGTTAACATAGTCATATATTCTTTAATTAGTGTAGGAGTAAAGAAACATATAATATCATATGTTTTGGGTCCAGCAATATTAGTGCATGTGTGTGAATGAGATAAATGCTAGTACTTGGAATCAACATATGTTTTAATTGTTTGAATGTTATTTTAATAAAATACAGCGAAGGTGTGTATATTAGTACTTAGCTTAATTATGTGTTTAGTGTGGTTTGTTTTAATATAATATTGTTTAATGTTATTTAAGTATAATATAAAGTGAATTAATATGAAGGTATACTACACGTTGCTTGACATATGATGCAGCTGGATGACATCTTTGTCATCATTTAAATGGACATCATTTAAAGCCTGACCTACTTTTTTATCTAGCATTAATTGGTAGCCTACTTTTATTTTCTGCCTATAAATTTCTAATTATAATGACCCTTTTGTTGCAATTTGGGCTCTGATATCACTAACTTCTTTCTTAATGGTGACATAAATTTCCTTTTTGAATTCAAATAGGATTGGCCTGCAGTTTTTTGTGAAGATGGTGTTAGATTTGTCCAAATATCCAAGGAGTTTGTTGTACTACTCGATGACTCTAAGCCCTTCAAGTTATTTTTCATTCGCAATGGAACAAATGACACCATGAACATGTCTGTGTCTGAAATGTTTTCACATAAGATTTGCTTGTATTGTGTTTTTCTGGAAGAGCCATCCTCATTTTCAAAAAAGAATTTGCTTGCAGTTTCCATATTCCAAAAACACAACGAAAGTGCCTAGTCACTGTTTCAACTATCAGTATATAATCTATATTCTTTTTACCTGCACCTGTTTTATAAAGTAAAAAGGACTAAAAAAATATTAAAAATTCTTTAAATTATAAGTCTACATTAGGCTAAATACCTAATGCATAATTGTACACATCACTGCATACTTATAGGACTAAGTGTAACCTCGAATAATTTTGTTGAGTCATTTCATTTATATGAAAAAAGTGATCTACTTGCGAGTTCGGCCAGGTATAAAAGTATAAATTGAGTTGAAGAGCACACTTTAACCTTTACCTGAATGGTTTTGTTTTTTTGATCAATTTCGCCCTTCAGAAGTTCTTGATGAAAATATAGTAATTTAAAAAATATTTCTTAACACCCCAAATATAAATGGTACAGCTGCCACCTTATGTTATTATTTATAAACTCAATAAAAAAAATCACAACCCCTTATGGATAGTAGTTTGCGAGCAATGGTCATTAATTTTCGGTGAAAAAAATAATCTTTTTCGGAAATAAACAGAATGCTACACCTACAATAACTTAAAAGTTGACATAAGTTATTGGCTACTTTATTTTTGATTTCTATCAATAGCATTAAAGTTTTGCAAATTGGTTACAACAAAAAAAGGAGGTTTTGCCAACGCATTTAATTCTTAAGCCACTGTGTGCCGGTGCGTTGACACGATGGAAGAGCATTTTTTTCTTCTCCAAATGCAGTCGTTTTTGCTTCAAATCAACGTCAAATTTGTCATCAATGTAAATGGCTCTGTATGCATCCCAGAAAGCTTTCGTTATGATCTTGTTGGCCGTCAGACACATCTTGGAACTCAAGAACTCAATGATGCCGTTTTCTCAAAATGTGACAGTAGTCTAATAACAGATTGTAGTTGATAGAACCAGTGTTGTATTTAAAGTTACTACGCGGAAAATTCAATAGTGACTCACTTCTTTAAGTGCTTTCGTATTACTTATCTTTATTATCTATCATAGCGAGAAAGTTATCGTTATATATTATTTCCGAAATACTAACATAATCATTATATAAAGGCTAACAAATAACAAAACAATACACTTAAATTGCTTGAAGAGGAATTTATTTCAAAAGGCTTTTATCTAAGACGACGTTTTCAAACGTCAATATCCTGCACGCTTAGAGCATTGCGTAGTAACAAATTGGACAATAAAAACATTGTTTCAAATATCTATAGCCTTGAACTCTTCACGTTGAATGAATTTCAATCATAAGTGGTATGGATTACAAATACTGTAGAGAGCATGTGTTATTCACGAATTCATTTTTTACATTTTATGAAAGATAATATTTAATTCAAATCAACTTACATACATACCATATCAGATACAAAGCATATCCAAATATACGAGTATCTACTCAACAATCTGAGGTCTTAAACACACTTGGGCGTACTGAAAACAATACATTGAATGTAATACATTTCCACCGGAAACAGAATTTTCCATTTTTTTATAGCCTTACTTGCAGCTGGCCTACTTCGATGTTTAACTATATTTTAAGTACGTTTTTCAGAAATATGAGCCAAAATTCATTTAAAATGCATTAAAATGCATTGTTTTGTGTGTGTGTGTGTCTGTGTATGTGTGTTAGTAGGTTTGTGCTGTAAAGGTATTTGTTAAGTACAAATAAGTGTTTGTATTACAAATGCATTAACACAAACATTAAATATTTATACACACCATATCTATGTATTCACATTTTACTCGCAAACATGCAAATCTACATACATAGCGGAGTGTATAATTATAAAATACATATTTACTTTATTCCAACACAAATAAACATATCAGCTAACATGATAACGTTATCAACGATAGCTGCGTGCTTTTGTGTGTATCCCTGCATGTTTGTACATATATTGCAAGCGTGTACACTTGTTGTTACATTAGTACGAGTTTGTATAACACTTTTATTAGTAGATGTTGGCAAAAAATTTATTATATTTTTGTTGTTGCTATTTTGCTTATTTGTTGCAACATGAAAACACAAAAGCGGAAAGTGTGAATGCACAGCGTTGGCGAAAAAACAACAATTAGAGCAAAAACAATAATTAACCCATTAATGGCTAATGGGTATTTAAATACCCATAAAAAAGTGTTTACGAAAAAGGCCATATCTCGAAAGTGGTAGGAGATATCAAAATAATTTTTTTTTAAAACATAATGGAAAAATTAAAATATTTATTGTCTTCACAATGTGAAACGAAATTCATGCAATTAAATGTTCCTTTTCGAGATCGAAGATGTGCGATTTTCAAAAATGACAAAATCCATATAAAAAACTATGTAGAAAATTAGAAAATGGAAAGATCGAGGGGAAAATTCGTGGTCAGATTGCTTCTAGTATCCTCTATTTATCAGGTGTTCATTTTGACAAAAGAATGTTGCCATATATGCAATTTTTTATTAACACCAAGAACCCGGATTAGCCGATTGGGTATTTAAATACCCAATGCAGATCTCAAATACGGTGACAGTTAGAAACCTGAAACTTTGCAAAGCAACTTCTATGACCTATAGTAGCTTCCTGATAAATTTTGAAAAAAATCGTACGGCGCAATCTATGAGCAGTCTTTAATGGGTTAAAAGTGTGAAATTGTGTTTGATTTTAATTTTAAATAAATTGCAGCAAAGAGTTTCTAATGTTTTTTACTTTTTTATAAAAATAATTCTCCAGCGACAACAATGCAAACAATTAGAAATATCTAATTAGTTTCTACAATTTTATGTGCCGTTAATCGTATCTAGATATTTGCCATGCTGCCAACACATTTCTCTGTTGCAAAGCAAAAACTCGACTAACAGATTAATCATGACGATTACAATTTTGAAAAAAAAACATAATTAACGTTTAAGCTCATAAAAAATTTAATATTTAAGTGATTTAAACTGTTAAAAAAATTATTGAAATTTAACTAAAACAATATTTTTATTAATTAATCGTCACTATAAACTTTTTTGTATTTAAAATTATCTATATACAAACTTAAAACATTTTTTCTTGCTTGAATTGTAATTAATTAGCCTTTACTGTAAACCCTCTCTGCTGTTAAGTAGCTTATTCACCTCACTGTTTTTAAAACTGGTTTTGAGTAGCTTTTCAAAGCTTAGCGGAGGTTCCATGCAGTTAGCTTTTTTCTTTAATCGTTCTTATTAAACAAGCAGCATAGGTTATTATAGCAAATATATTTTAAGCGAACAATTTTGTCTATGTGTTTAAACTAAAAATATGTGAGTGTGTTGCAACTTGAAAGGATACTTGAACAGAAACTTGAACGTGTACCTCCCTGGTTATTCCCACTTGCAGTGTTGCAATTTTTTAAACATTCCCGATATTAACAGTGCTTTTTTATAAGATAAGTAAGGATATTAATTGTTGAACTAATTTAGAATAAGGTTAACTTTTCTATGGCTAATCTAATAAAATTCAAGAGGATTTAGGAGTTAATCTCGTCGTGGACCTTAACCTTGTTTTAATCTCTATATGTAAACGAAATATTAAAGGCTTTCAAAATCTTACAGGCTTTATTCGCATGTTTTTTATCAGTGGTTTTTTGCATCATGTAGTCTTAGGGTGGTAAAATCTGCTGGTAGTGCTGGTAGTCCGCTGACTGGTTGAAGCAGGTTTTCCACTATTTTGTGTTTTTTGTATACATTCCTTCTTTATTTTTTTTTATTTTTGCAATCAAAGCACTAAAAAAGTCACGTGATTTCGTGTGTGCTTGTTGCTTTCCTCAAACCTGAGGACGAAAGTGAAGATACAAAAATGCGAAAAAACTATGCTGAAACGCACATTAAGCCACTGCAAGTCGTTTTAAGTCACATCTCATGTTTTCTTTGATAAGCATTACAGTCAATCAGAAAATCACTATTATTTACAATAAATTGTATTGCAATGAATCGAAGTTTACCATCAATAGCAACATATCTACCAATATTATGTATTTTCAATATTACCGAAATGTTAATTTTCATAACAATGTAGCAAATACCAGAAAAAAATGAAATTGCCTGGTGGTAATAGATTACTGTTATCCTTATAAAAAACACGAGATTACAATTAACGTAATAATTCATCGAATGAACTTATTTTGAAAAAGTCGAAATTACGATTACTGCAATCGACTTTTACGGTATCAAAGTACGGAAACAAGGCAGTGTTGCGTTGAGAAATTATTCACAACATTTATGTTTTAGAATGAAAATAGTATACTTTTAGTACGAAATGTATGAAAGCTGTACTAAAACCTGCTTATGAGCAACACTTATCGATTGATAAAGTACTAAAAGTAGCAAAAAGTGTATCAATTTTCATTGATGATATGACCGTTGGCATAACATACATTGGTCACTGAGCTCATCAAACGAAAAAAGAGCGTAAAAAAGGACGTGACCGGGGATCATATGATCGCCACCATAACATAGCCAGTATAGACAGCTGAATTATTTGGTGCTGTAAATCGGAAGAGCTGTAAAATCGGAGTTCATATTCAAAATATTAAGTACAACTGAATAACGACTTAAGAATGCATTCAAAGAATGCAAAATTGATTTATAAATAAAATTTTTAATTCACATTTATTTTTAAAAATATTATTTATAATTTTTTTGACTATTTATTTTCGTTTTTCAGAATAATGAATCAATTTTTTATTCATTTGAATGCAATTCAAAAAGAATGAAATTCACAACGAATTTTTAGAATTTTCAATTACTCCTTTTTTATTCATTTTTTATTCATTTTTTATTCGTTATTAAATTTTTATTCATTTGTTATTTATTATTCATTTTTTATTAATTATTAATTTTTTATTCATTATTCATTTGTTGTTCATTATTCTTTATTTATTCAATATTCATTCGTTATTCATTATTCATTTTGTTTTCATTATTAAATTTTTATTCATTATTCGTTTTTTATTAAAAATTTTTTAATAAAAAATGAATATGGAATAACAAATGGAATATGGAATGGAATTAATATGGAATATTCATTATTAATTCTTTATTCATTATTCATTTGTTATTAATTTTTTATTAAAAATTTTTTTGTTATTCATTTTTTATTAAAAAATTTTTAAAAAAAAATGAATATGGAATAACAAATGAATAATAAATAAAAAATTAATAATGAATAACAAATAAGCAATGAAATAAAAGATGAAACATGAAATAAAATTAATAATGAATGAAAAATGAATAATGAATAACAAGTATATAATGAATAAAAAATTAATTTTGTTTAAAAAATGGATAATGAATAACAAATGAATAATGAATAAAACTGAAATAATGACTGAAAAATTAATAATGAATAACAACGGAATAATGAATAAAAAGAGAATAATTAAAAATTGTGAAATTTTTTGTGAGTTACATTCTTTGTGAATAGCATTCAAATAAATAAAAAAAAATTGATTTATTATTCTGAATAACGAAAATTAATAGTTAAAATGAAAAATTTATCATTTTCTTACAAATGAATGTGAATTAAAAGATTTATTTATAAACGCATGCATTCTTATTTCTTTATTCACTGATTCACTTTTTTGTGAATAAAATCAAATTGAATGCATTCTTTTACAGCTCTCATGGTGGTCAATCGATTGGGATGCTGGCAGCTCAAGTGTGCTGCAGTTTGTTGTGTTTTACGTACATATTTTTTATTAGAAAGGCAACCTCTTTGTGAAAGGCTCAGCAAGCTCGCTGTAGAGAAAAACGTTCGTTGCTATTGTTGTTATTGGTTTGATAAACTTTGCTTACTTTGCTTAAATGAGAAAAACCAAAGGTTTAATTTTTTCACCCACTTTTTGACCCCAAAAAAACGCAACAGCAAAAACAAAAAATATATTAAAGTATTTAATTGGAGTTTTCCTTGTTGCTTTTTCTTTTTTATTTATTTATTATTTATTAAAAATAATAAGAAATCGTCGTGTAAAATAAAACTAAACACGTGCAAACCGTACGAGCAAGCGAGAAAGCAACAATCGGCATTCTAAAAACCAGCGCACAAGTCGCTTTAAGCTGCTTGTTCGGCTGGCACTATACGCACTTTGAGCTTATTTCATATGATTGTATGTGCAGCGTTTTTCAGCTTTCCTTCTCAGTTCGGTTCGGCAAAGCAACAAGTCGCCACCATAAACGGGCCCTTTTGAGATGTGCAAGCTTACAGCTATTTGTTCTATTGAAAGCTTTGCACTTTTCCATTCAGTAGCCGTTCTCCATGGAGTAAAATTGTAGAAATAATGATCGGGATGGTTTCGCAAAAAAAAATTGTATACAAATAGTTCTTAAAAAGTGTTAAGTTTGTGCAGTAACTGTCCAACGTTGCAAATAAGCAACATCCTGTAACTAACGAGTATGGGCGCCAAGGACTTTACAATTTTTGTCAGTTCATATCTGAGTAAAGACATATCTGACCTCAAAAAAATTGCTACCCGACCCATTTTAATTCGGTCGTGAAAATATTAATAAATGTTGTAATTTTGAAGGCGATGTCCGATGTGATTTTGATGATCAGAGTAAAAGCTTTTCTTAAAATAAATTTTTTAAGGAAAAACTCTGTTCCATTTTTTATGTTTCAAATTTAGAATTGAAAAAAGTAAATAATAGAATTTTAGTGAAATTTCCTTAATATATGAGCAATATAAATGCAGGTTTTTTATTAGTTAATAACCTTAGACCTTTATCTTAAAGGCCGAGAAGAGACAAATTCTGCTTTTTGCGCCACAAAAAAAATCAATTTTGATAGTACATATATATACAGTTGCGGTCAAAATAATAGTAGCGCCCTTATATTCATACATGTTTGGATAAATAATACTAGTATACGAATTTCGGATCCGGTAAGTCCATTTTCATTCCTATATGTACTTTCAACACTCGTTCCAACTCCGTACTCATTTTCCTCCTATATTGTAAAAATTTCAAGATACAGGGTGTTTTACGGTTTTGGTACGTGTTTAGTATTATTGATCTAGAATCTAAACTACTCACCATAAAATAAAAAATAATATTTTTTATTTTAGAAAAAATATCAACCTTTCCATCAATATATCAACCACTTTCGTGTCATGTGCTGCAGCTGAGCTTAAATTTTGTGATTACTCAACGAAATATCAACAAATTTTGTTTTAGCGGAGCTGTAATCGTCCAAATTTAAAATGTCTTTTTTTCATGTAAAAATACACTTAATCAACAGTATTTTTTTAAATTCTAACTTTGGACCATTTCATTTATCCAAACATGTATGAATATAAGGGCGCTACTATTATTTTGACCACAGCTGTATAAATAAAGGCATTTTATAAGAATTTCATACACCTTAAAGCAGCAGTTCCATAAATGGGGGTGTATGCAATGATCAAATAATGTTTTAATCCAATGCGTCTAGCAATTTTTTTGCTGCTGTTCCACAAAATTTATATTTTGAATGCGTGGCAGTAGCAGACTCAATTAGAGAAGCTGTACATTTTTTACTGTTTTCGTTATGGTTGACGATCACGATCCAAAACTGAAACAAAGCAAACAATGTTTTGTGCACCGACTTTTTATTAAATGCCCTCTATTAAATTTTGCACTTCTTTTGCAACAGAACTGTTTGCCTAAAGGTATTTTTTTAAAATACTTCGATGTCACCGGTAACTCGACCATCCTTCTTTTGTTCCATTTGACAATAGCCCAATACTTCTCTACTGAACGAAGTTCTGGAGCATTAGGTGGGTTCTCCTCTTTTGCAACATAATTGGTGTTGATTTCTTTAAGCAAATTCAATATAGAACGGGCGTACTGTGCAGTGGCTAAATCGGGCTTAAATACTGTTGACACATTGTGGTTTTTATATATTGCTGTAAGGAGACAAATGAGAAACTCTATTTTGTGAATTCATAAGGCATAAAGCCTGCCAGATGAGGACTTTTCCGCAAAATTTTTCAATTCAAATTGTTAAAATTGATTAGTCAGCAGTACTACTTTTTTGTTTTGTGTAAAATTGGGAACTGGTAATGTTCCTGAGTCCATTTTTATGAAGGTCACACCCCTAACAATGCACTTAACATTATCTTGAAACAAAAGGTCGTGCAGTTTTCGAATCCTTCTTTTCAACACTTTTACTTCTCTTTGACTTCTTTGGGTACCGTTTGTTTTTTTTTTTTTTTTTTTTTTTTTAGACTAAACCAACGCTCAGGGGATGCCCCCTATAAATGCGTAAGCATTGTGTTGATTCGGAAGATGGGTGATAGTTAGTTGGAGGGTGGATAGATGGAGTAGTGTCGGTGAAGATTTGTTTTGAATTTGCACAGCTCAAAACTGCCGGGAAACACGCTCGCAGGGAGACTATTCCACAACTTAACCGCGCGACTAAAGAACGAAGAATCGCGGTAATGCGAGGTTCTATTAGGCATCGATGCAATGGTAAAGGGGTGGGCTTGGACAGCTGCCCGAGTGGACCGGGGAAACACACGAGCTGGTGGCGTCAGGCCATGTATCTCTCTTGAACACTTCCCATGGTAATACCTATACAGAAGGCTTAGGCAACCTACATTACGTCGATGCCCAAGAGAGTTGAGAGAGGATGAAATACTTTCATCCCCTATCAAATATATCGCACGACGTTGAATTCGGTCCAGAAGCTCCAAATAAGATTTTGAAGCCCCTGCCCAAATGTGCGATTTGTACTCCATTTTCGGCCTAATATATGAGGTGTAGATCATGCAAAGATCAGCTGAAGTGAAATATTTTTTGCACCGTTTTAGAAAACCTAGGCACTTGCCCGCTTCTTTCGACACATCGAAAATATGATCATTCCAACGAAGATCAGATTGGATCGATATGGCCAGAACGTCAAGAGCGGCTGATTCCACAAGATCCACACCATTCATACTGAGAGGAGCTAAAGGGCAATTCACTCGCTTGTGGGTTAACAGACAACACTGGGTCTTGCTTGCATTGAACTCTACTCTATTAGCAAGACCCCACTCGGAGATTTTTTGTAGATCATTAAGGAGTGTGTCATTCATAGTTTGCCTTTTTCTCTCAATCTCCATAGAGCTTGGGCGTTTTTTGAATGAATATGAATGACAAATGCTGCTGTCGTCCGCAAACGAATGTATTGGGTTATGCGTCAACGACAGAAGGTCGTTGATAAAAACCAGAAACAAGGTGGGCGATAGAACTGAACCCTGCGGTACTCCTGCGTTGATGGCGTGATTCTCGGACGAAATACCGTCAACTACGACTCGAATCGTTCTGTCCTTGAGAAAACACGTGATCCATCGAGCAAAATTACCACCAAAACCATATGCAGCAAGTTTTGACACGAGCGCTTTATGCCACACTCGGTCGAACGCTTTTGAAATATCCAGAGCAACAACCCTGCTCTCGCCGAAAAAGTGAACGCATTTATTCCATTCTTCGGTTAAGAACGCCATAAGATCACCAGTAGAGCGAGCCCTACGGAAACCATATTGACTGTCACTGAGCAGTTGGTTGTGCTCCAGATAGTTTATAACGCTGAAGTTTATTACGCTCTCCATTACTTTGGAAAGCGTAGAGCATATCGCAATGGGTCGGTAGTTTGCAGGGTTCGTGGCATCACCCTTTTTAGGTACCGGCTGGACATTTGCCACCTTCCAACAAGATGGAAATATTCCTGTTCTGTAGGATATGTTGAAAAGGTTGCGCAAAGGCCGAGCCAGCGAAGAAGCACACATTTTAAGCACAATTGGCGATATGCCATCAGGACCAGAGGCTTTGTTTACGTTGAGATTTGAGAGGACCCTTTTTACTGCTCTCGTTCGAAAGTATATCTCCTGCATTGCAGAAGATCCACTCTCAACAAAGGGCAGTGGCTGATTGCTATCCGAGAGAGTGGAATTTTGTGCAAACAATCTAGCCAATAGGTTCGCTTTATCAGCCGAGTCAGTGAAGATTTGGTCATCTTTTAAAAGAGCTGGAATCGATGACGATGTCTGGTTCTTAACTCTTTTAACAAATGACCAAAAATTTTTGCTCCCTTTGGGGCAGAGAAGAACCTGTTCTCGAATGCGAGCTTCGTGCAGAAACTTTTCGCGTTTTAAAATTGCATTACAGCGATTCCTTGCCTCGATGCGAAGTCTTTTAGTATCAGTATTCTTGTTAGAACGCCAATTCTGAAAGGCTTCCTCTTTGGATCTGTCTGCAATCCTTCAAGTCTCATTAAACCATGAGTGGTCTTTTGGTTTAATGCTTCTCATCTTATTGGGAATGAAAGACCGTATACCCAATAAAATAATTTCTTATACCATGACAGCCGCGGCATTCACATTTCTATCAGCGAAACATAATTTCCAATTGAAGTTGCGATAAAAATTATTTAACGCAGTCCAATTTGCCCTTCCATAAAACCATGCAGTCCTCTTCGGGGCTTTAGGCGTAGAGGTGCAGGGGTTAGAATATGGAAAAACAGCGGAGATGGTACAATGGTCCGAGTTACCAAGAGGTGCGTTGACACTCACATCATATTTTTCATGATGTGAAGTCAGAAAAAGGTCAAGGGTATTATGGCTATGCATATCACTTTGAGGAAAAAAAGTGGGTTCCTTCACTAGTTGAATCAATTGGTTCGATTCAGCAAATAGCTCAACATATTGCCCAACAGGTGTCAATGGGCCCGAGTGACGTAACCAAGCCGGGTTGTGGACATTGAAATCGCCTGCTACAACGATCTCACTGTCAGGAAACAACCCCAAAATATGCGTAATCGAATCAGAGAGAGAGTCCAGTTTGTTAAAAGTGGGCTCTCTCCCTAGATTCGGGCTTCTATAAATAAAACAAAAATGCAGCAAGTGAGAGCGAAGCCTGAACCTAACCCACATTGAGCTAAACTCTGGATCGGTCACGTTCAGACTCCTCTCACACTGGTATGCTACATCCGTTCTTATAAAAAGGGCGATGCCTCTATGCAAAGAAAACAATGGCAGTAAGCGGTACCCAGGTATATGAAAATCTAGTGGATCTGCAGCCTCGGCCACCTGGGTATCGCCTTGTGCCATTATTTGAGGCCTATGTAGAGTACAATGGACATATACCGCGAAAAAATTCGCCCTCAGTCCACGAACATTGCAAAAATCTATGCGAAGATGACCCGACATTTCCGCACCATGCAAATATCAAACAAATAAGGGCATATAAGGTAATTAGTTACGTCTGCAAGAGAGCTGCACAACATGAGCAATATAAAAAGTACTGAAGCAAGTGTTATGCCTTTACTTCAGCACAATTCAGCCCACTGTGCAACCTTACCCACAGACGTAACTAATTGGAGAGGATAGCGGAATTGACGGAAACGAAAACAACAACAATTACTTACACAGCGAGGAGCATAGAAAAGCCCCTCGCGTGGTCAGCTAAAAAAAACATCAATGCTGTCCAGCGATGTTGATGCAGCAGCTGGCGGCTCTCTCCTAAACCGATTATGCTGTTCTTGGCGATGCTTTGTTGTTGTTGTTATTGATCTCGCTGATTTTTATTTTATTTGATTCTAATGATTTTATTTATTTTGCTCATTTTAACACAACGTTTAATTTTAAAACTTTTAGGACATTTAAGTTAACCAAAACAAAACACGACGAAACATATAACATAAGTCGCGGTGCAATATAAAACAAAACAACACAATAAATTAATTTAATTAAAATATGTGACTGAAACGGACGGACGCACGTCAACACGCAACGAATTCACAAACGCAACTCCAAGTACGTTCTAAGAATATGTCTTTGTTTCACTCTTTGTTTAACACTAATTCTAGTTTTTTTTCCAAATCTCACACATACATTCAAATATTTTTATTTGCCTAGCAGTCTCGGGCATCATCGAAGAATTGTTCTTTGGTGATTTCTTAAAGAAACTTGCTGGATAAGACAAACTTGCAGAATATTCTTAAGCGTGTCTGTCTTGTATTCGTCATTTATATACTTGAAGAATATTCTTTTACGCATCTGCATTGTGTTCGTCAACAATAAAGAAACAAAAAGAACAAAACAACAAAGGAAACTCAGAGCTCGCGATAACTCTTCTCTCTTGTGTTTCTTTTCGAAAATTCCTTAACCCGCCGTTAGTGTGGTGAAAAAAAGTCACGCCATTAGGTGGGGTTGACATACCCCAAAAGTACAAGCCGTATAAATACTAAAAAATTTTTTTATCAAAAATGTTGAGATAGCTTCTGATTACTTGATAGAACTACTGTTAAAAATTAATATTTTAAGTGCGTTGCAATTTAAACAAAAAAAATAGTTTTATTGAAACCTGCAAATACTGCTTACAAGATATAGAAGGACATAAGGTCTCTGGGGTTATACCCCACCACACTAATGGCGGGCTAACGCGTCAGTCTTAGCCTGCCCGCAAAGTAAACGCTGAAGCAGGCAGGCAGACAAGCAGGCGCAGGCAGTGCCCTGCGAAGAAACGAGATAGAACTAGAGCCAAGCTAACTTTTATCTCGCTTATTCACATATATTTCCTGCGCATATCTGCCTGCCTGCCTGCTTCGGTGTTTACTCTACGGGCAGCCTTAGTCAACGGACAGAGTAAGCGCTGAGGCAGGCAGGCAGGCTTACTTGACTCAGTGCGAGAATTTCATATAAACCTTCTCGAAGTGTGCAGAGTGGAAGCAGTCAGGTCAGATCAGATCAGATCAGGTTGTTGCGAGAAATCAGGCTGGCACAGGTCTCTCGCCAGCCAGCTGAATTTGTTCTTTTTGCTTTGTTTTTTGTAATTTTTCAAGGAAACTGCGTTTTTTATTATCATTCTAAAGATCAATTACAACAAAAACATTCAACAACAACATCGCGTTGAACGAAACAAACATCAACAGCAGCCACCGCGCACATGTTTATGTGAGTGTGAGGTTTGTATTTGGTGGATATTGACAAATTTGGTTAACGTCGATTAAGATTGTGTTGTTGTTGGTGATAGGTTGTGCAGGCGAAAATGATAGATTGATCGAATGGGTAATTGTTGGGCATATAAGAAACAACAGAAATGCATATAAAATGCATATAAAACAAATAAAACAATAACAAATTAAATTGCTTCGTTTTGCATTTTTTTTTGGCAGCCCCAAAATTTCAAAATTTTTGTAATACAAAAATCAAAAATATTCAAAGGCATTAATTTTAAAGTAATTTCAAATAAAATATATAACGTTTTTATGATTTTTCTATGTTTTTTTTTTGGGTTCGGAATGCCAGAAAGAGGACTTAGCGGATTTTTGAAAAAAAAAAATCAAGTTTCACCAGCTATAACTTCTTTCTTAGGATTTTGGTTTTTTTAGTTTTGTGCACAAAATAGCTCAAGACCATGTTTTAAGCATTATTGTTGTTATTGGTTAACATTTTAGGATTTTTGAGAATTTTTTTCGTAAAAGTAACTCGTAACTCGACATTTTCAATAGGGTACACTTCTAATAAAAAAAAAGTATAGCAGTGAGAGGACTGCCGACCGAAGCGAAAACCTATTTATAAAATATTAGTATTCCATGGAAGACGTTGTCCTGCCACGGACCGCCTTACTGCTATATAAGAATTTTCATGCTTATAGGGGGTTTCGGACTATCCTACATGTAGGATTGATTTTACAGGTCGGACGGACATGTAGGATGTGCGAAAGCTCATACTGCAGCCCGACCTACATGTAGGATGAAATCAAAAAGTTTTAAAAGTTCCGCTCTGATCTTGTTCTTCTCTGTGCGTCCTTGTTTGTAGATTTCCTTGGTTATTGTTGTTGGCGCAGTTAGCCAGAAATTTTTTGTAGACGTTGTGAATTCTAGTCGCGTAGCTACAGTCGGCATGTGAAATTAGAATTATTTTTGTTAAGAGCTTATAACAATTTATTAAATTTTTTATATATTACTGAAACTATTTCTTTTAAGCAAAAGTGTTACCATATCAAAAAAACATATTATTAAAGTAATTTATTTAAATTATTTCATTATTGAATTAATATAAAAAAAATAAAGCTTATTTATATCTATTTATATCATAACACTAGCACAATATACATGTTCACCATGTCTATATTGCGTTGTGTATTAAAAATAGAATATTCTAAAATTAAGAAATATCTGTAGCTTATAAATTATATATAATTCATATAAAAAATTAAAGCTAAACAGTTTTAAAAAATAGAATGCTTAGGATAAGCAGACTTTAGTTATTCAATTACTACTGAAAATATTAATTATTTTGCAGGTTTAATACGTAATTGTTATTATATAAATATATATAAATATTCTTTAAATTTCCTCAATGAGCTAAATTGTTCATATATATGAACTATATATATGTAAATATGTATATTTTTATATATATATATACTATATTTCCGATACGGTAACACTTTTACTAAAAAGAAACAGATTTACCAATATTATATATACTCTTTAATTCATATGTATAAACTGTTTTCTTAATTAGTTCGATGTCATATGCTGAGTGTAGCTACAAATTAACATCCACAAAAAATTAAAGCTTACTGTACAACAATAACTACTTAGCAAATTTACAACAACGCAAAGAGAATTACAAGATCCCAGCGGTTGCGCAGCGTTAGAGGGGATGAACCGAATTGGCGGCGTAAAATATACAGCACTTTGCATGCTATATTTTCTGTTTGCCTGCTAGCAAGCACTTAGCACTTACTTGTGCTACCGGTGATGGCACTTAGAGGATGTTGGCTAGCAACAAATTTTGCACTGCACTTGCTGGTGGTGGCACTTGGAGGACGCTCGCCAGCAAATAAAGCCAATTTAACTTTGCTGCACTGGCTGATGTTGTAGACCGTTGGCCCACACACACGCACACACAAACTCAAGAACTTTCGTTCATTTTTATTATTTACTTGTTATTTTTTAAGTTTTTTAAGTTAACAATATTACAAGTTTACGAAATATGTTGCAAGTACAAGCTCTCGAATTAAATATGCCGCAAATTGATAAAATGCAAATAAAATAAAATATTTGCGCTAAAACACGACCGAAATGAGAAACGTCAAAATTTGCAATCGTCAAAATTTCATCGTCCATTTGACACTGCAAAAGAGACAAATTTATTTCAACACACACAAATTTTATTCAACCTAATATTTTCTATCCTACCACGACTGAATAGTTTCCTTTTGACACACACCCTTTATGAAAAAATTTATTAACAAAACAATGATAGTTGGCAACTCTGAAAATAAAATGGCGCAGTGGTGAAAATAAAAAGCCACTTACAAATACAAAAAGTGTGAAAATTGTCAAACTTTGTTTGACGATATGTAATAAAATAAGAGCATGCATGTAATTATTTTAATGTTCAACATATTCCTTTATCATAATTTAAAGATTAAAATGTTAAAACACTCAATCCATACATTATTTTTTCTTGTTTGCAAACGAAGTTCCAGCAGAAAAAAGCAGAAAGAGAAGAAGATCGATCCATTTTTAAATGTCACCATGAATAGCAGCTGTTTGAGTACTTAAAAGCGAATTTTTCAAAAATGTTGACAAATACAACAACTAAAGAAATTGCCAAACTTTAAAGGCGTATATATAGCAATATAAACCGAATTAATAATAAGTTTTGGTTGCAAGCATCTTATTGCAACCTAACTTAAGTATTTATATACTAACAAACATATTATATGCATTAATTTCAGGAGTTTTGAAGTGATTTCTTTGTGAGCTTGCGGCCGATTAAGAACAAGAGTGACGATCACTGTTGATTTTTTTATGCACAAATACATGCAAACATTTTTGAGGTTATTTTTTGTAATTTTCCTATCTTGTTATCTTTGCTGTCTGTATTGGTGACGATTTCCTTGGAAAAATACGATGATACAAACCAATGATTTACCCTCTACCAAAATCGTTCAACGCGCCTAAAGAAGTATTTTTTATATTTGTATAAAGTGTCGTTTCAGAAAATTTTTTTACCAAACTTTTCATTGGAATTTTTTAAAATTTGGATTTTTACGATTTTTTTATTACAAAAAAATATAAATTTTCGAAAAGTAAAATATCACAAATCTGGTAATTTTCATCCGATTTTTCTCACCAAAGACACGTTGTAAAGGTGTCTGCTATTGATTAAAAGTATAGAATGATTTAATCAGTTAACAGAATTTCAATACACATTTTAATGACGAAACACCTCATGTTCGCCCCTTATACCAATGTAATGAGATTAAATTGCAATGAGCCTTACTTTATCGGTGTCCGATTTGGATAAAATTTCGGGAGAGTTATCTTATCGGCCATTGGAACATATCTAGCCACCGAAGAAACGGTAATTTTAGTTTGAAATTCTCAGTGCAATTCTGGGCTGGCCTAGTGGCACAACATATCGCACACCCGCTTCAAAAGAGTCACAACTCAAAATGTTTGCATATATACTTTTTCGTGTAAGACTATTTGTAGTGATCATATACATCGGCTTTCTTAATTTTGTACACATATACTTATTCCTTAATTATGAAATCGTTTTGTCTCTTTTTTTTTAAATGGAGTCCCATGAAGAAAAAAATTGGTTTTGCTCTTGCTGAAAATTTTCATTTTTTTGAGTTGTAGCTGTTTTGAAGAGAGTATGCTATTTATGTATAGAAAATAAAAAATTTTCATAAGCGCAATAGCAATTTTTCATAGCAACATAATTTTTTTTTTGAAAAAACTTTCGGTTTTCACTTCATAAAAGAAATTTCATCAACTTTCTCAATATTTTCATAAACGAAGTTTCCTAAACATTTCGATCTTCACTTTATTAACGAAATTTCATTAAATTTATCTTTTTTTTCGTTTGCGAAACTTATACAAAGTTCTGCAGTGCGTTTTTGCATGAATTTGGAACATTTATATGAGATTTACGTCAATGAAAAGTATGATCGAATCAGCATTTTTCGTCACGCATGATTCTTTTACAAATTCTTCAAGAACGGAACTACTGCGTATTGAAAAAAAACCACTTTAAAATCAAGTTTTGGATCTCTTGAACATTTTTTCTTCTATTTTTGTCAGATCTTGGAGAGAACAGGTATTTTCGAATACTTTAGTACATTATTTTTGATACTATTTACACTAGCTTTATACCTTTTGCCTATCTTTCTGTAAGAAATTTATATTTCAGTGCAGTAACTGTGCACAAATTTCTCACGCACGTGCTCTTAAAAAAAAAATAGAGGAGAATTAACAGTAAAAGTAGAATTGATTATACTTTCTAACGGTGCTTACCGCATTGCAATCAAACATTTGCACTGTGAGAAATATTAAATTGAAAGTGTGTGTGTTCTTTTCGATACAGTCCTTTTATTCCTCGGAATTACATTTATTTTTTTGGTGTTTTTGCAAAATTGTAGAAAGAGTGATTTTCTTGTTGTATGTTGTACTCAGTTTATGCCTTATTTTATTTGCAATATTAATAAAAAAAACTTGAAATTGTACATTTTCAATCAGTTGCAACAAACGTCAAGCACACTCTTTATCATTTCATTATGAACCTCGATGTTAGATCTTCACTCAGTTATTATTGTACACTAGGGCGGGTCGATTTATTTTTCGACAATTTCCCTATGATTTCCGTATTCTATGGGTTATTTCATGAAAATTTGCCAAAGAAACCATACCTCTATCGTTAAAATCGAGTCCCCTACTTTTTCTTGGTAGATTTTTTCCCAAATTGACGTTCGTATGAAATATTACCTACACGTTCACATCCATAACTCAAAAACTATCGATTGGGTTTAATAGCCAGTAGGCGCATTGGAAAGGTGAGCTCATTTTAATCAATTCACAAAAAAATCTTCAACATTGGTCCAGCGGTTCAAAAGTTACGGGCATTTTTGTCCAAATTTTGGACCATTTTTCCATTTATTTCATGATTTTGTCCAAGAATATTACTTTCATGGCCATTTTTTTGGCTCAATCCATTATTTAATTCAATTTACAATTCAAACGAAGAGTTTAAGCCCAAATTTATCGAATTCGGTTGATTAATTCATGCGATTTATTATTTTGTTATTTTGTTTTAGCAATATCGCATGAATTAATCAACCGAATTCGATAAATTTGGGCTTAAACTCTTCGTTTTGAATTGTAAATTGAATTAAATAATGGATTGAGCCAAAAAAATGGCCATGAAAGTAATATTCTTGGACAAAATCATGAAAAAAATGGAAAAATGGTCCAAAATTTGGACAAAAATGCCCGTAACTTTTGAACCGTTGGACCAATGTTGGAGATTTTTTTTTTGTAAATTGATCAAAATGAGCTCACCTTTCCAACGCGCCTACTGGCGATTAAACCCGATCGATAGTTTTTGAGTTATGGATGTGAACGTGTAGGTAATATTTCATACGAACGTCAATTTGGGAAAAAATCTACCAACAAAAAGTAGGGGACTCGATTTTAACGATAGAGGTATGGTTCCTTCGGCAAATTTTCATGGAATAACCCATAGAATACGGAAATCATAGGGAAATTGGTGAATTTTTTTCACTCCCTACAAATCGACCCGCCCTATTGTACACATAACTACTTAAGCGTCAAGATATTAGAGTAGTTTCAACACAATATCACAAACATTTATCAAATTATGCTGCCACTGAGACTACTAATACACACAAACAGACAATCGTATTTACTCATACGAACGCAGAAAATCTTTTCCCTTAGATTGATAATATTTTAATAACATCACCAGAAAAGAAACTAAAGCAGGCGTTGGAAATACTTCTGAAGAAAGTTCCTAAATTTTAATTGAATTTGAGTAATCTTGATTTTCTTTGAATCAGATTGCAGCAGATGCAGTTAAATGGTTTTGTTTTTGCTTAAGAAAATTCCAAGCTAACTTGTTCTGCCACTCAGATAGTCTGAAACACTCAAACAAATGCACACACATTCACACAAATTGAGATGTATTATGACAACCTGCATAGTTAAGGATACAAAATTGTTCGGGGCCATTGAGACGTCTGTGCATTGAAAATATCTATTCATGCAAAATAAACAATTTATTGTTGAATATAAATGATGATGAAATTTAACATGAAATTCAAAACTGCAAATGGCAGTGAGTTTTGCTAAGAGCATAAATCTATAATTAAGATGAAAATTCATAATTATTATGTCAGTAGAAATAATTGCTAGACTGTATTTTATGGAATTATTTTCAAAAAACATACCTTCAATTAATGAATTGCACTACAATGAAAATATTAAAATGCAGCTTTGAGTTTTACTTTACATTCAGCATTCACATAAAAAAGAATTAGATCTTCTATTTATGATATTGGGTTGCATAATGATATTTGGTTGCAAAAGTATCATAAAATCATATGTACTTAAATCTCATCATTCGAGGCAGCTTAGTCCATTTATGCTTAAATCATGAAAAATTAATATTTTTTTAATACGAAAAGAATCAGCTTTACAAAAAAAAAATTAACATAAAATTAGAATTAGCCAATTAAATTTTTTTAAGTTTTAATGAGAAATTTGAAGACTTGCTGTTTTTAGGTTCGTTTTTTTTTGCAAGATCTAAAAATGTGTTATAAAATAAAAAATGAAATTCACACGTATTCTTGCTAGTTCTTAGCATTTTTTGTTAATTAATTTTTTTTTTTTTTGGTAAAGTTGATCCTTTTCGAAATAAAAATATTAATTTTTTTAACGATTTGTACGTTAATGGGTTAAGCCAATAGACTTAATAGGCAATCGGCTTAATTGCAATAGTCATCTTGAACTGAAAACGGAGATAAACGGCATTTAAAAGTAGATACTTAACAAAAATTTTAATTCTTTACAGACCGTTTTTACGCAACAATATATTAGTTAACAAACCATTTAACTCTGAGTTAAGTGATCTTTCGAATAGTCTTCTTCTTTAACACGCCACTTATTTATTGTAACAGCCATTTGAGTTTTTGAATAAAAAAACATTCGCACTCAAAAGTGGACATTGCAACAAAACATTTTAAGTATCTAAAGGTCATTTTTGCAAGCGATAACTCATTCTACAAACCATTAAACTTTGGGCTTAGTAATTTTGTTGAATAGTCTTATGCTTTAAGCTGCCTATTGCACATTGTTGACCGGCAGTCATTTTATTACAATTTAAGATGGCTGCCGGCCAACAAAGTTTGACAGAGAATGAGCAATTTATTGAGAACGTCGTAAAGTGATTGTCATATAAAAGTAAACAAACTCATCAGTTTGGGTTTGCTTTGGCTTTGCGTCCATTCTATGAATTTTATTCGTAGTTTTCGTAGAATAGAATCGACGTATATTAGTACATATTACGAATATTTTACTCGTAAAAATCACAAAAAAAAATCTGTCTGAGCTGGGGATTGAACCTCTGCTCTTTAGTTTACGGGCCATGCACTCTAACATAGGCTACATACACTTAACAATCATACGGTTTCTTTTGTTCTGTAGATGTTCTACAAACAAGGCTGAACAATTTCGGTTTTCAATATTTTAAACTCTTCTTATAATTCATACATTCTACTAATAATTCGTACGTTCAGCCTACGAATGAATTGTTTCTACTAATATTATTTTTCATTTGTAAATAGTACAAAAGCATTAGTAAATATTACGAATGTAATGAGAGAACTTACGAAGTTATTCGTACGACAAATTTACGAATGTTATTATTTATATGTACACAATCATTCATACAATGCACTAATACAATTGATTTATTTCTGTTTACGAATATCATAAGTATATAAAACAAATATATTCTTAGATACTACATCAGGTATTAAAAAGATTTTACGAATGAATTCGTAAAGATATCACAATAAAAATATTTTGTATATTGTACGCATATTTGTAGAATGTACGATTATATTGTTTACTAATTCATTCGTAGAAATTTTACTAATAAATTTTTTGAGTGTAAAATTATTTAATTGTTAAAATGGACAAAACTTCCCTTCTTCACTAGCGTGGCATAAGCTCTTAACTTATCAAAGTGCAAACTATTGTCGTTCTCTCACAGAAACCTCACAATGGATTACGACTACGTTTACGACTATCGTAGAAATTTTTCAAGAGTTGATCAGTGCAAAGATCTATGGGCTTACTTTGATGCCAAGTTTATGTTTGATACTCACATAGAATACGTCGTCTCAAAAGCAAGCTCTCAGCTGGGCTTTTTGAAAAAAATTGTAAAGAATTTTTAGATCCCTTTACATCTAAGATAGTTTTCGTAAGCTTAGTAACATCTATCTTGGAGTGCTAAAGTATTCTGTGGAACCCGTTCTACGAAACTTCAAAACACCGAAT
The DNA here is from genome assembly GCA_963920525.1 of Dichetophora obliterata. Taxonomy (NCBI): domain Eukaryota; kingdom Metazoa; phylum Arthropoda; class Insecta; order Diptera; family Sciomyzidae; genus Dichetophora; species Dichetophora obliterata. The sequence goes on from OY986437.1 coordinate 88,074,480, forward strand.
CGAAAATGTTCAAAAACGTTTTGCGAGATTTGCCCTACATAGAGCTTATACTCTTGGGAAAATGTGCCGACGTCATGGATACGTGTTCGGTTGCTCGGTTTTCAAAGTCTATCAAACAGAAGAGTTCAGGCTCTTCATACTCTTTATTTAAGACATAATTGATGGCAAAATAAACTCTCCTGAATTATACTGCTTATTCCATTCAATATTCGGCCTCGCAACCTTAGGAATTCAAAGATTTTCTATACTAAATATCAAAGAACAAAACCGATATCAAGATGCCTTCCCAATTCCATTTTGGTAGTGAATCAAGTAGATTTTAGCACCGATTGTGATTTGTTTAAGAAACTACTTTTAGAAATTCTTAAATTTTCTCAAACATGTATGAATATATAAATTCCATAGTTTATACGTTTGTATGCAGTAAATAAATGACTTTAATGATGTAGTTTTTACTTAGTGTAAGATAAATGTGTAATATGTAGATGCTAAATAAATAAGTAAAAATGAGATCAGTGATTTTTTAATTTTAAAAATTATAAAATATTTCATGTATGTTCATATATATTTTATATGAACATTTCAAAACTAAATCCATTAGCTTAGCGACTCCCAACCTTTTTTCGGGCACGTATCCCCAGTAAAGTATTTAAGAAAACTGTAACCGCTGAAACAAAAGTTGAACTTAAATTATAAATTTGTTTTTTTTAAAGATTAATTTTTAGGAAAAATAACAATATAAGAAATAAAATTAAAAAAATTATATAAATTCAAATTATGGTTTGTTTTTTTAATTATCAAATGTATTGAATTTATATAATATCTTATTTACTTGAAACAAAAATTAATTGTTTATGAGATCATGCTTTTTAATTAGATAAGGAACGCAAGAATAAAAATTTTCAAAAGAGTGATTAAGTTTTATATAATACCGTACACAGTTGATATTTTGGCATTACTTCATTAATTATTTCCGTAAAAATAAATCGCATATTTTTTCACAACGTGGCATATTTGGTAAAACGAATATTACTAATAAAATTGGCTTTTAAGTCGAAAACTAGAATCTAGAATAAAAAATCTCCAACATATCTTCCAGATTCTCTATAAGCAGACTTTCCTTACTGAATAAAGATATATTGGCAATAAAAAAATCTGCATTAATTTGATTTCAAAAAACTTTTAGATAGAACAAGAGGACAGCAATATCCAAATTAAATTTATTTTGACACTTTGTTTTAATAAAGTTTTGAATAGAAAATATTCGCTCTACACAAGCGGATGAGTGTGGTAACGACAGTACGCCTTGGACAATATTATATATATTTTAAATGCCTTGGACAATATTATATATATTTAAAAAAAAAATATATCGTGTTTATTTTGAACCTTGCTTATTTTATACAAAAATTGTGAAATTGAGGAATTTTTAAAACTTGAACATTTTGTAATTCCCAGATATTCAAGTGTGCCGAAATGACAAGGCATGTGCCTAAAGTGCCGTCTGATCTCGAAAGTGCCGAAAAAAGCACAATTGTGCCTACTTTTCCTTCCCTGGTAGGGGAAATGCGAGAAGTCTTTCAATAAAGTTTTGAATAACGCAACAACAACAACTCTGTATAGCAGTGGTGCCCAAACACATACTACTACAATTTTTGGATTTTGTGCTTATGTTAGTAGCTCTGTCATGCTCTGCACTGACAAAAATTGTTGTACAGGTACTAAGCAAGAATTTTATTATTATTATAAAAAAACGATTTTTAGTTTTTTATTATTTTAAAGAAACAAAAATGGGAAGCCTTTTTAATTTGTATCAATTGGTAAATTTTTACATACCAATGAGTTCTGAATAAGTTTTTCAAGGTATTTTTATTCTCTAGTTTAAGAACTAGCGCATTACGTTATTCATTTTCCACAAACGAATATTGAGTATCCATATTTCTATAGTGCCTTTAGAAAAGAATATATTCCAATGTGCTACTGTGTGTTGGAAAACCAAGCATTATGGCAGTCCTTAAAATTTTTCTACATATAAGAAATCATTTTCCAATTTAATTTTGTACAGTGGATAAGCTGATGAAGCGGCGTGAACCTCTTCGTTTGAAGTTTTAGCGCCAACTAAATAAGTGAACTTCTTACGTCCCTGCAGTGTAAGACTAGTCAGCATTAAAACATGAGTAGTATTTATACTAGTCAAAACAAACTAGTTTATATTTTGTCACGATTTACTAGTTGCAAAAGTAGTTTAAACCCAACTAGTTTTTGTCAAGTCACATTAAACCAGTTGTAAAACTAGCCAAAATCAAACTATACTACATATTATCAAAATCAACCAGTTCCAAAACCAGTTGGAGCTGGGTACCCCAATGGAACAAACTAATAATAAACAAATTAAAACATATAAAAACTAATTTAAAAACATGTAGTTGATAAATTATCTTGAATTATATTAATGCGACATATTTCTCTCATTTTTAAATGTTTTTATTGCAACTTTGTAGTAGATTAGAACTTAGTATATATATACCATAAACATGGTATTTCATCAAATAGTTTTAACTTTAGCCTTTAGCTAATATTTTGTTGTAAAAATATATGTTCTTTGAACCTATGAACTATTGAAAAAATATGAACCTATGAACTAGTTTTAATTCGATAATTACTATATTGGTTAAAAACTAGTCACAACCCAACTATAATTTTACTTTACATAAAAAATGAGTTGTTAACTAGTTAAAACCTTATCTATAGTAAGACAATTGTCTTTACCAAGGACATCACCACGTAAAAAATACCAGTCGGTTCTATGAGAATAGGACATAAATCTAACTAGTTGTTGGATATTTCCAACTAGTTGTTGACTGGTATAAATCTAGTTGATTACACTGCAGGGGTGTGATCGTGTCGGTGTAATGTTTGAATTCGAACTCGAGTTCGCGAACTATGAAATGGTGAACAGTGCTGTATAGATTCAATCACACAGCAGAAGCGCTACTCTTTTCAACTTCAGTAGGGTTGATTATTTAAGCTGTAACAAATCTACTGTTTAATTTTTATATGATTTGACACTTGATCGAATTAACTCTTCGAAACCATACGACGCTGAAACAGAATTGTTTATTTAAAGTTAAGCGTATCAACCGCTCCAATGGCGTAAAATCTCGCTGCTGGAGCGTTTATAGGTCTTTCTGAGCGAGAACACGCTGAAATAGCGTTAAAAGTAGAGATAATATAAATATTTTAGGACTCTCTGAGCGAAAACACGCTCAACGTGAAGCGTGAAAAGTAGAGAAAACATGCATATTTTGAAAAAAAGCTGAGCAAAGAGAATTAAAAAAACCCGCCGCATACCGTGATCATTTTATAAAATCGCCAAAAAATGTCGTGAAATTTCACAACATTTATTGTACTGAGTTTTTAATCAGTTTTTAGAGTGTACTTTAATAACAGCCCTATTTTGTCAAAGTAACGATAGTTACAAAGTATTTTTAATATTTCTATGTATTTGTAGTAAGAGATCAAGCTACCTAAAAACACTTTTTTGCCGAAATATCGAAAACCCGCGAAAAAAAAATAAATTGACATTTCTGTGATCACTTACCCCTAATTACTTATAAAAAATTTCTTTGGTCCGGGGTGCATTTTAAGTGTAAGCCAGAGTGACCATGCAACTAATATATTTTTTTTTGTTATTATAAGAAATTCCACGTATTATTTATGCACTACAAGCTTCATTTTGAGATAAAAATAACAAAAAATAAAAATACTGAAGTTTAGTTAAACCCGATTTAAAATCTTACTTCCGGCTTCCTATATAAAAAAAATTATGTGCCAAATTTTTAATAACTGTCAAGAAGAACATTTAATTTCCTCAAAAAAAAAAACACTATTTGCGTTCTTTTTTATTTCTTTGGATAAAAGCAGTAATAGCTTTTAATAAATGGGTTCCTTAGATCTTTTCAATTTTTTGAAGGCTTATAAACTGACAATTAGACTTGATAAGAAAAAATAATGCTGTTCATTTATTCAGGTCATAAAGAAGTACAATTAGCCCAAATACAAACAAAATCCAGAGTATGACATTATTTTCGCTGTCCGCTTGAATTGAAATGCGCCATATTACGAAATTAAACTTGAGTCAGTAGATAAAATGTTGTATCGATATTCATAATATTCATAAAATTTAATATGTTGTTGGTTGTGTTTTAATTGTTAAGAAAACTGTCAATTCATGCCAATACACCATGAATTGAGTGTTAAAAAATAATTCAGCAAAAAAAGTTAACTTTTAGAAACTTGTCATTAAGGAAATCATTTCAATGACTCGTTAAAAAATGTTTAAAAATGACTCATTTTAGCTATAAAAACTTTGAGAAACACTGAATTAAGTGTTCAGAAATTTTGTCCAGCTGTTGCTGTTGACAAAATTTCTCACAACAACATCAAAAGTATCATCTGTTAACGAGTAGGTGGAAAGTAGGAACAACAGTAAAACCACCAACAGTGGCGGCTGGGCTAATCCTTAATAAAACTTTCCTAATATAGCGGATAAACAAAAACTGTCAACTTTTACTTTTCCACATAATTTTCGAAGACTTTGCAATAAGCTTAAAAAGTTACAAAAAGTTCCACAGCACGGTAGAATGTGACAATGAGGCAGTTGGACGGAGACACAGCACGAGGTAAAAAAATTGTATTAACTGCAGAGTGCTTGAAACTATGCAGGCTATCAAGGAACTAACTACGTAGGAGGTGCTGCTGTTGTTACGTTAAACAGAAAAGGTGCGGTTAAGACAAAAAACGAAGAAGAGTTGGCAAAAAGATTTAAGGAAAAAAAAAAAACTCTTTATAAAGTACGATTATAAGGTGGGTAAGCAAACTAAGCCAAGTTCTTTTGAGAATAGCAACGCAAAGCTCAAAAAACGCTTGAAAGATAAAGTTTTATATACACTAAAGATTACTTAGCATTCCTCTACAGATGATGGGGACTTCGGAAGCACTATGTTGCACTATAAGGGCAGTAAAAGGATTGAGTTCGCTATAATTAATTATTCAAATCAGTATGTTTGATTTGTTTGTGTGTGTGTGTTGCCGCACACCTGTCTGTGCTTATGCTTGTAGCGGACGGAAAATAACTTTGGTTTAGTGTAGCGTAAATATACTTTGATATTCAATAAATGCAGAGAAAATTACTTTTTTACTACACGAAAGTAAATGGAGCAAGGTAATTATTAAATTATATACAATTTCTTGTGTTATTTTCTAATTTTTTTTAATATTTCTCTTCATGATCATGCTTTGAATTCAGTGTGGTCATGGTGACAGTAAAATTACTCTAATAATGCAATATTTTAATAAGTTAATCACTTGAGCGAAATCAATTTGAGTAATTTCAATTGAATAAATTTCAACTAATTTAATCATGAAGTTGCACAAAGTTAATTAAACTGCATGCACGTGTGCTCAACGTGTAAATTGTGCGTTTGAAATTATTAAAAGCGGACAAGCAGTCAAATTTAATCAACATAAAATTGATATATATTTTTTGACTTAAAATATATCAAATTATAAAGTAAACTAGCTGAAACCCGGCGCGTTGCTGCCACGCTCCCTTGCACGTGTAAATTGAGGTCGAATACTGAATTTCGATGCAGTGCGACCTATAAATACAAAGCCGCTATATATCCCCAATTTGGGTTGCATAGAAGGTGCAACGCCCCCTTACGCAAATTTGGGTCAAATAAGAGGTCCCTTGGCAAACGCCCATAAAATTTAACCAATGAAATGGCATGTGTACATTAAGTTCGAATACTGAGTTACGACGCTGTGCGACAAATAACTCAGAAGCTATTCGATATCGCAAATTGGGGTTGTATGGGAGGTGTCACTCTTCCTTGTCTAACGCCCAAAAAATGTTACCAATGAAAGTGCATGTGTAAATTTGGATCGAATACTGAATTCCGACGCTGTGCGACCTATAATTCCAAAGCTAGTCGATAGCACAAATCTGGGTTGTATGGAAAATGCCAGTCCCCCTTTTCCTACGCCCATAAAATGTTATTAATGAAACTGCATGTATGAATTGAGGTCGAATACTGAATTCTGACACTGTGTTACCCATAACTTTAAAGCTATTCGATTTTGCATGTTTGGGTTGTACTTGTCCAACGCCATAAAATGTTTTCAGTAAAACTGCATGTGCAAATTTAGGTCGATTTCTGAATTTCGATGCTGTGTGACCTATAAGTTCAAAGCTATTCGATAGCACAAATTTTGGTGAAACTCCACCATTTCCAATGCCCATAAAGTGTTATTAATGAAACTGCATGCATAAATTGATGTCGAATACTGAATTCGTATGGTGTGACCTGTAACTCCAAAACTATTCGATAACGCAAGTTTTGGTTGTATCGGAGGTTCCACCCTTGTTTAACTCCCATAAAATGTCATAGTGGAACGACATGTGTAAATTGTGGTTGAATATCGAATTTTGAGGCTGTGCGACCCATAACTCCAAAGCAATTTGATATCGCGAATTGTTTATATATTTGTGGGCGGTAAAAGGGGGTGTGGCATTTTTTCTTAAACCACTCGAAAAAAATCCACTGCCAAAATTTTAGCTCGATCGGACCAGTAATTTCGAAGTCTCTTTATCTTTTCTTAAAAGCAGGCGTAGCTATACTGGGACCACGCCCATTTCAAGTATAGCTACCGATAGTTATCATACGAACTTAATTACCAAATTTTAGTTTAAAACGACAAAAACTGTCTTCAATATAGCATTTTTATTGATTTGTGGGCGGTAAAAGGGGGTGTGGCAAATTTTAAATATTCCTATATTGTTCGCCTAAGAGCAAGCAATAAGTTGACAAAGTTTTATCGCAATCGGATGAACGGTATTGCAGCGCATAGCGAACGAACAAACAAACAAACATTAATTTTTATATATTAGATATGTAATAAATAATAATGAAATAGACCAGTAAAACAAATTCGCTCTTTGCCTAGTAAATAATTTACTTTTATTAAAAAAATGTTTGGCTTTTGAAATTCTCGCAAAAAATTCTTGAAATAGGGAGTTCACTGTTCAACAAACTTTGACCCACTTTACGTTACAGCGTTGCAAGGATCTTTTCTTTAGATAAAATACTTAATTTATTTTTAAAAGTTCAAACAGTAATATAGGTTATATAAAAAGTAATATATACTCATACCTACCAAAACATGGTTTTTTGATCCAAAAATCATAGTATGCAATTATAAAATCCTCTGCCATAACTACGAGGCTCACTATAGTTAGGTTCCGTGTCAATTTTATTTTTACTAGCTATTACCCCATATTATTTTCTTAAAAACATAAGTACAAAATAACTCAAAATGTGAATATCTTACATTACGGCCACGTGGTAAGCTGATTATACTACCGCTTGTTGGTTAGGCGTATCATGTTCTACCTAAATTGGATTTAAAGGTGGCTAAAGGTATACCTACACTATACCTTTCCGGAAGGATGGCGTTGGTTGTACCTTTCCTAGCCAGATGAGCTGGATCCTGAATTGTTCAGCCAGCTCGTTGAAAGATTTTTGGCATGCAGCGAAAGATTTAGAATATTGGGTGTTGGAATATAATGATTTCAGCATTTCCTGACCGTTAGAAAAGATGTAAACAGCTTTATAGTACACGCAGAAAATGAAATTTATGATTTTGAGTGCAGCAAACATATTTCTATTTACCGTAAATATATCTCGCTTTTCTAACCGTATTTTGCAATATTTTGTACATATTGCAATTCTTGTGACAATCATTTCAATGTTTGTTTACAATGGCAAGTAAACATATTTTTATTGATGTGACAAAAAGTATTTTTATGGAAAACAATTCCAAAATATGTTTCCGGTAAAATAATAAATTTTTTTACCACGAATATGTCATATTTGTCAGAAATATCTTTTCAAAAATTTTACCTTTTTGTGAATTGCACATTTTTCTTGCATTGTACACATGAAGGGCAATGACTAAGCGCAACACACGCAGAAAAATTACATTTTCGACTTTGATTGTAGCAAACATATTTCTATTTACCATAAATATATTTCGCAATTCTGACTATTGCTATTTTTGTGACAAGCATTTCAATGTTTGTTTACAATTATAGGTAAACATATTTTTAATGATGTGACAAAAAAATATTTTTGCAGAAAAATAAGTCCACAGTGTTCATATTTAATGCTTCTGAAAATAATGCCATGCTTATCAGTGGCTTTAGCCAGGCTACGATTGGTGGTGGCCGTAGCCTACTGGCAGTGTGCTTAGCTCGTAAGCGAAAAAGTTTTTCAAAAAGTTTTTTCAATTGAATTAATATTTCGTTTTAGCCGCAAACAATGGCAAACCCAAAAGAGCTAAAAACGAATAAATTAAGCAATAAAAAATAGTTAAATAGAATACAATATAGCAACAAGTTTACCCGAAAATAATTTTATTTTTCTTACTTACTTACTTACTTAGTTGGCGCTACAACCGTATGTCGGTCTTGGCCTCATCTAAGAATTTGCGCCAGCCATTTCTGTCTTTCGCTTGCTGGCGCCAGTTGGAAATTCCCAGCTTCGTCAGGTTGTCCTCTACTTGGTCTTTCCAACGCAGATGCGGTCGTCCTCTTCTGCGTTGACCGCCTCTGGGTACCGAATCGAATGTTTTCTTCACTGGAGCATCGTCTTTCATGCGCTGAACATGACCAAGCCAGCGAAGCCGCTCGATCTTAATGCGCTTGACTATGTCGATGTCAGAGTACAGCTCATACAGTTCATCATTCCACCGTATTCGGTACTCGCCATTGACGCAGATTGGTCCGTCGATCTTACGAAGAATCTTCTCTCGAATGCTCCTAAAGTCTTTTCATCTAAACTGCTCAGCGTCCAGGTTTGTGATGCATAAAGTAGGACGGGCATGATGAGCGATTTATAGAGCGTGATTTTCGTTCGTCGAGAGAGTGTTCTGCTTCTCAATTGCCTACTGAGCCCAAAGTAACACCTGTTGGCCAGACGGTGAACATTAAATTGAACATATTTTGTTTCCGAAAAACATTTTATTTTTAAGCTTAGTATGCTGTAGAAGCGAAAAGAAATCTTCCGTAAGAAATGTATTGCGTTTTTGACAGCGAAAAGGTTGCGAAATTTTTTTTTCGTTGGTTAGTACGCTGTTGAACCGAAAAATTCGTTCAATGCCATGATTGGAGAGTTAAAATGTCAAAATTTCGCCGTCTTTTATATGTTCGTACATTTAATTGGCGTGGAAATTTGACATTCTTAGATGATGTTTAACTAACACATTCAACAAACACGTTATGGTAAATATGTGTCAGTGTTGAGTCTTTGAATCTATACTAAAATTTCGCGTGTAGAATTAAATGCCTAAAAATTTTCGTTCTTACAGCATATTAAGCCTTACCGTAAAATAAAAACACATTTCTTGCAAAAATTTACTTGTTTGCTATAAATACTTTTTTAAACATAATAGTATCCTTCGATTTTATGTTTATGTCAAATATATTTTTTTTTCTGCGTTTAAGTAGCCAGAGCCAGTTGAGGTGCTGTACTGCTTCTTTGATGGCAAAAACCTCCATTTAGTATTCACTACAATAATCGGGGAGTCGTAAGGAGGCTTCAATTGGGTGCGTGAAAAGACGCCTCCCCCTACTCATCGTTCCAGCTTAAAGCCGTCGTTGAATATGTTTATATACCCCTCCATTCAGTGAGCCCTAATTTTTTCAATTCCCTTCGTGTAGGGATGCTAACGCTGTGCTCGTATTATCTATAAGAAGTTATCTCGGTAAAGAAGTTTGTATTAAGAGAGATGTTTATGAAAGTCAGTATCTGTCTATGTCCATTAAAGGTTTCGAACCAAAAGTCAGAATCCCTTAATCACAGGCATTTTTTGTTATTGCTCACACTCGACCATAAATATATCCGTGTGATCTCTTTACAGGAGTGCTTGGCGATGTTCGACCACAATTCGATGAAGTTTTTCTCCTTAGACAATACATGGATGCATCACTACACACCAGAGACGAATAAACAGTCACAGTAGTATACTTCTCCGGTTAAACGTACTTCATAGAAGGCCAAGGTGGGTCTGTCGGCCAACACAGTCTTGGCGACAGTTTTATGGGATGCATGAGGAGTTATTCACATTGATCCCCTTGATAAGGGTAAAGCGATCACAACTTTCGGACAGATTTGACATTGATTTGAAGGAAAAACGACAGAATTTGACGAAGAAAAAATTTGCTCTTCCGCCATGACAACGCACCGACGCACACGTATGTAGTCGCCATGGCAAAAGTTCATAAACTGGGCTACGAACTTCTACCCCAGTAACCATATTCTTCAGACTTAGCCTTTTGCGACTATTAACTATTTTCAATCCTGCAAAAATGAGATCATCAAACAAACGTCTATCAGATAAAATCTGTTATTTGGAAGAAATAATAAAATTGAAACAACGCAGGACTAAAGTATTTATTTAATAGGAGACTTCGTTGAGAAAAAAATGCTTTTTTGCCGACAAAAACTTTTTATTCAAAAAATCACTGACTTAGCAAATGTCTCTAAGCAGCTATAGTAAAGGTCTGACAACCTGGGAATGATATGTCGCAGTATGTGATGCAGTTATCTTGCAGTCATGCACACTACTAATCCAATCTTCCTTCTGTCTAATACAGTGCTAGATTCTTGCAACAGAAAATCCGTGGGGGGTTAATGAGGCATTCACTATAGCTATAAGCCATATAAAAATCTTGTCCAATGAGATTACGAAGTTTCCATATAATGAGATTACGAAAATTTCCATAGAATATCTTAACGTTGCACAGAGGGGTATTTTTTAAATCTAGCCGGTCAAAAGTCGGTTTTACAAATTTTTGCCGGGTTAAAAAATCTTTGCAATGCAAAAGTCAATATCCAAAGAATCACTTTCCACGCCCATCACACAAGCCTATGCACCGTTAACACAGTTGAAACTTTATGATTCTTGTAAGAAAATAATTTCTTTTAAGAACTTAACAATATAAACACTTGCTGCATTATTAATTTTATATAAAGTAGTGTTTAAAAAGCATGCTATGAATAATGATTTAGCAGATATATGTGTAAACTATTGACAGATTTTCTTATTACATAATTTTGACTATCACAAAATAGTCGCGTCTTTAAAAAGTTAATAACAAGAAAAAAGGTGTTGATTTTTCTACGAGTTAAAGTAAAAAAAGTGAAGTTTCCCGGCATTGATTTTAAGCTTAACGGAAAGATCACGAAATTCGCTTTCGAAAGTAGTCATTTTTGAGTGCGGAAAGTTGCTCTTTTTCAGAATGAAAACACTTAAATTATGAAATTGATTTTTTTTTAATACAATATTTGGTTTTGACTTAAGATTTCGATTTTTATTGGTAAATAAAGAGAAGTAGGTATTTAAATATACGTTTTATTGCAAAAATAAGAATTGAAATACCTTTGGGATCGATTATCGTTGTAAAACAATTTTGGCTCACTAGATCTTCAAATAAAATTTTGGTCATTTATGACTCAAGACTAATAGACGGTTAAAAAAGTAAAAACTCAGAAAACAGAAATCACTACTGCTATTTAAAAAAATCCATTTAAAACCTACTTGCGAAAAATATAAGTGGGTCATGAATGACCCATTGATCGCATAGGGTTAAGTATACAAAAAAAATCAGTAAAGAAACATCACTACATAATATTTTTGCAACAAAACATTTTTATCGTTCACCTAAAAAAAGAATTGGGGTGGGTCAATATGACCCAATTGTCGTACAGGGTTAAGGATATCAAAAATCGAAAAACATATATGATTAAAAACTTTTTACCTAATAAAATAATTTTGGCCGCCTAAATCGATAAAATACCCCTATGTGCGTTGTACGACTAGGTTTAAGGGTCCAGTTTTAAAATGGTTCAAAAAGACCCACCAAAAAGGTCACCGAATAGGTAGAATATTGATCATAAAATTTTACTGTAAGTTCCTGAGGAACAATCAAAACTTTCAAGCTAAGACCAATCAGCGGCGAACAAGGCCTAATTTTAAATACTTTTTCGGCCGTATAAGGGTTGTTTGAAGGACTTTTTTGCCAAACAGCGGCAGTAGATCGGCCTAGCACTTATATTTAACAAAAAATATAAACAGTTTGTTTTGACTAACTTTCAACACAAAAAGAAAATATTTGCGCCACTCACAAGTGGCGATACTATCAACATCAGTATCCGCGAGTGAAGCTTGCTTTTGTTGTTTCGCATACGTTTGCTGTTAAATAAGAGCATTTTAAAATTTGGTGGCACACAACGAGCGTACAGAGGCCTTAATTTAGGCCTTGTTCGGCCATTGTTCTACCCAAATTTTGTTTGCTAGGCTTTTTGGATTTTTTTAAAGCCATGTTCGATCCATGTACGTCCTTGTGGCCTATGTTCGAGCGCTGATCGATCGCTGTTCGCTCACTAATGTTTTTATTCGGTCTTGTGAACAAAACAACCATGTCAAATGTATGTAATTAATGGTTTTCTAACTCTGAAGGTAAGTGGATTTCTAGATTAAGAGTACAATTAAAACCTTTACTAAAAAATAATCCAGGGCTAAGCTTTTAAAATACACTTTTCATAAGTGATCAAACCTTTGAACAGAAATAGATTGAAATTAAAAGACAAATGTTTCTTTTTTTTTTTCTTTTCTAGAATCCGTATATAAAAATTTGTAATCTTAGAAAAGGTTAAAAATGTTGGTATAAAATTAAGATATGATAAAAAGAAAATTCTAAATGTTGGACATCTTAAGAAATTCGCAGAAAATTAAAAAAAAAGAGAAACAGAATAAATAACTTTCAAATCCTGCTCCTCAACTGCTGCCAAAAATAAATCTCTCAAGATCTTATCGTCTAATCCTTTAAAGCTCGCTCAAGGACATAGCCACATCTGGCAATACATTGAACAAAGCGCAAAAAAACGAAACCAACCAGTATTAATGCAGCATTGTAAGAGCTTCAAGGCAAATATTTAATGAAGGTACACTAAATTCACGATCCTAGCGCATAAAACACCACTTGAATAATAAAAAGCCAGCGTTTGTTGCTGTTGTTTTTGTTGCTGTTGTCAATGCTTTAACGCCAGTTTGCAGCACAACAACGCACTGCGTCAGAGTATGCAGTATATAAGTTTCTGTGTTTGTTAGTGTGTTTGTGCGAATGTGTGCTAAAATGCTTTCACAACAGGAACTAATGTAAAAAATTCACCTTGGAATTTTTGAACTTTTACGCTTTTGAATTAGAATATGTTTGTGTGTGTGTGCAGCAAATGTTGTTCTTTGCGTGTTTATGTACACACTTGTGTGAGCAAAGTTTGCATGTTGGTCGTGTTGTTGTGTTCATTAACCTTTGCCAGCGACACTCTTTGTCAAATATGTGTCAAAAAAAAAAAAAACAAACACCAACACTTTGGTGCACTGGTTGCTATATTGTTTGAGTGTATGTGCTTGTCACTTAGCTTGAGTAAATGAATGAGGGTTGCCAAATGTTGCTTAAAATAATTTTAATTAAAAAACTGCTTAGATATGCTTCACTCTCTGTTTACATGTTGTTTTTGTTGCACGATATATTGTTAAATTTGATAATCTGCTGTGTCTTTTATAAAAATAAACATAATAAATTAACACAAATCAGAGAGAAAAAACCAAATATATAAAATAATAAATGAGAAATAAATGAACCTTTAAACTTTTTGTATAAAATCTCATTATTTCTAACTCTATTGCAATATTATAAATTCAATAATTTATATTTAATCTAATTAATTGTTACTCATACGTCATGCAGCTCTACTGAACCCATTGAACCCAGAAAATTAAATCAAAAATTTAATAACACACAACTTTTAAAGCTGTTGGAAAAAATTGTTAAGCATCAAGGATTAACAAATTCGCTTTAATAACAATTGCTGCTGGCATCATAAAACAATATGCATTTATCTCCAACATTCAATTAATTTTTGTCCACATAAAAATCGTGCTTAACATCACCTGACACTCACACCCACACACACACGCACAAAATAAACACATTTTAATTAATCAATTGCAAACATCTAAAAAAATGTCATGTTTAATTTAAAAGTTTTTCATTATTTTAATAAAAAGTTTTTTCATTGCAACAGGAGTGGGAGCTTATTTTTGTTCTTTCTTTCTTTCTTTCTTTTTTCTTGCCATATCTCATATTTGCATGATTGCAATCGGAATGTATTTTTAATTGCAATTAAAACTGTTGTTGAAATTGTTGAATGCATTTTTTTGTATGAAAAAAAAAAATAGTATAAAAAATTGGCAGCAATTTAAAGTTCAGAAAGAAGTGCAAGCATTTTACTGTGGGCCATGTTTACTCGAAAATTTTTTCAACATTTTACAATCGTAATTAAGTAAAAGTATTTTTTTAGTTGTTTTTACTTGCTTAGTTTTCAAATAAAATCAAATATCTGGTAATTTTTTAGAGAATAAGTTGATAAATAAGGTTCTTCAGTTCGGAATACATTTTTTTGTAAAATTTAACTTACTAGATATATGACAATAAAAATAATCGTTTTGAAATAAATAACTAAATGAATGATGAATGAATGACATGAATAAATTGCAACTAGGCTAAGATATAATGATCAGACAAGCAAAACTGATTTCCTTAATTCAAAGCTGAACCCTGAACTTAAGCTCCAAGTAGTATGGAAGAACATGAAAAAATACAGAGTATTTCTAGTAATGACCAAGTATATTCATGTGAAAGCGTCCTAATATCCCTCTAAAAATCAGTACACGTAAGCAATTTGATAAGTTAGTTATCCTTCCAAATATGTAATAGGTTTTATCAAGGGCTACAAAATTGGCATTTATCTCAGTGATGAATCACGATCAACTGATACCTGAAGTAGATGCCTCCATACAGGATATAGCCATTTCACCGGATGGCCATATATCTGGTCACTGAGCTCGACACCCAATCAAAAGTTAAGCACTTTACAGCCCAAACTCAAGATATCGGCGCACAAGCATTATGTGCTACGCTGCGAATTCAGTCCTGACTCACGTCTCCTGGTGACGACATCAGGCGATGGCACTGCGCGCATTTGGAAAACTGATGACTTTTCAATGTGGCGCGAGTTGTGCGTCGAAAACTATTGGGTTTGGGATGCAGCGTTTAGCGCCAATTCTAAGTATCTCTTCACAGCCTCATCCAATGGCATAGCGCGACTTTGGAAGCTGCATACGAAGACACCAGAACGCAAGCTACATTATATTCACAACTAATTCCTTCTCCCATCGAATTTAAGCTCTCATTTAGTTATAAGCGATCTAGTATATTAAGCTCTCCTTTAGTTTTGAATTTACTTATTGATTTAGTCTTAAGATTCATGTCAAACAAATAAAACGTGAAAGTCACGATCTGCATTTTTATTTTACATAACTGGCGCAGTCTTATAAACAAGAACCGTTATAAAGAAAATTAGGACAATAAATTGAATAAAAACACATTTTTTTTTTGTAAAAGTAAAAGAAAGAAAAAATTAATTAAAAAAGAAAGGTTTCTTTTATAAAAGTGAATATTTTAAGCAATTATAAGTAAAATTTGCATATTCATGAAAACAACTTTAAAAACTTTACTTGCATATATATATATACATTTATTTGAAAGTTTACAAATAAAAATAAAGAAAAAGTGCTTTAAACTGGAAAAAGTTTGAAACTTAAGTGACCTTCATAAAATTACGTTACACTTCGTCGTTTTATATTTTAGTTTTTTTTTTAAAAAATAAGTATATATATACTTCCTCCATATTGGAAAGTGCTCACTTGCATATATGCAGTGCTGAATGACAGTTAAAAACTGGTCAAGCAAGTTTAATACATTTAGCTGAACATTAATTTCCCCAATTCACGAACTATGGCGCAAGCAGAGGAGACTCCACAACCAACGTTTCAGCTCTCAGTGAACGATATCATAAAAGACGCTCACAGAGTACATGAATTCAGAGGAGATGGAGTATACGCTCTCTCGTCGTTTTTAAGAGAAGTGGATACTATTTTCGCAATGATACACCCAAACCAAATGGTATGTGAATATATTCTCCGCAGAGTAATAGTTAATAAAATACAAGGTAAAGCTCTACATACCATAAGAACATTGCCTGCAGATGCAGATTGGAGTGCAATTAAAAATATTCTCATACAAAATTTTGACATAAAAGAGACGTATCATCAACTTTACCAAGAGGCGTTTGGAGCTCGTAATAATAACATTACCGATTATTTTATGTTACTTTTAAACATATTATCTAAGTTAAACGAAAAATATGAATATGATGTTAGCAAGCCATTAGAGTTTAGCCCTTCTTATACCGAAAATATTATTTTACGTACATTTTTAAATAACATAAATGCAAACTTAGCTGCAGTAATAATTAACAGAAATATAACTAGTTTAAGAGAAGGTTTTAATTTATTGGAGAGTGAAGGTTTGATTCGTAATAATAAGAGATATGATAATAATTTTTATTCAAATAATGATTTTAATTCTATAAAGCAAAATAAACAATCACATTCAAATTACAATAACAAAAATAATACTCATGAACAATATTTTCAAAATGACAAATATAAACAAAATTTTAGAGGACAACAACAATATACAAAATCTGCTAACCAAAATTTTCCACAATATTCAAACAGAAATGGCGGTACCTGATCAGGACAAAATAATTATAATAATTCACGACAAATTAATCAATTTAGGCCTCAAAATTTTACTGAAAATAGACGCAATAATAGCACAAATTGTAGAAGAAATGAAGTAGAATTTATGGATACAGATCATGTTCAAGTAGACGAGGATAAAAGAAATTAAGTGACAAATTTTCATGTAACAGCCTCAAGGGAACACTTCCGTTGATAGAATTAAGTATAAAAAATGACAAAATTGTATGTTTAATAGATACTGGCTCAACAACTTCACTTTTAAATGAAAATGTTTTACCCCATTACAGAAGAATTCCACTTAAAACCCCCTTGAAATTTAAATCTCTTAATAGTGAAACTAACATTAATTTTGAAATAATAACAGATCTACCAAACGAATTTAAAAGAAATGCAACTATGTCCTGGAAATTGATTAAATTTAAGAAAAAAAATTTTGACGCAATAATCGGACAAAATATTTTAAAACCACTAAAAGCAATTGTAGACATGAAAGAGGAAAACATTACTATAAATAATTGTATAATAGACTTTTTGAAAAAATACCCTTATGACTTAGAAGAAATAAATCAACTTAATATTGTTAATTTAGACAAAAAAACTACCGATCACCTTTTTTATAATTTAAACTTAGAAGAAAAAAATGCGTTAAGCAACATTTTAAAAGAATTTCAAGATTTAATATATACTGAGGGTCAACATCTTACAAATACAAATATAATACAACATGAAATAAAAACAATAACAGATAAGCCAATTTATAGCAAAATTTATAGATATCCTATAATCCATGAGAATGAAGTTAGTTCACAAATAGCAGATATGCTGAAGCAAGGCATTATAAAAGATAGCAATTCCCCTTACAACAGTCCTCTGTGTGTCGTACCAAAAAAGACAGACTTTGCCGGAGAAAAAAAGTGGAGAATTGTAGTGGACTATCGGCGACTGAACGAAATTACAACGGACGATAAATATCCTATACCAAATATTGATAACTTACTAGACAAACTTGGACGGGCACAATATTTTTCGACTCTGTATTTGGCAAAGGGGTTTCACCAAATTCTTGTTAAACAAGAAAACCAGTTGAAAACTGCCTTTTCCACTCCATATGGTCATTATGAGTACGTTCGGATGCCTTTTGGCTTAAAAAACGCTCCTGCAACGTTCCAAAGGTATTGAAGGATTTTATAAACAAATTGTGTGATGTATATTTAGATGACATACTTATATTTTCAACAAGTTTTGACAAGCAACTATAAAAATAATTATGTCTAAACTAAGAGAAGCTCAATTAAAAATACAAATTAACAAATGCAAGTTTTTTTCGAAAGAAACATTATATTTAGGCCACGTTTTAACACCTGAATGCGTTCATCCAAATTCTGATCAAATTAGACAAATATTGGATCTAAAGATACCAAAAAACGTAAAGCAAATTAAATCTTTCCTAAGCATGTGCGCATATTACAGAAAATTTATTAGGGATTTCGCAAACGTAGCTTACCCAATATTTAAGTTTCTTAAGAAAGACGCAAAAATTAATATTAACGACCCTAATTTCATCAATTCATTTGAAAAGCTGAAGCGGATAATTACAAAAGTTCCTGTTTTAAAATACCCAGACTTCAACAAGCCTTTTGAGTTAGCAACTGACGCCAGCTCTTTTGCAATCGGGGCAGTATTGCAACAGGACAAACATCCTGCTTGCTTTGCTAGCCGAACTCTGAGCGACCATGAGCGTAATTATTCTGTCACAGAAAAAGAGCTTTTGGCCATTGTTTGGGCTGTCGGATACTTTCGTCCATACTTGTACGGCGTTAAGTTTAACATTACGTCTGATCATCAACCACTTAAGTGGTTATATACAAAAACGCATGGAAAAGATGCAAATCCAAGGCTTTATCGGTGGTTAATTAAGTTAAGCGACTATAACATGAATATCAATTATATTAGAGGAACAGATAATCACGTAGCAGATTTTTTAAGTAGAATTAACTCTGATACTCATGAAATAAACGAAGGTAGTCATGATAGTTCAAATTCTTTATATAATAATGCAGACGATGATGCCATGACAAAACATTCTCAAGAAGAAGATTTCCATAATCATATTGGCATTTTAGACACAGTGGTCAATAGATTTCCGGTTCAGATTTTCTTCACAAATACAAAGACAACTGAATTTGAAATATTTAATAACAAAAAGAAAATTTATATAAGTCCAGAAGATCTTGATAATAATTTAGAAGATATTTTACGAAAACACATTAAAGGTGGAAGAGTGGGAATCTATACAGATTTTGATGACCATAAATACAATATTTTACAAAAAAAATTAATTGAAAAATTAATTACGAAAATGAGGCAAACGTTAAATTTTATAAATGTTCGTACTATGCTAAAGAGATGAGTTCTGAAGATGAAAATTTTAAACAAATTCACATGTACCATAGAAATGAAACAGGACACACCGGAATCAATGAAAATTACGAAGGACTTAAAATATGTATTTATTACCCAAATTTGAAAATTTTAATTCAAAAATACATTAACAATTGCGATATTTGCAATAAAGTGAAATATGATCGAAATCCAATAAAACCCAAACTTGTTCTGACAGAAACTCCAAGCGATAAAAACAAAATTATAAATATGGACGTATATACAAATTCAAAATCTAATTTTTTAACTTTTATAGACCGATTTTCAAAATTTGCTACAGCTTTTTACCTTGAGGATAGAAACAATCAAACGATAATTGAAAAATTGAGGCAGTACAAATCCCAAAAGGGATATTTTGAAATTTTAATTGCAGACAATGAATTTAAAAGCGTTAATATTAAAGAATATCTACAATCGGAAAATATAACTTTACACTTAACCAAGTCTTATAATCATACAGGAAGCGCTGATATAGAGAGGTTGCATAATACATTGACTGAAAAAATTAGTATGTTAAATATAGACAATAAATTATTGAGCATTAAAGAAAAAATAAATAAATCTATTGAATACTATAACAACTCATATCATTCAATTATAAAAGAAAAACCAATAAATGTAGAATCTGGCAATTGCAATAAAATAAATGTGCACAAAAATATAACTAATGAAAAGATAAGGTATATAAATAAAAGAAATTTAAATAGAGAAAATAGTAAAGAACTAAGAAGAGAAGGGTATATTAAAAATTATAAAAATGTTCGACATAAAGAACAAACTAAATTTATAAAAAGTGAACTTAACAATGTCCATCTTAGTAATATTAAAAGACAATATAAGTATGCTAATAAACTTGATGTTGAAGGTATTAATTTAAAGTAAATATACATAAAAAAAACATTTTGCTTAGATATTTAATACAAGCAAGTACTTATTATTTATATACTTGTTAATATATAAAGAAAAATAAAGTAAAAATGTGACTCAATATATTAATTTAAATATCCTTATTGTACGACTGAATTGTTAAATATTATAACTTTTTATTTAATTTTTGTATTTTAATTTGAATATCCTTTATTTTAATGAGGGGGAAGTTACATTATATTCACAACTAATTCCTTCTCCCATCGAATTTAAGCTCTCATTTAGTTATAAGCGATCTAGTATATTAAGCTCTCCTTTAGTTTTGAATTTACCTATTGATTTAGTCTTAAGATTCATGTCAAACAAATAAAACGTGAAAGTCACGATCTGCATTTTTATTTTACATAACTCGCAAGTATACCGGTCACACCAAGGCAATAACAGCGCTTTCATTCAAGGATGAAATAGTTGCGGAATAGTTTAAGAATAAAAAGTGCACTACTTGCTATTTTATAATTTTTGATTAATTTTATTTTAAAGACGCAAGCAAAATGCTCACAAAAACTTTAAAACTTACAAATATAATGATCTTTTGATCATCTGTCAGTGATGAGGTAGCAGTACGTAGCCCAATTTATGGATTTTTTAACGTGGCGACTACAGATCAGGGCTCATTTATTTAGTTGTGACACTTGAGAGCGAGCTCGGTCGAATTTTCAGAATGGATGAAAAGAAATGAAGGAAATGAATGCTTAGAACAAAGAAGGGCACAGTGACAGTTCGAGCAACGGCGGAAAAAGAGTGCATTTCTTTCAAGTGCCACAACCTTATACTCGTAAATGAACCTTGCTACAGATGTGTGCGCCTGTGCATTGTCATGGTGGAAGAGCAATTCTTTTTTCTTCGCCAAATGCACTCGCTTTTGCTTCAAATGAATTACAAATCTGTCCAACAGCTGTGAAAAGTATTCCCCGGTGATCGTTTCACCCTTTTTAATGTAATCGATGAAAATGTCTTCGAATGCATCTCAAAAAAACTGTCGCTTTGACCTTGTTGGCTGAAAGATCCACCTTGGACTTTTTTGGTGTGTGTTCACCTGGAGAAGCTGCTTTAACTGGTCTCTGGTGAGTTGTAAAAACTCCTTCGCATTACTTTTGAAAATAACCAAGCACTCCGTTAAAGTGGTCATAAGGCTGCGCTTATGGTTTTGTGTGAGCAATCGTGGTACCAATCGCGCGTATAGTTTTTTCTTGTTCAAACATACATGTCAAATGTGATGAACCTGGCTAGTTGCCAGCAAACAGCCTCAACCACCGATTCTTGATTGTCTTATATCATTTCATGGATTTTATCGAAGATTCCTTGCATTACGACCTCTTTTGGGCGACCTGATTTCAGTAAACAAATTTTTAATCATTGAAATTATGGCTGATTCCCCATAGTATTTACAAGCCTGTCATTGGTTTCGATGATGTTTTTTTTTACGCAAAAAATAATGCTTGATGAGCACATGAAATTAACTTTTACCCATTTTCAACAAAATTTTCGACGTTTTCTGCTTTCAATGGCTGTCAAACACAAATTAAATGACTCAACTTGTTAAAAATTTCACACAAGCACTGACTGCTCCCGGGTAAAAATATTAACGGGCCAACAGCGTTCGAACAGATTACACTGCGCGCTTTTTTCTCTGTATTTGATAATTTCAACGTTTTTCACTTAATTTTGGCATGAGGAATTTAGTGGTGACATTTGTTTTACCACTTTACCGAACACTTCAGAACAACAATTTTTTTTAAGATATATAGCTCAGAATTAAAAATTACTCAAGATATGCACTCACTTTTATATCGATAGTGTTATCGATAACTCTTGAACCATTAGGATTGTTATTTTGGTTTCTTGAGAAAAGTTATTTCTATTATTCTGGCCAACAACTTTGCCAAACAAATAAGTATGAAAAAATCGCTTCCAGTGGGTCTTATCGTGTCAGTCTTACAAAAAGTCTTGCTTAAAGTCAAACGAAAAAATTCGAAAAACCTTGCGTATGAGTTATTTGCTTTGAAAAGCGGGCAAGACATATATGACTTATTAAAGGTTTTAAGACAACTTGAAACGATTTTTTATATATATTTGTTCAGCCAAGTTGTTGGGCAGACCAATAGGAATAGCTTTGCTGAAAAAACCAAAATTAAAATCCTATTAGTTCAAGAGTTGTCAACATGCAAATGAGTGCATATCTGGAGTAATTAAAAAAAAAATTTGCACTAAAGTCTTCGGTAAACTGGCAAAACGGATGTTACTACGAGATTTCCCATATTAAAATTATGTTAAAAATGTTAAAATTATTAAATAAAGATTTTCGTGCCACACAGTGTTATTTTAAAACGGCCTCTGAACGCCCGCTGTTTGGCCACAAATTTCTGCAAACGACCCTTGTAGGGAAGAGAAAAATATTTAAAATAAGGCCTTTTACGGCCGCTGTTTGGCCTTAGCTAAAAAAGTTTTTTACTCTGGCTCAAACTGCCTACGTATCTTTCAAATATGTATTAAGGAATTCTACGATGGCGTTAATTTCTCAAAGAGTATTCCGTGCAGTGCAAACAAAATTTTTGCATTATCTTTATTCTATCTTAGAAGCAAAGGAAGATCATATGCTATAATGACTAGTTTAGAATATAGCTTTACACGATGTTACAATACAACCACAGTCAAAGGCTTAAATCCTTTGTCTGTGAGCTAAACAGCTATGGCAGAAACCTAAGCTTATGGCGCATTTTATTCTTGAATACTTTTGTTTGTGTGGGTTCTTTTAACAAAACTTTTCCTACGAATGGAAAACTATGGAAGTCAAACATTAGGATTCCTAAAGATTTCAGTCCCACTTAATCCCGTTATTTTCATCTCAGGATCCTGGGATTAAAATAATGCATATATTTTTACACAATATTCTCAAATTGCAATTTTGGTTGATAAAGACAAATTTTTATTTTCCATATTAAAAAATTCTTAGCATAGCGACTAGGAAAATGTCATTAACTTGAGCAAGAATTCAGAAAACATTTATTTAATTACCTAAACTATCTTTTTTCCAAAAGGAATAGACCAAAAAAAAAACATCAGATTAGTGAGTTGTATTTTAAAAAGTATGCAACCAACTTTTTCTATAAAACTATTTAAAATTTCAAATGTTTTTTTTTTGTGACTTTGTTTAATTTTTGTTGCTGTTCTTGTTTTAATTAAATATATCCCCTGAGGAAATTGACAAATAATTAACGAAGCGTCAAAGAAATTATGGATTAAATTTTTAATTTAATTGCATAGAAAATTATCGATTAGGAAGCCATATTTTTATATGTTATGACCAGGGAAGACAGAAATATGCACGAAAAAATCTAAAATAAGTATGCTAATTAATATGCTCTAAAAAATGGCAAAATATGCCATCAAATAAGCACGAAAAATGTCGAAATCGGAGTTTTATTATTCAAAATTTTATTCAATAGTTCATAAAAAAAAAACAAAACAATAGCCTTTTCAAGGCGTAAAAGTAAATATTTCAGTTTAAATAAATTATAATTTTAATTACAAAGTAAAAATTTAATTCTATTTTAATCATTTAATGAATATTTTGTTTGGTAGCTCGAAGCCAATGCCAAAAGTCTCCTTCCGGACGAAGTCCATTATTTTATATGGTGCTTATAGCAAAAACAGTGTATTGCATTCAGCGATTACACTGAACAATTAAATGCATTTTTATATTATCAAAAATAAATTTTCTACGATTTTTAGCCAACAATGTTTTGTATTGTGAGAAAGACCGCTCGACATCGCAGGATGTAGTTGGGCATCATTTAAAATAAGGGACTTCGCTCGGAAGGAGACTTTCGGCGTGTGGATCCATTGTCTGTGAGTTTTTAAACAAAATATTTTTTATACATATATAATATAATATCTCTTTATAAATATATATAATATCAAAGAAATTACAATGTTGCCAGATGTGAAGAAAGTATCAAAATTTGCCCGATTACAAGCTAAAATCTGTTCGAAAAGTTAAAAATATGTAAAAATATGCACAAATAAGCACAATCGTTATAAATATGCAAAATTATTAAGAAAACGTCCAAATATGCAAAAGCATATATTATATGCATTTGCATATAATTGTCTTCCCTAGTTATGACCAGGGCTCGGATTTTGATGACCTAAAAAAATGCAAAAAAATACCTAAAAAAATGACAAAAATTACCTAAAAATTGCAGAAAATGACCTAAAAACTGACAAAAATTACTTAAAAAACGCAAACAATTGCATAAAAAATAATGCAATTTTGGATACCAAAAAATTTTGCCTTAAAAATAAAAAATTACTTATAAATTAAAATTAAAATTTATACTAGCATATCCTGAGTTTAATTAACACTTGTTTCATTTTTCTCATACCCTTACGTCAGTTTCATCACGCGCAGAGCTTTTTTTCATCGAAGTCTATAAGCAAAGCTACTCCTTTGTCGAAAGATAATGTTTTTGATTGATGGAAATATAGTGTTAAAAGAATATGTTAAAAAATTTGCATTTTGACATTTTTTAATACGAAAAAAAATATTTAAAAATTACTCTAAAGTGTCCGTAAAATCCGAAAAATGCTCTTAAAATTAAAAACGTCAAAAAAGGACAATAAAATAGCTTACTTACTTACTTACTTAGTTAGCGCTACAACCGTATGTCGGTCTTGGCCTCATCTAAGAATTTGCGCCAGCCATTTCTGTCTTTCGCTTGCTGGCGCCAGTTGGAAATTCCCAGCTTCGTCAGGTTGTCTTCTATTTGGTCTTTCCAACGAAGATGCGGTCGTCCTCTTCTGCGTTGACCGCCTCTGGGTACCGAATCGAATGTTTTCTTCACTGGAGCATCGTCTTTCATGCGCTGAACATGACCAAGCCAGCGAAGCCGCTCGATTTTAATGCGCTTGTCGATGTCAGCGCACAGCTCATACAGTTCATCATTCCACCGTATTCGGTACTCGCCATTGACGCAGATTGGTCCGTAGATCTTACGAAGAATCATTCTCTCGAATGCTCCTAAAGTCTTTTCATCTAAACTGCTCAGCGTCCAGGTTTGTGATGCGTAAAGTAGGACGGGCATGATGAGCGATATATAGAGCGTGATTTTTGTTCTTCGAGAGAGCTTCTCAATTGCCTACTGAGCCCAAAGTAACACCTGTGGGCAAGAGTTATTCTTCGTTTGATCTCAATGCTGATGTCGTTGGTTGAATTAATGCTGGATCCCAGATAAACGAAGTTCTTCACAATCTCGAAGGAGGTATTGTCAACGGTAACGTGGGTTCCAAGACGCTGGGACTGTTTGTTTGTTGACACTAAGTATTTTGTCTTATCTGCATTCACTGACAGACCCATTCGACTTGACTCTCTTTCTAATCTGGAAAATGCTGCACTGACTTCGCGCGTATTATGGCCAATGATATCGATGTCATCAGCATACGCAAGCAGCATAACACTCTTGTAGAATATTGTGCCACTACGTCTCAGATCAGCAGCTCGGATGATCTTTTCCATCATAAGGTTGAAAAAGTCGCACGATAAGGAATCACCTTGTCTGAAACCTCGTTTGGTAATAAATGGTGGGGAGAGGTAATTCCCGATTTTAACTGCGCTGCTGGTGTTGCTCAGTGTCATCCTGCAAAGTCGTATTAGTTTTGCAGGAATACCAAATTCAGACATGGTGGAGTACAGGTGCTTCCTTATTGGGCTGTCGAAGGCGGCTTTGTAGTCGACAAAAAGATGGTGGGTGTCGACTTGTTTTTCTTGAGTCTTCTCCAAGATTTGTCGTAGCGTGAAAATCTGGTCGATGGTGGACTTTCCAGGTCTGAAGCCACACTGATAAGGTCCGATCAGTTCGGACCTCTTCATCATTTCTTCAATCTTTCACATAAAACGCTAGACAGGACCTTATATGCGATATTAAGAAGGCTTATCCCACGGTAATTGGCACAGATAGTGGGATCGCCTGTCTTGTGGATTGGGCAGAGCACACTTATTAGCCATTCTCAATTGACTTATTGTTTTTAAGAAGTGGTTTAAAGAAATAATTACCATAAAGGAGATAAGAACATAACAGTTAAATTTCATGCAAGGAAATATTTTTATTTAGATATAAAAATAGGAAAAATATTTTTGGCCTTTTCCTGGTGTTTTAAATAAATATTTTAAGACAGGGTTTCTTTGAAAAACATTTGAAAAATCCAAATTGAGAAAATTATTTTCGGTACCACTTCTGATGCCCGAGATATAACACCTTATATTAATATTTTTGGAAAAGTTAAATAATTGCGATCAAGTATACATTTCTCAAAAACAAGAAAATACATATGCGAAAAATATGCAAATTATTAATTCGCCAAATTTAAGAAAACGTTGACACTATAAGCAATACAACAAAAATTTAGAAAATTAGATAACAATCAAAATAATTGTGCTATCTCGAGTGTACCTTTAGATTCGAATATCCTTCTCACAGGAGACTGTGGGTGAAAAACGAGAGTGGCATCGTATTTGGCAATATATTGTTAGTGAAAGTTTGTATTTACTTTTACTTTTAGACTTTAAGACTTTTACTTTTCTTACAAAAATCTAAGCATTTTGAGATCTATATTTTAACCGGTTTTTCTCAAAAAACAACTTCGTTCTTGCGGTAGATGTTGTTTTTTTCCTAAAATTTTTTTGGGAGATCTTGACAACCCCTATGCAACTTTTGAGACCTCTTAGAATGTGAAATTCGAGAAAGAAATCTAAATTCGATACGCCTTATTGTCTATATCTCAATAGTTTGAATTAATTTTGCATTT
Organism: Dichetophora obliterata; assembly: GCA_963920525.1. NCBI lineage: Eukaryota > Metazoa > Arthropoda > Insecta > Diptera > Sciomyzidae > Dichetophora > Dichetophora obliterata. The sequence goes on from OY986437.1 coordinate 88,101,447, forward strand.
TGGGAGACTATAGTTTGGATATGGTGGATCTAGGGTAATTTTTTTGTTGGAAGATCTTATAAGTTTTTTAATAGGGATGATTTTTTGCCAACACATAATATTACATTTCTCAATGGTTTGCAGAATACAGCTATGCTAAAATAAATTATTTTTGATAAACGTAAAAATAAGGGTAAAAAAGGGGGTGGGGATAGAAGTATGAAAAACAATTTTTTATCAACTTATAACAAACATCTTTGCCATATTCAAAAATCGCGTACCACTTTTAGTTTTGACGATTCAAGTTGATTTCCCTTAGGAGAATTTTTTGACCTTGAATCACGGTTTTCTCAAAATCCTGATGTGATGGAAAAATTTGGGTGCCAGATTCGTGATTACTCACAAAAATAAAGGCTCTTTTTGGTGCACTGTGTTATTAATGTTGAATAAAATGTTGACGAGCTTTTTGATAAAGTTTACTATATCAATAAACCCTTGCCAACTTTAAAGAGAACCATTTCATCGGTAGCTGATATTTGGATAGCAATTTTAAAAACCAATTAAAAACAAGAAATTAAACAACTTTGTATGAAAGTATTCGGCATACCAATAAGCAAGCATTCATTGATCGTTTATTATAATTGAGTCTGTATAAAGAGCCGACAGAAACAAAATGAGCACTCGTTTGGTAAAAGAATAAATAAATAAAGAACGAATAAATTTTTATTTTGATTGACAACACTCGGATCAGCAAGAACTTGTTAAAAGCTCAAAATCGCAACTCAAATATAATTTTTAAAATGTGTTATATTGACTCAGATTTTTTTTTTTTTTTAAATATACAAATTGTTATGCACTTTTTGTTAAAACAATAAATTATAAGATTGTTTATTATATTTACGTATAAAAAATTAAATTTTTATTCTAAAACAAATATAAAAAATAATTAATTTGAGAAAATGAAAAAAAAAATTATGCTAGAAAAGCTGCGGGCGGGGAGCTTCCAAGAGTTGGCAACCCTGGCCTAGTCGGAAGAGTACGTGGCCCCTAAATTAAAGAACCGCGGTAGCCCGGGTTCAATTTCAGCTCAGACATAAAGTTTTTCAATTTAATTAATTTTTCTATTCGGTCGTCACCTCTCTGCAGACAATGGAAAACCTCAGAGAGCAAAAAACTGCCATGTAAAGCTTCTTAAGAACAGAAGCCGTTCGGAGTCGGCATTAAACACGTAGGTCCAGTTCTCGGTCATTTGTGATTAAACATTTAACAACACTCACAACACAATTGATCAATAGAAGCTAGGTCAATGTCCTTCCAAGGGCTGAAATGGCCAGTTTTCCTTTAACTTGTTTTTATCTAAACACCATTTGCCTCTTTTAATTTTTTCATTTTATTGAATATAAAGGTTATTATATATTAAGTTAATATTTTGTAATATACAGACTTTTTAAAATTTATTTTTAATTTTTTCTTCTTAATTAAAATTCTTGTAGGTAGAACTTAACAAACATTTTGTTCTATAAATTATCTTTTTATAATGAAAAAAGCAATAAAAAATAAAAAAAACTTCTAAAAGTGAATTATAATAATAGCATATGAAGCTTAAGTTAAAATTATAATTATTATTATATTTTATGAGCGCAGACATGTGGGTCGAGTAGTTGCAAACATTTTGGTGTATAAATCGTAATTGTAGGATGTATGGTTTAGGAGTTATGACAAAAAAAACCAGAAAAAACTATCTCTATTCATTTGGCAACCCTTTGTAAAGTACTGCTTTACAAAACTGTTGTACAATACTGTAAAGCAGTAATTAGTTTATATCAACTAAAACATCCGATTCTAAGTTTTGAGTTATAAAATTAAAAAAACTTTATTATTTCTAATACATCCTCACTTTCAAGATATCGCTGGAAAGGTTTTGAATGCTTATAATTATTCTAGGTCAGAATTGCTTGTTGAATGTAAATTTAAACTAAGATATCAACTATAAATTAAACACCTACTGAATAAATATTGTAAAAAAATCAAAATAAAAATATTAAGAATTTATAGTACTTGAACTTTGAAAGCTTTTGTATAGAAATAAAAAAGAAAAATATCAAAAATATATATGCAAACCATCATTTTCTTTAATCCTTTTGTAGACAATTACAATTAAAGTTTTTTCCTAAATGACCTTGTTATTTTATTATGTTGACTTTATATGATTTAAATACAAATTCTTAATGTCTGATAGTTTAAATCATACTTGATTTTTAAATACAAATTCTAGTTGTTTGATAGTTTAAAATTGTTTACTGAGCTTAAGGTCAAAGTTAGAACAATTAATTGTTCTAACGAATCTTTCCAAAGAAACAACAACAACAACAAAGTTTTTTCAATATGAAAAGGAAAAAATCACTAGCTGATTTTATTGCAATTTTGGCCGTGCTAAAGGCTTCATCAGAAATCCTTGTGATACCCGTGCAAACGCGCACTAACGCACTGCACCACAGAGGCGATGAGATTTGAAGTGTCAATTTCTCAGTTTTCTCAAATTTCATATATTCACATTTGTTGTTGTATTTTTGCTTTACTTTAGTCTTTATGCTTATGTTATTATTTATGATATAAACTATCAAACATTTGGAATTTGTATTTAAATCATATAAAGTCAAGAAAATTACAATTTTTTAATGCAGATTGGAAAAGCATTTTTCGGCCTTCAATTTCTGACAGTTTATTTTTTTACAACTATTGTATTACACTAGTCAATGTTTTTACAAAAAGTTAGACTTTTAGAGGTTATTCCAAACCATTCCAGCTCACAGATGGCTATAGCTAGAGTCAAACTATTTGGGGAATCGTCATAGCATAAACCAACGATTATGTTGAAAAAGCGATCCGAACAATTTCTTTCTATGAGGCTCCTTAATTTACATAAGCCCAAGTCTTCGAAATTTTCTAGCTGTTATATTTTTAAAGTAGGACTTAAGATGAAATTTTTATCCAACAAATTTTAAAATTCTTTATATACGCACTTTTTTAAACCAAAAAAGTTGACAATTTCAGAATGAATTCATAGAAAGTTGTAAATTGAAAAAAGTGAACCTGAATTTTGAACCGTCAAAGTCATACTCTCAAAATATGTTATTAACAATAAAAAAAATTTTTATATCAATTGATTGTGACTATATACAATTCCTGAATAGGGGTACAACTCCAGATTTTAGCTATTTCAAAAAATAATTACTTCTTGTGTCTAGCTTAGCGTAACTATGATTTTTGTTATACAAATTGAAAGGTTAATTGCTTTTTTATATCCTTCTCTAAAAAGATGTTTGTCAATAATTCTCTTTAAGCCTTCCTAATTATCAGCAAATAAAAACAAACAGGGTTATATACATTTCTTCATAACATTACGTTTAACGAGACGTTTTCTTTGCTTCTTTCTTTTGGGTGCTGGTAAATATATCAAATAATCCATGGCAAAGAAATTTATTTTTTTCGTATATAAATATTGTTTAATGTCATCATTAAATAGTATGATGGTGTGATTCCTTTTTCTCCTTTTTTTTTTTCTTTAACTGCCATATTGTGACAACATTTCTGACAACCTGAAATTAACCGACCATAAAAGAAGCTTTTAACCCTACAGCTACGAAAATTATATCAAACAAACCAAAGTGTGATAAAATTAGCAAGTAGTACAACACCAAAAATAACAAAAAGAAAACAACAACAACCAAAATTCACCAAAGAAATCCTTAAACAATCTTAGGATGCTGCTGCTGCTGCTCTTCGGGTCACAATGTGGTTGGTGTTCGAAACACAAAAGTGAATGCTATTTCTTGTTGCCGCCTTTTAGGCTCATGATTGTTCATTATTAAAATTATTAAAATTTATCTTAATAAAGCGTTGACATGCGGCCAAATATTATGACCCGAATGTAGTAGTAATTAACCCTTGAGCAAAGTGCTACAATATTGTTCTCATAACAGAGTGCAGGCAAATTAAGCTGCCATTATACATATGTAAGTAGGTGGGTATCTTTATATGTGTACGTAAGCTGCTTTGTGTATGTGAAAAAATAAATATTGATGTTGTTTTATATTGCTAAAAAGGGTTAAGATTTTGCATATTTGAAACATATCCAGTGAAAGTGAAACCTTTGTTAAGATTGTTTGAACGTCGATAAATTAGTTGTCGCAAGTACTTCCTGTTAGTATTTCCTCTATAAGATAAGAAAATATAAACCAACGATATTTGAATTTTCGATTTGGCTCATGTTCGGAATCCAACCCACTACGGAAGTCAAAGTTACTGTAAAATCTGTTGTAAGGACTTTTGATCAGAAAATGTATTTCATAAGCTCTGGAAAGACTTAACTTCCACAGAACAAAATGAAAAAAGTGTATGTGCTTAAAAAAGATTAGAATCGTCCTTATCTTATTTTATTTTATTTTATTTTATTTTATTTTATTTTATTTTATTTTATTTTATTTTATTTTATTTTATTTTATTTTATTTTATTTTATTTTATTTTATATTATTTTATTTTATTTTATTTTATTTTATTTTATTTTATTTTATTTTATTTTATTTTATTTTATTTTATTTTATTTTATTTTATTTTATTTTATTTTATTTTATTTTATTTTATTTTATTTTATTTTATTTTATTTTATTTTATTTTATTTTATTTTATTTTATTTTATTTTATTTTATTTTATTTTATTTTATTTTATTTTATTTTATTTTATTTTATTTTATTTTATTTTATTTTATTTTATTTTATTTTATTTTATTTTATTTTATTTTATTTTATTTTATTTTATTTTATTTTATTTTATTTTATTTTATTTTATTTTATTTTATTTTATTTTATTTTATTTTATTTTATTTTATTTTATTTTATTTTATTTTATTTTATTTTATTTTATTTTATTTTATTTTATTTTATTTTATTTTATTTTATTTTATTTTATTTTATTTTATTTTATTTTATTTTATTTTATTTTATTTTATTTTATTTTATTTTATTTTATTTTATTTTATTTTATTTTATTTTATTTTATTTTATTTTATTTTATTTTATTTTATTTTATTTTATTTTATTTTATTTTATTTTATTTTATTTTATTTTATTTTATTTTATTTTATTTTATTTTATTTTATTTTATTTTATTTTATTTTATTTTATTTTATTTTATTTTATTTTATTTTATTTTATTTTATTTTATTTTATTTTATTTTATTTTATTTTATTTTATTTTATTTTATTTTATTTTATTTTATTTTATTTTATTTTATTTTATTTTATTTTATTTTATTTTATTTTATTTTATTTTATTTTATTTTATTTTATTTTATTTTATTTTATTTTATTTTATTTTATTTTATTTTATTTTATTTTATTTTATTTTATTTTATTTTATTTTATTTTATTTTATTTTATTTTATTTTATTTTATTTTATTTTATTTTATTTTATTTTATTTTATTTTATTTTATTTTATTTTATTTTATTTTATTTTATTTTATTTTATTTTATTTTATTTTATTTTATTTTATTTTATTTTATTTTATTTTATTTTATTTTATTTTATTTTATTTTATTTTATTTTATTTTATTTTATTTTATTTTATTTTATTTTATTTTATTTTATTTTATTTTATTTTATTTTATTTTATTTTATTTTATTTTATTTTATTTTATTTTATTTTATTTTATTTTATTTTATTTTATTTTATTTTATTTTATTTTATTTTATTTTATTTTATTTTATTTTATTTTATTTTATTTTATTTTATTTTATTTTATTTTATTTTATTTTATTTTATTTTATTTTATTTTATTTTATTTTATTTTATTTTATTTTATTTTATTTTATTTTATTTTATTTTATTTTATTTTATTTTATTTTATTTTATTTTATTTTATTTTATTTTATTTTATTTTATTTTATTTTATTTTATTTTATTTTATTTTATTTTATTTTATTTTATTTTATTTTATTTTATTTTATTTTATTTTATTTTATTTTATTTTATTTTATTTTATTTTATTTTATTTTATTTTATTTTATTTTATTTTATTTTATTTTATTTTATTTTATTTTATTTTATTTTATTTTATTTTATTTTATTTTATTTTATTTTATTTTATTTTATTTTATTTTATTTTATTTTATTTTATTTTATTTTATTTTATTTTATTTTATTTTATTTTATTTTATTTTATTTTATTTTATTTTATTTTATTTTATTTTATTTTATTTTATTTTATTTTATTTTATTTTATTTTATTTTATTTTATTTTATTTTATTTTATTTTATTTTATTTTATTTTATTTTATTTTATTTTATTTTATTTTATTTTATTTTATTTTATTTTATTTTATTTTATTTTATTTTATTTTATTTTATTTTATTTTATTTTATTTTATTTTATTTTATTTTATTTTATTTTATTTTATTTTATTTTATTTTATTTTATTTTATTTTATTTTATTTTATTTTATTTTATTTTATTTTATTTTATTTTATTTTATTTTATTTTATTTTATTTTATTTTATTTTATTTTATTTTATTTTATTTTATTTTATTTTATTTTATTTTATTTTATTTTATTTTATTTTATTTTATTTTATTTTATTTTATTTTATTTTATTTTATTTTATTTTATTTTATTTTATTTTATTTTATTTTATTTTATTTTATTTTATTTTATTTTATTTTATTTTATTTTATTTTATTTTATTTTATTTTATTTTATTTTATTTTATTTTATTTTATTTTATTTTATTTTATTTTATTTTATTTTATTTTATTTTATTTTATTTTATTTTATTTTATTTTATTTTATTTTATTTTATTTTATTTTATTTTATTTTATTTTATTTTATTTTATTTTATTTTATTTTATTTTATTTTATTTTATTTTATTTTATTTTATTTTATTTTATTTTATTTTATTTTATTTTATTTTATTTTATTTTATTTTATTTTATTTTATTTTATTTTATTTTATTTTATTTTATTTTATTTTATTTTATTTTATTTTATTTTATTTTATTTTATTTTATTTTATTTTATTTTATTTTATTTTATTTTATTTTATTTTATTTTATTTTATTTTATTTTATTTTATTTTATTTTATTTTATTTTATTTTATTTTATTTTATTTTATTTTATTTTATTTTATTTTATTTTATTTTATTTTATTTTATTTTATTTTATTTTATTTTATTTTATTTTATTTTATTTTATTTTATTTTATTTTATTTTATTTTATTTTATTTTATTTTATTTTATTTTATTTTATTTTATTTTATTTTATTTTATTTTATTTTATTTTATTTTATTTTATTTTATTTTATTTTATTTTATTTTATTTTATTTTATTTTATTTTATTTTATTTTATTTTATTTTATTTTATTTTATTTTATTTTATTTTATTTTATTTTATTTTATTTTATTTTATTTTATTTTATTTTATTTTATTTTATTTTATTTTATTTTATTTTATTTTATTTTATTTTATTTTATTTTACTGTACCTTGCCTTGCTATAAATTTTGAATACATGTTCTTTTCTCTAGTAGTGAAGTATCGGTAATGCTTAAATTAGCAACTGTTGATTAGCCTTACAAAACTTAACCTTACGAAAAAACATAGCTCCTAAAACTAGCTCAGATCTTGGAGCAACCGTATAATAGGTTTAATTTTTGTTGAAAATACTTCTTCGAAAGCTGAAAAAGAAACACTTGAAGAAAAACTTATTAATTCCTTAATACTTTAAGCACCTTAGGCAATTGATCAAAATCTTGGAGGTAAAAACATCAATTTTAATATGTTTTTTCCAGTCTAGCTGCATTTGTTATTGAATTTTAATGGATTTCATTTCCAACAATTTTTACATTTGACTCATTGATTTGAACATTGGCAAGTGCTCTTCATGCTCTTCATTCACTCTAAATCAACTATTGTGTGAATTTAAACAAGCAGCAATAAGTTTTGCTTTGAGAGCACAGTAATATAAATACTTCCTTTGAATTTAGACTCATTGAAAATTATAAAAAAGCTTAGTTTAAGCCCATAATTAGGAAAACGTGTATAATTAGTGCAACGTGACAGCGCGTAAATTCATCAAAAACATGCTAAATCATTTCTTTAGATTAGTGAATTTGCATAAAAGCCAAATATTATGATATGTTTCACAAAATTTAGCTGGATTTCAATGTTAAAACTTTAACATTTGAAAAGCGTTTTTAAATGATTTTATATAAATAAGTAACAGCGTTTCTTTCTAACTAATACTAAGTGCTCGTAAATTTCTGCGTTACATGTTTTTATAAGTTGTCACAATCATTTAATCGAACTAGTTTTTTATTTTGGCTTTGAAATAATATATTTTTGGGAATTCGTTTGCTGTTAATGATAGTTAGGAAAAAATATTGAATAAGAAAGTGAAATTTGAAATGGACAGCATTTTAAGAAGCAAAAAAAAAACTCTGTAAATCAGTAGAAAAATTAATGATAGAGAGAACGAACTCTCATCGTAAGACCTCTCTACTCCAAGCTCATTTACTCAAACTGACCTTCAAAAACCATACAAATAAAAAATGTTAAGCGTCAGGAAAAGCACAGGGAAATTTTTCGACATTTTGAGGAAAAATGTCATCAGCTGATTCCATGCTATTAGAGGGTTTAAAATAATTTTTCTTAAAATATTTAACATTTTCCCTTTCTTTTATGGAATTGTGAACTGCTTTTTAACAGGCTCCTCAAATGAAGCAGCTGTTTTATTTCTTCCAAAACTTTAATAACTTATTATTTAAACATCACAACAAATGTATCCCAAACCAATAATTTAATATTTTTCATAAATTCAAAATTACTTAGAAATGTCATTTTTAAATAACCTACTATCATTCTCACTTTTTCGCAAAGTATTTTTTTCCCTTTTACCCGCTGCTTTTTTTAATATCTCAAAATTGTAAAAAAAAGCAAGTATCATACCATCATAATTAATATAAATAAGCTTGTTAATGAGTTTCCGGTGCACACAAGAAACTTTTTTGAATTGAATATATATTCAATACAAATACTCTTATAAAACATTTTAATACATACAAGTCAAATGAACTTTCAGTGCCAGCTCAGGTGAAGCATTAAATGGTGTTTTTTATTTGTAAAAATCTTATTTTTAAAAAATTTCAATGGAAATGTTAATGGTTTTAATGTCAACGAACAGGCGATTCATGGTTTTTGTTTCTGTAAATAAATTCACAGGCAGTTTACTCCAAAGCTTGATACCGAGAAATGAAAAGTTAATGTTTGTGTGCACATTTGCTTGCATATGATATTTATGATTGTATTAATTAAATGACTTTTAATCAACAAATTGTTTTTAGTTAAGCCATTTATTGTTAATTGAACCAATTATTATATGAAGACTAAACCGCAAATGAGTATTACGGATCAGGCTTATAGCCAAGAAGGGGTTTTTGGGGATCAACTCCCCTCACATAGGGTCCGAAGGTATACAAAATATTAATACAAATAAGACTATAAGGCCTATTACGGTTCACAGCAATACACTGCTGTGTCTTATTTTAAGTATTAGCAATGTACACAATAAAAACGGAAATTACTGTTGTGTTGTGAGCCGTAATAGGCCTATATTAAAATCAAAATTAAAATTTTAATAAACCACTGTGCACTATGCTTGGTTTTCACTATGCCATTTTCAGTAGTCAGTTATTGTCAATCAAATTGAAAATATTAACATGTTAACATTTTTTCTAACTTTGACGATCTTGGAAAATAAAAAACGATTAAATTATTATAGAGACAAACTTTTGTATTGTCATAAAAATGACTAAGTAAAAACCAAGCATTAGACTGGTCGTTATTTGTATATATTAAAAATATAAAAAAAAAAATATTTAAAAAAAATTGGAATTAATTAAATTAAAAAAAAAAACTACTATGAGAAAAAAATGCATTGCCTCTGTGTAAACTTCAAGCACCGAACGACATGTGTTATTGTTGTTGTAAAAAAAAATTTGGGAATTATTTTTAGACGCAAAAGAACAAAAAAAAAGTTACTCAACATTTTCGAAAATAGGACTATCCTACTGTGCATAATAGGAACATATTTTGAAAAAAACTTTTCCCGGAATCTTCTGTGTACGCACGATCCGTGGTGCAACCACTTAATCGGATCACTATCTTGTGCGCAGCTAAGACTCCACGTAACCCTTTACAGAGAAAGCTAGACAAGCTGCACTCACTTTTGCTTAAAATCACTCTTTCAATCGATGATAAATGCGCACAGTGGCACACATTTCCCACTACATGCGTGCGGCTGCTACAGAGGTGATTACCTCCCTCGTTGAAACCAGTGGTACGACCAAGAGCGTCGCAAGTAGAGATTTTATTTTGATACAGTTACTTTGTTTGGAAGGTAGGCGTGGTTTTCATCCAATTTGGTTCATTCTCGAATTTGATTCGTTTTTTTTATATAAAAATATACCAAATTTCAATCAGATAGACGGGAATGGTGAAATCGACTCAGGAGGTAATGCTGATCATGAATAAATATACTTCTCTATACCTGCCACGCCTCCTTATAAGCGTTACGAAGTTAATATATTAAAAGCGGAATTATGAATATAATTGAAGCCACCATAATAAGGCTCATTTATAAGGTTGTGGCTATTGAGAGTGAGCTCGGTCGAACTGTCAGAATGAATGAAAAGAAATGAAGAAAATGAATGTTTAGAACAAAGAAAAGCACAGTGATAGTTCGAGCAAACGCGGAAAAAGAGTGCATTTCTCTCAAGTGCCACAACCTTATAAATGAACCTTGACTTTGAACCTTTCACGCGTTTGTGAAAACGCGCGCTGCTTATGCCGTAGTTATGCTAGCTTCACGTATAAAATGAAAAATGAGCTTTTTTTCATATTCATTCTCTCGCTCTCATACCGAACATTTTTGATTGCTGATTGTAATACCAAACATGCCGAACTTTTCAGTGTTGCTTTAAGTCATTTTGCGTAATAGCATCAAAAAAGTAGCAAAAAGCATTAGAAAGTGAAATTAATTGTGTGCTCAAGCAACCCTTAACACAAACAGCAAGCATTGCTTTGTTGAACTAATTTTAATAACAAAAAATTGTGTTAATAGAAGTAATCTAATAGTATTTTGAAAGAAAAATAACAAATTCATGAACACTAATTGCATATCTATTGAATTAAAAAAAAAATTTAAGAAATAATAAATAATTTAATACAAAAAATAATGCCCCTTGCTTAACCAATCTGAACTTGAATTTATTCGGTAATTTCGTCTTACATTTTATAGAAAACATGAATAACATGCCTAAAATTGTTTATAAAATGCAAAAAGGATTTTTCTTATTTGTGTTTTGACCTATTTTTACATAAAATGCAACTGTGCAACAAACATAGCATAACCCCCAAACAAAAATTTCAGCAAAGATAATAAATTAACTAAAATGAACACCGAACATGTTTGGCTAGCATAACCACGGCATTAGGAAATAGACATCTGCATGAATGCATTCGGAAGCAACTTCAACACATTTGCTACGAAAAGAAATGTTTATACTCTTTCACACTCAGCTACCGATTACGAATGAGCACAAGTAAACATAAAAGGAAAACATTTGTGTATTGTACTAAAATCAGTAGAGCACTCCAAGGCTCATTTATAAGGTTGTGGCACTTGAGAGCGAGCTCGGTCGAACTGTCAGAATGGATGAAAAGAAATCAAGAAAATTAATGCATAGATAGAACAAAGAAAAGAACAATGACAGTTCAAGCAAAGGCGTAAAAAAGAGTGCATTTCTCTCAAGTGCCACAACCTTATAAATGAGCCTTGGAGCACTCAAAATGAAATTAACTTGAATTTTTGTGTTATTTTGTGAGTAATATTTCGGTACTCCAAGTACATGTAGTAAAATGAGTGCACATACAGCCATGTACATAGAAATTAAGTTCAATTGAGTTAATGAGAGGAAAAGGCAATGCTGAAATTATAAGGAAACTTAAAGCAAAGGATTTCAGGAAACTTTGAAACTGAGAATGATTTATATGAATAAAAAATTATATTATTTGGGCTCTGAGGGTTGGCTTTATAGCATTTATAAAATATATGTTTTTAAACAGTTTCACTAATTCACTTATCAATTCCGATTTATTTTTCAGAAAAAAGTTTACAAAAAACCAGTTGCTCACTTAACTGTGCCCACCAGTGTTGCCAGTATATTTATGTATAATTTTCCACAAACACATGAAGCAATTCCCTTTTACCCTTCCAAAATTTTGAAAAATCTTCAAAATATATTTCAAACGTAACTTTAATAAGCTTAAAAAATTATAAGTACATGTTCGTAAACATAAACATACGATATTTTTTATAGCTAAAATAATTATAGATTCTCTTTCAAAAACTCTATTTTATGGTTTAAACATAAGTATTTGTTATAAAAAATGATATTCCATATAAATTACACGGTGCGACAAAACTAACTAAACTGCATGCACTTTTAAAATGACCTAATGTAAGTTGTAGGTCTGGTCGAGTATAACACAAAAAGATGCAAACAAGTTGTCTAACACCCTCAAAATTTTGACTTTTCGCAAAAAAAACCGGTTTCGCACTCCTTCTAGCACCTATTATACAGTTACTCAATTAGTTATAAGCCAATTTAAGATTTCTTGATATTTATAGTTTGGTAAAATACAGATATTTTACACCCTTTATATAAGACTTTGCGGAATTTGTATTGTTTGTACGTGTATTTATCAAGTAAATATTAAGTTTTGATAATTTTCCAACTTATTAACCTCTGCCAAATTTTTTCCGACACAGTTTCTTCGAAAAGCATAGCAATAATATTAATATTAGAAAATAACGTTCATTAACGAGTAAGTTGAGTGTTTGTAATTCAAAATCGACTTGAAATTGACAAAGTTATGGATTTTTATCCAATAGCATTTTTTTAATTTTTAAAATTTTCATACATTTTGTTGAATTTATTTATTCTCAGTAAATTGTAAAATTGAATGAATTGAAATAAGAAATTTGAATCTGCGTTTACTTGATGAATACTCGTAGTAAATACATCAATACCACAAATTTTTGGATATCGTTTAAAAGGTCTGTACATTACCTTTCCGTAACTGGCATAAAATCTAGAGCCAGTTGATAACTGGTTGAGTTAATGGGTAGAAAGTGCATGAATGTACGCAAAACTGGTTTTTTAATGATAAGTCAAAATTTGGAGGGTGACTATAAAATAAAGAATTAGAGAATACATATTAAAATTCATAAACCATTTATGTATAAGTAATAAAACAATAAAATTAAACAAAACAATATTCATAATAATATACTTCTCATATTTATCGACTTATTTTAGAGTTACAAATTCATATGCAATTATTAGGATTTCTCAGTCTAAAATTATACCCAAAGCTACTTTCCAAAACTGTCAACACACGAAAAGGTAATTCATGTTAAAAATAAACTATTACACAAACTTCTTTGTAATTAAATTTACAATCGTAGGTTATCAGAATAAGGCCTTTAGTGCTCCTTTTGAAAATTCAATTTTTTTGGTACTACCAAGCAAAATGTTTCTCTTTTTCCTTTTTAGCTCAAAAGGCGATTGAAAAATCCCTCAAAAAGAAAAATTTCCCTCAAACTGGCTTCACTGGGGCACACTTTGTGTGATGCCTTTTCTTAACATATTAGATCTGCACCTGTGAGAAAAAGTACGTAAAGGCAGAATAGCTTAAAAAGAGAGCAAAAAAACTTTGTACAGTAAATTATTTTTTTCTTACTAGGTATACCTGGTATACTCTTTGTACTTGGTGTATCAAAGAAAATCTACTGCATTTCTAAGTATGCTGCATCAGGGTTGATAAATGACTTTTTCATTTTGGTATACAAATTTAGATAAAATTGTACTTAATGAAAAAAAGGAAGGAATAAATTTTGTTTACTGCACGCATACTGCGATAACTTTGTCACTCCGTTTGGAACGCTGATAAGGAGGCGTTGCAGGTAGAGAAAAAAACAGGGTCCGCCATATAACGTTTTTTTTTTCAACTAGTGCTTATTTTGTGAATGGTAACACTTAGCTCATGTCTGATTTGACAGATAATTAGTTTTATCCTTCCTCTGAACGAATATGGTTGTGTATACGCTTGAACAGCGCTGAGAACTGGGCCTGCGATCGAATTACAGAAGATGCCGATTTTGCAAAAAAAAATCATCTCTTCAGATGAAGCTCATTTTGATCTTGGCAGGTATGTAAACAAGCAAAATTGTCGCATTTGGGGCACAGAAAACCCGCACGCATACATTGAAAAGCCGCTGCACCCAAAACGAGTCACTGTTTGGTGCGGATTTTGGTCCAGAGGCATAATTGGGCCATTTTTCTTCGAAAATGAGCAGGGAGTGGCCGTTACAGTCAATGGCGATCGTTATCGGGTCATGTTGAACGAATTTTTGTTCACAAAAATTGAAGAGGAGGATATTGGCAACATTTGGTTTCAACAGGATGGCGCTATGTGCCACACAGTCGAAGCTACACTCGATGTTTTGCGCCCTGTTTTTGAAGATCGCATTATCAGCCGCAGAGCTGATGTCGTTTGGCCACCTCGGAGCTGCGATTTGACACCGTTGGACTATTATTTAAGGGGTGCTCTCAAAGATAAGTGTTACGCTGACAAGCCAGAGACAATTGACGCTTTAAAGGACAATATTCGTGAAGCCATTGGTGAAATACAGCTGCACACAATCGATAATGTGCTTAAAAATTGGACCGATGGTGTAGGCTACTGCATGGCCAGCTGAGGCAGCCATTTGAATGAAATTATTTTTCATTATTAACCGGAAGAATTGTACTTTCAAATAAAAAAAGAAATTTGAGGAAATATTCAGTAGTTTTTTTTATAGGATTTTTAAAAAAAAAAGTATTTGGCGGACCCTGTATATATAATTTTGATCAGCATCACCTCCTGAGCAATTTTAAAGCTATCGTATTGAAATTTGGTAACTAAAACTTTTTGCAGGTACTTGGTATTGTGCACATAAGATTTGAAGTAAAATATTCACCATATGTTTCAAATTTGTCAAAATAGCATAAAAACCGCGCCTACCTTCTAAGCAAAGGAACTTTGGGAAAACGGTTAAGTCACTAAAAAGTCCACAAAAATTAATTTAATTAATTAAAATCATGAACATTTGCTAAGAATATTAAAATTTACTTTGAGTTTGGAATTTGGCAAAATTGATAAGAACTCGATACAAAGTGACGTCATCAAAGTAGCATAACTTTTATAAATTCCACACAAATGTGTGTATGAACAGCATATTAAACTCATAATCTTTCATATCTTGAACGTGTTCTGCATTTGAATTTTCGCAAAATTGGATGAACACCACAACCGTAATCTATACGAAGTAACGTCATCAAACCTTAAAACATGCATAGCTAAGAATATACTATGGAGATATCTACACTTCGACTCAGTCGAAGATAATTCGTTGCTAGTTTGTATTTAAATTAAAGTGAATGTGTTTTTAACAATTCAGTTCATATACCTTATAAAAAAATTTCAAAGGTTTTTTAATTAAATATCGAATGAAAAATTGAAAGAATTCCTTAAGCATTTTTATATAAGTTGAAGAAAATCAACTCTTTAAAATCATTTTTTATGTATTTTACAGAGTACCAAAATTCAGAACTAGATAAATTTTTTTATTCTTTTAAAACGTTTGCTTACTTAGAGTTAAAAATTTTCTGTTTATCATAGAGTGAAATAAAATGTACAGAAAACGCTTTGGTAGTAGGAAAGTAGAAAAAAATATAAAATTGTACCAAAAAAGTACAGTTGAACCGAAAATATCAACCCTGTGCTGCATACAAAGAGAGTAATGGTCCAGTTAGCCTCGCATGGCATAGCAGTGCATGGCTTAACAAGCGTCACATCGAAATCTGTTCAATAGGATTTGTGTGTATCTGATTATGCACAACATGGCAATGCTCAGATAAAAACAGAAATGCATCTCTGACTACATAGATAAACATGGAAGATCTATTTCATTTTAATATCTGTGTATTCTTCTATGTACGATGTTTTGGCAAAACAGATGTGAAGTTGTAAAATTGTTTGATCAAGTGCGGTTAATTTATTAAAATAAAATCGTTGTATTCTTCTTTTTTATTGTTTTATTTTGACCATGTGACTATGCTTTGCATAATCACCATTTATTTAGCTGTGTGCTAGCTGCTTATCTGCGTTGCATGCGCTGCTGTGCCATGCGAGGCTAACTGGACCATAAACGATAAAGCAAATTACGTATGCACTTTGCTGAGATCAAACAGAATGTTGCACAATACTCTCTTCTGTTTCTTGTTAAGTTGAAATTACTACACACATGCTTGAAAGTTACTTTAAAGTATTGTACATTAAAGTAACCCTCCAGGAAAAATCGGAAGGCTTTCATCTTAAAGTGATAAATAAACATTCCCCACCGTATCTTTTGAAAGCTTAAGGGTAGTTTTGTATTTATATTGTTTCCCCACCGCATCTTTTGGAAGCTTAAGGGTAGTTTTGTATTTATATTGTTTCCAAACCGCTTCTTTAAGAATGCATGTGGAAACTTTAATATATTGTCAAGCAATGACAATAGAAAATATTAATGTCATTGTTTTCTAGCCACTTATTGTAGAATCCGATAGTCTAGTGGTAGCGCGCTCGACTCTCGCTCAGGGGTCCCGGGTTCGAATCCTGGCCGAATCCATTTTCATAACAAGGGAGAGGAATGCTTCCACATTAATTCTTAAAACAGGAGAGAGGACTGCTTCCAATTCACTTTATGGACAGCGGAGAGAAATGTTTCCACATGACTTTTTAACACAGCGGGGAGGAATGTTTCCCTCTAATGACATGCTATGTTAAAAAAGCAATGAAGTGTGCAACAAAGGGGAATGCTTTCTACATTCCATGGAATGTTTCCTGGTAACATCCGGTAATGCTCACATTTCCTGGTGGGAAAGTACACGTTAAGGCAAATAAAATAAATTTGAGTAGATGTCGAGAGAGCGACAGAAAAGCGGGAGCATTAATGGTTATGTCCATGATAGAACTACCAGGTATTATTATTCGCTGAAAATCAGCAGGGGATAAACTGTCATTTTGTGCATATAGTGTCAAAATGAAGCGAGTAGGTGCAAACAATTTTACTTTTTGTATTACTTGAAAAGAGAAAACTACAAACAATTATTTATCTTGTCTTTGAACTTGATATAAGCCACTTGATAAACATTGATGAATAGCAAATTTTATGCTTCATTGCATCAAAAATTAACTGCTAGGTTTCTGCATAAGAAAAACAATATAAAGAATATGATTTAAGAATGTAATGTTTGACCGATTAATAAATGAATTAAATAATTTGATAAAAATAAGGACTGCTATGTTTTAAACTTCTCAAAACTAAAATGTAGTCTATTGCATATAATTTAACAGAAGTAACTAGCAGAAAAATTACCGACTTCATTGTAATTGTGTACATTCGGCAAATGTAGAGATCAAGGCAAAAATAAAGACCAAAAAATCCCCTTTTACTTCTTGGTGTGATTGCAATACTTTTATTTGACACTATATGCCCAAAGTAACGAGTAAAATTAGCGATTAATACTACCCAGTAATTCTATTATGGTTATGCAACGAGTATATATCTATAAGAGATTTCACTCATCGCTCGTTATTTTTTCTCGCTGATATTAGCCATCCATCGACAGAACAGGATATTTTGATGGGACATTTATATTATTATACCCCTTCAAAAGTGCGAGTTTGTTTACATTTTGTTGTCTATATTTTGATCATTTTGGCTGCGTGCACAAGGGAGCAAAAAGATCGGTATTTTTTAATGTGCTTGCCTGCTTCTTCTTATTTGAATATCTGAAGAAATATTGAATGAAAATAAAATTTTACAGCTTTTTATTTGCATGTGCATGGTTGCCGAATTTATTTTGTTTCCAGCTGGACATTTTTGTTGTGATTTTGTTGTAGCTATAATTTGGTTGCTGCTGCAGAGAACGGTTTTTAGATATTTCATTAGCTGAATAAAAAGACAGAATTCTAATTCGGCTAATGAAATAATTATTGGAAAATAAAAAAAATGTAGCAATAAAATTTGTTTAGCAGTATTTTATATAAATAAAGTAATATTTTGGTTGCTGCTTTGGATACACAAGCATAATTCTTAAATACTTCATAAGCCGAATAGATAGACGGAATTCTGATTCGGCTAATGAAATAATTATTGCTTAGTCAGGACTTGAAGAAATGTTTATTAACGGAACAAAGTAATGTATTTTAAAAAGGTTTCCTCTGATTTATTTGGAATATAAAAGAAAATACATACAAATAAAACCAAATTGATTTCAAAGTATTTGCGCTGTAGTTGGGTTCTCCGGCCTTATTTTCAAGGTTTATTTCGGCAATTTTTATTTTTAATAAAATAAAATAAAATCAATTAAATTTTTTTCATATTATTTTATAATATTTTTTCAAATTATTTTACGTCCCAAGTGGACTCCTAAAAGAAAGTCGTGTTGCTGGCACGGGTGATTACGGCACTTGAAGTCATTTGAAGAAAACAAAATTTAAATATATTATTGTTCTGCGAGTTGTCTTTCTGGCAGGTAGTAGATTTAAATATTATTATCAAAAAATTAAAAAATAGCGAACTATAAGCATACATTTATAAATATCAGTTTTTTTCATCAAGGTAAAAAACACGAAAAAGATTAAAAATTAACAATTCTACTATCTACTAGAGCTATGTAGAATTATGAATTGAAAACTCAGCCCAATCGGCTTGATAGATTTTTTTAAACACCCTGGTCAAAAAAGGCAAAAAACTTTGTTTCGAGAAAATCACTTTTTTATAGACGACGATTTTAAATATTTTGTAAAATATTACTTTTGAAAACAATTTTCTATAAATATAATTTATATAATTTATATAAAAGTATATACTGAAACTAGGCTATTTTTTTGGATAAACATTAGGGCGGAGTAGGGATGTCAACTTTTTTATTTTTGTCGATCCCGGGATTTTTGAGATCTACAACTGGAATCCCGGGATTGTATATACTATAATAAATACAATATATGTATGCACTGTTGTTTTGTGTAAATGTACATTAATGTGGCCCTAATTCATAAAAGTTTTTTTACGTCATAGGCTAAAACTATTCGATTTGATATAAAATTAAAATCTCTGCAGTTTTCTCAAAAAAATCACCAAAAATCAAAAAAATACAAAATATAACCTACCGACTTTATGGATAGCTATTTTATAATCTTAAGCTATTTCGTACAAAACACAGCAAAAGCCAAAATTCGAATAATTTTTTAATTTGAATTTTGGCTTTTGTAGTTGTAATTGAAGGATAATTGAACATTAATCAATCTAAACAAAGTTAATAATTTTCCAAAAAGTGCAACACTATTTTATTATAGTGCATAGTGCAAGAAATAAAACTTTTACCAATTCAACAACAAAAAGCCAAACATAAAATTTGACAATGATATATCGTTTTTGTATATGTATATAGTTTTTGCAATACATGCACAAATACATATTTTTGGTTTAGCAGTAACTGCCTACATAAAATTCTTTTAAATCACTATTTAAACAACAATTTTTTTAAAATGTAATTTTGTTTAGATTGATTAATGTTCAATTATCCTTCAATTACAACTATAAACTACAAAAGCCAAAATTCGAATGAAAATTACTCGAATTATTCGAATTTTGGCTTTTGTTGTGTTTTGTACGCAATAGCTTAAGATTATGAAATAGCTATCCAGAAAGTCGGTTTTTAAATTTTGCATTTGTAGATTTTGGAATTTTTTCGACAAAACTGCATACATATTAATTTTATATCAAATCAAAAAAGTTTTTATCAAATGGCGTTAAAAAAAATTTTATTAACTAGGGCCACCTTAATGTACATTTACACAAAAAACATTATATACATATATTGTATTTATTATAGTATATTTTCTTAATTTCTTAAAATAATATACTACCTTCATGGTTAGAAATCTTGGAATAAATTTTAATAGAAGCATTAAAAAGTATTAAATTTTGTAAAATTTGTAAAATGTATTAGTAGAAATTGATTACGAAATTCGTAAGTATATATTGTTTTACATTTTAATGCAGTTAAAGTATTAAAACGATAGGTATAAAGTAACTTAAGCTCAAATTTTTGCACTCGATTTGTTTTGAGTTCTAGATGGTTTAAGTGAAAAATATTTTGCCACACCCTCTTTTACTGCCTACAAATCAACAAAAATGCTATATTTTGGACGGTTTTGGTTGTATTAGACTAAAATTTTGTAATTTAATTTATATAGATAGATACGTTCGGCAACTATACTCAAAACGGTGAAAACATAACTTTTTTTCCGATTAGCATGAAAATTCATATATGGCAGTAAGGCGGTGGCAGGACAACATCTGCCGGATAATATCTTTATGCAATAAATTCTTCTGTACATGGCTTTCTCACTGAACTCCTCCTAAACAGTTAGACCGATTTTTAAAAAATTTGGTATTTGTATTTTGTTAATTCAAGTTAATTTTATTTATTAAACGCATTTCTGTCAAAAAAAATTTTTCAAGTCCTGACTAATAATAATTTCATTAGCCGAATGATCAGAATTTCGTCTTTTTATTGGTTTAATGAAGTATCTAAAAATTATGGTTGTATATCCAAAGTAGCAAGCAAAATATTGCTACAAGGAAAACGTCCAGCTAGAAACAAACTATTCTACAAACAGCTACAAGAAGATACAAGAACAAACAACTACAAGAAGATACAAGAAATAAAACACACATACATATAAATAATAACCTGTAAAATTTGTATCACATATAACTTTTATTCTCATTAATTAAATCTACAATATTTCTTTGTTTTATTTTAAATTTATAAAATACTGCTAGACCAATTCTATTTTATTGCTACATTCTTTTTTATTATCCAATAATTATTTCATAAGCCGAATTAGAATTCTGTCTTTCTATTCAGCTAATGAAATATCTAAAAACCCTTCTCTGCAGCAGCAACCAAATTATAGCTACAACAAAATCACAACAAAAATGTCCAGCTGGAAACAAAATAAATTCGGCAACCATGCACATGCAAATAAGAAGCTGTAAAATTTTATTTTCATTCAATATTTCTTCAGATATTCAAATAAGAAGAAACAGGCAAGCACATTAAAAAATACCGATCTTTTTGCTCCCTTGTGCACGCAGCCAAAATGATCAAAATATTGACAACAAAATGTAAACAAACTCGCACTTATGAAGGGGTATAAAATAAATGTCCCATCAAAGTATCCTGTTCTGTCGATGGATGGCTAATATTAGCGAGTAAAAAATAACGAGCGACGAGTGAAAACTCTTATAGATATATACTCGTTGCGTTGTGTCTTAATCGGTGTGGACATTATGGCCGTCAAATAATTTGCACTTTTTTTATGCAACAACATTATGTTGATGTTTTTAACATTCCGTACAAGGGCAAATCATTATTAGAGAAAACAAAAAATGGAGCTTGGAGCAGACATACTGTCCATGGGCCTTCTGTCCGTTTCTTTTGAACATTATGACCGTGGACATTATGTCTCCCCACATAAAATTTGACTCGTAAT
Organism: Dichetophora obliterata; assembly: GCA_963920525.1. Classification (NCBI taxonomy): domain Eukaryota; kingdom Metazoa; phylum Arthropoda; class Insecta; order Diptera; family Sciomyzidae; genus Dichetophora; species Dichetophora obliterata. The sequence goes on from OY986437.1 coordinate 88,123,204, forward strand.
GCCGCGTCCGCTATCATATTTTAATTTTTAATAAATAAACCGAAGGACAGTTTTTCAAAAATTGAAGACAATTTTTATTCTGATTTGCTTAAACTTCGAATTAGTTGCTTTAAAATAACATATTGATCCATTTGCATCAAAAAGATCAGATAAGCGCAACATCAACAAAATAAAGAATATTTTTTTAAAATCAGGTATTTTTTTTTTTTATTTTTCCATCATTCTAAGTAAAAATATAAACACAAAGTAGATGCATTTTTACCGTTGATGTGTTCAAGTAAAAAAACACGTTTTCGTTAAAAACACGAAAATATTTTCTTCAATAAAAAATCAAATACGATGTTTATAGAAAAACAACAAAGCAACAACTTTTTTGTTGGTAATGCTGTTGATAGTGCGGGTGTAGTAGAAAAATAATTTAGAACTGGATCATCTGTCCCTTCCTCTTCTTGTCTCCACCCAACTCGAAATGCTTGCAACGCTTCAAAGCAGATTGCTTACGGTACTTGCATTCAGTGCATTCCATACGCAAAACAATCTTTTTGGTAGTTTTAGCCTTCTTCCTGAAGATGGGCTTAGTTTGACCACCGAAGCCTTGTTGTTTCCTGTCATAACGTCTTCTGCCCTGAGCACCTTTGCGTTCCTTTGACTTCTTGTATTGAGTCACTTTGTGCAGCTTGTGACACTTGCACTTTTTGCAAAAAGTGCGACGTTGTTTCGGCACATTGACCATCTTGACGAAATTTAGCTGTCAAAGGCAGTAAAAAAACTTCAGTCTTCTAGAATGAATCATATAAATTTAAAGTTACTTAAATACCATATTTTCGTAGACATGAGTGTGAATAAATCATAAAGTAGAAAGCATAAAGAAAATATATTTTGAAAAATCGTCGCCTGAGAAAATAAATGACATATGTGAAAATATTCACTGTTGAGATTATTGAGAAAAGGGACCATAAATTCTAAATAATAGCGGTAAGAACACAAAAATTCCGTAATCTATTGTGAAATGTGTCTGCAAATAGGTCAGAAATACTGAAGAATATTGCTCTGCTAGATTTTAAATTATAGCCCCTTTTTCTTAATAATCTCAAAAGTAAAAATTTTCACATACGACATTTATTTTCTCAAGCTGCGAAATAATGAAAGAAATACTTTTTAACTTTGGAAATTGATTGAGTTAGCTCAAAATGTTCTCATTTTAATAAAAAAGCAATTATTAGCTGAAATTATTTTCACAAAACATGTTTAGCCCCTTTTCTTTACCCTATTTGTCAAATAATTATTTATTTTAATTTTTTTTTTACATAAATAAAGATCAATTGCCTATAGAAAGCATAAATATGTAATCATTTTCGGTTTTCTATTCTTTTTTTTTTTTTTTTGGAAAAGCGTGGTCTCATATGGGACCGCTGGGCACAACTGAGGTTTTCTCTTTTCAAAAAGGAAAAAATTCTATTATAGCTCATATCAAAGAATCTATGACCCCAAATGAGGTTAAATGTGCAAGCTGCTCCTATTAATTTTTACCCCTTAATATTTCTTCTGAACACAACTACACTCTATCCGCCACCCTTCTAAGGGTCCCCATACAAAAAAACCCAAAATGTATATTATGGTTGATATTAAAAAATCTTTGACCCCTAGAGGAGTCAAATGTATTGGCTGATCCTATTTATTTTTCTTAACATTTCTTCTAAGCACACCTGCACTCTATCTGCTACCCTTCAAAAAACACAAAAAAAAAATAATATATCATTGCTCATATACACACAAAAAAGTGACAAAACTCGATAAATTTTTCGTGACGAGACTCGAAAAATTTTACTCTTGATATTAAATCACCGCCTAAGAATTTTCACTTTAAAAACTATAAAGAAGCTTTTAAAAAGATGTGCAAGCTTTGCAAAAGCTGTGTCAGCTTTTCTCTATTTACTATTGCGATACCATATGGAACTGCTGGGCACAACTGCACATATCATTTTCTGAAAGTCAAAGCCCAGTTGCGCCCACACTCACAGAACTAAACCCATTGCCGCAACCGAAAAATTGCCCTACTAACTTCGTCGATTGTCGGCAATTTTCTAAATGCAATTGCCACAATCGCCAATTTCCCATTTGAGCTAATTGCGTCATTCCGTTGCGAGAACGGAACTGCAGACAAGCTTTTGAGCCATTCGGTTGTGAACAACGAACTGTTTATCGCGCTTACCAGATGTCAGTTATATGAACCGAGTCTTCCCATCGTTTCGACTTAAGAGTGTGAAAAATAAACGATGAAAATAAACATGCTTTGTTGATGCTAATTTTGCAAATTTGCATATTCTTAAGAAGAAATAAATTAGATTTATTTCAACTGCACAAGTTTTATTTATTAAAAATTGAATCACTTCACTTTGAACACTTAACTAACCACTTGCAGCGAGAATACCGACCGAACCATAAACAAAGGCGCGACGAGCAACATAGCGAGTGTAAAAATTTTTGTTTTGTTGTTGTTTTTTATTGTACATTTGCAGTTATTTAAGAAGAAATTAATTTAATAAATACAGACTGCACAAGTTATATATATTTTATATTAGATAAAATATATTTTTTAATTAATTCCTTTACCTAAAAACACTTCAACAACTTGCACCGAGAACACACACTAGAAATCAACCGAATACTGAACAAAAGAGGAACGAGCAACACAGCGAGCGTGAAAAAAGCGACGGTTGTGGTTAAGGTGACCACATGTAAGTTATTTTTATTGACTATTCGTCTGTTGCAATTGACTTTGGTGGCGGTGCAACTGAATATTGAAACATCGTTGCAATTCGGTGGTAACGCAAGAAAAATTCTATTGACAGAATTAACAATGCGGATATTTCAACTACTCCTTTTATCCGTAAATCTGTAATTGTACTGGTCAGTTGTTTTGGATAAATTGAGATTGCTTAGATGGGAGGCAAGTTGAAATGACAAATTCCATTCAGTTCTTGCCACTTAAGCATAAATATTGAATGTTAACCGAATTGTTATTTAGGCATGAAGTTACAAAAATAAAATAAGCATTTACGTCAGCCGAAAGTCGATTATGCTTATATAATTACAGTTAAATAAACAGAGTTTTAATTGAAACAAACACTTTATGAGTACCCCACTTAAAATGTATTTACTATAACCTAACGCCAACAAATTATTTTTGTGAGTGCAGTGGCTCCATATGGTACCGGCTTAGAAAATTATTGAATTGTTTGCGATAAAAAAAAAAGTTCAAAAAGTTTCAAATATTTCTTCTAATTCTAAATACGTATATATCAATGAAATAAAATTTGTGTAAAAATGGAAAAAATATTTTTTCAGTGCCATGTTTGTAAAAACTGCTATTTTCTGCGGTTTTTTTTTAGTGATTTTTATCAAGAGTATGGTAAAAAAGTTATGCAACCTAGAAACACAAAAGTTGCTAGATCTTAAAAAACAATGTGTTAAGAAGTATTAGAAGTCTTTAGTACAATGAAATAACATTTTCCTGATTGAAACCTTAATAAACTTCACGAGCATATTTTTTGGCTCTATATGAAACCGCTGGGACAATTCGGGTTAATAAAAACAGAACAAGCAAAAAATTTTAAATTTATAGTTTCATTATTAAACTTCTTTATTTATCGATTCGATAGTTTTTAATGAAAAATAACTGCTCGTACATTAAAGGGTTAAAATCACTTGAAACATTAAACAAAAAAAAATTTCCCCTACTTTCAGTGACGATGTGTACACTCTGAAAATGTCAGCAATAAATCGTTTAATTTATAATAAATGCATTCGATGATATTGTGCTCAGCTACACCTGCAATTTTTTTATGTATCACACACACTAACACACATTCCCACATGATTCCCGCACTCACTTCAAACTCGCCCATAACTAATTTTCCCCGCATATCTGTGCTCATTTATTTTTCACAAATATTTGAAAAATGCATTCAAATGAAAATTGTGCAGAAATGGGCAAAAAAAAATGGTAGAGGTTGAGAATCCTGAGTGTGAGTTTAGTTTGTAAAAAAAAATGTAAAAAAGTTGCAAGGAACGATTCCAACAATTCCAATGTTCGTTGCACCAATTGTACTAGTATTAGTTGTTATGCATATTCAAATGTGTGAGTGTGTGCGTGTGTGAGTGTGTGCTGTTGTTAGCAAAGCATGCTAGTTCTCTGATTGTCTGTAAAATTGGGTCAAATTGAAGTTTTTTTGCCGTGCATCTATTTTTGTGCTATAATTCATTTATTTTCTGCGTTCTGTAGCATTTATGCAATTACCCTATAACTGGTGTTTTAACTCATACAAGACACAAACATGAAATGAAAATATTGAAAATATAATTATTTCGAGTAGTTTGTATTGTTAAAATCTTAATCTTAAATCCTTAATAATTATTTCGAGTAGTTTGTATTATTAAAATCTTCGAATTTTATATTTAGTAGTTTTATTATATTTTATTTAAATTTTCAAAGACTACAGTCATGTAATTTTTATGCAATAAATATTGTTTATTCTTAAAAATAAATTAACTTCTTTAATGTTAATAATGTCAGCTTACTTGCCAGTTTCCTTATTTTTCTCAAGTTTATTGTCTTATCAATGATTTGAAATCATTTTTGAAAACATCTACAATTGTTCTGAAAAAAAGAGTTTAACCCATTGCCATTATGACCGACCGACTATATATTGTGGAAACGTGTTTTTAATTAAATATGTAAATTTAATAACCTGTCATAAAAAAATTCTTTTGTGCTTTAGTCACGCTTGTCACGTTAAAGCAAATGAAAACTGACCTAATAAATAGAACTGTTGTGATATTCTCAGTAAAAGCTCTAATTTTTTTAATACTTTTGTATTTCATGATACGAGGCTTGTGGCAGAAAAAGATATAGTGATGAATATACATACATGTAAGAAAAAAAAAGAGTTGCAATTATTGGAATGAGTATGAGATGTCTTTTAAGAAAAAATAAATTTCTATGATTTGACTGTTTTAAATTTCTAAGGCCATTGATTTGTCACTGAGATAAGATAAAAAAAAAATTTTATACTGACGTTCTGTATAACTATTACAAATAATTTATAAGAACAAACAATGCATTCGTTTGCTCAGTTTACTAAATAATAAGATTTTAATTGATATTTAAATAACTGTCAAATAATTTTTAAAGCAATCGTTGCTACAGCATTATCGACTTTACCGATTAATCGAAAGTAATACATATGTGCACTACACAAAAACTTCAAGAAAAATACAGAAAGTCTTCAATGTTCATATTATAATTTTTGAAAACACAATAGCAGTTTTTTTCCTGAAACTAAATCTGATATGGATAAATAAAAATTGTTAAACCTGATACAAAAACTAGTTTCACAGCTTGATGGCGCTATGAACATATGCAAATCATTATACGAATCGAATTTGGTTGCTTTACATCTTTGCAATGCGATTGTAAATTTGCAAAATTCAATTGTGAATTTTGAATTGTGAATAGATGGCGTTATAGACATAGGCAAATAGAATTCTCGAAGAGCTGCAATCAAAACATATAGCGAGTTGACTCTCACTCCTGCTTCAAAGCACTCCTCCAATCGGATAAAGGTACATATAAAATGTGTCCCAGAAAAAGCAGACTTTTCTTTTTTTTATAGCAAAAAACCGATGACTTTTACTTAAAACTTTCTTTCAGTTTATTCTTAAAGGAATATGCAAAATAAATCTTTATTTAAGTTGCACTCAAAAAATACACTTAAAACATTTTTTTACTTTTTGATTAAGGTCCTCCATTAAGTTTTTCACTGTCTTTTCGTTGACTTTAGTGTTTACCCGACGCAATTTATGCCGAAATATTTAGACATTTTTCGCAGTTTGTTTGGTATTTTTTAGATTTATTTTCGTTAAAGCCCAATATCTGTCGATTTGCCGAAGCTCAGAGCCATCTGGAGGATTCGTAATTTTTAGTACCACTGTGACATTGCTGGCTTGGTACCAATCCATCGTTCTATGGACGTAGTGAGCTGTTGCTAGGTCTGGACAAAATAGTACTGAACCTTGGTGCTGACGTATTATAGGTAGAACACGCCGCTTTAGACACTTCTGATGCAAATTTCGGGGCTTCATGGTGCGATCTGTCACAAGTTCCTTACTTCGAAGGCCACAAATGGTCTGCTTTTTTGTTGCATTATTGTTGTAAATTTTGAGGATACTCCATCCTCTTGAACCGCAGCATAATATTCATGTTTAGGTAACTGCTTGAAATGCGCTTTGCGGTACGTGATCGTCTATGATCACGAATTCGAGTATGGTCAGTTACTTCCGATACAATTTTCGATGCCTCTTCTTACTTCAGTGTCTTTTTCTTCTGACCTATGGGGTACTTTTTGCACTTAATAATTCCACAGGTTATACAATTTTTTAATCCATTGATCAGTTGATTTTGATGTTTCTGTTGCATCAAGTAACAAGGTGACTGGATTCTTCAAAACCAGCCGCTTAACTTTATTTAGCACATCTTGGTTCGCTGAACTACTGGATAAAGGGGTAGCCTCTTTGTATCGTAGGTGTTTTTCAGGTATTTTCAAATAATTGCTTTCCGCTTCTGTTCTTATTGAGAAGACATCTTTTCACTTGCTCAATAAGTTCACTAATGATTATTATTTTTACTTGGCTCTGGTGACAGGTGTGAAAATTTATCGAAAAGATTATACGCCTGGTTGTTGTTTTTAGGCCTCTTTCTACTAGAAAGAAAAGGGGAATCTAGTGACAGACATTCCAAGTACACTAACATTATGAAGAGAACACTTCTCTAAGCGTTGTAATGGTTACGCTGACAGCAATCCCGGCAATAGAGATGATATTCGGGAAATCCCAATTAAGGATGACAGCACCGAGGTTCTGCTACACAACTGTAGTGAAGTCTTGATTGTTACAGCTTGGCTTCAAAATAATAAAGCCACGCGAGACGATGGCTTACCTACTGAGCTGTTTAACAATGGTGGCAAAGCTCTAGTTAAACACAATTACGAACATCTATGCAGAATATGGCCGGAGAAATGCATTACAAATGATTTGAATCTCAGTGTGCTCTGCCTAATCCCCAAAAAAAGCAATCCCAATTTTTGCGATCAATACCATGAGATAAGCCTTCTTACCCGTAGCCCTACTTTGAGAAAAACTTTTAAATTTCGCGTTAAGGTGTAGATGAGGAATTGAAGATTTTAAATATTTTGAAAAAATTTATAATTGAGATACCACAAGCAACATGATTTCGGTCTATACTTGGCATAAAATAAAAATCATGTAAGCTTGCTTTTATCCCAAAACAAAACGGTTTTGGAAATATATAAAAATTAAAAATATGTGTTTTTCTACACCAACGTAGGACAACGGTTAATATCGCATGCAGGGTTTTTTAGATCTTTTATGGGAAATATTGCAGCCCATCGTGAATTAACTAGTTGGACCTTATCAGTGTGGCTTCAGACCTGGAAAGTATACCATTGACTAGATCTACACGTTACGAAAAATCTTAGAAAAGACTAACAATTAACACCAATAATACTCCAAGGACCAAGGGTCCAAGAAATTGCTGATAATCTACAATGTCTAAACTTGGAATACCTACAAAACTAATGATCTACAAAATGATACTGAGCAACATCAGCATCACACATAAAATCAGGAAGAGCTTTTTTAACAATTTGTTACCAAACGAGATTTCAGACGAGGTGATGCCTTATTGTGCAACTTAACAACCTTATGATGATGAAGATCACCTTAGCTGCTGATCTGATATATAGAAGCATAAGTATCTATAAAAGTGATATGATGCTTGCATATAGTATTGCGTATTGATAGTATTGATATATCGCGGAATATGTGCAGCATTCTCCAGAATAAAAAAAAAGTCAAGTCGAATGGATTCACAGTGAGTGCAAGTGAGACGAAACGTTGGTGCCAAAAAATAAAGAGTGCCAGCATCTTGGAACCTATGATACAATAAGTTGACAATACCTCTTTGGAGGTTGTGAAAAACTTTGTCTATCTGGGGTCCAAAGTAAACTCCACCAACGATGGAAAGCACTCGTTCTACAAAAAAATAAAACTTCAAAAAATAAAAGAGACTTCGAGAGAAGACACTAAGCAAGATATCCGGACGAATCTGCGTCAATGGCAATCCACCTACTCGGTGGAATAATGAATTGTACGAGCTATGAGCCAACAAAGACATATTCAAGCGTACAAAAATAGAGCGATTTTGCTAGCTAGGTCATGTTGAGCAAAAAAAAGATGATGATCCAGTGAATAAACTATTCAATTTAGTACTCAGCGGCGGTCAAACCAGAACGAAAATGACCACATTTCCGTTGGAAAGACCAAGTATTCTGAGAGATAAAATATTCTTGTATTAAGCAAATATTGTGTTTGATTAAAGAAAATTTAAAACTAAGACTCATTTGCTCAAACCAAGCATTAACACTAAAGTTGAGAAAAAATTTTATTATGAGCATTTATTTCTTAAATTGAGTAAAATAAATTATTGCTTGAAATAAGAACAAAGTTCTTGATTCTAGAACCTGGAAGAAGACTTTAATCAAGAAAATATTTTCTGTATTTAAGCAAACGCAGAATTGGATATAAAACATATTATTGAATCAATAACTTCATTAAAAATATTTCAGTATTAAGAAAATTTTTAAAATTAAATCAGGCAAATTGTTCTTATGCTTTTTGCAAAATAGAAAAGAAAACATTGCTTTGAAAATCAAAGTGCAAATAATTCTGTTTTTATTTAACAGAAGTTGTGCGTATAAGTTTATCAAAGTGGATTGACCGCAGAAACCACAGAAAACTACTAAAGATGCTTAGTCTGATTGGAGGTTTGTTTTGCAAAAACTTGTTGTTGTTGCAACCTGTTGCTTATGAGCTTATTTGGCATTAAGGTCAAATATATAATTTTCTTAGAATTAGAAAAGCAATGTATCAAATAAAATAAATTTCTAAAACCAAGCAAATTATTCTACTTTTCAGTAAATTTTTTCTAAAATCAAGCAAATTATTTTAATTTTTAACAAATTGCTTACATGAATCAAGCAAATTTTTCCACTTCAAGCAAATATCAGACTTGAATCTAGACAAAATATTCTAGAGTTTTCAAACGATTCTTGAATTAAAAATTTTTCTCTTTATATCATGTGTTTTAAATTTGCTCAGTTCTAGCAAAATAATGTTTGAAGTGAGAAATTTACGCTTGAGTCGTAACTGATATTTGTTTGATTCAAGCATAGAAAGCTTGATTTTTTCTCTCCTTGTAAAGGATAACCTGGAAAAATTTGGAATTTCTAACTGGCGCCAGGAAGGGAAGAACGGGAAGAAGGGAGGAAGGGAAGAACGGAAAGAACAGTAAATAATAAAATCTGTCGCTTTAGTCTGCCAGTTTTTACGTTAAGCAAATCAAGAACGTAAGAAGCTTCGTTTAAAAATAACCGACTGTTAAGTAAAGTTTTGTGTTATTACATTGTTATTAGGGCTATTCCCGATTACGGGCAAATAGCGTGGCATCGTGGCATTTGCAAAATATGATGGCAAATATTTTCAACACAACAACAAAATGTACAGATTTGCATGTGCCCGACTGTGTCAAATTTGCAACACTAAAATCGCATTGCATACAGTCGAGCGTGGGCAAAACTTATTTGCCAATCAATCAGCTGTCACATTTTAACCAAACGCCGCTAATAAAACAAAATTAACATACTCTGATATGGAACTCACTTTGATAAATAATACACTTTGATAAATAAAAATCAAAAACACCACAAATACTGTTCGTGTTGTTTTTTTTTTTCCTCCAAAACAGCTGTGAGTTTTGTTTGCAACAGTGTTCTAAAAAGTGTGCTCACAATTGATGGCAAATATTTGGTAGGGCATACATTTGCAAAGCTATTTGCCCGTAACTGGGAATAGCCCTATTGTATTAAATTTTTGATTTTTAAAAGTATACTGAGAGGTAAAATATTCTTGTATTAAGCAAATATTGTGTTTAATTAAAGAAAATTTAAAACTAAGCCTCATTTGCTCAAACAAAGCATTAACACTAAAATTGAGAAAAAATTTTATAATGACCATTTATTTTTAAAATTGAGTAAAATAAATTATTGCTTGAAATAAGAACAAAGTACTTGATTTTAATGGAAAAATTTGTGCTCTCAAGGCATAACAGCAAATCTCAGATCTTACCACTTCTTAGGTTAACATTTTAAAAATAACAATCGATACGTAAAATAAAGTTTATTAAACATTTTAGTTATTAGTTTGACTACAACTTTTCAAATTGTTATCTATATAAATAAAAATCAAATGTCGTTCGTTGGTAATTGCATCAGTTGAGAACGGCTGAACCGATTTGGATAATTTTTTTTTAAATGTTCGTAATAGTCCAACTTAGGTTTTTACGGAAAGAAAAATTGACCACGCCCACTTTGCGCCCACTTTTTTTGATTTATCTAAAATCGGAAAACGGCTGGACCGATTTGGATAATTTTTTTTTCAAATGTTCGTAGTAATCCAATTTAAGTGTTTACTGAAAGAAAAATTGACCACGCCCACTTTTGCGCCCACTGTTTTGATATCTATATATATAAAATTAAGTGGCAAAACTTCCTGTTCGCATACTCCTCCTAGACGGCTTGCCCGATTTCAATGAAATTTTCAGGGGTGATTGGGGTCTGTGTGGAGGGTGCACATAAGAAATTGCATGTGTGTATCTTTGCAGGTTTTGTACCACACCCCCTTTTATCGCCCACAAATCAATAAAAATGCTGCATTTAAGACGGTTTTGGTCGTATGAAATTAAAATTTGGTAAATAAGTTCGTATGATAACTATAATTAACTTTGAAAAAATGGGCGTGGTCACAATTCATCTACGCCTACTTTAAAGAAAATATCAAAATACTTCGAAACCATTGGTCCGATTGAGCTCAAATTTTGTAAGTACGCTTTGCTTTGAGTACGAGATGGTTTAAGGGGCAATGCCACACCCCCTTTTACCTCCCACATATAAATAAAAAATTGTTGTTATCGAATAGCTTTAGTTAGAGTTATGGGTCGCACAGCTTAGAAATTCGGTATTCGACCACAATTTAGACGTACCGTTTCTGTGATGAAATTTTATGGGAGTGGACAAGGGGGAGGGGCACCTCCGATACAACCCAAATTTGTGATATCGAATAGCTTTGAAGTTATAGGAATTCATCTTTGGAATTCAGTTTATGACCTCAATTTACACATGCAGTTTCAATGGTTTTATTTTATGGGCGTTGGACAGGGAGGCGTGACATCTCCCTTACAACCCAAATTTGCGATATCGTATTGCTTTGAAGTTATAGGTTGACAGCGTAAGAATTCGGTATTCGACCTAAATTTATACATGCAATTTCAATACTTACATTTTGTCGTCGTAGGGCAAAGGGGAGTGGCACTTCCCATACAACCCAACTTTGTGCTATCAAATAGTTTTAGAGTTATAAGTCGTACAACTCCAATATTCAGTATTCGACCTCAATATACACATGCAGTTTCATTGATTCAATCTATGTTCATTGGTAAGAGGGGCGTGGCACCTCCCATTTAACGTAAATTTGCGATATTGAATATCAGCGTCAGAATTCAGTATTCGGCCCCAATTTATACATGCAGTTTCATTAATTACATTTTATGGGCGTACGACAATGGGGCGTGAACCTCCTTTTTAACCCAAATTAGAGATATTAAATAGCATTGGGGTTATAGGTCTCACAGCTTTGGAATTCAGTATTGGACCTCAATGTACACATGCAGTTTCATTGATTACATTTTATGAGCGTTGATCAAGGGGGAGTGGCACCTCCCATACAACGAAAATTTGTGATATCGAATAGCTTTGTAGTTCAAGGTCGCACAGCGTCGGAACTCAGTATTCGACCAAAATTTACGCTTGCAGATTTACTAATAAAATTTTTTAGAGTTTGTCGGGGGGGCGTGACACCTCCAATTTAACCCAAATTTGCGATATCGAATAGATTTGGAGTTATAGGTAACTCAGCCTCAAAATTCAGTATTCGACCTCAATGTACTCATGCAGTTTCATTGCTAAAATTTTATGGGCGTAGGGAAAAGGAGAGTGGCACCTCCCATACAATCAAAATTTGTGCTATCGAATAGTTTTGGAGTTATATGTCGCACAGTTTTGGAATTCGGTATTCGACCTCCATGTAGACATCTAGTTTAATTGATTACATTCTATTAGCGGTGATGAAGAGAGAGTGGCACTTCCTATACAACCCAAATTTGTTATATCGAATAGCTTTGTGGATATAGGTCGCACAGTCTCAGAATTCAGTATTTGACCTCATTTTATGGGCGTTTGAATAGGGAGAGTGGCAGCAACGCGCCGGGTTTCAGCTAGTAAATTTAATAAATATTTCAAAAAGAAAATATTTTGTATTGCTTTTATAGGTTTCAACTGCTACTGTAAATGACAGTTTGATGCTGTATTAATTATGACAAGAAATAAGTCAATTACTGCCTTCAATCGATTACATACTTATTGTAATACCCTCGCATATCTTTTATAAGTTGTTCGCTTTTGTCTGCCACCCTTATTAAAAAAATTATGCTTTTATTTGCATTTTTATTTAAAATAAGATAAAAACGAAATAAAAATTTTTTTTATATATATTAATTAAAGTTTTCGCGGAAGTGTGTAATACAAGCAATTAAAAGCGTTTTAATAATTAATTAAACTGAGTATTATACCAAGCATTTAATTGATGCCAGTTTTTATTTTTTGTGCACGTTAAATATTTAAACAGAACTTAAAGCAATTTGCAAAGAGTACATAATGTGATGAACAGGCAAGTTTATCAACCAGAACACATGTTTTGTATATAATTTAAGGGAAAAAAACAACAAAAGTATGCTGTTTATACAAATACTTCTTTGCATAGTTATGCAATAGTGACTTCCGGCTTAAAACAAAATGGCGGAAGAACAATAAATTCCACTCAATTGATGCAGCCATTTAAGCGGATGCAGTACAACGTTAGCATAACTACAGAAGAAGAAGAATAACGCTGCTCGCAATATGTAAAATATTAAATTAACATAAATTTGTCGTTTATAATTTTTTTATGAGAGAAAAAAAAAACCAAATTTTTATTTGTGGCTATTTGTATTTGTGTGTTTAAAATATAAACATAGAGAAGATTTACACATCTTAGACGCCAGCATAATCGCATTGCTGCACAGTGCATCTAATATGTATAAAAATATAATAAATTTAGTATCTATTTAGTAGCAATAATAGTAGTTTTCAAATATTAAAAAGTATGCAAACTGAAAACCAATATTAAGGAAGTTAAGAACAAAATATATAAATACTTAAAATGTATATGTTAAGGAGAATACACAAGATTTTTAAAATTTAACTATTTTAATAAAAAAATCAGACATTTTCGACTTTCTAGGTTAGAAAAGATAATGAAAAAATTGAAAGCAAAAGCAAAAGAATAAGTCTGCAGAAAAACTACAAATTATATTCTTTTCCGGAAATCGACCAATAAAACACCTAATATTTTTTATTGATCCCAATTTATTGTATCGCCTTCAAAATAGACCCCTTCCGAAATACAACAATGCTAAGGAATAATTTAATTATCGAGACATTGCTTACGAATTTTTCGGAATCAACTTTAGTTCTCGCCACTATTAGTGATAATTTAAGTTTGAAAAAAGAAAAAGGCTGTAAAATTCACAAGTTTTCTTTCCTAAAATTTGGCCTTTTTGAACGACCAAACCTTGCATAACCGTGTACACATCAGCTCGTCAATAAAAGAAAGCAGTCAAAATCACCTAGACTTTTGATCGACTTTGAAGTGGTTTTTCCAGGTTCGGCTCAGTTAAAACACGCCATTCTGGTTGACTGGTATGCATATCAAACTCGAAAACCCATGTCCCATCACCATTTACAATGCGTTTTATGAATGTGTTTTCGCAAATCTCGATATAAACAAAGCCTTTGGTCATGATGGTATCCCGCCAATTATGCTTAAAATCTGTGTTTCAACATCTCCTACATAACAGGAGTAGTTCCATATTGTTATAAGGTCGCAAATGTTCAGCCAGTATCCAATAAATTTTATGAACTATCTGGAGCACAACCAGTGATCGTCAATATGGTTCCGTAGGGCCTGCTCTACTAGTAATCTTATGGCGTATCTAACCGAGAAATGGATCCAATGCGTTCACTTTTTCTGAAAGAGCAGGGTTGTTGCTCTGGATATTTCAAAGGCACTTGACCCACTGTGTCATAAAACGCTCGTGTCAATAGACTTATTTCATATGGTGTTGGTGGTAACTTTTCTGGATGGATCATGTGTTTCCTCAAGGACAGAACGATCGTGTCGTAGTTGACAGTATTACGTCCGAGTAGTACGCCATCAACGCAGGAGTATTGCAAGGTTCAATTCTATCGCCAACCTTGTTTCTGGTTCTTATAAACGACCTTCTGAGGTTGACACACAGAACAATCCATTCATTTTAGGACGACAAAAGAATTTGTTATTAAAAAAATGCCCAAGCTCTATGCAGATTGAGAGAAAGAAACAAAATATGAATGACACACTACGTAAGGATCTACAAAAATCTACGAGTGGGTGGTCTTTCTAATAGTGTAGAGTTCAATGCAAGTAAGACCCAGTGCTGTCGAAACACACAAGCGGATTGATGGCCCCCCTTATCTTCATTCATTATGAATGGTTTGGATTTTGTGGAATCAGCCATTCTTGACGTTCTGGGCATATTAATGCGTATAGGCTTGTAGTCAATTATCCAAAATTTAGGTTTGGATCCAATCACGTTCTTCTTAAAATCGTAGATTTGATGAGGAATTCAAGAGCATTTGACCATTTCCAATTTCTGAGATGTATTCATCAAAGATCATTGGCCAACCCACTTACTCAAGTCGTTTTTGTAGAAACTGTTTTTGCTAGCAGAAGCGGATTTAGATAGATAATTTTGCAGTTTCAAGCTCGGAAGAAGGTGCAAACAACTCATTTTCTCCTCGAATTGTCACTCAATTTTTTTTCTTGACTTTTAAGCAAATTGATTAGAAAAAAAACATAGACCTTATAATTTGCTGTAACTTAATATAAACATACCAGCAAAAAACTTTCTTATATTTCCATCCATTAAAAGAATGTAAATAAAAAAATGCACAAATAAATCCAATCAGAAATTTCAATGCAAACAGCTGATTTTGTTTCGTTAGTTATGACAACGAATGTTAGTGTTGGTCTATCGACTAACGAATTTTGCAGCTCAGATTGCAATATACATATATGTCAGAGTTACCAATCAATTTCAATTAAAGCTATTCATAAACGTTTTTTACCAAATAATAAATGTGTCAGACCTAAGTTTGCAATAAAAAATAAAATGAGCATTAATAAATATTAAAAACTTCAATACTATTTTTATTATAAGAAATACTGTTTTTCTAACAAAAAAAATTGTTTTTCTCAACTTTTTTGGAAATTACCATTAAGTATTAAATGTGCTCAGATCAAGTTCGAATATAAATTTCATGCGACTACGAGACGTTGAAGACGGATTTGAGGGTCTTGGGACCTTCAATTCTACTACGGTTCTTAATACCAGGAGACAAATGTTCCCCAGCATAAAACGCCATATCTACCCCGAAGTCAACATTTGATTTTTTTATCTTTTTCTAATTTTAAGCTAAGGCATTTTTATTCACCAAAGTAATATTATTACTTATTATGATTTGGTTTTTAGTAATAAAAAACTTAGAACACAATTAACTTACGTATAATAATCGAAAAAATGCATTATGCTTAGACATTAATTGTAACAAGTTCAATGTCGTTTTCTGCTTTATTCTGTATAATGAAAATGCACACCAACGACAAGCAAGACACGAGAAGCAATAGAATTTCGTATAGAAAATTTATTGCTTCTCGTGTCTTGCTTGCCGTTAGTGTGCTGCTTCGTGATACAGATTAATGCAGTTAGATAATGCTTTCGATTTTCATGCATTTCACATATTGTATTTTAGACTGAATCCGAGGGCGCTATTATGCACGCAATGGAGCCATCTAGTAGCACATTCCGATAAACTGAGGCAAATAACGGGCGCTTTTTTAACGTAAAGAAATTTTTAAATAAAACTAATCAACTAGTTATAAATTTAAAAAAATTGTAAAATCTTTCAAGACTTTTTATTTAGTTTGTTCTTAGATAACATCTTCTTCCTACAATAAGACCTTCAAAAACATTCGAAAAAAAGCAATTTTTAAAAATGTATCGCTTTCGTAATTGATTACTTTGTAATCACCTTAAAACGTAGTAGATTTACTAAAAAAAAACGACTGGGTAACCCTGCAGCTATAATAAACAAAACCACACATGAAGACTGCATTTGATTAATTGCTGTGGTGTCGCTGCTAACTTTGTTGTTGTTGTAGTTTCGAATGTATAAAATTGCCCTGGCTTGCACTATTCAGGCATTCCTGTGAATTGTTGTAAATGCAGACAACACAGAAACACACTCAGGCACACTTGCGTACAAATAAAATTTATTCAAATTCCAGAAACAAACACCAGCAGCCGCACAACAGAGGTAGTATAACAAACAGATATAAAAGAGTAAAAAAATCCTTTTTCAAAAAGTAGTAAAAAGTAGCAACATAACATAAAAAGTGAAAAAGCAGCAAAATAGCACAACAAAAACATGAATAACAAGCAGACAGAAAGACAAAAAAAAAGAAAACTATAAACGGCATATAAAACAGAAAAAAATGCTAACATAAAAATATGAAAAACAGCCAAACTCTGCCAACCACACAATTGATAAAATATATGTAAGCAATTTATGCATCTGTGTACGTGTAACCCTGCCACGTAGTATCAGTGTTCATGCATATATTTGCTAGTTTTTTTTACAGGACATACACATGAGCAATATACTATGTACCATCCCAGTAGAAAAGTGGATCATCCTATGAGCGATCCGGGAGTGATCCCTGAGGAGCAGTGGAGTGCTCCCTACTGATCCAAGCTAGTGTTCTCTTTAAACATTGCATGTCCTAGGAAAGGTAGCGCTCCCTTTAACATCCCAGAGGAGCTCAAAAGAAGCGATCAATAAATGATCCAAATGGATCAGCAAAGGAACATTCAAAATATTTTTTTTTTATTTAAAAAAAGTTCAAAGAACCAACATGCGATTTATACAAACAAGGTTTGGTCTTTGACGAAAGAGGAAAGGGATAGATTAGTTAGAGGAATTGATTGGAACCATACGTGAATTATTGATTAGGCGAAACAAAAGTGAAAGACAATGCTTTCAATTGCTTCTAACCGAGGCTAGTGTGTGTTATGCCTTAACCTCGGCAAGCATTTCCAGCCCTTAGTTGTTCCTGTCATTTAATTCCACATTTTCTACAATTTAGTTGTGGATTTTTAGTTCCCATAATTTTTAAATGCATGAAAGAACAAAGAAAGTGAAAAGAACCATGCCCTAACCAGGATTCGAACCAGGGTTTCTCTGGGTTGATAGTCTAGCGTACTCTCCACTAGACTACAAATGTCGATTTTTCACAGATAATAATGATCGATATTCTTACAAAGCACATGCCTCACTTTATGTTCTTTTTTTTTCATTGATTGCTCGCGTATTGATCTTATAAAACAGTAAAGGAGCACAAATGCACAAGTGCTCACTTTTTGATCCAATAAAATAGCAAAAGAGCTTTCTCTTGTTGCTCCTCATGGGAGCGATCGCATATTTTTTTACTGGGATTGCATAAAAAAGACTCCACACAACTATTCTGCCAGCATAAAAGAAGAAGAAGAAGCGTTCAATATTTTTGATGTGATTCTTTTACAAATAAAACCCATAAAATGCGACAACAACAACAGCTACGCCAGCAAAAAGTTGTTTATAGTCATGGTTTAGGCTTCCATTTTAGCCAATAACTCAGAGGAAGAGCATTTTTCGACTGTGCGAGGAGCAACGCATCACATCACAAAGAAAAAAAAAAAACATAAAAAAAAGATATAAAAGATAAAAATGTGAAAATTTATCAAAAACATTCTTTAGTACTCGATGTCAGAGCTGCGAATAACTTAATCCAGTTCAAACCGTCAAAATAAATCACTGTGAAGTTATCATTTCGATAGCAATTGCCTTTTACAATTTGAATAACTTTTATATGTATTAACTTTATTATTTTTATGGTTGTTTTCTTTGAAAATAGAACAAATATTAAGGGGACTTAAAATGAAAAAAATTTTTTTAATACGAAACGATAAAAAAATCGAATTTTTTTTTTTAATTAAATACATATAGCGATACGAGTCATATAGTAAAAATAACAATAACAATATTATATTCACTGTTTTTTCTGTCGCACAGTGGAGTAGTGTAATGAAAGAAAAACAAGGTTTGCATTTTTGAAAAAATTTAACGAATTTCAATATATACACGGAGAGAAATATTTTTCTTATATTAGCAAATATTAGGCTTGACTTAAAAAAATATTAAATTAAGCCTCATTTGCTGAAATCAAGCATTGAAAACTAAAATTAAGAAAAAAAAAATTATGAGTTTGAGTAAAATAAATTATTGCTTTAAACAAGCAGTAAATGCTTGATTCGAGAACCTTAAACAAGACTTAAATCAAGAAAATATTTAGAAACCAGTCACTTTTTTAACTTTTGCTTTTTGAAAGATAGTAAAAAAAAAATTATTGTTTTAATTTAACAGAAGAAGTGCGTATAAGTTTAACAAAGTGGATTGACTGCAGAAACTACAGAAGACTACTACAGAGTTGATGTAGTGATCAACGGAACAGTTTTTCTAGTCGGCTTGGTGGTTTGTTCTGTAAAACTTGCTGTTGTTGCAACCTGTTGCTTAATGAACTTATTTGGCACTAGGCACATTTACAATTTTAAAAAAATAAAATTTTTATAGTCAATGGATAAATAATTTATCAAAAATAATATATCAATGAAAATAATTTTTTTAAATCAAGAGTTTAGTAATCTGTTCTCTTGAAACAAGCAACTTTTTCTCAATTCAAGGAATATGAATTTCTCAAATTAAGCAAATTATTCCAATTTTCAGCAAATTTTCCTCACTTCAAGCAAATATCTAACTTGAATTTAAAAAAATATTCTAGAGTTTAAAGCAGGCTAACCAGTCTAGCGCTCAAAAATTAAAGGTATTTTTAGGATTTTTCTGAAAGGTTAAAATATTGAACAACGATATTTAAACTTTTCCGATATATTGTCATACCATCATCATAAAAAATTTATGTTTTTAATTTAAAAACTTGTTGATCATGTTCAAAATGGCGCTCAATAAGACGCCCATCAAAGAAAAGGCGCCGAAAAAAATAAAAACCAATAATACTATTAATTATTATGAGTTCAGGCTATGGCTGGAACTAGAAAGAAAAGAAAATGTTGAAAATTGACAGAATGATGCGCTTTTTAAATTTAAGTTCTAAGACAGCCTGTTTTTTTACCGGTTATTAAGTGTAAAATATACAATGTTTTTAAAATCAAACTTTGATTCAAGTTCCAGTGATTGCCACTGATGTTGTGAATAGCATAATTTCAGATTCGGTTGAATAGCTTTTGTTTTTCTACAACACTATGCTGAAAAAAGTAGTTTTGAGATAAATGAGTATAAAGAGAAAATATGAAGACGAAACACTGTGACTCGATACCTACTAAACCAGCTGTAGAAGCGGAAATAACGTCAGTATCCTTAAAAAAATGTAACAGTATATTCTCGAAAGACTATACTTTTGAAAGAAAACGCTTTTATTAAAATTCTAGGCCACCGTAATTTTTTCTTAAGAACATGTGTTTTAAATTTGCTAATTTTATCAAAATAATGCTTGAATTGAAAAATTTACGCTTGAGTGTAAACTCATAGCGTGTTTGCTTGATTGAAACTTAGAATGCTTGATTAAAGCAAAGAACGCTTGATTTTTTTTCTCCGTGTAATACTTATATTAAGAAAAATCAAACAGAATGAGTTAGACTTTCTGTTACTTTTTTTTTTATTTTTGATTTTGAGCGTGTACATACATATTTTTTAACCAAAAAATCCCCATTGAAAAATCTGGTTGCGGGCTTGACTGTGGTCATAGTTGTTTTGTTATCATCATGTTCATATAAAAAGAAGTTCAGCCTTCATTCGATATGTATGTTTTTTGTGTAACTTCTTTCATTGAGCCTATAAATTGACATTCAAACTGACTGCTACTGATTCTGTCAGTTTTTTTCTGTCACTTTAATTCCATTACTTTTTCATATGTTGTGTTTGTCCAGAATTAACAGAAATATACAGGCATCAGGAATATGTAATTTTGCATTTTGATGTCCTTAAATATTTGTGATATATACAATGATTAATTTAATTTGATTGAAAATACGTTTTGTTTTTTGTTTTAAGTTTAGCTGAATCGAAGCAAATGAGTATATATATTGTCATTGACAATATTTATATAAGAAAATCTTAAAACTTACCCAATAAACAAACGAAGAATGATTCGTAAACGAGCTAGCTAACGAATCCGAGATCTCGGACACGCAATCTCGGACTCGTAAACGAGCTCGAAACGAACACGAGATCTCGGATCCATAAACATTTCCAAGTCACTTTTCCTAAGAAAAACTTGAAAATTTTTTCATATAAAATCAATGAATTATTTTATTTTAATAAAAATTTTGTTTTCATTTTTATCTGCAAAAAATACGTTAATACAAATAAAAAAAATTTTAAAAATTGTTTTCATATAATTTTGTATAAATGCAAGATCTCGTATTCGTTTCGAGCTCGTTTACAAGTCTGACTTTTTTAAATGAAAATATTTAATTTTAACTATTTTTTAACTATTTTTTCGTTGTTAGCTGCTAAAAATATGTTAATTAAAATAAAAAATTCTCAACTTTTATGTGAAAAAATTCGAAGTTTTTTCATATCATTTTCTATGAAGAAATTTATATGAAAAAATTCTAAGTCTTTTACATAATTTTGTATGGATCCGAGAAATCGTGTTTGTTTCGAGTTCGTTTACGAGTCCGAGATCTCGTGTTTGTTTCGAATTCATAGCAAAGCAAATTTTTTGACATGAAAATATCTTATTTTAATAAAAAACTATTCTTTCATTTAACTTTGTTAATTTAAAAAAAAAAAAAAAAAATTTCGTAATTTGTATATGAAAAAATTTTAAGTGTTCCCAATAAACCACAGAGTGGACTCAGATTCGTTTCGAATTCGTTACGGAGCCGAGAACTCGGATCCGAGTTTTCGCTTCCGACTCGAATTCGATATGAAGTCAAGAATATTAAAGAAGCGAATATTTTATTTTCTGAATGAAATCTCCCCGGGAGTTGGAAAAGGGAGTTTCCGTTTTTAAGATAGCAAAGAAAGACATCACATTTTTACATTTATGAATATTGACGGTTAATGACCGTCTTAATTTGCATTAAAAATTTCCAAAAAGTTTTCCAACTTTATCTTAAAAACGGAAACTGTTTTTTCAAACTCCCGGGAAGTTTTTATTCAGAATTGGGCAGATATTTTCCTAACTTATTATTTTTAAATTTAATTTTAAACAAAATGTATAGAATTTGTTTTTCGTTTTGTAATTTTAATTTTATGTTTTGTCCAAAAAAATTTTTAGAAGCTAAAATGAACTGATAATTCAAAATTTTTAAAAATAAATATATAAATAGAAATAAACGTCCTGAAAATTTATTAAAACGATCCGATTATTTCAAAACTCTCGTTTCGAAAACGATTCGACTGTTCCAAAAATCTCGTTTCGAAAACGATTCGATAATTCTAAAAATCTCGTTTCGAAAAGTATTCGATTATTCAAAAAATCTCGTTTCGAAAACAATGTGTGAATTTCTTCCGCTCGCTCGGCATTCACACAATGTGTGAATTTCTTGAACTAAATACACGAGATCTCGGTTTCACCTCGAATTTGAAACGAATCCGTTTGGTTTATTGGGGTTTCACATAATTTTGTATGGATCCGTGATTTCGTGTTCGTTTCAGGATCGTTGACGAGTCCAAGATTTCGTATTCTTTTTTTATTTCCTTGTAAAAATTTTTTTAAAAACATTTTAAAAAATTAATAAAAAAACAACAGTTTGGACTTTCGTAAAAAATTTTGTGTTTAAAAAACCTACATTTTAGAACAGCACAACAAAAAAATTTTTTTCCCCGGTTGGGGTTTGAACCGACGACCATAAGCTACCTTTCAATCTTAATATAGCAAATTAAGCGACGATTACTTAACAACTGCGATGGTCGAATGGATAATCTCATGGACTAACAATCACGCGGCCGAGGTTCAAATCTCCAGATGGTGGTCATTTTTCAAATTAATTTAGTGTTAAAATAATAATGTTTGCAGTTTTTCACCAGTATAAAAATCATTATTCTCATAAGATGCTGTTTAGAATCTAAAAAAATTGGGTTTTTGGGAAAAAAGTTGTTGTTTTAGGCAGTTTTTCGTATGTTTTAGGCAGTTCGAGAAGGAGTCGATATTTTTAATTAACGAATCGTTCTCGAATCGTATTTTCGGACTCGTTAACGAATCGTATTCTCGTACTCGTTAATGAATCCGTTTCTCGGACTCGTTAATGAATCGTTTTCTCGGACTAATTAACGAATGGTGATTTTCTCCCGTTCGCGTATTTGAAGACGATAATCGTCAGCGATTAAAATGACCGAAAATGCGGTTTTGTTTAGAATTCGTTTGGCTTATTGGGTACCTACTATTTTAAGTAGCTTGGAATTATAAAATTCGATTTCATAATCTGAGCTTTTCGTTTGGTACTTTATTTTATAAAGTAAATTTTTTGAAGTTTGCTACTTATTTCCAACCTTTTTGGTGTGCAGAAAAAATTTTTACATACTTGACATTAAGTTGCTAATATTAAAACAAATCGATAAGGATCTCTCTTGCCGAATTGACAGTGCGAAAATCAAGTATATTATAACGATTCACTTTTCTTATAGAAACAATTTTATTTTCAGGGTTCCACTGAAGTGGAATTGGAACATGGGACAAGTTGATTGATTTGGAACGACCGAATTAAATTTACAGAAACAGTGTAGGTGAGAGTGACGTCAAGTTAGTTATATGAGTCGGTAACTGCGATTCTTATAAGTTACAGAAACGAGCTACAGACCTGATATGACGCATTTTTATTTATCGATCTTATTTTGTTGTGCTTTCTTTATTTTGTGAGGATTAAAAAATAAAAAGAAAACAATAAAATAAACAGGTGGATCATTATGAATGCGCTAAACACTACAAAATCTGAATGCAAAATGAAACGTCAACACACATACGACACATCCAACCAATTTCCTTGAACGTACTAATATAACGCTGAAGCATTTTCTTTCCTCTGGGTCACGTTTAACTCTTCAACTCCGGCAAACTTCGTGCACATGTTTGTTTCAAAGACACACCAAAACAAAAAGACTACGCATAAGTGTGTGTGTGTGTAAACATGAATTTGTGTATTTCCATCTAATTTAATACAAGAACAAATTTATGTTTATATATTATATAGCCTCGATGCAGTTGAATTCATAAATTCTCAAGCACGCAACAGAGGCATGCAAGTTTGTGTTTATTTGCCAGGACTGTATGAATGTGTGTGTATGCCTTTGCATAAATTTATAAGCAATAAATAATACAGTGTTGAAATTCATCAATTTATAATATTGGCTTTATTAATGTTGATTTTGTTGTTGCTGTTGTTATGCTGGCTTGTGATGCCCGGCTGTTACGCAGAAAAAGTGAAATGAGCTGTATAATAAGTTGTCAACTCTGTGCTTTAATGCACACACAATATAATGATATTTATAATGTGTCATACTAATACGAGTGCTAAGCATGTCTTTTATAACATTTAGTTAACTCTTGAAGTATATTATATTATAAGATTTATGTGGGGCTTTTATATTAATGACCTTATTTTGTGTATATTTGGGGTTTTTTCTGGCATAAGAAAATTTCAGTGAGGGAAAAGAGATCACCGGACAAAAAACCCCAATTGAGGTGATTGTGTGAATTTTACAAAATAAGGCCAAAAAATTAGCTAGATTTGCACTTCAGTACAGCCTTTTGAAACGTAGTCCTACGTTGCACAGTGGATCGATCGTTTAGTCTAATCTAGATGGTCAAAACCATTTTGTGACGATTTTATCTTATGAGGTCAAAACTTCGATAAGATTATAAACAGAAAAGAGCTGCTCGGTGAGATTAAATACGTACTTATATACAAAAAGAACGCAGTACTTCAAATACGCAGTACTTTCGCTATCAGCTTTTATCTTTGGGATGGCATAGAATTTATCACTGTTAGAGCAAAAACTTTTATGTTAAATCAAAAGCAAAAGTTGTTGATTAGTCAAACACTCCTGCTCTGTTGTCGCAAATATGTACCGTTGCATGGAACGAAATGATCAATAAAAGTCATTGGCACAGTGCATTAAACTATTATTTAATTGTCTGGAAAAAAAAGTGCGGCGCGTTGAAGTTGGAAATATTTATCAGAGCTGCAAACAGTTTATGCCGGTGTTCCCCAAGATTCTATTTTACCGATTTTTGCAATTGTGCAATAATCTGAGCTCTATGATTGAACCAATTGCAGTTTATAATTACATTTGCGATAAGTTTTTGTTTTCAATTTCTTTATATATACCGTTAAATAAATCGGTTTTAAAGAACAAACCACCTTGGTTCAATGAACAACTTTCAAATCTAAAAAAAGTTAAAAATAAAACATTTAAAAAGTTCCAACAAACAAATAGCAATTTTGATTGTTTACATTTCATTAAACTTAGAAATTAATTTAACCAATACATTTTATGTTCTGGCTTTACTAAAATGCGAAGCGTAAAGCCATTTGGCTTTAGAGCAAGCATAAAAAAGGTTTGAAAAAGTCACGTCAAATAATACATACAGTGGTGGCCATAACATATACAACTAGAGTTCATGCTATCGAAAAATCTCCCAAACACAAATATCTTAGAAGTATTACGATAAGTACTAAGATATCAATGAATATCATTGTTTATTGATATTAAAAAATTAGTTTTATTACACATTTATTTATATTTAAATAAAAAAGAAAACAATATTATTTTATATTCTCAAATTCCATTGGCCAAAACAAATGCAACAAAAAATTGCAAGTAACATTTTATTTCATTAGTTCAATATTTAGTTGCGAAACCTTTATTTTCAATGACGCATTGACATCTACGAGGCATTGATGCTATTAAATTGTTGATAACGGTCATAGGAATAGTCTTCCAAGCTTGTTCGAGACTTTTGAAGAGATCGGCTGAGTTCTTACAATTTTCCCTCTTAATCCTTTGGTTAACGATCTCCCAAAGGTTCTCTAAAGGGTTTAGATCTGGTGATTGGGGTGGCCATTCCATTACAGTAATTTTATTTTCTGAAAAACACGATTTAACAGTTCGTGACGTATGCTTCGGGTCGTTGTCTTGTTGGAAAGTCCAACGAAGAGGCATAACGTCTTCAGCGTACGGAAGCATAACCCTTTCCAAGATATTTTTGTAGACATATTGGTCCATAATACCATTAATTTTATGCAGACCACACCCAGCGGCAGAAAAGCATCACCACACCATTGCACTCCCTCCTCCGTGCTTAACCGTTTTCTTGCAGTACCGTGATTGAAGCCGTTTATTAATTGGTCTTCTTACATAACACATGCCATCGCTACCAATAATGTTAAATTTAGACTCGTCGCTAAATAAAACTGTCTTCTACTTTTCTGCCTACCAATTTAAATGCTGCTTAGCAAACTTCAGTCGCTTCAATCGGTTGCGCTTAGAAATAAGTGGTTTCTTGGCAGGGCGGCGTGCCCGCAAGGAGGCATCTACAAGGCGTCTGCGTACACTTCTAGCAGCAATTGGCAATTGAAGATCTTTAACAATTTTTGACGAGCTTAAAGAAGGTTCCTTTTTACGTACCGGATAATGGTATTGTCTGTGCGCTCACTTGTTTGACGCGGTCTTCCTCCTCGATGGACTACCGAAATGTTGCTTGAAAACGAGAAATTATGTGGGAAATCGAG
Source organism: Dichetophora obliterata (assembly GCA_963920525.1). NCBI lineage: Eukaryota > Metazoa > Arthropoda > Insecta > Diptera > Sciomyzidae > Dichetophora > Dichetophora obliterata. The sequence continues at coordinate 88,149,440 of OY986437.1, forward strand.
CTTTTATGCACATTATAATTAATTGAAATGTCTTTTTGAGGTATTCCATTGGAAAAATCGCCTATAGTTCGTTTTCGAAGCTCAATACCGAATTTATCACGAGCCATTTTGATATAAATTATTATTTGAGAAAATAAAACGCGATGCTGTTACACGAAAGATTTTTCAACTCTGTGCAAGCTGAATTTCATCACAATGCAGAAACAACCTGAAAAATAACGGCAAAGATCCCGTTATTTTAAGAACTTAGTGATGTTGCATATGTTTTGGCCAAGCAAATTTTAAGGTTTTCGAAGCAAGTGTCGATTGTAGCGAAATAAAACAAAAATATCGATTATTTTTATGTGATACCTTATTGCTTAAGCCCACAGATAAGTAAAACTACATTTTTAGTATGTGGTTAAAATAAGTTACCAAGCTGCAAAGACTTTTTAATCCGATATGTTTCAGTTGCATATGTTTTGGCCACCACTATAGCAATCATGCAATTTGTTTGCAAAATTTTTTCAGGAAGCTTATGAAAAGTATAATTATCCAGCTATTACTGACTTTTTGAATTTTGAAACAGAGACATTTCATTATATCGAACATTTTGTAGTTTCAGAAGATGATGTTTCCGCTGCGATTTCATATTTAAAGCCAAGCTGCAAGCATGAATAAGGTGGTTTCCCACCATTGTTATTTATAAAATGCGCATTAAGTATTGTTAAGCCAATAACATAGTTGCTTAATTTGTGCTTTAAGTCAGGTACATTTTTCCATTTGAACACTTTTGGCACATTGAACATTTGGTTGTGAAAATCGCCACCTTTCAGTTAAAAACACTAGCTTCTAGCGAAGCAAAAACTCATTTCAATACTTTGGTGCATTCGACAAATTGTCGAACACCGATAAATATTGAAATAAATAAGAAGCAACTGGAACGGATGGCAACCTTGGTAGAGTTGATGGCTGTGATCTATAAATAGCTTACTGCTTTAAGTGTCATATGATTAAGTAGCCGATTTGAACATAAAATTCAGAAAAATTTGTTCAAACATGTGTGACATCATATATGACTTTAACAGTAAGTTGATCACAGCTTAATCACTCGAAGACTACTGAAGAGGAAATGTAGCTATTTCCGAAACAGACTGCCTAGTCAGCTAAGTGATTGACTCTATATAGATTTGTTGTTGTTATTGTTGCCTTCTTAAAAATCTTACTTGATCTAAAGCTCATAATTTAATTCATGTAATAATTAATTCAGTTATTATAATTACTTAATTATGTAAATAATTTTATTGCAAAGGTTTTTTAATTTAATTTAACAGAGTCAGCAGCAGCATCTGCCAGTTGAACACTCAACATTTTTGTTCATGTAGCATAGAATTTTTTCGCTCGATTAAATGGCATTCGCTACCTGATCACATCAGATATAATGAGCGCTCCAATAATTTTACCATTCAGTGAATGGTAAATTAACGCGATTGTTGCCAACTGTTGGCTCCGCTGAATGCCGCCAATACCAACAGACAGATGAAGTGTCAAATACCAGTTACATCTTGGATTTTAGTAATAAATTTTGACTTTACTTTAACGAACCGTATGTTCAACATTCAGAATCAGAATTTTTTGTTAGCTTTTCAGAGTTTTTCGCTGGAAAGCAGACAATTGGCAGCAAACAAATTATTTGACAGTTTTTTACTTTTTTCTATACGAAATTCTATTGCTCTCGTGTCTTGCTTGACGTTGGTGTGCATTTTCGTTATAGAACAAAGCAATTAATGTCATGCAGCTTTTCAGCTGAAAAGAAATTAATGACCGAAAAGCGGCTTTTTGGCCTTAGTGTGAATATAGTAGGTCTGTTTCCGTACTAACTTCAAGTAATTGTAATAGAATAGAGAGTGATATTTTGCACGTTATTCTTCTGTTTAGAGCTTAAAAAATTTGTTAAATAACGCTTTCAAGCAACTTCTAGTTACTTGAATCGAGTACGGAGACTGACCTAGTATTAATAACCTTTTAACATAGTTCTTAGATACATTTTAATTCTTCATGTAAAAATTTAATCAATTGATTTTTCTCTTTTGACATAATATAAAAAATTAGTCTAAATGAACCCACATTTTTTGATTAATAATAAAAATGTCTTTTTTTAGAGATATCTTTGTAATAGACTTCTGCACAACTAACATATTTTGCATTTCTGATTAAATTTTCAAAATTCCAAAATGCCAAAAGTCAGCTTTTACTCTTTACCTTAACCTTTATCTTAAATTAACTGATATTGAATAATTTTCATGCAACAGCAGTTATTAAATTAAGTCTCCCACCAAAGTAGCAGTCAGCTTAATATTATTTGCAAAGCTCTTTAGGCCCTAAAGATGGGCACCATTGAGCAGTTATTGAAAAGAAGACAGGTAGCGCTCAAAGAAGTATAAATATTCATAAAACTTGCACCGCATCGTTACACTGTCAAAAGAAAGTCGTTAATTCAACTAAAAAAAAATTAATTTAACAGCACAGCAACAGCTCTCAGACCTCTTTTTTCACTCACTACCCAATTAATTTTTTAAGAAACAATAATTCAATCACAGGAATTTTATATAAGTACTAAATTCGCAGATTGCATTCGATGGCTTTGTTAGTCCAACGGTATTGGTATTTGGCATACTTGAGTGGAGGCTGTTGATTTGAACCCTGGACGTTAAAGTTTTTTATTTAGTTTTTTTCCATTTTTAGAAGAAAAATGCAAATATTGCTTGATTAAGAGAGAAATTTGTAATGTTATTGCAATCTCATATTGATAAATTATTGAAGCTTTGCCCAAGCTGAGACTTGAACTGAAGCCTTCGAAGTATTTTTTTGCTTATAGTGAAATACACTTTCAAAGAGCTATTTATAGTGTTGTAAATTTGGAAGCAAAACGTTTATTATAAATTGAAAACTAATTTTTATGCATTTCAAATACATGTTATCCTTATTAAAGCATATAGACTAAATAAATTAAGAGTATGCATACATTTTGTCAAAAAAGTACCAGAAATTGATCTATTATAAAAGCCCGTATAACTTTAAGTCTGTACTATGAGCGCTTAACACCTCAAAAAAACATTTAAATGTTAATAAAAGTACTAAAAAATTAAAAAACGCATAAAGCAACACGCATAAACCAACACCATTCGTGCTTCAATGTATTCGTAAACCAAAAGATTGAAACTTCATCTTCATACTAGTGAATTTTCACATTGATATGTGTACGTATGTATATGCAAAATATTGACTCAGAACACATATCTGCACCATTCGAACTATGGTGCGTCCAGTGCTTCCTATGTTTTTATATGGTAAATCTTAATTTTTCAATAATTTTCAACAAAAAATTCAATAACTTCTCGATTTTTATTTATTTTAATGTATTCAATTTATTATTATAGAATAACATGTGAACTTATGTTTCTTTAATGTCTATGCTTATTTTAATAATTCTTCTGAATGAAGTATTGAATAAAAAATGAAATAGAACCAAATGAAAAAATGTAAACAAAAAATTATAGATTAGTTATCGATTTGCGCCGTAGTACTTTCGCTCGTGTTTCATATGTGGATGGTCCTGCAACATCATTGGGTAATCCTCGACCTTTTTCTTCTTCTTCTTCTTCTTCGTGCGTATCAGGGTAATTGAATTTGGTCATATAACAAAATTCACACGTACGAACATAGTGCATGGAGCACGTCGGTTTCAAACATTAGTCGCAAACGGTCGCAACAGAAGCTTCTTTCGGCTTGAAACCGATCAAATCCATTACAGTTTTGGTAAATATTTTAAAATTTGGTTATTTGTACCTTTTTCCCCAATTGGTTTTTTACTAATTCGTATGCTAGCTCCTTAAAAAATATCTTTTTCTTGTCGTGTTTATTTTTTTATTCCGAAATACATACAGCGAGTGCAGTATCATCGATCATATTGGATCGAGAATACATCACATTTTTTCTCTGATCACTGTGAATTCCTCATTCACGTTCTTAGGTAAAAAAATCGTAATTGCAAATACGATGAGTGTAAAAAATCGACATATAAAGGAAAATAAAACAACAGCAGCTTGCGAATTACGTTTGAAACTGACGTGCTCTATGAACTATGTTCGGCGTGTAAATTTTGTAAAATGACCAAATTTAATGACACTGATATGCATCAAAGAAGTGATGAAAAAAAAATAAGGTGGAGGTTTGCCTAATGGCGGTGCCGGACCATCCATACAGGAACCACGAGCGATAGTACCACTGCGCTAATCGATAATTAATCTATAATTTTTGGTTGATATTTTTCATTTAGTTTAATTTTATTTTTCATTAAATTCTTAATTCAGGAAAATGTATTTAAATGAGCAAAAACAGTAAAGAAACCTTAGTTTACATGTTGTTCTGTGCAAAAAAAAATTGATAACATACAAACATTAATAAAAACCTAGAAGTTCTTAATTTTGTAAAAAATTACTATTTCACATATAAAAAACATTGGGGGTGCTGGACGCCCCGTTGTATAGAGTTATCGTGGCAAAGCATAGCTCATACTTAATGTTAAAGGAATTGTCAAAAATTTTTGTCGCATAGTTGGCACAACTGTCCTCTATATTACAAAGAAATAAACAAAGAGCACAACAAACAAATCTTTGTAGAATCAATGAAGTCACAACCTTTACTTTTTGCAAAGTAGTAGAAAAACATTGATTTGAAAGGCGGCATGCAACACAATAATTCTATTTTGATTAAATGAAAGGTGTTGGTATAAGCATATTAAAGTATTGTGACTTCTTGTAGCGTAGTAACTGTAAATGCAACTGATGCTGTCAACTACCATCTGTCATTAGACTACTGTCAAATATTGAGCAAGCTGCGTCATTTAGTTTGTGTTTGACAGCCATTGAAAGCAAACTACCTTGAGCGTTTCGACGAAAAGAGTGAATTTCGTTTATTTATGAAGAATTATTTTTGCATATAAAAACAATCTGCGAAAACAAGGACATACTATGGGGACTATAAACCATCAAATTTAATAGTTACAAAGTAGTTTACTCAATTATGTTATGGTTTTACCAGTACAAGTAACGTTGAACATTCTGGTCACCCAAAAGAGGGCATCACGCCAGACATCATCAATAAAATGCATGGGATTGTATTGGACTATCAGAGAATAAAAATGGGAGAGGATACTGAGGCTGTAGGCATCTCAACTGAGCGGGTACATCACTTTTGGCATGAATATTTTAACATGACGATTGCTCACACTTGACCACAAAAGCACAGACTTGTGACTATTTTAAAGGAGTGTTTTCGATATTCAACAGCAATCCGAAATAGTTTTTGCGCCATTTCGTAACCGTAGACAAAACATGGATACATCACAACCCACCAGAGACGAAGGAACACATAAAGCAGTTAACCTCTCTCTTCTCTAACCTGAGAAAGGTAAAAAGATCACCGGCGAATATTATTCACAGATGTTAAACATATTTAACATTGATTTGAAGCAAAAACGACTGCATTTAGCGAAGAAAAAAGGTGCTTTTTCACCATGACCACGCACCGACGCACACATCTATAGTCGCCATTGTGAAAATTCATAAATTGTGCTTCGAACTGTATGCACCATATTCTCCAAATTTAGCCCCTGTCGTTTATTTCCTGTTTTTAAACCTGAAAAAATGACTCGCCTGTAAAAGATTTGGTGCGAATGGAGAGGGCATCCTAAAAAATGAATATTTTAAGGAACTAAGTAAAAAAATATTATTTGGAGGGAATAAAAAAATTGTCTTCAACTGAAATTAATATCGTTTAAGTAAAAGAAATGGTGACTATAAGTCGCAATTTTGGTTAAAAAGAGATAGCCACTGTACTTTCTAAGACTTTCTAAGACAAATCCATTGATACCATTTTAAGCAAGTGTTTAGGCATGAAACTTATTGCCACTAGACTAGTTCGGAAAGACCTGAATTTTCTTCAAGCACTCAATGGCGTAAAAGTCGCTGAAGACATGCTACCGGAGCAACCACTGCAAAGTCGATCAAAAGTCAAGTCAATGCTGACTATTTTTAATTATTATCGCTGCGTTGTGAACTCGGAATTCTTATCAGAAGTTTAAAGTGTTAATAGAGAATATTATGTGAGTGTTAAACGGCGTTTGAGAGGTCAAATTCGTCGAACAATGCCAGATTTGTGAAGAGAAAACTCATGGATTTTCGCCAAAGGATAAAATACCATCTCATAAGGCTATCATTTTGATCGGATTTCTGGGCAAAAACTCAACAAATACCATCGGAAAACCAACATATGAAACCCATATAGCTCTTTTGGTTTTTTTTTTTACTTTCCAAAATTCAAATTAACATTTCGAGGAATCCGTTTTCAGTCGATAGAAGATATAAAAGAGAACTCGCGGCTAGAACTGATGTTGATTCCAGAAAATGCGTTTGAGAAATATTTTGATGATTGGATTATTCTTAGGCAAAAGAGTAATATTTCGAAAGGAGACCACTTTGAAGGCAATACAAGAAATTAGGATGAATAATAAATATTTTGTATTTTATTGACCAATACTCGGTACTCTTTTGACATTATGTATATATTTAGGCCCACGGTTATTTAATGGCAGTGATAAAAACACCACTTACTTTTTAGAGTGTAGCTGAAATCCGATTGTGACGAGAAGCATGTTGTCATCAGGACTTAAGACTTATAATTTTATTCAAACCCATCCAAACCAATTAAATTAGAAACAGTGACTGGAAATATTTAAATCGCGATAAATTTTGAGAAGAACAATTTTTCGTCAATGAATCGGATAATCTTGGAAAACTTTAATCAGTGAGTCAGTAAAGAACTAAAGCCAGTTTGACGATTGTGTCAGCTGGTGATGTAGTTACGCAGCCACCCACAAGTTTTTCCACCAACAGTCATTAGAGCAAAGTGTAAAATTTTATACATAGGTACTAAATTCCTTTATGTTGCTCCAGCAGACTGTTGTCAGAAATGGCCTATATAATAAAGCTTGCGAAAGCTTTTAAGCAGGTCGCTTAGAGCTTAAATTCGCCTCCTAGGTGTTTGCACCTTCCTGCTTTCCTGATTGCGTCAAACAAAATCAATTTTGGCTCAACGGAAGCGCTTAAAAAATATTTCGATCAAACTCGACTTTCAACCCAGTCCGAACGACTTGTGGGCGTTTAATGCTGGCCTAGGGGCCAAGGCGCAAAGTATCTTAGTGTTATTACTTACCACGCCATCGCCTATATGGTGTATGGTGCAGGGTATGTGTGCGGTGGCACCAATCTGCGTTGTCACCACCGTCGAGTTTTCGGTGCCGAAGTACATTGGCGCCGCATACAGCTCGCCGCCCTCCGCACCCTCAGCTGATGTGTTTGTATCAATTAAAAGATTCTCATTCAGCCCACTGCCACCCAAAGCGCCGTTACCACCGACGCCAACAACCTTGTGTAGCGGTTGATGATGTTTTTGCTGATTTGTTGGCTGGTAGTGTTGTTGCATTGTAGCTAATTGTCTGCCGTGAGACTGATGTTGTCGTTGTTGTTGTTCTTGCTGTTGTTGTGTTAAAACATTTGCTGAATCGAAACTTTTTATGCTGCTCCCACTCGTCTGGTGATAAACCGACGATGACGCCGAAATGGATGACGATGAAGCCGAAAAGGATGACGTGGACAACGACGCAGACGACGATGTGCCAGCAAAACGCGCTGGGTGGTGAAATACGCCATTAATGATGGCACCATCTGATGAGGACAATAAAGTGGATGAGGTCGCGGAGGACACACTCGATACAGATGAAGGCGACATAATTAAATTTTGATTTATATTCCGGTGTAGTTCGTCATTTAGGTGTTCCTTGGCAACGTACGACGTAAGACCTACGGAAGAGACAGCGAGAGAAAGAAAGAAAGTGAGTAAAAAATAAGTCTTAAGCACAGTGAGCTGTTTGAATGTAAAAACTAATAATCCTTAATTCTTATTAGCAATAATATTGGTATTGATCGATAAATTGATAATTGCATAAATATAGAGAACATTTTTAGAACATAAAAAATCAATTATTTCATTACTTCCTGGTACAAGTTGTTTTGTTTAATAAAAAAATATTTCTTAAAAATTTAAAAAATTTATTAAATTAGATAGACAATAATAGTATGATATACTAAGAAAAACTTTCATACTGCTTTCCACAAAAATCTGTGAGCATCGTGTTCAGACTTCATCATTGTGATTGAATCACTGCATGCGCGGATCGATAGGGGAGGGAGGTAAAGGGTGTAACTACTCCCCCCAAAAGAAGTATTTATAATAATGTATCAGATGACAATAATTGTATCTAAAGCTCAGTAAAATTTATGTATATTTTTTTACTGTATTTCATAATTTTAGATTTGATTATTTCGATTTTTAGCATTATTGTGTTTTTACTTCGGCAATTCTACAGAGACCACTTAAGAATGTCACATATTGTCCGTGTTAAAACCTTGCTCTAAATTTATAAATTTAAAAAAGTTCAAATACTAAATGAATTCAAAATTCTGTGGCGATAGTGAAAGAAGTAGTTCAATTTTTTTAACTCATCCTCAAAGTGAAGTAACATAATAGAACACTTTTCCAATAACCAGAAGCTAAAAAACATTTGTAAAACCAAGTGGGTGGAAAGACACAAATCTGTATTAAGATTTAAAATTAACCTAAGCGACACTATAAGTGCATTGGAGATTATTTCACAATGGTAGGATTCAGAAGCTTCAAACTAAGCATCATTGCTTTTAAATTGTCTGATGACAACAAACTGTATTGTGGCTATACGCGTACTTTCAGACTTTTTTGGAGCATCTCAGGTTTTGAGTAGGATCTTGCAAACATAAATTCTCTATAAGGATGCAGCAAAAAGTTCCATTAAAACTCTTAAATCACTGCTTAATAAAAAATAGAAAACGAAGAACCATATTTTAAGACAATATTTGGAGAAGTACAGGAAGAACACGAAAAGTTAGATATGTCAATTTATATGCCTCGTTTTGCTCGAAGACAAGTTCAAGTTGTAATGTCAGTGCTTCAACAGCAGAGGATTACTTTCGAATGTCCATATGTGAACCCTTACTTGATGATATCATTGGTAATATGGGGTCTCGTTTCACCGAAGAAACTATATGTCAATGAAACTCTGCGAAGCACAATAAATAGACACAACAATGAAAAATTCAACTATTTCACGAACTCCAAATTTGGCAGTGTAAATGGGAGAGCGAAACTCAGATAAATGATATCTACTCCGTTTTTGCTGTATGTGAAAATGACATTTTTTCACTGATTTCCAAAACGTTTGCTATCTTCACTGCGATTTGTATCAGTGCAGCAACAGCTGCATATCAACAGGTAGAATATCAAAAATAAAAAGTAAAAAAATTTTTTTAAAAATAAGTTTTTATTTAAAGAAGACGTGAACTAGAAAGAAAAAAATAAATTTAAGTGACATTTGTCATATATGTATATAGTAGGTATATTCTAGGTGCAGAAGAACTCCTCTCTTGGTTACTCATCATCATAACTTAAGCGTACGTAAATTGGTAAGTTCTAAGGACTTATATAAATTTAGAATTTTTCAATTGCATTTATATTTAAAAGCTTTAATTTAAGCTTAATATAAGCCTATTGGCCCCAATAGGATATCTTTAACTCGAGAAATGGAAGGATATAAATACTGAATTTGAAAATATTGAATTTTGGTAACATCACTCAATTGCTCATAACTCCGGTGGATTTTCTTAATCAATAACTTATTTGCTTTTTTAAAATGTGGTTTATGGCGATAAAATGAGTTACAGATTTAAATTTTAGCCAAAAAATTCAAGTTTTTTTCATATATTTTGGTCTGTCACGCTTAAACTATCAAACTGATTGGAAAGTAATATTTAAAACTATTGTTGAATAGTGAAATACCTTTATAATGTTATCTTGTGTAGACTACTCTATTGGTAGTCTCTAACTCAGGATATTGTCTGATATGTGAAGCTATCTCCGAAAAAAAAATAAAAAGAAAGTTTAAAAATTCATATCCCGAAAACCTATACATAAAAAATTTTTTAATGTGATTTTTGAATTAAGCATGCCATAATTCATAAGACAAAAATAGTGGCATTGAATGATTTGTAGCCCCAACCATTTCCATTCGGGCATGAAAGGGTTAAAACAAAAAATTTGAAAAATTTGAATTAATCAAATTTTATTCCAAAGATTAAGTAATTTTTATATTTTTAATTTATTTTCCGCTATGTTTTTATTTCAAAGAAAGGGAGAAATAAAAATATGTGGAGATGTGCGTCTGCGAATATTTATCTAAAACAATGTGTCTAATTTAGGGTATGCAACTCATTGACTTTATACAAAAACAGGTCTCAAATAGTACAATATGTACAAAACCGGTTTTCGAATTATTTGATCAGAAAAAAAACTGGAAAATCGGTTTTTTTTTAAAATAAACATATTTTTTACTTTTTTACCTACATATAAAATATCTTAGCAGTTTTTATTAAACAAAAATAACAATTCATGTTTAAAAAATAAATAAAGGTACTTATGTTATTAAAATTAAGGAGATAATTTGTACTTACTGATTTGTTTTAAAATAATAGCTTAAAAATAAAATTTAAGTGCTTAGCTTTTAGGCGGTTTTTAGCTTTATTTTTTAAAAAATGAGAAACTGTAAAAACCCGTTCACTTATATGAGATGTGGGACATATTGTTAACAATGCGTTAAGCAATTTATCTACTTTTACGTTTATTTCTTTAAAATTTTCGTAAAGCTTAAAATTTTCAATTAAGGAATATGGGTTATTTCCTTTCAAAAATTTCTTGGGAGCTTGAATTGTATATTTTTTAAAAAGAACGCATTATTAAATTAAAATCATGTTTCACTTACATTAAATACGCCAGCCGCTAGTAAATGCTGTTTTAACAAAACGAAATAAGACCAGAGATAAGAAATGTTAGTAACGTTGGTGAAATGTCAAAACGGAAGTAGAAAATAAACAGGGTCGGTCAAATACAATAAAAAATTGGTTTAAAGGCAATTTTTTAATGCAGATTTATACATTTCTTGACTTTACGACAGACCTGTGAAGTACTAAGCATATACTTTATTCAGTATCGTGTAAGTACAAGTACCGAGGTACATAAAAAATAAGTACCAAGTACTTCCATACTCATACTTGAAAATTTCAAGCACAATTACTGCACTTTCAAGTACTTCTCAAGTACTTTGTTAAGTACTTGGTGATTTTGGCAACAAAAAAATATTTTAGGTACACGGTTAAAAATCTTGGACTAAATTTCAGTCCCACTTAAATATTACTGCATATTTTTAAACCTTGCGGTTTAAAATTAAAGTTTGCAAATGCTAACTCATAATTAAAACTTTTCTGCACTAAAATTTAAACTTTGCAAATACTAACCCATAAAAACTTTTCTGTACTAAAATTGGTAGATCTTGACTCAACAGTCACTGGACATCAAGAACAGTTTTTGATTTTTGTAGCTCAGGTAGCCTTTTAACAAATAAAAAAGTTATGCTCTGTCACATTTTAACATTTTTATTTAGATGAACCGAGCGAAGATTTTACGCCAACTCAATCCACATCATTGCAAAGTGCAGACTATAACTTTTTTAAATGCATCAATGATAAATCTTCACATTTTGAGATGTTGCAAGGTTACCCTCTTATGAAGGACTTATCAACCAAGATGAGCACACCTCTTACATCTTCCGCTCGAGTAGAGCGTTTGTTTTCATTGGCTGGTTTTGTTTACAGTCCCAGAAGGTAATCTCCAACAGATTTTTCTTTTGAAAAATTAGTTTTGATGAAGGCCAACACTAATAAACTTTAAATGATATTTTAAGGGTTTTTTTACTAATTTTTACAATTAAAAATAATAAGAAGTTGCTGAAATCTTTAACAAACTCATGCATTTTTATTTTTTGAAAGAATATTGTACAAAATTCACCAAGTACTTAACAAAGTACTTTAGAAATACTTGAAAGTACAGTACTTGAACTTGAAAATTTCAAGTATAAGTATGGAAGTACTTATACTTAGTACTTATGTTTTAAGTACCTAGGTACTTGTACTTATGCTTGTAAAATAAATATAAAAAAACTGGCCATTTCAGCTCTTGGAAGGACTTTGACCTAGCTTCTATTGATCAATTGTGTTGTGCGTGTTATTAAATGTCTGATCACAAATGACCGAGAACTGGACCTACGTGTTTAATGCCGACTCCGAACGGCTTTATGTTCTCAAGAAGCTTTACATGGCAATTTTACTCTCTGAGGTTTGCCATTGTCTGCAGAGAGGTGACGACCGAACAGAAAAATTAATTCAATTGAAAAAACTTTCTGTCTGAGCTGGAATTGAACCCGGGCTACAGTGGTTCTTTAGCTTAGGGGCCACGCACTTATTTTTACAGGTCTGCTATTCGAGCAGTCGAATAATTCGTGTCAAAAAAACCGGTTTTCAAATTATTCGAAATTTGCGATTTTGCGAAAAAAACCGGGTCGGTTTAAAGAAAAAAACCGAAACGCCGAATAATTCGAATCGGTTTCGCATACCCTAGCCTTATTACATTTCGTTTAGCTACAATTCAGCTAATTTCAATTAGTCTTTTGTGAGAGAGTGCTAGCAGAATTCTTAGAGGCGAATTGTTATAACCCGTTTTTTACCGCTGTTTCTTTAAAAAAACTAATTTAAAAAAAAATTATTTAAAAAAAACGAAAAATAATATTTGAAACCAAAGAATTGTAAATAAATAATTTTTTTCAGAAATGTCATACTGAAGCTCACAATATGCTGTCATATTATGACGATTTGTGAAAAGACAAAATTTCCAAAATTCGAAAAAGTGTGTCCATCATATTTTACCTCCTTTCCCCCCCAAGATTTTTTCCAGATCCGCCGCTGAATAAATGCCTGCTGTTGTTTTTCTTCTTGAAAATTTTTTAAAACAGACTGCAAGGGTAAGAAAAGGACTTAAAAATTCCATCGGCTGTTATTGCTGTTGCATCATATATGTTACGAAATCGCATCAGTAAAGGAAACACTACAGCAAAACCCAATCGTTCAATACTGCTTCTACTAGGGTAATTCAATAAGTCTTTAAAAAATCCAACAGATGTTGCTCGTAATATCGAAAATTATTTTTCCAAGTAAGCATCGCTGTTTACTAGTCAGCTGTTGTTTTAGTTTCAGCTGTGTTCATTACGTAGTGTCATTTTTGTTGTTTATTAAAGTAAAAAACTTTCATTTGATTGTAACAATCGATGAAAGAGAGTTTCGAGTGGTGATTAAACACTTGTATTTAAAAGGCTCAAGTGATGGACGTAGCCCACTTGTAGACTGCGTGGACCGTAAGCTAAAGACCCACGGTTCAAACCCCAGCTCAGACAAAAGGTTTTTTCAATTGAATTAATATTTATATTCGGCAGCCACCTCTCTGCATACAACTCAGAGAGTAAAAATTGTAATGTAAAGTTTTTTAAGAATATAAGTCGTTCGGAGTTGCCATAAAACTCGTAGGTCCAGTTCTTGAACATATATGTTCAAACATTTAATAATACTTACAACACAATTAATTGTTCAAAGGAAGCTAGGTCAAAGTTATTCCAAGGACTGAAATGGTCAGTTTATTTTATTTAAAAGGCTTAACGCCTAAAGAAATCAAGACTTAGTTGAATGAAGCTCATGACACATCTGCTCCTGTGTTTACAATAGGACGAATGAGTTTAAAAGTGGCCGTACATCCTCAAAAGATGAAAATCATTCCGGACGCCCTGTGCAAGTGTCTACTAAGCCTCTGCACAAATGCACTCGTTTTTTCTACGACAGTAGAGCCAACAGTGCCGAGTTCAGAATATAACATAACTCCGTCAGTCAAGCAAAACATAGCCAATTCATTAAACGACAAGAATCGAGCACTGCAGAGCACTCGTCGGCTTCAAAGCAGAACTTGTTCGCAGATTGCTTTACCAGAACACGATGTTATTCGTTCTATATAAAAAAATTAATTGATAACAGCGAGAAAGGCATCGATCACACCTAACGCAGCAGAACATGGCAAAGTGATTAAGGGCTAGGGGTTTCATGCTAATGAAAGTTTTTACTGGGCATCTTTGCGAATCATAAAAAATTCCTTCTAAATGGCATAGTTATTGCATATTTTTAAATATTTTGCAATAAATGCATGGTTTTGCATATTTTGCAAAAAATGCCTATTTTTGCATATTAATTGCGTATATTTTTTATACAATAACTTCATGTGGTTTTTGCATATTTTGCTTTTTTGATTTGAAATCATTAAAATTAAATACGACATATTTTGGAAAAAGAAAAATTAGAATTATTAGGTACTTTTAAATGCACTTTTTTTAGATAAATGAATTTTATATGTATTTAAAAATTAATTGTTTTTTTTTTTGTTAATTTAATGCAATATTTATTTTTTAACCGATAATAAAATATAAGAAAAATATTTTTAATTGCATATTTTACCTTTTTTTAGCGCATATTTTAGAGTTTTAAGTGCATATTATTTTCGATTTTTATGTTCAAATCGTGGTATTTTGCATATTTAAGTATTAAATTATGTGATTTCGGAGGGTATTTTTTCAATCATTTTAACTCGAATTTTTTAGAAATATTTAAGGTACTTGAAAAATAACGCCAGTATTTTATGCCAGGGCCATAGTCAGGATTTACCCATGGGAGGGGGGTCTTGATGAAATTTTTCTGCAAAATTAAAATATAAGCACAATTATTTGTTTCATTTAATTTTTACTTTAAGTTTGCAAAAACTATTACACCAGCCAATATCTTTACGAAAACATGAATTTGGAGGTTTTTGCAAAATGGCTTAGCGCACTGGCGATTATCGTAACAGCTAAAATATTTTGGGAATTGTTATAAAATAGACTAAAAATATAATTTTTTTCCCCATACAAAAAACATATACATACGAAACCTTTATATACATACAGCTGCGAGCGAAATAGTAGCAATGTACTTATATTCAAATATGTTTGGGTAAATAATACTAGTCTACAAATTTCGTATCCGGTTAACCCATTAGCATTCCTATATGTACGTTTAACCCTGGTTTAATTCTGTACTCAGTTTCCTCCTGTATTGTAACATTTTCAACATACGGGGTATTTTACGTTTATGGCACGTGTTAAGTTTTATTGATCTATAATCTTAACTACTCACCATAAAATAAAAAATATTTTTTTGTATTTTAGAAAAAGTATCAGCTTTTCAATCCATACATCAACACTATCATGTCATGTGCGGTAGCGGAGCAAAAATTTTGATATTATCCAACAAAATATCAACAAATTTCGTATCTTTTGCGGAGCTGTAATCGTCCAAATTTTTAATGTCTGTTTTTCATGTAAAAATATAAATAATCAACAGTTTTTTTCAAATTCTAACTTTGGACGATTACAACTCCGCTAAAACAAAAGATACAAAATTTGCTGATATTTCATTAGATAATCTCAAAATTTTTGCTGCATTACCGCACATGACACGATAGTGTTGATGTATGGATTGAAAAGCTGATATTTTTTCTAAAATACAAAATTATATTTTTTATTTTATGGTGAGTAGTTCAGATTCTAGATCAAAATTACTAAACACGTGCCAAAAACGTTAAACACCGTGTATATTGAAAATGTTACAATACAGGAGGAAACTGAGTACAGATTTAAACCAGGGTTAAACGTAAATATAGGAAAAAGAATGGGTTTACCGGAAACGAAATTTGTAGGCTAGTATTATTTATCCAAACATATCTGAATATAAGACGACTGCTATTATTTTGTTCGGAACTGTATGTAATATATAAAAACTTAACGGAAAATTGAAATGAAACAAATAATTGTCCCTATATTTTAATTTTGAAAAAAATTTCATCAAGAACTCCATCCCATGGGCAAATCCTGACTACGGCCCTGGCATAATATACAGGCGTTATTTTTAAATTACCTTAATTTTTTCTACAAAATTAGATTTGAAATGCTTGAAGAAATACCCTCCGAAATTACATTTTTCTAGTAGATCATTCAGTTTTACTTAGATCTACCACAAAATAATAACAATGAAAAACATAAACATCATCGCAATAGACAACAACACCAACACCAATACTACCATATATGTTGTTATTGTTACCAACAACAAACGTAATCACATCATTACTAGTAATTATATTTACAAACTAATCATCATTATAATCATCAACAGCAAAAACAGCAATAACAACAATCCAACATCATAAGAATGCAAGAAACAATAATCAAGAAAACCACCACCAAAAGTAAAAGTAAAAACAACAAGAAAATATCCTCATAAGCAACACAATAAAATTTAATTAATTTTTTTGTTGCTACTTAAAAAATATATGTATTTTTAATTCTTTAATAACTTTTATTGAATTAAATTTGTGAAAAATGGAAAAATAATTGAATTTTCATAGTAAATAAAAAAGCCTCTTATTATAATTTCAATAAATAATAAGAAAATCCCTTTTCTTGGCGTTTTAGATGATTTTTACTTCACAAGGAAATGCAGAAACAATGAAACCTAAACAACACATCATAACTCCAAGCGTTCTGCTGTTGATCACATAACTTTCAAGTCATTTCGTTCTGCTGCGCTCTTGTCTGTCGACTTAAGTATAACATTGCTTCGGTTTTCGTTTGTTTTTGTTCTGCTCACGTGACGAGTGCTCTCTGTAGTGTTACGTTTGTTCTAATTAATGAAAGCCGAACATAACCAACGCTTGCTCCACAAATCAGTGTTCTGAAATGCATTTCAATCGCACTCGTGCAGAGGTTCAGTGTCTACACCCAAAATTATTAACAAAATCCACGATAGGGTTTTAAGTGATCGACGAATCAATAAGTGCGTGAAATAGTTGAGGCACGATCTTTTGGGTTGCACGCGAAATCATCTAAACATCGATTACTTGGAAAAGCGATAACAGGACAATATTATGCGTCGTTATTGGGCTGGCTGAGCTGAGCTGAAAGTTTGAAACGGAAAAAGTAGAAATTTCATCAAGACAATGCTCGGGTGCACATCAGTGCGCAGGTGGAATGACCAAACTTATTGAAATAAGGTTCCAAATATTACAAAATCTTCCCTATTCTCCAGATTGGGTACCCAGTGACTTTTTCTTGTTTCAAAACTTGAAGAAATGGCTTGGCACACTACGGTTCACGTCTAACGAAGAGCTTAAAAAAATCCTACTTTTTGCACGACTTTAAAAATCTGGAAAGCACTTAGAAAAATGTATAAAGCTGAAAGAAGATTATGTTAAGAATTAAATAGTTTTTCTATTTTCTAAGGACGTATTGAATTCCTCCGAGTCAATATATATTTACAAAAACTTTGAAATACGAGATTACAGAAACAGCAAAAATTTTACTGATGTGGCAAATTTGACAGCAGAAATCTTAAACTCAGCATTTTCAATTTAACACTCGGCCATTATTTAAAATTGTGTAGAATTTTAGTCAGATTTAAAGAAGTTGATATCTAAATACTTTGTATGTGTCACGTCTGTAGCTCAAAGTGTAGAACATTTTTTATTAATATGAGGTG
Source organism: Dichetophora obliterata (assembly GCA_963920525.1). Taxonomy (NCBI): domain Eukaryota; kingdom Metazoa; phylum Arthropoda; class Insecta; order Diptera; family Sciomyzidae; genus Dichetophora; species Dichetophora obliterata. The sequence goes on from OY986437.1 coordinate 88,167,124, forward strand.
GTCGTAAGTGCAATATTAAAAAAGAAGTCTTGCAGTTTTATTGCAAAACTATTTATTTGATAGCTACTTATTTATAAATACTTTATACAGAAATCTCCCAAATTTGACATTCATGTTCACATATTTTGTATGACAATACAACATTGATACATCTACATAATATTATGTTCTTTAAAAGAAAAGTGAAATGAGATCAAAACCACGCCCTCATGAAGTCAAGTCAAACAAATTCGTAAAATTTTAAAAACTGAGTAAAATCTTTTACAAGTGCATGTTATTAATTCCAGAGATAAAATAATGTTTTTAAAGTAAAGAAAAATTGTAAAATTTGATGCATTAAAATTCAACTAATTGTACCGGGTTATCCATTTTGGATTTCAGAAAGTGCAGCTGCCAAATACTCATGTCATCCAAACTGGTTTTTAAGTAGTTCAAGGTTTGCCATTGTACAATATGGAATGTTTTAACACCGAACAAATCGTTAAAATTGTTAAATTATTCTACAAAAATTGATATTCTGCCGTGGCCGTATTGTAGTGTGCTCGAACATGTGCACACTGCCGACCATACGTTTCGTTGTCGCACATGTAAACTAAAGGCAATTTATTGAGTGATCAATATGCTAGCACTGCACTATTGACATGAGGTGTGCAATGCATGCGAATGGCTTGGATGCTGAATATCGGGGCTGAGGGCGTTTTTAATACTCACTCAATTTTGATGACCGTGTCCAAATTTCATTCGTAAGCCAAACATATGTAATTTGAATCCCAAGTTCATGTGCGAAAAAGTAGAATATATGGGTTTAAAACACATGGATTTTAAACACAGGTTTAAAACTTTCTTATCCGAAACAGATTAGTTTTAAGCCCGTAAAAATTTTAAAAAAGCAATATAAATATCAACTAAAAATAAAAAAAACCTTTTTTGATCAGTTCATGATTTAAGCTCACGTCCTGTGATGTGCTGGTTCAAAACCTTATCACTCGTTTAACTCAGTTAATATGGAAACTACGCTTATTTTGAATCATTACAAGAGCAAGTAAGCTTGGAGTCAGTAATAAAGCAAGCAGAAATGTGGGTTCGAGACCCAGGTAAATTAAGGTAAAATAATAAAATGTTCTGACCAGTTAGGGCCATTTTGTTCACAGAGAGATAAATTTATCCCCGAGTTAATTCCATGATTTTTCCAGTTTTTCATTTGTTAACAGTGAGTTAAGCATTTAACTCTTCAGGCTGGAGATAAAAATGGTGTCGAGATAGCTTAACCCCAGAAATATTTAACTCGTGAAAATTGGTGAGTTAAGATTTTTAATTCGTTCTCATCACTCTCATTTTAATATTTTTTACTTACTTGGTGTCAAAATATTGAAAATACAGATTTTTGAACATAGGGAAACAGTATTGGGGGTTACTGATTTCGAATCTGGTGTCAGAATTTTAAAATTCAAGATGTTGGATAAGGTTGTCACCTTAATTTTTATTTTAACGAATTCGGGGCTGGCGCAAACTAAAAGGTAAAAATGGGTCGCTGAATCCAAATCCGTTGTCAGAATTGCAAAATTCGAAAATTTTTCTACACATAGGGCTAAAAGATAGCTGCCACCTAAAAATGTTTTATTTTAAGAATTTTAAACATGAGGGAACAGTATTGGGGGTTACTGATTTCAAATCTGAAGTCAGAATTTTAAAATTCAAGATGGTGTATAGGGGTACCACCTTAATTTTTTAAATTTTTACAAATTCGGGGCTGCCAAAAAAATGGTGTACCAAAAATGGGTCGCTGAATCCGAATCCGTGACTTGAATTTAAAAATGATAAAATTTTGAAAAAATAGGGTTGCCACCTAATAAAACGTATTTTTTAGAATTTTAAACAGGAGTTAAACAAGTGTTAAGGAGTCACTGATTTCGAATCTAAAGTCAGAGTTGCCACTTTAATTTTTTCATTTTTATGAATTCGGGGCTGGTGCGAAATAAAAGGTAAAAATGGGTCGCTGAATCCGAATCCATGGTCAGAATTTCAAAATGATAAAATTTTATAATAATAGGGCTGCCACCTAATAATATGTATTTTCAAAAGTAAAAGCAACCCTAATATTTCAAAATGTTATCATCTTGAAATTCTGACCACGGATTCAGATTCAGCGACCCATTTTTGGCATATCATTTTCTTGCCAGCCCCGAATTCATAACAATACAAAAAAAATTAAGGTGGCAACCCTATCCTCAATTTTGAATTTTAAAATTCTGACTTCAGATTCGAAATCAGTGTTTCCTTAATACTGTTAAATACTGTTTAAAATTCTTAAAAATACATGTTATTAGGTGGCAACCCTATTATTTCAAAACTTTATAATTTTGAAGTTTTGACCATGGATTCGTATTCAGCGATTCATTTTTTGTGTACCATTTTTTTTGCCAGCCCCGAATTCATAAAAATACAAAAATTAAGGTGGCAACCCTATCCACCATTTCGAATTTTAAAATTCTGACATCAGATTCGAAATCAGTGACTCCCTAAAACTGTTAAATTATGTTTAAAATTCTTAAAAATACATATTATTAGGTGGCAACCTTATTATTTCAAAACTTTATAATTTTGAAATTCTGACCGTGGATTCGTATTCAGCGACCCATTTTTGATGTACCATTTGTTTTTGTCAGCCACGAATTCATAAAAATACAAAAAATTAAGGTGGCAACCCTATACACTATCTTGAATTTTAAAATTCTGACTTCAGATTCGAAATCAGCGACCCCCCCAATACTCTTTCCACATGTTTAAAATTCTTAATTTTCGAATTGTGACAACAGATTCGGAATCAGCGACCCAATTTTACCTAGTGTTTCTTCCAGAGTTGAATTCGCATAAATAAACAAGAAATTTGGTGGCAACTCTATCCGCCATCTTGAATTTTAAAATTCTGACACCAGATTCGAAAGAAGTAACCCCCAATACTGTTTCTTCATGTTTAAAATTCTTAAAAAAATGTTGAGTTGGCAGCCCTGTGTAGAAAAATTTTTGAATTTTGAAATTCTGACATCAGATGCAAAATCAGCTATCCATTTTTACCTAGTGTTCACTCTAACCCTCAAATTCGCAAAATAAACCAAAAATCCCCACACATTTTGTAATTAAACATTCACTCTAACATTCCAATGGAAATCGATATAAACTGAGAGCGAATTTATGCTCTAAGCATAAAGCCGGGATAAAATGTGAACAAAACCACTTTTTTATCTCCCGATTTATACGCTTGGTATAAAATTAACCTAGAGATAGTTATCCCCAAATTAAATCATATTTATGCCCTTTGTGAACAAAATGGCCCGTAGTGACGTCCTCTGATGTGCTGGTCCAACACCTTATCCACTAGTCCAACCAAGTTGTTGATAAGCTTTCGCTTATTTTTCATCATAACTAATGCTACCAACTCATGTTAATACAAAATAAGTATATTTTCTTCTAAGAACACTGAAAAGTAAGTATTAGTAAGTATAATATTTTAAAATAAGTATAAGTAAGTAAATATATATTGTTTGAAAATAAAATGTTTCTAAAAAACATATTTAGACCTTGACCCGCTAAACTTGCTTAATAAAAATCAAAACAAAACAACAGAAGTCAAAAAATAACTAAACAAAATATTAATTTTTTATATTATATTTCATATATATTTTTTATATATAAAATAGTTTAAAAACAAAAACATATTAAAAACTTCAAAGTTATTTGTAAATAAAAAAAATCACATAAAAAGATCAAAGGAAAGTTATAATTTTTCGCTTATACCTACTTTCAAAGTAGTTAACTAAAAAAAAAAATTTAAATATATGCACAGATTGACGAAAAGTTTTCATTGTTCGCCCTCACTGTCACTGAGTTGAAGTGCTTCCTTTACAGTTTTTTGCTTAAATTCGTAGTTGTCTTGGTTGGAAATTCGGTTCAATAAGTCAGGCCTTGTCTTTAAAAACTTATAAAATTCGATGCAGCTGTATTCAATGTTAATTTTTACAAATAAAATTGATTCAAGAGTCTGCATTTTTAACGCTGTTGATTCCAATTTCCAAACTTTTCCTGCTCTGGCAAACAAACGTTCAACAGGAGCTGATGAACCGGGAAAACATAAGACAAATTCAATTAAGCAAGAAATGTCATCAAAGTTAACGTTATGAGCGGCCATATGCTTGAAAATCTCCACCCATCTGAGCTCTGTGGACAAGCCCATTGATTCCCACTTCGCAAGCTTTTTGCTACTGCAGTACTTTTTTATGTAAGCATACTGCTCAAAAATATTACAGGACTTAGCAGACAAATCAAATGAAGTTCTCTCCGCAAATTTCCTCAACGATTTCTTCACTGTTGTCCAATCAGGAAACTGTCGCAAGCATACCCAAATGTGCTCATTAAACTCCTCAAGTTCCGCCGTCCATGATGAAATATAATCATCTGCATCTTCTAACAAAAAACTTGTGGGGTAGATGTTTTGTATAAATTTCGGAAAACTTACCATAAAAATTTTTAAACATTTCGTCATTTGAATCTGTATATTGACCGTTTGCTATTAAGCTTTCTTTTTCGGCTTCTGTGTTCAGATCTAAATATTTTTCTTCTTTGCGTAACATAAGATTTCCACGTAAAGTTTGTAACTGGTACGCAACGTCAATTACCGACACATTGTCCGTTTCAATTTTTAAGATGGTGTTGTGAAAGTAATCAGCCTGAACACAATAGAAAACAAAGAAACTGAACTCAAATACTATTTAAAAAACATTTAAAGTACCTGTTCTCTGATGAACAAAAGCCAAAGTTTTGAAGAAGTCGAGCTAAAAAACTTTTTTAGAATCGGTGGACAGCGACGTTCAAGCGATAAGAAATATTGCTTCAGTGGCTCGAATATTTTCAGCATAGATTTTATTGCTGGGCCTAAAGCTAAGAAACGCGTTTTTGCGTAACCCAGTAGCTGGGAAAACTCAACATCTGTAGACTCGCAAATAGTTTTCAAGGATTCAACTCTCACGGTGTTAATGTAAAAATAAGAATAAACTTTAACGATGATAACCTCAATCTCGATAGGTAGCGGATCACAAGCGGCCTTAAGTGTATTGTGGACAATATGTGCAGCACATCCGATACCAATAAGTGATGACTTCCACTGCTTCAAACGATAAAAAACGTTATTTTGTCCCCTACGCTCCCGAGAACCAAAATTTGTAGGGCAATTGTCTCCACAGAATCCTACAATTTTACTTTTAATCTCGTTACATTCAGCAGCTCGGATGATTAGCGAAGAAATCACTTCAGACGTTTCTCCCTTTTCCGATGAAAATTGAAGCATTTTTACCTTTACTCCAAGAATTGGAATGAAGTAACGCACAACTACCGGCATCATTTTGACGTTTCCATGGTTCGAGGCATCTGTAGAAATCGAGACGTAGCGCCGCTTTGCCAAATCTTGTTTTAAATCGTCTTTAGCATAAGAAGCCAACACATTGGTCACGATGGCTTCGCACTTTGTACGAGCGCAATGAAAATCCTGGATTGCAAAACATTCTTGAAAAAGTTTTGAAGCGCAATCAGTTGACAAAAAACTTTGATTTGACTTAACCACATGATACTCCCAAACTCCCTCCATGGCAGCGGTTTTATAGTCTTTTTTTGTAAAAAAATTTTCAACTCTTCTTGTGTCTGCAGTTGATCGCAAAGCTTTTTGATGTTTTTCTGTTTCTAGATGCTTCTTTATTGCCGCTTTTCCCATGTTGCTAATATTAATAGCAGCCAAGCAAACTTCACAAAAAACATCACTTCCAGTTTTTCCATTAGTTGCTTTCAGAAATGGATAGTTTTTCTCCATTTCTTTGTTGAAAACATTTTTTCCACGTAAGGGCGCCATTTTTCAAAAACGTTTTCCTGCAATTAAATTCAACTCACAACATAGCAAAGCAGAAGGTAAAACGAAATAAAAAAATCGATTTTTTTTTCGATTAGTCGTTTCTATCATATAAGAGATTTTACCCCCTGATCACACGAGCCGCTTTTGACGCTACGCTGTTTATAAAATAAAATATATATTTTTAAAACCCTTTCCAATATATGTTTTTCAAACAATTAAATTAACAAAAAGTAAGCATAAATAAGTATCATTCTTAAAAGTAAGTATACTTATAAGTATTGAGTTTTAGTAAGTATATGAAGCTGAAAATAAGTATGATACTTACAAAGTAAGTATAGTTGGTAGCATTAATCATAACGAATGCAAGTCAGTTCCATTCAGGAGCGTGGGTTTGAAACCCAGCTAATAAAACTAAAGTAATGATTAAAAATAGTACTTTTTTGATTTAAAATTCCTTAAAAACAAAGCTTGGATTAAAAAGCAGTCCAAATAGTTTTTAACCATGCACTAATAAAACAGAATTGAACTAGCAACATAAGTTCGCAGATCTCTGCCTTATTTTGACTTTTTAAATTCTCAACTTGCCTTGGACTCAGTCCAAGTAGGCAACAAGGCAACAATAGGCTTCAGCGAAGTCTACCGAACTCTGCATCTGATTTATTGAAGAAAAATCCATATAAATCTTTACACTACTAAGCAATCAATTTTCAATATAGTGAGGACATTTGAAAAAAGTGAATCGGTCGGAGATATTGCAAGGCCTGTGCATCATTGTAATTTACACACCACTGAAAATATCGCTGCTGTTATAGAAAGTGTGGCTTAAGATTAAAATTTGTCGATTTCACGATGCACTCAGCAATTGCGGTTGTCTTATGGCTCGTTATGGCTTATTCTGCATTTGGATTTGCATCTTCATCCATGCAAAGTCCAATTCACATAAGAATTGAAGCCGTCCGACCGAATATACATCGATTAGGTACTGGAATAAAAAGCATTAAATGCTGATTTCTTATACAAATTTTCTTCAGCGAATAGACCCATTTCACGCTCGGTGGATTGCCGTTTATGGAGCTGTGAAAATCCCCTAACGATTGTGGAGAAGCCATTGCATCAGCAATAAAGCACTGTCTGGTGTGCATTATGGTCTGGTGGTGACATTGGTGGAGCAACGGTTACAGTTAGCGCTTGGCCGTATGTTTACCATTTTTTCTTTTTTGGCCTGCAATTAAAGATATGGACCAGAACGGTATGTGGTTTCAACCAGATGGGGCCACAAGCCAGACAACAACACCAATTAGGACTTTGTTGCAACAGAATTTTTCAGGCGAGTGGACGCCTAGGAATTTTTTGTGGAGCTCAAAATCTTGAGCAATTAAACACCAACATTTGTCAAGTCATGGCCTTGCTATTGCCCGAGTCGTGCGTAAAATCATCTAGAATCCCCTCAAAAGGATTGAGTTCTGCAAAAACTTCCACGTCTAATGGCAAAATTCAAAAATTATAATGAAATAAAATTTCATCACATTAAGAATTTTTTTTGTATTTTTTTCAACTTTACTTTTCGAAGCAGAAAATGGAAAACCCTGTATTAGCGATTTCTGAAGAAAAAACATTTTTAGCAACAAATATGTACAAAGTAATGGGGGCACAAGTTTTTATTTTATTTATGCTCAACTTAAACTATTTGTGCTTATTGCTTATCTGGTGCCAACTCACTGTGAGTCAAATTAGAGGGGAAAAAGTTTTTAATGACGTTTTAGTAAAGGCTCTTGCTTCAGTTTATTTATTTTTTAACGGAAGTTCGTGATCTTTAGGCGTAAAGGTAATTGTTTCAGTCATTGTTTCGTTTTTTTTTTTCTTATATTGAGTAATGCCTATAATTTTTAATTGAGCCCATTAAAGTGAGTTCTTCGCTTAGTTTATGACTGGGCGTTATTTAATAAATGAATACTAGTGCTAATTATTTTTTGTTGACGACACCTGCATACCATAAATTAAAATTATTTCTGTATTAAGACTTACATAAATTAGAATTGTTTTTGAATTGAGATTTACAGAAATTGTACAGCTATTATAATATTTTATTATTAATTGGACAAATGTCGCCAACAGTTGGTAACCCCAAGGAATTAAGGGACAGTTTATTTTCAATTAAATTGGGCCATTATGTTGAACTTTTGTTAAATTGGTACTTGTCTAGCCTTATTTATATCAATATGAAATTATAAAATTCTGTCGCATATTTAAGTTCAACTGCTGTTTCGTGAAAAGTTTTTTAAGTGCATTTAAACATTTTAAGTGCATTTTAAACATTAAAAGAAAAATTTTGTGTATTCCAATTTTTTGTGTGAAGTTCTAGTAAGAAAATTCATTAAATTTTTTGGTTTTAATGTAAAAATAATCTGGCATATGATGATTAAATATGAAAAAGTCACTTTAATTATCCTTTTCAGCACATGACTTCTACTTTGTGTTATTTTTGCGAATTGTTTTCGTATGCATCAATTCGTTATGAGTTTCAATTTACAATAATAAAGATTAAATCAGAATTATCTGAAATACAAATGTGTATAAACGAAAGCAATTGAATTGGAATAAATATTTAATTATAAAAATAGAATGACTTTCAATGGGAATCCTCACATAAAGGCTGTGAGAAATTCTTTAATTCTTGAAGTTATTATATGTTTTTTTTTATCTATTTCGTACAAAAGTATCTTTTAATGCGTTTCAGTATTTTGTGCTGCTTGAATGCTTCTGCAGAAACGATTTGCTCTTTGTATTTTTCTTTTCTTCTTTTTAATGTTTGCCAATTTTTACTGAAGCAGAAATATTAAAAGTTGAAATTTATATGGTAGAACTCACTCAGGGTTAACAGCTTCAATGAACTTATCTTTGAACTGTTCTATAAACAGCTTAACCTCAACAACACTTATCTATGAATGTCTGGCAGGTAACGATGTTATGTTTACTTCAGATAAACAAAAATATATGTATTCCAAGAAATAGATTAAGTTGTGCTTAAAGATTTATTTTTTTTCTACGTAAAGTGTTGTTTGAAAACAAAAAATGGGCTTAGAAGTTATCTACATAGATTTTATGATTGACTGAAACCATAAAACAGGATCGTCTGCAATGATTGAGAAGTTTTTTAAAATTTGTTAGATCTCACAGCCCATTCGATATGAAAAATCAGAAAAAAGAGGAGCGTCAGTTTTGACACTCGACAGAAGCGAACTTTTTTCGCGGTTTCGTAGATTTGTTTATTTTATTTAAAAACAAATCAACATATGGCAAACTACATAAAAGCACGAGTTTGATTGAGGGCCCTTATGTTCACTTCTAGATATTTCTAACCAAATGGCAAAGTACGAGATTTTCCGTAAATTAAGGCAGTAACAAAAATTCAACTGGTTGATAATATTCCAAAGTGAACAATTTTATAAATATACTTACAGTGTGACAAATATGTCTTGAAACAAAAACAAAGTAGGTTTTTTTAATAAAGTTTCATTTTATTTAAGCAATATTATTCGGTTTTATACGTGGCCTCTACGTTAGGCTTCAGATTTTTCTGCAATAATTCTTCTAGGTAATACTCACCATTTATTTTTACACCTTTGCCAAGGAAGACTAGCAGCAACTTGCCCTTTCTGGATATCGCACCCCAGACCATAACGGATGCCAAGTTTTGGTATTTTGGCACATGGTTTTTGTCATTTGGGATATCCTTGGATGATACTGTTCATAATCTGTCATTTTGCGTGTGGTGTGGTGCCTCCAGAAGGAACATTTCTGTGTCAGAAAAAACGATATCATCGCCAGCTTGCCAAGAAAGGATAAGTTTCTTTCTTTGCAATCGCTTGTCCACGGTTGCGCTAGTAACGCCATGCATTTTCTTTTTTTTAAAGGCTTTCATATTGAGGTCGTCGCAAAAGGAGCCTTAAAGATTCTCGGATCATTCCTATATATTTGTGACCGTCTTTCATGCTGAACGGTCACGATCTCGTTCTCTCACTATTTTAATCGCATTCGCGGCACGGACGTTCCATTTTCTCCCACTTTTCTTACGGTATTGTATGGATCCAGAAATCGCTTAATCGAAGTATAATACATATACGTCATTTCTCTTCACTCCTATATGTGACAAATGAAATTTTTCATCAAATCCTACCTCTGAAAAATAAATTCTGTTTACTAACTGTATTTCAGACTGCGGCCCTAACCAGTTGAGCGGAGTTACTAACAATTCAGGTGGACAACTAGACCTAATTTTTTCTTCGGATTCCGATAGCGGTATAGTCTCAGCAAGTAAACATATCCTTTCAACTCTCGATCAGTACCATCCCCAGTATCCCTTACCTTACCTTATAACATTAATATCAAAAATACACACTTAGAGCACTCATACAGCATCAAGTTTCGGAAAACTGATTTTGTAAAATTAGAAATTTTATTCAGTAGAATCAATTTCCAACATCTATTCGATAATGCACATGAAAGCGTTCATATTGCAGTTGCTCACTTCTAATATATAACTTTCGACTGCTTCAAACAATCTGTCCCCTTCACCAGGCATAAAAAGGTACAATAAGGAACTACGTGTACTCCATAACAAAAGAAACAAACTTTGGCGATCTTATTTAATGTCTCGTTGTTCTCTTGATCTCACAAATTATCTTCTCACCTATAACCATTTTTCCGCAATGTGAGTCTTATCTTGCAGTCAGTCATATACAAATGATAACGATGAACTAGACTACGAATGTTTTTCATTGTTTAGGAACTGTCCTCAAACGTCGCTGTCTTCTGTTGATATTACACTAGTTGATGTGTTAGGAAAGATAAATAATCTAAAGGATGATTATTCTCCTGGACGCGATGGTTTGCAAAACTGTCGTGTACTCCCAAAAATTTTTTAAGTATTATCTATGACATTCTCTTTTTCCATTGCAAATCTATTTTTTTCTCCTAGTCAACACGACTTCCTCAAGGGAAGAGCTATTACCACTATCCTTACAGAATTTGTTTCAAACGCTTTATGCTCGTTGGAAAGCGGGTACGAAGTTGATGTAGACTCTACCGAATTTAGTAATGCGTTCGACAAAATTTCACTCAATATCATCCTTCTTAAGCTTAAAGCCTTTGGTTTTCCATCATTGTTTATATCATGGACTAAATTATATCTTGAAGAACGTCGTTACAATGTCATCTTTAGATTTCCCAATGCAGAGTCTTTTACAGCTACCTCTGGTGTCCCACAAGGTATTTACCTTGGTTCTTTTTTGTTCGTCTTAACAATATCTGATGTAGATGGAATCATCAAAAATTCCAATCTCTCTGTGTATGCTGATGATATGAAAATCCAGTTCGTCCTGTAAGCTATTTACGGGACTTAGGTGTAATATGTGACATGGAATTTAATTTTGGGTCTCATATTGACAATATCATTAGTAGAGCCAACTCTGCACTGGGGTTTGCGAAACACTCCAGATAGTGGAGAAGATCCAGAGAGTTCTCCAATCTTTACGTGACTAAATCTCTCTACTTTACCTTTGTTAAACCCATCCTTGAATATGCCAGTCAGGTTCGGTCTCCTATCTACAACACCCATTCTGTCCGAATCAAAGCCGTTCAACGAAGATTCATTCGGTTCGCACTTCGCGGTCTTTCCAATTCTGACAGTTTCAACTTACGTCCTTATGCAGACCGCCTAAAATTGATTAACATGCGAAATTTTGCAAAACTAAGGGAAGTGGCCGATGTACTCTTCACTCATCAACTTGTATGCGGAACCATTAACTGCAATGCACTACTCCAATTAATATCCTTTAATACAAACCCACATAACCTTAGGTCTATTCCTCTCTTCCACCTCAATTTTCCACGCACCGGCTATGGATGCAGTAAACATGTAACGAGGATGCTTCGTGTAACCAACAATTTGATCAGCGAATTCGATTTTCATCTGAGCCCGAAATGCCCTTATTAACTCCAACACCAATTCTTCTTAACTCCTATGCCACTTTTTCCCCCTCTCTTATGATTTTCTTACAATTAAGAAATGGTACATATTATAATTTATGTTATTTGTAAGTTACCTTTATTAATTTTCTTCTCGTATTTTCTTTTTGACATTTGATGTGTTCTTAAAATTATGTAATTCAGATGGGCGGATTACGCCCATCACGAATTGGATATCTTTTGAACACTAAAACAAGGAAAAGAGAGGAAAAAAATAATAATAAATAAAAAAAACCCTGTAAGAATAAGCTTACTTCATAGTTAATCAGCTTCTATTAAGCTTAACGAATAAAATAAAAAATTAAAATAAGATTACTCCATAATTTTAATCACTTTTGTTTTATTTACAATTAAGGAGCGGAAAACTTAAAAAAAATCTCCTTCCCAGAAATTTGGAGGGTATTGCGGTACACAACAAGGGTGCAATGTGGTATTCTGTCTTTGAGCAAATTCAATTTGAAAAATCTTTAAGAATAAAAAATTTCATATTAGATACATGGACTGTTTTTAATTATTTTTAGCTAATGCCTTCCATTTTTAGAAAAACCAAAAAGCTTACGAGATATTTACCAAACATATACGAAAAAGAAAAACTGCACTTGTGAAACATTGGAGACGATTTGATCATCATTGTGTATGAATTTATGTATAAATTGCTTTAATTAATAAAATTAAAATTGTTCTTTTAGATAATATCCAAAAATAATAAGTTTTAATTTTTTAGCCACGGTAGAATTTTCTATGAAAATGCACAGTAACGTTTTTAATCTGCGTAGAGATGACGATAGCGTTCGTTTGAAGCCATTGAAATTAGAAGGGTTGCGCTTAAAAATTTGTAGGAATTGATGAATTGATGGGTAGAATTGCATGCTGCAGATGTTGAGAGCATCAGTAAATGATTTCGATCGTTTTTCTTTTGGAATCTTCGAACAGTGTCTGCAAAAATACGGAGTATATATAAGGTGTTAATATTGAGGGCGAACATCAATGATTTTATTTCATCTATTATATTCTCACCTTTTCAACATCGCAAAGTGGTGGGAAATCAGGCTTCTTTGGGATATTTGGTCTATCTGAGAACGTGAGGTGTTCCGGGTGTTTCGGTGGGATATTCTTCTGTGTCAGAATTTTAATAGTTTAAATTCGTATAAAAAAAGGCCTTTATACTTTAATATAAGAAGTTTTTTAAGACTATTTCTATTTTTACATTGGATAATAAAATAAAATAAAAAAAGAAAATATAAAAAAAAAATTCCTTTCATTATTTGAAACCAATCAATAAACCAGAATTATTCTCCATTACTGTATAAAAAGGAATTCTACGTCTGCACTTACGATACTATCAAAACTGTGATTTTTTTCATATTAAAGCTCAAACGTGATTTGATTGGATATATTTGATCCAAAAAATGAGGTGCTTTTTAACTTAAGTATGTATGTATTTAAGTGTATCGCGGAGGAGAGGACTGCGTACAGACCATCAAGAACAAAGAGGAGCAAGAAACAGCGAGAACTAAACATAAAAACATGGGGCCGAATTACAGCATCCGTGATCGAGCAAAATAACGAAGGGCATGAAAAGACAAGTGCCTAAGAATCTTTTACAATTTTGATAGATCACGGATGCTGTAATTCGGCTCCTGATTGACAACCACGTACTGAAAATACGAATTAACGAAAGCGATCGTTTTATAATTGACACCATGAACGAAACGAAATGGTTTTAACATATAATGCATTAATTTTTAATGCATACAAAGACATTTTATCTGTTGCTATGGACAAATCGGACTATAGAATGAAAATGAGACAAATGCTATACAGAGGGAAAAGCCTATGGACTCACTACATAAATTTATGTACTCATGACATAAATTTCTGCACACATAAATTTGGTGATTTTCTTGTACTGAGTGCATGTTGAAATCTGTATTGACTAAAGATTTATTTTGAACAGTGCTGCATATAGTCAATAAAGAATTTTGTATATTCATCACATAATTATGTGTCGTGAGTGAGTAGATGTATGTGGTGAGCACATACACACTATACTCATCACAAAATAATTGTAAATAATTTTATGTATTGAGTTTCGATGCATTTTATGTATTCAGCTTCGATGCATAGAGTACATAGATTACTGACCCATTAAATAAAATAATTAATTACTGTGTGTAGTGAGTACATAGATTATGGAACTATTACATAAATATTAAGTAACTGTTTGTAGTGTGTACATAGATTATAGGTCCATTACATAAAACTGTAAGCAATTGTATGTAATGAGTACAGTGCCGATATACGTAGTACATAGATTATTGACCCATTACATAATATAACAATTATTTGTATGTAATGAGTACAGTTTCGATTTACGTAGTACATACATTATTGACCCATTACATAGAATAATAAATAACTTTATGTAATGAGTGCAGCTCCGATGTACTTAGTACACAGATTATTGAACCATTACATAAAAAATAATAATTTCATGTAAAGAGTACAGTTCCTATGTACGTAGTACATGAATTTGTGAGCCATTACATAAAATAAGAAATATTTGTATGTAATGACTACAGTTCCGATGTACGATGGTGAATTACAACAATCCTGAAAATCTTCAACTTGTTGTAAAAAAGTGGAAAGAAGAGTTAGGCGCAGGTGACCGCTGTTTTATGTACTGAATACATATCTCTTTTTAATCTCATAAACGAGACGTGTACGGATTCAATACTTTATGTATTGAATACAAGTTTGACTTTAATAGCATAAACTAGACGTGAACTTAGTCTATATTTTATGTATGAAGTTCATTTCTTGAAAAACATTACAAGAAATATTAATTTAGTACACGTTGCTTGTATTTATAACAGTCTGCAATGTATTTAACACATAATTCAATAAATTGAATACATTTTTCATTCCTTTTCCTAAGTGAAGCAATTAAAATGTGACCAGTACGCGTTCATTTTAGTCAGTACATATAGCTCTCGTTGAGTTCCCATACAAGATACTGTACATAGATTTTACATAGATGTCTCTGTACTGACGACATAACTTTTTCCCTTAGTGTACGAGACACATCAACATACAGAATATTAAAAAGAGATCCTACTTCGACACTTCAACAAAAAAAACAATGATTTTATCGAAAAATTAATAAAAATAACATAATAAATATTCAAGACAAAAACAAATTATTGACGAAAACTTATACAGCACCGAGGATATATGGACTTAATAAAATGCACAAACATGACATACCACTAAGACCCATTTGCTCATCGGTAAACTCGCCAGCTTATGGACTATGCAAATATGTATATATCAAGCATTTTTAAAAAAAAAATGACATTTTCTATATATATGTATAACGTTAAAGACGCGGTATGTCACTTGTAAATATTGCGACAAAAGACTTATATCGTTTGACGGGGTAGCGTTATTTCCTACCATTCCGGTTGACTTTGCCATTAAATTTATTGAGAAGAAATGGGACTTGATTAAAAGTAATATAAGCATGACAAAAGATATATTTATGGACGTCTTAAAATCAGGGACAGCAGATATTTAAAATATGACGAAAAAGTTTACGAACAATGGAGAGGAATGCCAATGGGGTCACCCTTGTTGCTAATTATTGCAGACATAATTATGGAAGAACTTTTAGAGACCTGCCTGGAACAACTAGACTAAAAACAAAGATTGATGAAAAATATGTAGATGAATTTTTTAGAATTATAAAAATGGACAAAACGCATGCAACTTTAAATGTATTAAACAAATTCCATAGGAATATAAAATTTACAAAAGAAGAAGAGATAGAAGGAGAACTACCATACTTAGACACCTTGATAATAAATAGAGACAAAAACCTTCATCTTCAGAACGTCTTATAAACTACACATCAAAACATCCAAAAAGAACGATGTTGAACAAGGTGAACAATTTCATAAGAAAGGTACTGACGATCAGCGACAAAGAATTTCACAATGACAATATCAAGAAGATAATAAATATTCTTAACAAAAATGGTTTCCCCAAGCAAACGACCATGGACTTAATAAAAAAGCATAAAAAACAGAGCAACAGGTCATTCGCAGATGAACCACCTAAAATCTAGAAATCTATGACACATATACCAGGAATATCGGAAAGATTTATTGGATCTAATTGTTTTGACAAAAACAAATATAAAATCTCCACACGCGCTGGTAATAATCTTGAAAATTATATAGCAACACAAAAAGCAAAATGGACAAGAATGACAAATCAAATCTTATATATCAAATAACATGTAAAGAAAGCAGCGCAGGAATATGCAACAAAGTAAATGTGGGTACTACAAAGACAAAATTGTGAACAAGAGCACAAATCACGAACCAAACCATTCGAGCAAAAAACAGCATTGGCGGCCCACTATGTAAAACTTGAACATTGTCCAGACTTTGACTTTGTACAAATTCCACAGCAAGAGACGAATTACGCGAGACGATACACGTTCAAAATGCAACATATTATAAAAATACCATCAAAACAAAGAATACATTTCAAAACGGACACGGAGAGATGCGCTCAAAGCTACCGACACCTAATTACAAAACAAACAACAATATAAAAATCAGTAGACAACGAAACGGCGAAATCGAGGGTGCTGCAATTTATTTTAAAGCAATAACTGTTAATTTTGTCTACCAAAATTGTTAAGTGTTAAACTTTATGTCTAATGTTTAATAAGTAAGTTTTTTCAGTTTGTTTTTCATAATGTTAAAAATTGTAATATATGTATATTTTTTGTTGAAAACGGTGTACATGATGATTAACTCTGGCGGAGTTCGATATATTGGACGCAATAATACCAAGACTAAAAAACAAATATAAGATTATTTTTTTATTCAAAAAGTGACCTTGATCCCGAATTAAACTCAAAATCATTTAAAAAAAAAATTGAAAAAACCTTTTTTCTTGTTGTCACTTGTTGTCATTTGTTTGTCAATTTTGGGGGGTTTGAACTTTCTAAAGCCCCTTATTTCGCTCCGGATACGAACTACCAAGTAACTCTGAGCATATCAACTACTTTTACAATAAATTATGTACGGATTTTGGAAGAAGAGAAGCACCGTCAGGTCCGTATGTTCGTTATCTTATGAAAAAAGGGAAAGAAACTGGCATCCTCATCGATAAACCAAAGCGTGAAAAGCCAAAAGAAGTGCGTACTCCCGAGAATATTGCTGCTGTGGCAGAAAGTGTGCGTGAAGCGTCATCAACATCAATTCACCGTCGTTCTCAACAATTGAACATTTCGGAGACATCATTGAGACGAATTTTGCATAAAGACCTTACCAAGTCTTACCAAGGTATGACGCCATACAAAGTCCAATTGGTTCAGGAGTTGAAGCTAACTGACCATCCAATGCGTTTTCGCTTCGCTAAGTGGGCCTGCGATCGACTTACAGAAGATGCCGATTTTGCCAAAAAAAATCATCTTTTCAGAGGAAGCTCATTTTGATCTTGGCGGGTACGTAAACAAGCAAAATTGTCACATTTGGGGCACAGAAAACCCGCACGCATACATTGAAAAGCCGTTGCACCCAAAACGAGTCACTGTTTGGTGCGGATTTTGGTCCAGAGGCATAATTAAGCCTTTTTTCTTCGAAAATGAGCAAGGAGTGGCCGTTACAGTCAATGGTGATCGTTACCGATGTTTTGCGCCCTGTTTTTGAAGATCGCATTATCAGCCGCAGAGCTGATGTCGTTTGGCCACCTCGGAGCTGCGATTTGACATCTTTGGACTATTATTTGTGGGGTGCTCTCAAAGATAAGTGTTACGCCGACAAACCAGAGACAATTGACGCTTTAAAGGACAATATTCGTGAAGCCATTGGTGAAATACAGCACACAATCGATAATGTGCTTAAAAATTGGACCGATCGTGTAGGCTTCTGCATGGCCAGCCGAGGCAGCTATTTGAATGAAATTATTTTGGATTATTAACCGAAAGGATTGTACTTTCAAATAAAAAAAGAAATTTGAGAAAATATCCAGTAGTTTTTTTTTTGTAGAATTTTCAGAAAAAAAAAAGTTATTTGGCGGACCCTTTACAATTGACTGCTCAGAAGCTCGCGCATAATATTTAATTGTGCTTTCAAATTAACTCTTTCTAATTACAACTTTTGTTCATCATTCTTCTCCAAATAAAAGTTTTAAGAAAAATACTTTTAAATACAAACAAAAAAAAAATAAAAGGATGAGAAAAGATAAACATTTTCGAGAAAAAATATGTTGCTGCAAATGACAGCGATAATGTGTCGCATTTTTAAATCTTTTAGGAATGGTTTTTAAGATTTACTTTGAGTTGTGACAATTTTGCTTGTATTTCTTAGAAATACACAGCCGCAGATTAAGCCAGATGCGCAGCTTGAAAATTCCAGAATAACAGGTTTGTACTTGTATAATAAAAGACATTACCTTGAACTAACTCGCTTAAAATGTTACTGTCATAATTTTAATTAAAATCTTAAGAAATTTACAACTTTTGCATAATTTTGCGCGTAGCTCTGCATTGTTGTGGGCGTAGGTATGTGTTTTACTTATGTGTTTGTGTGTTTGTGTTTTTATTGTTGTTGCTGCTGACAATGGCATTACAAGAACATAAACACTAATCACATTGTAAATTCTTGGTAAGCACATAAAAACGCACATATAGATAAAAAAACACACACACAGAAACAGTAGAGGCGAATACAACCACAAAAGGCAAATACATCGACGCAACAAAGCAGTGCATTAAAATAATAAATTATAGTAGTGCGTTGTTAAAACACACACATACACACACTTATACCAAAACAAATATACAAAAAAATTATTACAATGAATGTGACATATTAACACAAACATACACACACAACAGTATGTCAGACGGTGATTTGCTCTAAGCTTGAACATAAAAATAATGAGCTTACACAGCATCAAATTAATTTTAATATTTTATTTTAAGCATGTTTGCATGTGTATGTGTGTGTGTGTGTGTGTGTGTGTGTGTGTGCGCGCGTTTGTAAGTTTGGTTGACTGAGTAACAGAATGTATAGGTTGGTTGAAAAATATTGAGACCTAAATTTAAAGAATGTAAATTTGTAAATGAAATTATTTTTTATTCAATAAAATCTCCCTCAACTTCAATACACTTATTCCAATGATCCTCCAATAATTGTATACCATATCTTTAATGATTTTCCGGAAGTTCTGCAAAATATATTTCCAAGGTTGCAATAGCTTCTTCATTCGACCAAAAGCGCTTTACACGAAGGAGTTTTTTTTAAGTTCCTGAAGAGGTAGTAGACACCGCACACATTTTTCAAAAGTGGTTGCAAAAATCAATGTTGGTGTGGTTAAAACTGCCAAATCTATTGATGGGGTTTGTTAAACAATTGCTCAAGGCTTACAAGAAGCATGGTTAAGACATTATAGAATATCACCTGCGAAACAATTTGCGTCCGTACCAAAATACTGAAGCACAAGTGTCCCGAGTATCAGACTCTATTTTATTTTTCAAAGCTATGAGTAGTAACGAAAAACTGTGAAGTTTATGAAAAAGAAATTAATCTCATATTGATATAAAGCCAAATGCAAACAAGCAGCTGATATGTATCAAAACTGGCCTAAGTCTTAACTATAATGTACCCGAAACATACCCAACAAGTACCTTGAAAGCAACCTGAAATAGTACCGTAGTAAGTCTGAGTTATGTCGATAAAGTATTCAAAAACGAGCGACTATATTCGGACACAATAAATCGGAGTACCCGATTCGGTCTTCCTTCGCTCTCTGTGCCTGCTCAAGGTGTTTCAGAACGAGTACTTCTTTCGGAGCAGGGGTCGAAAATTTCCCAACACGTCCACCGGACACATATAAGATACCTTATTGGCACAAAATATGAAATTTTTTCTCGGGACAATCGCTACCAATTGAAGAATTGCCCGAAGAAGCACTGGAATCCAAAATTAAGGATATAAAAAATACAGATTCTTAAACACTTCCAAGATTTCTTGAAAACAACAAAACGAGGATCTCTTCAATATATTGGCCACATAATTTATTCAAGAAATTCATCATTAAGGTATATCAGAAATCAAAAAGGGTTAAAAAATATTACAAGGAAAAACTAGAATTATTAAATAATTAAATGAATATCGATGAATGTTTTCGATAAAATTAGGTTGTTTTTATATATTATTTCTTATTTAAAACTAGCTGAAACCATGTGCTTTGCTACCACGCCCCTTTTCCAAACGCCCATAAAATATAATATTGCTTGTGTAAATTGTGGTCGAATACTTAAAAATTTGTTAAAACGTTGTTTTTATATGAATTAAATACAAATTCTAAATGTTTGATAGCTTAAATCATATTTGATTTTAAACACAAATTCTAGTTGTTTAATAGTTTAAAATCGTTTATTGAGGCTCAGGTCAAAGTTAGAACAAATAATTGTTCTAACAAATATTTCTAAAGAAACAACATCAACATTTTTCAATATGAAAAGGAAAAAATCACTAGCTGATTTTATTGCAATTTCGACCCTGCTAAAGGCTTCATCAGAAATCTTTGTGATACCCGTGCAAACAAGCACTAGCGCACTGCACCACAGAGGCGATGAGATTCTTAGTATCATTTTCTCAGTTTTTCTCCCATTTCATATTTTCACATTTGTTGTTGTATTTTTGCTTTACTTTAGTAGTTATGCTTATGTTATAATTATGGAGTCCAACAGTCTGCTGAAAGTCTTCCACTAACAAAGCATGGTTTTTGTAGTTGTTTTTAGATTTCTGCTGATATATTTTCAGCTTGCTTCTGTTTGGTCGTGCTCTACCATTTGATTAAAGTTTTTTTCCTTGTTATTTATTATGTTGATTTTATATGATTTAAATAAAAATTCTGCATGTTTCGTAGTTTAATTCATACTTGATTTTAAATACAAATTCTAGTTGTTTGATAGTTTAAAATCGTTTATTGAGCTGTAGGTCAAAGTTAGAACAATTAATTGTTCTAACGAATCTTTCCAAAGAAATAACCAAACAACAACGTTTTTTCAATATAAAAAGGATGTTTTGGTTTAAGTATTATTTAACTATCAAACATTTAAAATTTGTATTTAAATCATATAAAATCAACATAATATGTAACTAGGTCATTTAGGCAAAAGAACTTTAATTTGTTAAAACTTGAAAAATTCTGACGGAATCAGCATTTAAAATTATGTTCGTTTTTAATGTGTGACAAAAAAAAATTGCTACAAAAAAAATATCATCGATCATCTAAAATGCGTCGTAAAGTAGCCCCAAGGTGGTTTTTCGGGAATTTTTTATGTGTTCTTCTTGTTTGGCCGGAGACCAGTTCGAATTGGTATGAACCATCGAAATCGGTCCAGCCGTTCTTGAGTTATAAGCGTAGTAACTAACGCCACTCTCTTTTATATATATACTAGCTGGAACCCGGCGCGTTGCTGCCACGCCCCCGTTGCCAAACTTCCATAAAATGTTATCAGTGAACCTGCATTGGGTTGATCTAAATTTGGGTTGAATGAGAGGTGCCACGCCCCTTTGTTTAACTCCCATAAAATTTGATTAGTGAAACGGCATGTGTAAATCGTGGTAGAATAATGAATTCTTAGGCTATAACTTCAAAGCTATTCGATATTGCAAATCGCATATTTGGGTTGTATGGGAGGTGCCACGCCCCCTGAATGGCGTGTGTAAATTGTGGTAGAATACCGAATTCCGAGGCTGTGCGAGCTGTAACTGAAAGCTACTCGATATCGCAAATTATGGGAGGTTGCCACTTCATATGTCCATAAAATGTTATCAGTAAAACGACATGTGCAAATTGTGCTCGAATACCGAGGCTGTGGAGGTCTATAACTCCAAAGCTATTCGATATCGCAAATTCTGGTTGC
This sequence comes from Dichetophora obliterata, assembly GCA_963920525.1. Classification (NCBI taxonomy): domain Eukaryota; kingdom Metazoa; phylum Arthropoda; class Insecta; order Diptera; family Sciomyzidae; genus Dichetophora; species Dichetophora obliterata. The sequence continues at coordinate 88,189,005 of OY986437.1, forward strand.
AAGGGAGGAGCCACGCCCCTTCTACAACGCCCATAAAATGTTATCAGTAAAACAGCACGTGTAAATTGTCGTCGAATACTGAATTCCGGGGCTGTGTGAATTATAACGCAAAAGCTATTCAAAATATTAAATGTGGGTTTTAAGGGAGGTGCCACGCTCCCTTTCCCAACGCCCATAAAATTTTATCAGTAAAACGGCACGTGTAAATTGTGGTCGAAAACCCAATTCCATGGCTGTGCAAACTATAACTCAAAAGCTATTCGATATCTCAAATTTGGGTTGTATGGGAGGTGCCACGCCCCTTGTCCAACACCATAAAATGTTATCAGTTAAACTTAATGTGTAAATTGAGTTCGAATATTAAATTCCGAGCCTGTGCGGTCTGTAACTAAAAAGCTATTCGATATCGCAAATTTGGGTTGTATGAGAGTGCCACGCCCCCTTGTCCAACGCCCATTTTTTCTTTCTGTAAAAAACGTTTGTAGACTATTACAAACATTTTAAAAAAGTTAGCCAAATTGGCGCAGGCGTTCTGCGATTTTAGGTATATATAAAAAAGTGGGCGTAAAAGTGGGAGTGGTCAATTTTTCTTCAGTAAAAACTTAAAATGGATTACTACGAACATTTAAAAAATAAATTAGCCAAATCGGTGTAGCCGTTTTCCGATTTTAGATAAATAAAAAAGTGGGCGTAAAAGTGGGCATGGTCAATTTTTCTTTCCGTAAAAACCTAAGTTGGACTATTACGAACATTTTAAAAAAATATCCAAATCGGTCCAGCCGTTCTCAACTGATGCAATTACCAACGAACGACATTTGATTTTTATTTATATAGATATCAAAACAGTGGGCGCAAAAGTGGGCGTGGTCAATTTTTCTTTCAGTAAACACTTAAATTGGATTACTACGAACATTTGAAAAAAAAAATTATCCAAATCGGTCCAGCCGTTTTCCGATTTTAGATAAATTGAAAAAAGTGGGCGCAAAAGTGGGCGTGGTCAATTTTTCTTTCCGACAAAACTTAAATTGGATTACTATGAACATTAAAAAAAAAATTATCCAAATCGGTCCAGCCGTTTTCCGATTTTAGATAAATCAAAAAAAGTGGGCGCAAAGTGGGCGTGGTCAATTTTTCTTTCCGTAAAAACCTAAGTTGGACTATTACGAACATTTAAAAAAAAATTATCCAAATCGGTTCAGCCGTTCTCAACTGATGCAATTACCAACGAACGACATTTGATTTTTATTTATATAGATAGATATATAGATATAGATGTCATATTCTACTACAATTTTTTTTCTGCAAGTTTTTATTAATTTTTTTAATTTTTATTTTGTTATATTCCTTCTAGTTTGTTTTTTGTTAAATAAAAACAAATGAGTGTAGAAAATGTGAAAAAATGGATTTTTAAATAATTAATATGCTCGGTTTTTGTTATGTTTTTAGATAATTTTTTGTTCAGTGTCGCAATACTTTAACAGCCTTATTCATAAACCAATTTTAGCTGCTGCGTAACTTTAAGCCGGCTTTAAACAACAAAACATTATTCATAAATATATTTTTGCCTTAAGTTAAATTCAAAAACTTGCGTTTAAAGGCTGCTTACGTTCATAATTTTGACAACACAACAACAATTGACATCCCAGTTAAATAAACACTTGTTTTACCAAAATCAATTAGCTTTTCTTGAACTTATAAATAAAAATTGAACTAATCCATTGATTTTTTAATTAATCTTTTGAAAGTGACAAAAAAACAAATAAGTTGTATGTCACAATACGTGCTTTTAATTGTGCTAATAATAAGTTCAGCGTCTACAATCACGCAGCTTCAAATCCGCCGCACACTGGATTAGAAGGTACCAAAACCTAGGATTAATTAAAAAAATCAAACAAAGTTTTGACAATAATGTTTGGTACCGAGTTAATGTAGATATATGTCCGCATCACTTAGTAATTTCATTTTTTATTTGTTTATTAATGCAACTGCATGCTGTCAAAGTACATTTATTGTTTGTATTTTTGCGCAAGTGATGAAAACTGATTTTTTAACATTTTTAATCATTTTTTTTCGTTAAATCACAAAAAAATACTATATTTTTTAAATGGAGCCTTCAACGTCAAGTATTTTTCTGTATATCAAAAAAAAAGTGCAGTGAAAAAGTGTTGAAAAATATTTTGTATACATTTTTTAAAAAAGTTCTCATGCTACGGAATTTTTCATGTACATGCTGAGTTTTAAATGTGAATTGACTATAATTTATTAAAATTGCTAATATATTTAAAAAAAAAGGCATTTTAACTTTCAGAATCAGAATTGAAATTTCGCGCATATTTGCGCGAACTCAAAATAAACTATTTTATGTGAAACAAATCTGCTAAAAACGTATTGTTGCTTTTCTACTAACATTGCATTTACAGAGAATACAAATTTTTAAGCTCAAACTTTCTAAAAAACTGGTACGCTTTTCATTTAACTATTCTTTTTAATATGAAAATAAGACTAAAATTAAAAGAGTTATGATTTTTTACTTTTGGAAAAAAAATCTCATTTTTTTTTTGGTGTATTAACCCGCCGTCAATAAAAATATTTTTTGTCACACCGCCAATGAACTGGGTGTGTCACACCCGAAAAAAAATTAATATTAAAAATAAAAACTATACACAAAATAAATTTTTTTTTAATGTTTTTTATTAAGTCAATAATAAATTAATCTGAAAAAGAAAACATATTCTGTTCTTTAGAACTATTTTTTTTTAATTTAAATTAGAGACACAATAAGGAATGAACAATTTATTGAAGCCCGGAACACACCCATGTTCATTGACGAAGAGTTAAAAAAAAAATCGAAAAAATCCAAATTTAAAAAAAAAACTAAGCGAAATGTCTTGGAAATATTTTCTTAAACTATAAGTAATACAGATACAAAAAATTATGCGATTACGTTTAATAATTCAATCGTTACGCAATTTTTTGATAAAAGTATGCCTTTTTAGAAATTTCGAGTTTGAATATTTTACGCTCGGTATTTTGTTGAAATATACTCCTGGTTTAACTTGCCTAATACATTGCATCAGTTTTGCATACATGGACCAGAAATAATAAAGCATGTACTGTTACCAATTGACCAATTGTGAAGCACAAGAAACTCGTAATAAGGACTTCAGAAATTATATAGAGCATTTCTCTCGTAAATGCAGTCGTGAAAATTCAAATGAAGATGTATTTAGCAGATTCCTTTTAAGCTACGATCCTGTTATTTCAAGCAAAAAGAAGCACTTTACAAAAAAAATTCAACTTTAACCAAAACTGGCATTACTACTATTAGTTCCGGAAAGTGATAACAATTATAGATATGATAAAGAGAATGCGGATGATGATGATGGTCATGATGATGATGATGATGATGACTCTGAAGATGGTGATGGGAAGATGATGATGGTAATGATAACTTTGATTGTTAAAACTAAATCTCTATTCAACTGAATTAAATAAAAAAAAATGTAAAAACCATGCATCTAAAAATAATAAAATAAAATTATTAGCACTAAATATAGTAAAATATTTTTTTAAATTAGTTGTTCGTAAATAAATAAAAAATTAAAAAATCCTAAATCAATAATTTATCGCTAGAGTGATTTAATCCTCGTTTACGGGTCCATCCAACCCACTGTGCGCTGTGAGAAAACGATTCCAAAGTTGACAAAACAGCGGGTGCTCCACAGTGAAGTAAACAAACAAACAACTAAGGCTTGTAGTTAGCAGAGTTCATATCCGAAAATCCCTCATATCGGGACACCTTCGCTGTGCTGCTACTGCTGGCTAAACAGTTGTTTTTCCTGTCGAGCAAGCAGATGTTTCAGCTCCACCTTCCAAGTTTTGAAATTGTTTTCTTTTTGATGCAATTTTCATTGTTTAATTGTAATTTTTTTGTTCGTTAATAAAAGCAGATTGAAAATAAGATGGTTCTTTTCATTCTGTTGTTGTTGTTTTTGAACTTTTAGAAAAATTATAATTCAATAATGCAAGTAAAATAGAAAATTTTTTAGATTTGTTGTTTTATTTCACTTGTTTAATAACAAAAAATAGCAGTTTAAAAAATGTTCGTAGCTTAAAGTATTTCTTGTAGTAGATAGAAACAAAGGAAGTTCAGAAAAGTTGGAAGTTATAGTTGAGGAATATGAAGCACTGCACGTTGTTAACGACAGTTTTAACTGGAAAAAAACGCGTGCGTTTTAAAAATGTATGAAAAATTTGACAAATTTTTTATTAAATAGTTAAATGATGATAATGATTTACTCCTTTTTACAGTTTCTACATTTATAATAACAATTATATAATAACAATTCGAACAAAACAATATATAATGTACCTCAGCATGCCCACGAAACAGGAATTCAACCATCGATATTAAAAATAAGATTTGGCTTTTTACTTGTTTCGATTTTCTCCATCTTTGAGGCAAATATAACCAGTGGAAAATTTTCCATAAAAAACTCTTTAATCATTTCAACGCGTACATCGGGATTATATACGGACTTAACATGGTGACCAATGCTCATAATGTGTTGCCCTTTCTTGCGCATCTGGTTAAAAACTCCATAGAGTGCAGGTTTGAATCGTATGCCTCTGAAAGTTGTCGCGTAGCCCCATCCAGAACACAACCAAATCTACCACCAATTATCTTTGCCAGCGCGAGCGCAAAAAATAGTGTTATGTGCACCGGAAATGGTAGGGCCATCATCAGCATTCACCATTCTCAAAGAATTTGCAAAAGAATGGTGGCAAAACAGCGCTGGAACCACAACATTGAAATAACGCCACCAATACCCACATCCTTGTTGAGCACCTCGCTGGTAGGCATGCCGGCATATAGCAGCTCCTGGTCACGTTCATCACAAATCGAAGTCATAAAAGAGGCTGGTTTTCGAATCAGACCCATTTCACGTGTGTAGCATGCAACGAAATCATTTTTAATTTTCACAAAGTATCTAGCATTTTTATTCAAGCATAAGATAGTGGTAGCACGTCTGGAGCTCCGGCTCTAGCTCTCGTATATGGGATGGGATTCGTTCTACCTTATACCTGATCATCATTCGTTGCCACAGAAACTATTTTAAATTACGTGCTTAATGATTATATTATTATGTAACTGAAAAATTAAAAAGAAGAAAGTACTGCCATACAAACATCCTAGTCGAAGGATATTTTAGCTGTGCAAAACTGAATTTGCTACAACATAGTATGTGCCCTCCCAACCTGATCATTGCTAATGATCCAAATTAAATTTGTTAATCAATGATCCCAAAAATACATCACAACAAAACTTCTACATGAAAATGCGCGAAATCAAAACAGTAGCCAATTTAGTTATCCATTTAAATTAAATTTATTAATGAAAATAAATATAAATTCAACCCATAGGATGCGTATTCATTGGTTTTATAATAAAAATATCTTAGCATAAGTTACAAAAATAATCGAATAACATAACCAAAACGTGTGTTTAATGGAGAATCTAAAAGAGCGTAGTAATGGTGAGATGCTGTATAAAGTTATTGTTGTTTTTATTTATTTTATGACATCTCAACGTTTTTATTATTAGCAAGTGTTTTAAGTAAACAAAGGTTTAAATTATTATTCTATTATTTTGTATTATTAATTATAAGTATGAAATAAAAGCATGAAATTAATTAATACCCAAAAGAAAGAAAATCATCTTACTATTTTACATTACTTTCAGCTAAGTTAATTAAAATTTACGGAACCAGAAAAACTCTCCCACTATTACTTTAAATGTTGCCAGCATAAAATTAAAATACAAAAGTAAACAAAAAAACTTACGAGAATTTGAAGAGTCGCTCCATCGATGAAAGATCTTTCAAGGTGTGAGTTGATTTGCGTTGATTTAAAGAGTTTGTGGTGTTTAGCTACAACAACATTAACAGCAATTGCTTTTACAAATTAGAATTAAACTTAAAGCAAGAATTTTATCAAGTCACTCTCTTTTTTTTCTTTTTTATTTTGTTTACGCACTTAAATTGAACTAAATTAATTTTGCGAAGAGAGAAAAAAATGTTAGAAGCACTAACAGAAACTTATCGCATGCGATATATTTTATTGGAGTTTGGCAGACATATTAGAATTTGTTGTTTTAGCAAGTTTTCTTACCATTTTTTATTTAAGCCATGTTGCTCCACTAAAATATATTGCTGCAACGTTCTTGTTAATTTTAAGAACAAATTTTCACAAGAAAATTTCAGAAGAATATTGTTAGTTTTTTTTTCTTATTTAGTGTGTACTTATAACTATGATTTTTTTTTCTTTCTCTTTAGAACATGATCACTTTTTTTTGTATGTATATCAATATTTCAACTTAAATGCTAATCTTTTTTTTTCTCACTTTAATAGCTTTAATTAGATTTAAGATCAATATTAAGCGTTTCTAATTCTATTTTTTTTTCTTTTTATCAATGTATTTTAGGAAATTTTTAAATGCATTTTAGAATTAATCTTTCTTTCAAATTGTTTTTTTTTTTAACTAATTAGTCTGTAGGTCATTAAATTAACGCGTAAGCCAATTTTTACAATTTTTTTACTTGTTCGCTGCGAATTTTTCATACCACGCTAGCTACGAAAGTGCCGGTGAACTGGTGATTTTTTTCTTTTCGTCGATGCGACTGCTTGCTCTGAATTTTTGTGGTCAAGCTTAGAGAAGTTGGAAGTTGTCCGTTAGCAAACGAAACTTGGTGGCCTGAGAGGAGCTCAACATTCGTAGACAATATTTCTGATATACAGAAAATAAAAATAGAACCTGGTGCCAATCTAGAGAGCGATTTGAATTAAAGTAATTTAATTTTAATCAAAGAGAATTTTTTTTATTACCCGTTTTAGGATTTGGCACCAACTATTAAGTTTTTAAAACGACAGTTTTATGGATCCGGTAGCCAATTTTTATGATTTTATGATTTTCTGCTATCTTGCCTTACATATAAAAACATTTTTTTTATTTTTTTTTTTTATAACAAAATTTCTGTTTAAAAATCGAAGTAAATAATTAACTTACGTTTGCTTTTATTTAGCACGGCTTTTTCTTAAGTGCTTGTATTGCCCTTAAAAATTTTAAATTTTATAGAGGTCACAAAAACTTATAATTAACTGCTTTTTATATATGTATAATATATATATATATTTTTTTTTATTGAAAAATTTTAGCGTATTCACTGTGATGTTTCCTCTTCGAAGACAAGATCAGGAAAGGCAGTTTAAGTTTTAGTTTTTGGCTAGCAAAGCGACAAATTCTATGCTGATTAAGCAAAGTTTGAGAGATTAGCGTTTCTATTCCATTATTAGGGGAAATTTTGCTAAGAATTTGGAAATAAAGAATTGAATGTATCGGTTATTATAGTAAACAGTGTTGTAACTTTTGGGTTTCTTACACCTGAAGGTGCGGAATTCAGTCACTAGATGACGCTCGAATTTTAATGTCAGCACAAAATAAAAAAAAAACAAGGAAGATTTATACAATTAATTAGGACTTTTGATGATTTAGCAAGGGTAAAATTTTGAGCTTAAGACCAAGTAATTTATGGAAAGAAAGCAAAACCAAAAAAAAAAAGGCTGGCTACAAGCGCCATTACACGTGCCCACGAATACATAATATTAAATGGTAAGATTTTTGTAATAGGTTTTGCTGTTTTTAGAAACGAACCATTCTCAGTTAGAATTGCTTATGAAAAAGAATTTAAGGAACATTGCGTAAAGGCCTCATAAGGGCGCGTTTATAATGGCGACTTGTTGCTTTGCCGAACCGAACCGAACCGAGAGGGAAGGCTGAAAAACGCTGCACATACAATCATATGAAATAAGCTCAAAGTGTGTATAGTGCCAGACGAACAAGCAGCTTAAAGCGACTTGTGCGCTGTTTTATAGAATGCCGATTTTTGCTTTCTCTCTCGCTAGCTCGGTTTGTATCTGTTTAGTTTTATTTTACACGATGCTTTCATATTATTATTTTCATTAAATAACTTAAAAAAGGAAAAAGCATCAAGGAAAATTTCAAAAAAATACTTTAATATATTTTTTTGCTGAAAAAAAGTGGTTGAAAAAATAAAGCTTTTGATTTTCTCATTTGTTCATCGGATGAATTCATTTTTACTTGACTCACGCATTGAGTACACGTTAAAAACAATTACTAAAGCACACTTCAACTGCAAGCGGTCGCGATCGATTGCATATGGAAAGCAATAACATTAAAATATGAAAAATCGAGTCGGAGCAAATTCTCATTTTTATGAATTCCAGTTAAAGAATTGCCTTTCTATTAAAAAATAGTGATATACATAAAAAAACAACAAATTGCAGTATACTTGAGCTACCAGCGTCCCGATCGATTGTATAAAAAACAGTGGTAAGCAAATATCCCATATTTCCTTGAATTACAACACACGCTAGCAGCAAAGAAGAGCAACATGAAAAGAAAGAAGCACTCAGGAATAGAAAATTGCGTTCAGTTGTTTTTTTGTTACTTAGTGCAACAGTTATACGGACCTTATTATACGGTAAATAATTTTGTATCAATCAGTTATATGTGTTTACAAAATATAAAAATGATAATATTTTGGTCACTTTTTTAAAGCATACAAACAAATATTTACTAACACATATAAATGATTGATGCCAATTGGAGAAAGGAAACGGTTCAGAACCTACCACGTGATAGACAGGTCACTTTTACATAACGTCTTTACGAGGCAAATCACATGCCATCATATACTACATCAAGGCATGAGCAGCAACTGTCAAAATATGCCAGAGTATTTGTCTGATGGGCATTCTATGTCATGGTATGTTAGTTGAAGTACTTCAATTCCATTGAAATTCAGGTATGCAGTACAGCTCATGCCATGAGATAGATGCCATGAAATAAATCGTGGTATTTATCGCAGGGCATAAGATATGCTAGGGCTTAGGCGGTCTCCACGAGATTTTTCCATGCCTTGATGTAAATGATAGCTACTACATCACCTTAGACCTATCCAGTTACCGGCCTCGAAAAAAAAACGAAATTTGTCCCGTAACAGGCACAAAAACCTGTTCCGTGACGAGTTGTATCAGATCTGTCCTGTGATAGCTATTCTTTTGAGCTGTCACGGGACCAGGAATTTAAGGGCAATTGACTCTGCTTTTTCCGTAGGGAAATGATTGATCGTGTAAGGTCCGCATTAGGACAAATGCCTTACATAAATAAAACATAAGAAAAAATGTAAAAAAAGCCAAACCACCTGGTTAAGCTGTCGAAAAGCAACTGCAAATAAAAGTTAACAACTTTTCTTATGTGCGCTCTTCCTTCCCATTTCTTCTTACAATAGCGTAAATAAGATTTGTTTATTGTTACTGCTTTTACGAAACCGCAAAAAAATTCGAAATAAAAAATCAGCAACAAGGCAATAAAAAACAGCGGAAAACAATTTCACAAAGTCAAACAAGTGACTTGAAGCGGCTTGAAGTGCGTTTCAGCTGAAGAATAAAATCGACTAGTCTTGGGTCAGTAGCTGATTTACGTATTCTTTAATTTACGTTCTTTGTTCGCTCATCTTTTTTAAAAAAAAAATCTAATTAAAAAAACCTAGAAACAGAAAAACAAAAAACAGCAGAAAACAGTTGAAACAAGCTTGATTTGATGTAATGATGACTTAAAGCCATTTACAGTGGCTTAAGGTGCGTTTCAGCATAGTTTTTCGCATTTTCATATCTTCACTTGTTGTCCATTGGTTTGAGGAAAGCAAAAAGCACACACGAAATCACGTGACTTTTTTAATACTTCGATTGTAAAAATAAAAAAATAAAAAAAAGGAATATACACAAAAAACACAAAATAGTAAAAAACCTGCTTGAATAAGTCAGCGGCAGTAAGCGCGCGCTATATGCACTACCAGCAGCTTTTAGCTTGACGCACTTACAGCTCGGCTCGACAAAGTAACAGGTCGCCACTATACACGAACCCTTAGTCGTTAAACAGTGTGTAACTAAACAAGCTTTAAACAGGTGTTTAAGGAAATCTGGTGAATAACACTGTAAGACTTTGAGAAACGATATTGACATAGAATTTGTGTTGATTTACCATGAATCAGGTATAATTAATTCAAGTTTTTTATCATTTTTTATCTCAGAAAAATCATATGGGAAAACTTTGTTTGCATAGTTTATTACACCCTTCAGCAGATATTTTTTCATCAACATCAAGATACCAAAACCACACAATCATCGAGACTTCTCAATTCTTTCAGAAGTTATGATTTTTGCAACGAGAAATGTCAGATTGAGCCACTGTTAGCTGGGAGCAAAATCTGGTGGGTGATCAAGCAATTCTTACTATTATTCATATAACGCAGCCATCGTTAAAACCTTTCTGTTAACATGTGCAATATATTGATAAAAAATTATTTTATCTATTGTAAAGCAAGACTTTTATCACGAATTTTTTCATTCAGTGGATCCGAGAGGTTTCTATAATATTCAAAGTTAATTGTATTACCTTTCTCAAAACAATCAATTAACAAAATATTCCTTTTGCATACCAAAACACTGATGACATAACCTTTTGTGCCGATCATTCCTACTTCACCTGCTTTATTCCTCTGTAAACGTTCGTATTTCAGTTTAGTATCACGGTGGAGTAGATCCAAGTCTCATCCATAGTTATAAAGTTAAATAAAAAATCTGTTTTATTCTGCTTAAAATGCTGCAAATTACACTGAAAAATTGTTTTCGATTCAGTTTTTGTTGAATTGTTAATGAATGCGCCACTAACTTTCCGAACAGTTTTTTGATATGTAATTATACATGTAAAATATGGATTACGCGTTCGTCTGCTTTATTATGGTATCTGCAATTCCACGCTTAGTCAATTACTGATCTTCACAAACATATTCATACACTGACTCAATGATTTCTGGTGTTGCTGCACTGTTTTGGGGACCCCGTGGTTCATCTTCAACGCCTGTACGACCATGTTTAAACTCTAAAACCCATCGCTGCACAGTTAGGTATGAAGGAGCAGTATTATTTAACAATTTTACCACTTTTGTATGAATTTCCGTTGCGAATTGACCTTAAAAAACAAAGAATTTCATCACTGCACGATATTCGATTTTTTCCATTGCATAAACATACACTGACACGTCACCTTCAATAGGCTTGTAAGCAAAAAATAAATTGACATATCGAAATAAAAAACTTTCTTATGGCGTAAATATAGGTTTGATTCTTCTAATGGTTAAAAGGTGTCGCTTTTAATACTTTTCTACCAACCTATATTTGAGTGTTTAAATGTGAGTTTGTAAGTATTAATTAATGTGTGTTATATATTTTCACTTACAGCAACACACACACACACGGAAGCACTAAACGAAAACAATAACATGCACAAATACAACTAAGAGTATGTATTAATAAATTTAAACCTGTCCATGTCGTTCATGCGTGATTCTTAAATCGCTTAGATACAATTTAGCTAATGTGTATAAACCAAAAAGAAAAGCAAAAAGTTTTACAAATTGTTTAATTTTGGGCTGTGCAAAAGTGAAATTAATAGACCGCAGTCAAAAAGATTTTTTATTTAAACATTTTTAGAATTTTAAAAAAAAAATCAAATAAATACTATATAATTTTTTACTTTGCAGTTCATTTCCAAACTAGAAATCGTTTAAATAAATCTAAATTTTAAAATACTCTGAATAAAACAAAAGATTTACCTAAATAGTTAGCCTTTGCAGCACTCAATATATGCAAATCTGTTTATGTATCAATTTAAAATTCATTTTAATTTGCATATTTTAAGCGCACACTCACATTTCATCAGGATGATACCTATTTTTTTTTTTTGTGCTTTTAGTTTATTGAGCTGTTTCTAATGCGCATTAATTAGCTTTATGTTTGCTTTTAATGCATTTCGGATTTATTTAATTGCCTGGGCTGAGTACGTTTTGTAATGAAAACTCATTTGTATTAATAGCTATAGATTTTTTGGTTTTTTTTATTCTTGAATTAATTATAAGTTAGTGGTAAATACAGCGGAAGTTAATGTTAAAGTAGTCACTGGATTACATTTAAATTTTTAAACTGGATTTTTTTTTGTGCTTCTTTATTGCTTTCGAAGCTTTTTTGTGTATGTATAGGGTGCGCACACATATACATACACATTTTTATGTTTGTGTTGTAAAGCTTTTGCTTTAAAAGTTTGCACTTGAAAAAAAGCACGAGTTCAACAACCTAACGAAAGCAACAAACTTTCAGTAGCTGTCCAGATTTCTTACTAACGGTTTGCGGTTACTTGCTGTTCTGTTTTGTTTTCGTATGCACGATCAAAATGAGGTGACAATTAAACTCAACAAACTATCTTTGATGTATTTCTTGTTGGGACTTATGTATCTTTTAACTCTTATTTTTGTAACCGAAAATAAAATGTATTCAAATATTTTCAACTCTTATATATACCAGAGTTGTTAAAATAAAATTCGTAAGATTTTTTTTTTTGGTTTTTTAGCAGTAATACGAAAAAAAATAATTTAACTTTGCTGAATTTATGACACTTTATGTTTTTATGTTAAGTTAATATATGCTTAAAAAAAAATATAAAAACCTCTTTTATTTTCCAGTAAAAATGCCTGTGTAATATTAAAGAATAGATTTTTCGATTGACTTGATTCGCTATATAACTGGAAATTATCACAGGAATTGAATAAAGAAAGAATTATCAAAACCGGTTGAGGGGTTACCAAGCTTATCTGTCATAAAATTTCGTGAGTCTTTTTTAATATAATAGTTTAGATAAAATTCATTTTTGTATTAAAATTCTCTATTCTTCGGTCCTCCTGCTTTCAATTCAATTCTTTGTGCCCATGTATTCTTCTTACTATGGAAAGTTTTAATTAATTTGTGAAAAATACCTTGAATATTCGGTTTTTGATTTTAAATGTATACATCATCAGAAAAGTTACCGTGAATCATAAATATTGTGAAGAAAAAGAACAAAAAACCCGAGAAACAATTTCACATTTTGTGTCAATAACGTACCTAGTATATTTTCGGTGCCCGTGTCGGTAAATGTCCGACCTCTGCACCGAAAGTAGTGCTATTTCTGGAACACTTCAGGAAAAATGTACGATCGAGGACCGATAAGGACACTTGTCAGTTTATTGTGTCCGAATATAGTCGCTCGTTTTTGAACACTTTATTGACATAATACAGACTTACTACGGTACTATTTCAGGTATCTTTCAAGGTACTTGTTGGGTATGTTTCGGGTACATTATAGTTAAGACTCAGGCCAGTTTCGATACATATCAGCTATTTTATTGACACAATATATACATTTTTTTCTCGGGTCCTATTCGCTGAAGCTCGTTTGCATTTGGCTTAATATTAATGTGCGATTAATTTTTTTCATAAGCTTTGCAGTTTTTAGGTGACGACCTTTTAAAAATAAAATTGAGTCCGATACTTTGGACTTTTGTGCCTGAGTAGTTTGATACGGCCAAAAATTGTTTCTCGGAAAACCTTTGTGCACAAGGATAATAGCTTCATCCATTTTTCACCACAAAATATCCGTGCATAACAAACTGTAAAAATATTCTATATTGCTTACTTCATTGAAGTCTTTTTATGTAAGCACTTTATTTGATTGTCAAGAGTTGCTTCGATAGCTGAGTAGGCTAAACGATTAGTTAATAAATCAAGAGTTCATGTGATCGATCCTTGCAATGGGCAAAGTAAATTTTTAAAAATTTATTTATTTTTCTTTATTAAAATGAAACATATGTGGATAAACTGTTGCTTTTTATGTTTAATTCTAGAGAGGTAGTCATATTTTACACACGTTGTAGGTAATCTACGTCGGATCGACGTAGTCCAGTTTGAAGCCTTTTTTCCCGAAAAGCATATAAAGCGGACCACCTCCAAACTTAAAATTAGACATCACTGGAATAAAAACACAGAAATTTAAACTTTAATTTGTAATGTTTAATTAATTTTTCTAAAATATTTTAAGGAGCTCATTTGGGACTTTATATGAATTTAGTCAAATAGTATAATTTTTTTTATAATAAAAACAAAAAATATTCTTCATGAAATTGATAACATTTGCTTATAAAATAGTTTAAATTAACAATATAAAAAAAAATTAAAAAACATATTTATTTTAGCAAGAAATGCAAAGTTCAACTTTGTGCTCTTCAAATAAAGTACCATCGCATGTATTTGACATTCGTCGTTTTTTATGGTTTAACTAGACAAGGTAATGTTAGGTTTGAATGTGCTCTCATTCTTAGTGACCAGAACTGTCAAAATCTTTTTAATATTAACGGCCATTTAACTATTTTGCGAATGAATAAGAGGTAAACACAGAAAAATTTGACTAATTGAATTGATCAAAAGTGTGCTTAGTGCCAACAAAGTTTAAAAACTTATGACTTAATTATTATCTGTTAAAACTTTGGCTTCTTATCTTTTTTTACATTTTGTCTACTTTTGGTTTCTCATCGCACTCCCATCTGTTGTATCAGATTTTGTATGAGCTGTGAAATTTAATTTGACAGTTTTGGTCAACGGCTTTTCGCCCTAACACTTAGTTGTCTAGTTAAGCCATAGACAATATCTACAATATTTTCGTTTTTTGTTTTTTTTTTTACATTTTTGACACTTGTAGTCATTATCATTATCATTAATAACTTTAGAGATGTTTTCTTTTGTGGTCGCTCGGAGAGTTCAGCAGAATCTTTTTAAACTCATTATTGTCACACTCTGCTAAAACTGTTTAAATTAAAGCATTCGTTGGTGTGCTTTTTGTGATACATCTTATATATAAAAATGGATGTATGTATGTGGGTATGTGGGTATGTGGGTATGTGGGTGGGTATGTGGCTATATCACGTATAGACTCCAAAACCGCTGAACCGATCTTTATGAAATTTTCAGGGAAAATAAAGCCACATCTTGAGAGTGTTCCTGTGTTGGTAACGATTGGAGAAGGGGCCGTGGTACCTCCCATACAAGCCAAATTTGCTCCATCGATCACAAACCAAAAAAAAGATATATATCAGGCGGTTTCAATCGTAAATAACTAAGATTTGGTAATTTTGTTCAGATGGTTACTGTCGGTAACTGCGTGGTCGTAAAATAAATACGCCCACTTTTTCGAAATCATGGCAATTCCAGAGTTCTATACACTTTTACAGTGAAACTTACTGTATAGGTGCTCCAAGAGGCGGTCACTATATATAAATGTTTTCACGCCCACTTTTACCACCCACAAATCAATGTCTATATATATAAAAAGCAAAACGATGTGTGATGTCTATAGACTCCAAAACTACTAAACCGATTGACCTGAAATTTTGGCAGCCGATTTGTTTCAGGTACGAGATGGTTGAGGGGAAAAATGTGCCACACCCCCCTTTTACCGCCCCCAAATCAATAAAAATGTTATATTTCAGTCAGTTTGGGTCGTATAAGGCTAAAATTTTGCAATTTAGTATGTACGGTTACTGTCGATAACTGTACTTAAAATGGGTTTCCACGCCCCCTTTTACCGCCCACAAAGAAATGAAAATGCTTTATTTCAGACGGTTTTGGTCGTATTAGACTTAAATTTGGTACTTTGGTTTCTGAAGTTACTGACAGTAACTGTACGAAAAATTGGTTTCCACCCCCCTTTTTGCGCCCACAAATCAGTGAAAATGCTATATTTCAAGCAGCTTTGGCCGTATGAGAATTACATGTGATACCTAAGTTTGTATGGCTACTTTCGGCAACTGAACTAAAAAAAGGCGTCATCGCTATATAGCCACACCCACACCCACTTTTTGAGAAATCATTAAAACTGACTACTGGGTCTATTGAGCTAAAATGTTGCTTTAGTTTGTACGGTTACTGTCAGCAACTGTACTAAAAATTGATTTCACGCCCCCCTTTTACTGCCCACAAACCAATGAAAACGTTTTATTTCAACGATTTGTATCGTGTTGGACAAAAATTTTGTAATTCAGTTCATATGGATACTCTCGGCAAGTGCACTAAAAATAGGCCTGTCCCACTTTAGTTAAACTGACTTTTCGGGGGGTCAGCGTAGAGTGAAGCAAAGTGCGCCGAAAAATTTTCTTTAGCTAAATTGAGAAAAATTTTGGCAGTCGATTTGTTTCGTGTACGAGATGGTTTAAGGGAAATAATTTTGCCGCACCCCTTTTTACCGCTTACAAAACAACAAAAATTCTATATTTCAAACAGTTTTGATTGTATTTGACTTAAATTTGGTAATTTAATTCATTTGGTTACTTTTGGCAGTTATACTGAAAATGGTGAATATTTTTCGCATTTCTTGACATTTTCGTATATGGCATTAAGGCGGTCTGGGGCCGAACAACGTCTGCCGAGGAATACAAGTCTTATGTAACCACTCTTGATGTAACCACTAACTGCAAAAGCGGGTCGACCGATTTAAACGGAAATTTTAGGGTACTATGCCTGGCATCATACAATGCAATCAATTAAAAATTGCACATCGGCGTACCTTTCGTATGACATAGCATTTATTTGCAAAAATTCTTCCAGCTAAGCGCAAAAATTATTTTACTGGTTTTGTCATCAAAACAACAAGGGTACCCTTTCTGATTTTTTTGCGAAATTTATTTGTTCCAAAATGTTGTTTTTATATTTTTTACAAAAAGTCAAAAATAATTTATGTGAAAATTACCCCTATATCTCTTTCCAATCAAATTTACAACATTTGCTGCCAAAGCCTATATCTCAAATAATCAAAATTTATGACTAAAAATCTATTTTTTCATACAATTGACAATCTATAGTAATAAAACTCATTTTCTGTTTGTTTGTTTGTTTGGCCTTTTTACAAATCTAAACGGCCCAACGGATTTTGCTCAAACTAGGTGCACATATTAAATGTATTCTAACTTAAAATGTTACATACTTATTTTTTGCCACGCCCCCTCCGAACTTTTTCAACTAACGGCAATTTTGTTATTATAATAATTTTTTATCGGAGTTTTTTTTTTAATTAAAAAAAATTTCTGTTATTTTGGCATCAAAAACACTCACATACACTCAAAATTGTAGAAATTTTCAGTACAACGACTTTTTCATAAAACATCGTTACCAAAGAATGAGAAAAAACGCCATGAAAATCAAAGTTTGGTCTTTGGATGCAAATATCTCCTCTGTCCATTAATATATTTGATTCAAGTTTTTTTGTTCAAAAGTTCAATAAATATACTTTACAAAAATGGGTTGAACTGTACCTTTTAGTCAGTGAAACTATGTTTTATAATTATGTCAAAAAAGGTCCAAAATATTGACTTTTTACTCAAAAAATTACTCAAAAATTGTTTTTGTTGTAAAAATGAAATCAATTAAAAATTGCACATCTGACTAACTTTCATATGCCATAGCATTTATTTGCAAAAATTTTTCCAGCTAAGCGCAAAAATTATTTTAATGTTTTTGTCATCAAAACAACAAGGTACACCCTTTGATTTTTTTGGCGAAATTTATTTTTTTCAAAATGTTGTTTTTATATCTTTTACAAAAAATTCAAGTCTTAAAAGAAATTTATGTGAAAAAATTACCCCAATATCTCTTTCCAATCAAAAGTAATGGCTTTTATGATTAAGTTACTTTATGATTTATCGAATAGCTTTGGAATTATAGGTAGCACAGAGTTAGTATTTAACCACAATTTAAGCATGCTATGTACAATGTTAACATTTGATGGGTGTTTGGAAACGGGGCGGGGCAGCAACGCGCCGGGTTTCAGCTAGTACATAATAAAGTGGATAAGCAGAAATATGTGCTGGCGTTATGTTACAAAAAACGAAAGTGATTTTTGGATTGGATTACAAAATTTGCAAAAACACTCTGGATTAGGCAAGAATTTTTGTATACATTTATTTTTCGAATAGATTGAAATAACAAAGTTTATTTTCCAAGTGATCAAATTTAAAAATCTTCTCTGCCTTTTTTTTAAACTTTTTGATTTGGCGTAACGTTACTTAAATTTCTATTGTAGTTTAATTGGGTAATTAATTAATTAGGTAGTTAAATAATTATGTAATTTAGTAATTTAAACATACATTTAATATATTGTCCTTTCCTTGCTTTAACCATTTATTCATTATCTTTAACAAATGCTTTACATTTTTACTAAAACAAAAAAGTCTACGAAACATTTACTAAACATTTACGAAAAAGAAAAACTGCATTTGTAAATAAGTGCAAATGATTTATATATAAATTGCTTTAATTAATAAAATTATTATGTTTCTCTAAGATAATATTCTAAAATAATAAGTTTTTAATAAGTTTTAATTTTTTGGTCACGGTAGACTTTTCTGTGGAAATGCTTAAATAAATAATTTAAATACAATTAAATTATTGATTTTTTTTAATTAAGCTGTTGTTTTGCCTCACAATAACCGCCGTTGAGATGTTTTAGATATTTTTTCTCTGTTAAAAAAATCAAAGCTTAATCAATAAAAATTGGTACAAAAAAAAATTAATTTTAAAATTTGAGGCAGAGCTATGATCTGGAATCGCTTTCATTACAAACTATTCTAATAACATTACGCAATTATCTTTAAGATTAATTCATTCATAGCTAGAGTGCATATTTATTGCTTCATACATTAAATATGTATGTATAAATGGTTAATTAGCGATAACTACGTTAAAAGTGTTGCTTATCGATTAAGTCAATACATCACACATCGCTGAAAATTTAATTAATCAAAATCTTCTCCACTTCATGTGAAACAGCTGCGTTAATAAAGGCATCATTCATGGTACATATCAAGCTTACAATCTCAACCACTAGATGGTGTAAGTGGCGTTTTTAATATGCTTTCATTAAATTTAATTGCAAACGTATGCCATCGTTAACACATAATTACTACTTTCATGTGGCAAAAAGTTTTAAAGATTTTAAATCCAAAACCAATTTAATGTATTAATGGATTTTTGGTTTAAGGCGTACAAGATTGATGAACGCTATTGCCGCTGCTGTTGTTGGCATGGAAACTGCAAACAAGCAAAATCATGAAACACTGATTCTTTTATACATTCAAGAGATTAAATGAAAATACAAAATTATTTAATGTAAATAATGGACATGTTAATCATATTCATTGGCATGCCAAGCCATAACACACACAAGTAGTAATGTCAACAGATTTGCGTATGTTTTTTTTTTTTATAAAGTTGGTAACATGGTATCCATATTCAACACAATGATAAAGAAAAGCGCCACCATAATTAAACAATACAAATAAAAATGATCATGTATGTGTGTAACCACACAAACAGATATATACATATTTGCATAATAGTATGACACTTGATAAACGATATCCTTGTCATAAAAGTAGCAGCAAAGTACAAAACAAACAAAAAGAGTAGAGCGATAGGGAAAAGAGAAGGTTTTAAAAAAATCATTACTTTGTTTTCAGTTGAAGTATTGTGCAATAAAAAATATTTCTTTGTTATATTAAAAGCCAGCAAAGTATGTCAACAATTGATATATTATGCAAAGAGAATATTAAAATGAAGAGTCATTGATTAAAAAAAAGGAAAAACCCACAACAGCAACATCAACAATATCTTTGCAACAACATAAAGGTGCCATATAGGTTACAGTTAAAAATACAACAAAATATTGTTGATTAAAAATTATTATCCAAACATGTAACGTTCTTTTTGTTTTTGAGAAAAACATTAGCTCAGGAAAATTTGGTTTTTTTTTTTTGCGATAATATCGTCCCATGTATGCCAAACCAATAAATGTTAAATAAAACAGTATCGATGTTATTGCAGATTTTGATGCGTTTTTAAAAAGTAACATTGTTTCACAACGTGAATTATGAATACAGAATAGTTCTGTCGCAATATCTCAATGTGACGCATTAATGGTTTTGGCAAAACAAATTTCAATAAATTATTGAAACATCGTTTTCACATTCAGACTGCTGTTGTAAGTTTTAATAAAAGTTGACGTAAGCTTCTGGGCTTAAATATTAATGAGTATTATTCTTTTCAGAATCAGCAACCACTTTTACACTAAGAAAGTGTATTTTGATATTTTTATCATAATAATAGCTAAATAGGTGATCGCAACGTTAAAATTTCAAAACAGTCTGGGTTTTGGAACTCTGACGTGATTTAGAGGTCTGAACAACTGCATCGCACTCTTACAGGTGCCCACAATCATGACTTTTTGGAATTATTCTAGAAAAATTTTGGTGGTCACACCTTGTAATTAATTCTAATCTATTCATTAAATTTTGACATGATTTTTAATATGAGCAACATAGATCAAGTACGTTTTGAAGAAGGCTACAACAACAACAACAACAACAACAACAGCAATCATATAGCAGACTAGACACTCTGTTTCGAAAGGAGCTGCCCTTCCATTTCAGTAGTTTTGAGTGATTAAGCTGTGAAAGAACAACCCGCTGTTTAAGTCTTATATGACAAAGTTAATGTTAAAGAATTCCAATAAAATGTTGATGTCATAGTGAGGGGATTTTTTTTTTGACTTGCACTATTCATAAAAAATTTTTTTGAAAAAGCTTTCGCTCATTAAAATTTTTTACTAATCAACGACTTTTCATACAAAAATACGTTGTACTGAGAAAATCTATAGTTTTTGAGATATCGCGATAATTGTAATATCATAATAACGGTATTTTTTCAATATTCACTACATGTGAAAAATTTCACCATCACAGTATATATTCACACATGTTACATACAAAAATGCTAATTGTAGGGTATCCGTAAGTGATAGCTTAAAATGTTTTTATACACCTCAGCAATATCTAAAATTCCCTCCTACACCTTGCTCTTCCATTTCTTATAGGTTAGGTACTATAACGAAAATTACCTTTAAAGGCTCTTATTTCAGGTCAAAGGTCATCAGTCGAAAAATAAATAAAGGATGATTAAATTTTAAGGGCCGATGTCGGTTTTGAATAAAACACAAATTATTTAGTAAATTATTGTCAGTTCTTTTTATTATGCCAATATTGGTATGGTTCAATTATGTATGGAACAAAATATCGGCCAAGTGGCCGCCGCGACCTCGGCGGCTCACCACCATCCGATGGTCCAAATTTTCGATGACGCTGAGGCAAAATTGAGGTTCTATGCCGTTAATGTGCCGAATTATCTCATCCTTTAGCTCTTGAATTGTTGCTGGCTTATTGACGTACACCTTTTCTTTCAAATAACCCCAAAGAAAGAAGTCCAATGGTGTCAAATCACATGATCTTGGCGGCCAATTGACATCGCCACCACGTGAGATAACACAGCCATTGAATTTGTCGCGCAAAAGAGCCATTGTTTCGTTAGCTGTGTGGCAAGTGGCACCATCCTGTTAAAACCACATATCGTCCACATCCATATCTTCCAATTCCGGCCATAAAAAATTCGTTACCTTCTCACGATAGCGAACACCATTCACAGTAACTTACTGACCGATCAGATTTTTGGAAAAAATAAGGCCCGATGATGCCGCCAGCCCATAAACCGCACCAAACAGTCACTCTTTGTGGGTGTATTGGTTTTTCGATAATCACTCTTGGACTATCGTTCGCCCAAATACGGCAATTCTGCTTATTGATGCATCCACTGACGTGAAAATGTGCCTCATCACTGAAGATGATTTTCTTCGAAAATTGATCATCCACTGTTGCCATTTCTTGCCACCATTCTGACCATTGACGACGCTTAAAATGGTCAAGAGGCTTTAGTTCTTGAGTCAAGCGTAAATGCAAGTCTTTATGCATAATGTTCATCAACGACGATTGTTGGTGCAATTGTTGGGTACGACGACGAGTTGAGGTGGACGGCTCTTCAGCGACACTATCGCGAACAGCAGCAATATTTTCTGCAGTACGAGCTGTACGAGCATGCACTGGTGTTTTCACATCTCCTAAAGATCCGGTTTGCTCAAATTTTTGCACGATTTTTCCGATTGTACGCACATTTGGACGATTAAATTGACCGAAAAAATGACGAAGTGCTCGATATGCATTTTGATTTGAACGTCCATTTTGATAATAAGCCTGAATAACTTTTACGGGTACTCGATTGTGTATCTTTCCAATGTTCAAACTGAATTAGTCTGAAATTGAGAAATGTCAAATGAAATGCAGAAAAAAACTTGACGTTTAGGTGTGGTTCACATTCAACATCGGCCCTTTAAATTTAACCACCCAACTGAATATATTGTGATTCTTGCAGAAGAATTGCGGTAGTAGTAGTAGTATTTATATAGAGATTTTTTTGCCTAGTTGGAAGCATCAGCAAATCAATCAGTTGTTTGATAGCAGCAAATAATAATTAAATTCAGATTTTTCGGTTGCTTGGTGTCAGCAAAATTGATTTTATATTGATGATTTTGGTTGTGTTATGATGTTGTGTTTTCTCCACATATCTAATTTATTATAGAATTATCAATATTGTCTCCCCACACCTTCCTTGGAAGTAAAAAGCAACAATTTTGTGTTTTTTATATAGTTTTACTAGCTGATATACCCGGTGTTACTCGAGAGTCATTTATATAAACATTTTAATATACACTTCTCGATAAAATGTTTTTGTAAATTTTGGAATTTTGTAAAAACGTGTTGAATTTAAGTTTGAGACCACTATAAAAATATTAGTTAAAAAATTTACCATGCTTTTTTAACGAAGAAATAATTTTTATCACTGTTTTTTACAATCAAAAACTGTTTTTTAGTTCTAAACTGAATTTACTGGTTACTGGTAAGCATGTTACTTGCACTTCGCTAATGAAAATCAAATTTATAAAAATCTTCCTAAAATTTTTTAGTAGTTTTTTCAGTTGGAAAATAGCAATTGGATTGTCTCTTAATAAAAAATTAATATAAATTGAGTCTGATAGTTGATGCAATTTCTTAAATCTTCTGAATTCCTATTTTATACGAAAAATTGTACAGTCGTTTTTTAATGTAAATTAGCAAAAAGGTGTAAGTTAAGAAAGCAGTCGATTTTTAATTTTTATTATAAAATATACAGCAACCTGTAGCAATATTATCGACGTTAACAGATCGACATAAATCCAGCTGAAAAATTTGCAAGAACAGTGCAAAAAGTGCTATTATGTTATTTGCTGCAAGTTTACGCTGTGTGCGAAAAAAACTAAATTAGATAACAGTTACCGACTTTTCTAATATATTGGAATCGTGTCGGTAGTGCAGAACATATTCCTAATTTATAATATTTTCCAGCATACTTTTCAGCATATTTTCGGTTAGTATGCAATTGAACCGAAAAATTTGTTCAATGCAGCCAAGCTTACAACCATGATTGGAGAGTTAAATTGTCAAAATTTTGCTGTCTTTAATATGTCGGTACATTTAATTGGCGTGGAAATTTGACTTTCAACAATATAGTTCAAATAACACATTAAACATGAAAAAATTACCTTTTACAGCATTCTTATTCACAGTCATCTTTTCGATGATACAGTGATATATATAGAACATTTAAAGTACCAATGATAAACAACTGAGTGACAACGGTGAAGCAATAGTGAGAAAAATGACAAATCACAACAAAACAAATTTAACAGGAGGGGGGCGGGGGGTGGGGAGGCAAAAAGTAAGATTTTATATACACATATGAACCCAATATCTAGGTACACATGTAGAGCTATTGGGATTATTTTTGAGACTTGACTTTTTTGTAAAAAATATAAAAACAACATTTTGGAAAAAATAAATTTCGCCAAAAAAATCAAAGGGTGTACCTTTTTTTTAATTTTGAATGAAATATATTAATGGACAGCGGAGATATTTGCATCGAAAGACCAAACTTTGATTTTCATGTCGTTTTTTGCTCATTCTTAGGCAACGATGTTTTATGAAAAAGTCGTTGTACTGAAAATTTCTCCAATTTTAAAGATATGTCAGTTTTTTTGATGTCAAAATAACAAAAAAAATTTAAAATTAAATACACAAAAATCTCCGATGCTAAAAAGTTTTATAATAACAAAATTACCGTTAGTTGAAAAATTTCAGAGGGGGCGTGGCAAAAACTAAGTATGTAACATTTTAAGTTGGGATAAGCTTAATATGTGTACCTAGTTTGAGCAAAATCCGTTGAGCCGTTTAGATTTGTATAAAGGCCAAACAAACAAACAAACAGAAAATGAGTTTTATTACTATAGATTGTATCGCTAGAGCATCAATAGCTTTAGTATGACATGCAATGTTAAAAAATATATAAAGCTACATGCAAAAAGGTATCGATGGTTGATAGCAGAAACATCGTTGAATTATTACTAAAGCATCGATACCTACGACTGCTGGGTTATAAAGCTGCAACTTAGTCGATGTTGCACCGATTTTCAGTTTGTTACTGGATTCCAATAGAAAACCTAAGACCTTTTAAATGATATACATATTGACACACAATTTTTTAAATTTTTTTTAACTTTGTCGATTTTTGTACACACTATTTTATATGTACACCACACTTTTCGCTTGCTCAATAAACAAACACGTTTATTAAAGAGTAAGACACAATTTGATTTTAAAAATCGGTTTGTAATTGACTGAGTTATTAGTGGAAAAAATTTTTTTGTAAAAATGCCTGCACAACGTTTTTCGCGTTCTTTTGAAGGTAAAGATGTGAGAAAGAAAACGTCAAATGAAGAAACAAAACAAGAATAGAGTTCTAAAAAGAATATTGGAAGTGTACAACAAACTCTTTAATCGCTCTTATAATACCAGTCGCTGGCACGAGCCAGAATTTATTTGTGAATATTGCTGTAGAACATGAAAAAAAATGGAAAATTCAAATTTCAGTCGTTTACCTATTTTTGAGCCTATGACTAGGCATCATCAGTTATATCATAACCACATGATCGCTACTTTTGTCAAACCAATGTTTCAGGTCACAGTTTTAAAACGTTTATAAACATTAAGTATGCAAATGTTGTAACGGTTACTAAACCAATATCTTGGAATGATGAAGTTCCGACAACGACCAAAGCTGCTGATGCAACAGAAAAACATTTGGAACAAGAAGAGTTCTTCCATCCAGATCAACGGCAACGGAGCGGCATTTAATTTCAAAAGCAGATTTCGAAGATCTTGTGCGCGATTTACAATTGTCCAAACGATAATCAGCTACCATCAGTTCCAATCGCATATGCGATAACCCTAAAAGAAACTTACAATGTGATGGAAAAAATACTCCGTTTCGTCAACTATGCCACTTGTGGAGAACGGCTGAACGAGATCAATAGTAAGATGTGGAAGATTGTCTGAACGAGACCAATGGTAGTTTGCTGTTAGGGAGAGTAGAGTAAACTCTACTCATGTAACAGGACATGAAAGCGATTGTAACTTTGCACAAATAGCTACGCAATAAATATTAATATAAAATAATACTGCGTTTACTTTTAATTAAACACTCAGAAAAAAGTTCAACTTTAAAATCAAAAAGCACAAGTTTTTGTTTTAAAAATCAATGTTAATGATAACACTTTTAGAATTTTATTTAATGTCACATTTATTACATAATGTAATAATTGATCGATTTTGGGCAAAGTCATAAATAATTGAACATTTGGTTGTGAAAAAAGCCACCTTTTAGTTAAAACACTAGCTTCTAGCGTAGCAAAAAACTTGTTTCATTTCTATGGTGCATTTCGACAAACTGTCGAACATCAATGAATATCGAAATAAACAAAGAAGCAATTAGAACATATGGCAACCTTGGTAGAGTTGATGGCGGTGATCTATAAATAGCCTACTGCTTTAAAATGTCATATGATTAAGTAGCCAATTTGAACGTTCAATTTGTTTGTTATAATTCAAATGAATAAATTCCTTATGTGTGAAATCATATGCAAATTTAAACAGTGAGTTGGTCATAGTTTCATCACTCAAAGACTACTGAAGACGAAAAGTAGCAATTACCGAAACAGACTGTTTAGTCAGCTAAGTGATTGTTGTTGTTGGTGCAAACAAATGCAAGTTGGGATGAGTTGTTGTTGCTGACTTTTTAAAAACTTACTTAATCTAAAACTTGCAATTTTATTCACGTAAAAGAACTTGAATTTGTTTAAAAAAGCTAGCTGTTTATGTACTAAAGACGAAGATTCAATTGCGTATTGAAACAATTTTTAAAAAAATTGGATGTAAACGGCGACAGTTTTGCTATCTTAAGACGGTGTTCCCAAAACTAAGTGAAGCGAAAATACAAGAAAATATTAATTTTTTTTCTATTCATATAATGTTTTTTTTTAAATTTTTATCTATTTGATGAAATTTATTTTGATTGAACTTCAAATTCGTAAAATTATGAGTGATATGAACTTTTTGAACAAGCTTAGTTCGGTTGAAAAAGAGGCATGGAAGAGTTATGTTGAGCTATGCGATAATTTTCTTAGAAATCACAGAGGCGAAGGCTATGTTTTGGTTGTAAACGAATTTTTACATGTCTATTAAAATACATTTCCTGCATTCGCATTTAGATTTTTTTCCAAATAAGTTGGGAACATAGCAATAAATGCCAACAATTGAATAGTGCTTCGAAGGAAAAAATAAAAAAAAGATGATTTCAGAATATTGCTGGTCCTTCAAATGAGATACTTACGAAGCTGAGTAAAGAAAAATACGTTAAAGCAAGCATTTTTGAGTTTAAGGCCCTTATTATGAGTTGCTTTCGACTTTCGATCTTCGCTGGTTATCGAACAACGAGTATCGAACGTTAAATTCTTATTATGAGCAGTGGAACCCTATCGAAATGTTCGTTGCTGATCGAAATTTCAGTCGAATAGGATTTTGCTTTCGATGCGATGCGTGCTTAGAAATAATTGGTATAAATATAAGTATTTTGTGAAATACTTAAATTCAAAACTGATATTGAACTGTTTTTGTAATTTTTATGCAGGTCTAAGGTGGTGAGCAACAAATCACAGTTAGAAAAACTGGTCTTATTGATGGAGGCAAACTTTGACAGCAAAGGATATTTGTTCCAAAGTTCAGGGACAAAGACATGGGAAGAACTCACGCTGAAATTAAATTGCTTAGGACCACCAGTTAGAACAGCAAAGTGGCTTAAAATAAGCTAAATAAAGCGTTGCTCAACCCTTTTCTACTTCTAGCCAGTTCCGTCAAGCTTTCATCCTCTTCTGACGAAGCGTCGAATCTTATGGAAATTATTTTCGTCATAGTTATAACTTTTTTGTCTTATTTTTTGCAATCAACTTTCAAACCAATCGTATTTAGTTGAAATAAAACAACAATCACCTGATAGAAATATACTACCGTGAAGAAACAAAATGAATGAAATTCACAATAGCGCTACTCTTTGTCGAAAGCACGTTATAATACCAAATGCAAATTCGTTCGATCAGGCCATTCGACTACAGTCGAAGATCGAACGCAGCTCATAATAAGGGCCTAATAGTCAAAAAATTTTTTTTAAATTTCTTTTTTTATGAAAAGTGTTATAACTCGGTCAACAATATCGCGTTTTACTTATTTATAAATAATTGTTTTAAAACATGCGTATACTATTTTTTTTATATAAAATAGTGTTTTTAAAAATCGCCAAAGTTGAAAAAAAGTCAAAAATATTGAAAAAAAATTGAGTTTGCCGAACAAAAACATACTGATTCTTAATTTCTTCCTTAATAAAATGTAAATATTTCAAATGGTCTATGTTTTTTTTCTTTCTGAATCCGGTTAAAAACAAGAAACTGATTGATAAACAACTTAGTTACAGGCTTATAAGTACGAAAAGGTAGCGAAAACCGGCTTTTTAAACGGTAAGTCAAGATTTTGGGGGTGTTTGGCAAATTTCTTATATGCAGTCTTGCTATACTCAACAAGACCTACAAGAAAAATAGTAACACTTCTCAAGGATTTCAACTTCATTCAATTTTGTAGCACTGTGTAATGTGGTGTCACTTTGCTTTGAAAACAAGAAAACCGATAGTTTGTGTACAAAGTTTGAGAAACGTTGCAAGGTTGATGATTTTTTAATATCAAATGCACTTCTTGTTCAACAATTTTACCGCTTATTACAGGATACTGAGTCAACCGGAAATAAGTTCCGATATTAAGAAATCTGTTATCAATGATCTGCAACTTGGTCATTCCTACAGAAAAATTCCTAATAAGTTCAATAGTTCGTTTAAAACTGTTTGAAATATAGCCATCTACGCACAGTACAGCGCTTAACTGTGTCGAAGGAAGCAAAAAGTCCAAGCGATGTTAAGCGCATTCTATTTTATACAGAAGGCAACATGGATGCAAATGTGCACATTAACATTATATAATCTGCCTAATGAGAACATCTATACCAATGGAGTACAAATATCGAAACGACGGCAATGCAACAGGATAATGATCCTAAGCACAAAACGAAAGAGACTATGGAGTTCTTCAAAAATGCTTAAATCTCATTGACGGAATGGACCTCACAAACTTCGGATCTAAAGCCGATAGAGGATTTGTAGGAAGTTCTTAAAAATTGGAAGTTCGCATAAGCTTAAACTCTCACTATGCACTTTGAATAAGAAATTTTTAAAAATTGAATGAAAACCACGGCTATCTTCCAAACAAAGTACTTTATGAAATAACTTTGCGAAATAATTGTATTTATGAGTACAATGTCTTCAAATTTTGCAAATAAGTTTGAGTCTTCACTATGCACTCGATCCTAGGAAATTGGTAATAAAACTGAAAATTCCTCCCACCTCCCATACAAATTGAAATTGAAAAAGAAAAATGAAATATATACACATATGAACCCAATATCTAGGTACACATGTAGAGCTATTGGGGTAATTTTTTCACATAAATTATTTTTGAGACTTGACTTTTTTGTAAAAAATATAAAAACAACATTTTGGAAAAAATAAATTTCGCCAAAAAAATCAAAGGGTGTACCTTTTTTTTAATTTTGAATGAAATATATTAATGGACAGCGGAGATATTTGCATCGAAAGACCAAACTTTGATTTTCATGTCGTTTTTTGCTCATTCTTAGGCAACGATGTTTTATGAAAAAGTCGTTGTACTGAAAATTTCTCCAATTTTAAAGATATGTCAGTTTTTTTGATGTCAAAATAACAAAAAAAATTTAAAATTAAATACACAAAAATCTCCGATGCTAAAAAGTTTTATAATAACAAAATTACCGTTAGTTGAAAAATTTCAGAGGGGGCGTGGCAAAAACTAAGTATGTAACATTTTAAGTTGGGATAAGCTTAATATGTGTACCTAGTTTGAGCAAAATTAAGATTTTATATACACATATGAACCCAATATCTAGGTACACATGTAGAGCTATTGGGATTATTTTTGAGACTTGACTTTTTTGTAAAAAATATAAAAACAACATTTTGGAAAAAATAAATTTCGCCAAAAAAATCAAAGGGTGTACCTTTTTTTTAATTTTGAATGAAATATATTAATGGACAGCGGAGATATTTGCATCGAAAGACCAAACTTTGATTTTCATGTCGTTTTTTGCTCATTCTTAGGCAACGATGTTTTATGAAAAAGTCGTTGTACTGAAAATTTCTCCAATTTTAAAGATATGTCAGTTTTTTTGATGTCAAAATAACAAAAAAAATTTAAAATTAAATACACAAAAATCTCCGATGCTAAAAAGTTTTATAATAACAAAATTACCGTTAGTTGAAAAATTTCAGAGGGGACGTGGCAAAAACTAAGTATGTAACATTTTAAGTTGGGATAAGCTTAATATGTGTACCTAGTTTGAGCAAAATCCGTTGAGCCGTTTAGATTTGTATAAAGGCCAAACAAACAAACAAACAGAAAATGAGTTTTATTACTATAGATTGTATCGCTAGAGCATCAATAGCTTTAGTATGACATGCAATGTTAAAAAATATATAAAGCTACATGCAAAAAGGTATCGATGGTTGATAGCAGAAACATCGTTGAATTATTACTAAAGCATCGATACCTACGACTGCTGGGTTATAAAGCTGCAACTTAGTCGATGTTGCACCGATTTTCAGTTTGTTACTGGATTCCAATAGAAAACCTAAGACCTTTTAAATGATATACATATTGACACACAATTTTTTAAATTTTTTTTAACTTTGTCGATTTTTGTACACACTATTTTATATGTACACCACACTTTTCGCTTGCTCAATAAACAAACACGTTTATTAAAGAGTAAGACACAATTTGATTTTAAAAATCGGTTTGTAATTGACTGAGTTATTAGTGGAAAAAATTTTTTTGTAAAAATGCCTGCACAACGTTTTTCGCGTTCTTTTGAAGGTAAAGATGTGAGAAAGAAAACGTCAAATGAAGAAACAAAACAAGAATAGAGTTCTAAAAAGAATATTGGAAGTGTACAACAAACTCTTTAATCGCTCTTATAATACCAGTCGCTGGCACGAGCCAGAATTTATTTGTGAATATTGCTGTAGAACATGAAAAAAAATGGAAAATTCAAATTTCAGTCGTTTACCTATTTTTGAGCCTATGACTAGGCATCATCAGTTATATCATAACCACATGATCGCTACTTTTGTCAAACCAATGTTTCAGGTCACAGTTTTAAAACGTTTATAAACATTAAGTATGCAAATGTTGTAACGGTTACTAAACCAATATCTTGGAATGATGAAGTTCCGACAACGACCAAAGCTGCTGATGCAACAGAAAAACATTTGGAACAAGAAGAGTTCTTCCATCCAGATCAACGGCAACGGAGCGGCATTTAATTTCAAAAGCAGATTTCGAAGATCTTGTGCGCGATTTACAATTGTCCAAACGATAATCAGCTACCATCAGTTCCAATCGCATATGCGATAACCCTAAAAGAAACTTACAATGTGATGGAAAAAATACTCCGTTTCGTCAACTATGCCACTTGTGGAGAACGGCTGAACGAGATCAATAGTAAGATGTGGAAGATTGTCTGAACGAGACCAATGGTAGTTTGCTGTTAGGGAGAGTAGAGTAAACTCTACTCATGTAACAGGACATGAAAGCGATTGTAACTTTGCACAAATAGCTACGCAATAAATATTAATATAAAATAATACTGCGTTTACTTTTAATTAAACACTCAGAAAAAAGTTCAACTTTAAAATCAAAAAGCACAAGTTTTTGTTTTAAAAATCAATGTTAATGATAACACTTTTAGAATTTTATTTAATGTCACATTTATTACATAATGTAATAATTGATCGATTTTGGGCAAAGTCATAAATAATTGAACATTTGGTTGTGAAAAAAGCCACCTTTTAGTTAAAACACTAGCTTCTAGCGTAGCAAAAAACTTGTTTCATTTCTATGGTGCATTTCGACAAACTGTCGAACATCAATGAATATCGAAATAAACAAAGAAGCAATTAGAACATATGGCAACCTTGGTAGAGTTGATGGCGGTGATCTATAAATAGCCTACTGCTTTAAAATGTCATATGATTAAGTAGCCAATTTGAACGTTCAATTTGTTTGTTATAATTCAAATGAATAAATTCCTTATGTGTGAAATCATATGCAAATTTAAACAGTGAGTTGGTCATAGTTTCATCACTCAAAGACTACTGAAGACGAAAAGTAGCAATTACCGAAACAGACTGTTTAGTCAGCTAAGTGATTGTTGTTGTTGGTGCAAACAAATGCAAGTTGGGATGAGTTGTTGTTGCTGACTTTTTAAAAACTTACTTAATCTAAAACTTGCAATTTTATTCACGTAAAAGAACTTGAATTTGTTTAAAAAAGCTAGCTGTTTATGTACTAAAGACGAAGATTCAATTGCGTATTGAAACAATTTTTAAAAAAATTGGATGTAAACGGCGACAGTTTTGCTATCTTAAGACGGTGTTCCCAAAACTAAGTGAAGCGAAAATACAAGAAAATATTAATTTTTTTTCTATTCATATAATGTTTTTTTTTAAATTTTTATCTATTTGATGAAATTTATTTTGATTGAACTTCAAATTCGTAAAATTATGAGTGATATGAACTTTTTGAACAAGCTTAGTTCGGTTGAAAAAGAGGCATGGAAGAGTTATGTTGAGCTATGCGATAATTTTCTTAGAAATCACAGAGGCGAAGGCTATGTTTTGGTTGTAAACGAATTTTTACATGTCTATTAAAATACATTTCCTGCATTCGCATTTAGATTTTTTTCCAAATAAGTTGGGAACATAGCAATAAATGCCAACAATTGAATAGTGCTTCGAAGGAAAAAATAAAAAAAAGATGATTTCAGAATATTGCTGGTCCTTCAAATGAGATACTTACGAAGCTGAGTAAAGAAAAATACGTTAAAGCAAGCATTTTTGAGTTTAAGGCCCTTATTATGAGTTGCTTTCGACTTTCGATCTTCGCTGGTTATCGAACAACGAGTATCGAACGTTAAATTCTTATTATGAGCAGTGGAACCCTATCGAAATGTTCGTTGCTGATCGAAATTTCAGTCGAATAGGATTTTGCTTTCGATGCGATGCGTGCTTAGAAATAATTGGTATAAATATAAGTATTTTGTGAAATACTTAAATTCAAAACTGATATTGAACTGTTTTTGTAATTTTTATGCAGGTCTAAGGTGGTGAGCAACAAATCACAGTTAGAAAAACTGGTCTTATTGATGGAGGCAAACTTTGACAGCAAAGGATATTTGTTCCAAAGTTCAGGGACAAAGACATGGGAAGAACTCACGCTGAAATTAAATTGCTTAGGACCACCAGTTAGAACAGCAAAGTGGCTTAAAATAAGCTAAATAAAGCGTTGCTCAACCCTTTTCTACTTCTAGCCAGTTCCGTCAAGCTTTCATCCTCTTCTGACGAAGCGTCGAATCTTATGGAAATTATTTTCGTCATAGTTATAACTTTTTTGTCTTATTTTTTGCAATCAACTTTCAAACCAATCGTATTTAGTTGAAATAAAACAACAATCACCTGATAGAAATATACTACCGTGAAGAAACAAAATGAATGAAATTCACAATAGCGCTACTCTTTGTCGAAAGCACGTTATAATACCAAATGCAAATTCGTTCGATCAGGCCATTCGACTACAGTCGAAGATCGAACGCAGCTCATAATAAGGGCCTAATAGTCAAAAAATTTTTTTTAAATTTCTTTTTTTATGAAAAGTGTTATAACTCGGTCAACAATATCGCGTTTTACTTATTTATAAATAATTGTTTTAAAACATGCGTATACTATTTTTTTTATATAAAATAGTGTTTTTAAAAATCGCCAAAGTTGAAAAAAAGTCAAAAATATTGAAAAAAAATTGAGTTTGCCGAACAAAAACATACTGATTCTTAATTTCTTCCTTAATAAAATGTAAATATTTCAAATGGTCTATGTTTTTTTTCTTTCTGAATCCGGTTAAAAACAAGAAACTGATTGATAAACAACTTAGTTACAGGCTTATAAGTACGAAAAGGTAGCGAAAACCGGCTTTTTAAACGGTAAGTCAAGATTTTGGGGGTGTTTGGCAAATTTCTTATATGCAGTCTTGCTATACTCAACAAGACCTACAAGAAAAATAGTAACACTTCTCAAGGATTTCAACTTCATTCAATTTTGTAGCACTGTGTAATGTGGTGTCACTTTGCTTTGAAAACAAGAAAACCGATAGTTTGTGTACAAAGTTTGAGAAACGTTGCAAGGTTGATGATTTTTTAATATCAAATGCACTTCTTGTTCAACAATTTTACCGCTTATTACAGGATACTGAGTCAACCGGAAATAAGTTCCGATATTAAGAAATCTGTTATCAATGATCTGCAACTTGGTCATTCCTACAGAAAAATTCCTAATAAGTTCAATAGTTCGTTTAAAACTGTTTGAAATATAGCCATCTACGCACAGTACAGCGCTTAACTGTGTCGAAGGAAGCAAAAAGTCCAAGCGATGTTAAGCGCATTCTATTTTATACAGAAGGCAACATGGATGCAAATGTGCACATTAACATTATATAATCTGCCTAATGAGAACATCTATACCAATGGAGTACAAATATCGAAACGACGGCAATGCAACAGGATAATGATCCTAAGCACAAAACGAAAGAGACTATGGAGTTCTTCAAAAATGCTTAAATCTCATTGACGGAATGGACCTCACAAACTTCGGATCTAAAGCCGATAGAGGATTTGTAGGAAGTTCTTAAAAATTGGAAGTTCGCATAAGCTTAAACTCTCACTATGCACTTTGAATAAGAAATTTTTAAAAATTGAATGAAAACCACGGCTATCTTCCAAACAAAGTACTTTATGAAATAACTTTGCGAAATAATTGTATTTATGAGTACAATGTCTTCAAATTTTGCAAATAAGTTTGAGTCTTCACTATGCACTCGATCCTAGGAAATTGGTAATAAAACTGAAAATTCCTCCCACCTCCCATACAAATTGAAATTGAAAAAGAAAAATGAAATATATACACATATGAACCCAATATCTAGGTACACATGTAGAGCTATTGGGGTAATTTTTTCACATAAATTATTTTTGAGACTTGACTTTTTTGTAAAAAATATAAAAACAACATTTTGGAAAAAATAAATTTCGCCAAAAAAATCAAAGGGTGTACCTTTTTTTTAATTTTGAATGAAATATATTAATGGACAGCGGAGATATTTGCATCGAAAGACCAAACTTTGATTTTCATGTCGTTTTTTGCTCATTCTTAGGCAACGATGTTTTATGAAAAAGTCGTTGTACTGAAAATTTCTCCAATTTTAAAGATATGTCAGTTTTTTTGATGTCAAAATAACAAAAAAAATTTAAAATTAAATACACAAAAATCTCCGATGCTAAAAAGTTTTATAATAACAAAATTACCGTTAGTTGAAAAATTTCAGAGGGGGCGTGGCAAAAACTAAGTATGTAACATTTTAAGTTGGGATAAGCTTAATATGTGTACCTAGTTTGAGCAAAATCCGTTGAGCCGTTTAGATTTGTATAAAGGCCAAACAAACAAACAAACAGAAAATGAGTTTTATTACTATAGATTGTATCGCTAGAGCATCAATAGCTTTAGTATGACATGCAATGTTAAAAAATATATAAAGCTACATGCAAAAAGGTATATATATATACATATGAACCCAATATCTAGGTACACATGTAGAGCTATTGGGGTAATTTTTTCACATAAATTATTTTTGAGACTTGACTTTTTTGTAAAAAATATAAAAACAACATTTTGGAAAAAATAAATTTCGCCAAAAAAATCAAAGGGTGTACCTTTTTTTTAATTTTGAATGAAATATATTAATGGACAGCGGAGATATTTGCATCGAAAGACCAAACTTTGATTTTCATGTCGTTTTTTGCTCATTCTTAGGCAACGATGTTTTATGAAAAAGTCGTTGTACTGAAAATTTCTCCAATTTTAAAGATATGTCAGTTTTTTTGATGTCAAAATAACAAAAAAAATTTAAAATTAAATACACAAAAATCTCCGATGCTAAAAAGTTTTATAATAACAAAATTACCGTTAGTTGAAAAATTTCAGAGGGGACGTGGCAAAAACTAAGTATGTAACATTTTAAGTTGGGATAAGCTTAATATGTGTACCTAGTTTGAGCAAAATCCGTTGAGCCGTTTAGATTTGTATAAAGGCCAAACAAACAAACAAACAGAAAATGAGTTTTATTACTATAGATTGTATCGCTAGAGCATCAATAGCTTTAGTATGACATGCAATGTTAAAAAATATATAAAGCTACATGCAAAAAGGTATCGATGGTTGATAGCAGAAACATCGTTGAATTATTACTAAAGCATCGATACCTACGACTGCTGGGTTATAAAGCTGCAACTTAGTCGATGTTGCACCGATTTTCAGTTTGTTACTGGATTCCAATAGAAAACCTAAGACCTTTTAAATGATATACATATTGACACACAATTTTTTAAATTTTTTTTAACTTTGTCGATTTTTGTACACACTATTTTATATGTACACCACACTTTTCGCTTGCTCAATAAACAAACACGTTTATTAAAGAGTAAGACACAATTTGATTTTAAAAATCGGTTTGTAATTGACTGAGTTATTAGTGGAAAAAATTTTTTTGTAAAAATGCCTGCACAACGTTTTTCGCGTTCTTTTGAAGGTAAAGATGTGAGAAAGAAAACGTCAAATGAAGAAACAAAACAAGAATAGAGTTCTAAAAAGAATATTGGAAGTGTACAACAAACTCTTTAATCGCTCTTATAATACCAGTCGCTGGCACGAGCCAGAATTTATTTGTGAATATTGCTGTAGAACATGAAAAAAAATGGAAAATTCAAATTTCAGTCGTTTACCTATTTTTGAGCCTATGACTAGGCATCATCAGTTATATCATAACCACATGATCGCTACTTTTGTCAAACCAATGTTTCAGGTCACAGTTTTAAAACGTTTATAAACATTAAGTATGCAAATGTTGTAACGGTTACTAAACCAATATCTTGGAATGATGAAGTTCCGACAACGACCAAAGCTGCTGATGCAACAGAAAAATATTTGGAACAAGAAGAGTTCTTCCATCCAGATCAACGGCAACGGAGCGGCATTTAATTTCAAAAGCAGATTTCGAAGATCTTGTGCGCGATTTACAATTGTCCAAACGATAATCAGCTACCATCAGTTCCAATCGCATATGCGATAACCCTAAAAGAAACTTACAATGTGATGGAAAAAATACTCCGTTTCGTCAACTATGCCACTTGTGGAGAACGGCTGAACGAGATCAATAGTAAGATGTGGAAGATTGTCTGAACGAGACCAATGGTAGTTTGCTGTTAGGGAGAGTAGAGTAAACTCTACTCATGTAACAGGACATGAAAGCGATTGTAACTTTGCACAAATAGCTACGCAATAAATATTAATATAAAATAATACTGCGTTTACTTTTAATTAAACACTCAGAAAAAAGTTCAACTTTAAAATCAAAAAGCACAAGTTTTTGTTTTAAAAATCAATGTTAATGATAACACTTTTAGAATTTTATTTAATGTCACATTTATTACATAATGTAATAATTGATCGATTTTGGGCAAAGTCATAAATAATTGAACATTTGGTTGTGAAAAAAGCCACCTTTTAGTTAAAACACTAGCTTCTAGCGTAGCAAAAAACTTGTTTCATTTCTATGGTGCATTTCGACAAACTGTCGAACATCAATGAATATCGAAATAAACAAAGAAGCAATTAGAACATATGGCAACCTTGGTAGAGTTGATGGCGGTGATCTATAAATAGCCTACTGCTTTAAAATGTCATATGATTAAGTAGCCAATTTGAACGTTCAATTTGTTTGTTATAATTCAAATGAATAAATTCCTTATGTGTGAAATCATATGCAAATTTAAACAGTGAGTTGGTCATAGTTTCATCACTCAAAGACTACTGAAGACGAAAAGTAGCAATTACCGAAACAGACTGTTTAGTCAGCTAAGTGATTGTTGTTGTTGGTGCAAACAAATGCAAGTTGGGATGAGTTGTTGTTGCTGACTTTTTAAAAACTTACTTAATCTAAAACTTGCAATTTTATTCACGTAAAAGAACTTGAATTTGTTTAAAAAAGCTAGCTGTTTATGTACTAAAGACGAAGATTCAATTGCGTATTGAAACAATTTTTAAAAAAATTGGATGTAAACGGCGACAGTTTTGCTATCTTAAGACGGTGTTCCCAAAACTAAGTGAAGCGAAAATACAAGAAAATATTAATTTTTTTTCTATTCATATAATGTTTTTTTTTAAATTTTTATCTATTTGATGAAATTTATTTTGATTGAACTTCAAATTCGTAAAATTATGAGTGATATGAACTTTTTGAACAAGCTTAGTTCGGTTGAAAAAGAGGCATGGAAGAGTTATGTTGAGCTATGCGATAATTTTCTTAGAAATCACAGAGGCGAAGGCTATGTTTTGGTTGTAAACGAATTTTTACATGTCTATTAAAATACATTTCCTGCATTCGCATTTAGATTTTTTTCCAAATAAGTTGGGAACATAGCAATAAATGCCAACAATTGAATAGTGCTTCGAAGGAAAAAATAAAAAAAAGATGATTTCAGAATATTGCTGGTCCTTCAAATGAGATACTTACGAAGCTGAGTAAAGAAAAATACGTTAAAGCAAACATTTTTGAGTTTAAGGCCCTTATTATGAGTTGCTTTCGACTTTCGATCTTCGCTGGTTATCGAACAACGAGTATCGAACGTTAAATTCTTATTATGAGCAGTGGAACCCTATCGAAATGTTCGTTGCTGATCGAAATTTCAGTCGAATAGGATTTTGCTTTCGATGCGATGCGTGCTTAGAAATAATTGGTATAAATATAAGTATTTTGTGAAATACTTAAATTCAAAACTGATATTGAACTGTTTTTGTAATTTTTATGCAGGTCTAAGGTGGTGAGCAACAAATCACAGTTAGAAAAACTGGTCTTATTGATGGAGGCAAACTTTGACAGCAAAGGATATTTGTTCCAAAGTTCAGGGACAAAGACATGGGAAGAACTCACGCTGAAATTAAATTGCTTAGGACCACCAGTTAGAACAGCAAAGTGGCTTAAAATAAGCTAAATAAAGCGTTGCTCAACCCTTTTCTACTTCTAGCCAGTTCCGTCAAGCTTTCATCCTCTTCTGACGAAGCGTCGAATCTTATGGAAATTATTTTCGTCATAGTTATAACTTTTTTGTCTTATTTTTTGCAATCAACTTTCAAACCAATCGTATTTAGTTGAAATAAAACAACAATCACCTGATAGAAATATACTACCGTGAAGAAACAAAATGAATGAAATTCACAATAGCGCTACTCTTTGTCGAAAGCACGTTATAATACCAAATGCAAATTCGTTCGATCAGGCCATTCGACTACAGTCGAAGATCGAACGCAGCTCATAATAAGGGCCTAATAGTCAAAAAATTTTTTTTAAATTTCTTTTTTTATGAAAAGTGTTATAACTCGGTCAACAATATCGCGTTTTACTTATTTATAAATAATTGTTTTAAAACATGCGTATACTATTTTTTTTATATAAAATAGTGTTTTTAAAAATCGCCAAAGTTGAAAAAAAGTCAAAAATATTGAAAAAAAATTGAGTTTGCCGAACAAAAACATACTGATTCTTAATTTCTTCCTTAATAAAATGTAAATATTTCAAATGGTCTATGTTTTTTTTCTTTCTGAATCCGGTTAAAAACAAGAAACTGATTGATAAACAACTTAGTTACAGGCTTATAAGTACGAAAAGGTAGCGAAAACCGGCTTTTTAAACGGTAAGTCAAGATTTTGGGGGTGTTTGGCAAATTTCTTATATGCAGTCTTGCTATACTCAACAAGACCTACAAGAAAAATAGTAACACTTCT
The DNA here is from genome assembly GCA_963920525.1 of Dichetophora obliterata. Taxonomy (NCBI): domain Eukaryota; kingdom Metazoa; phylum Arthropoda; class Insecta; order Diptera; family Sciomyzidae; genus Dichetophora; species Dichetophora obliterata. Next base: position 88,228,447 of record OY986437.1, read on the forward strand.
CAAGGATTTCAACTTCATTCAATTTTGTAGCACTGTGTAATGTGGTGTCACTTTGCTTTGAAAACAAGAAAACCGATAGTTTGTGTACAAAGTTTGAGAAACGTTGCAAGGTTGATGATTTTTTAATATCAAATGCACTTCTTGTTCAACAATTTTACCGCTTATTACAGGATACTGAGTCAACCGGAAATAAGTTCCGATATTAAGAAATCTGTTATCAATGATCTGCAACTTGGTCATTCCTACAGAAAAATTCCTAATAAGTTCAATAGTTCGTTTAAAACTGTTTGAAATATAGCCATCTACGCACAGTACAGCGCTTAACTGTGTCGAAGGAAGCAAAAAGTCCAAGCGATGTTAAGCGCATTCTATTTTATACAGAAGGCAACATGGATGCAAATGTGCACATTAACATTATATAATCTGCCTAATGAGAACATCTATACCAATGGAGTACAAATATCGAAACGACGGCAATGCAACAGGATAATGATCCTAAGCACAAAACGAAAGAGACTATGGAGTTCTTCAAAAATGCTTAAATCTCATTGACGGAATGGACCTCACAAACTTCGGATCTAAAGCCGATAGAGGATTTGTAGGAAGTTCTTAAAAATTGGAAGTTCGCATAAGCTTAAACTCTCACTATGCACTTTGAATAAGAAATTTTTAAAAATTGAATGAAAACCACGGCTATCTTCCAAACAAAGTACTTTATGAAATAACTTTGCGAAATAATTGTATTTATGAGTACAATGTCTTCAAATTTTGCAAATAAGTTTGAGTCTTCACTATGCACTCGATCCTAGGAAATTGGTAATAAAACTGAAAATTCCTCCCACCTCCCATACAAATTGAAATTGAAAAAGAAAAATGAAATATATACACATATGAACCCAATATCTAGGTACACATGTAGAGCTATTGGGGTAATTTTTTCACATAAATTATTTTTGAGACTTGACTTTTTTGTAAAAAATATAAAAACAACATTTTGGAAAAAATAAATTTCGCCAAAAAAATCAAAGGGTGTACCTTTTTTTTAATTTTGAATGAAATATATTAATGGACAGCGGAGATATTTGCATCGAAAGACCAAACTTTGATTTTCATGTCGTTTTTTGCTCATTCTTAGGCAACGATGTTTTATGAAAAAGTCGTTGTACTGAAAATTTCTCCAATTTTAAAGATATGTCAGTTTTTTTGATGTCAAAATAACAAAAAAAATTTAAAATTAAATACACAAAAATCTCCGATGCTAAAAAGTTTTATAATAACAAAATTACCGTTAGTTGAAAAATTTCAGAGGGGACGTGGCAAAAACTAAGTATGTAACATTTTAAGTTGGGATAAGCTTAATATGTGTACCTAGTTTGAGCAAAATCCGTTGAGCCGTTTAGATTTGTATAAAGGCCAAACAAACAAACAAACAGAAAATGAGTTTTATTACTATAGATTGTATCGCTAGAGCATCAATAGCTTTAGTATGACATGCAATGTTAAAAAATATATAAAGCTACATGCAAAAAGGTATCGATGGTTGATAGCAGAAACATCGTTGAATTATTACTAAAGCATCGATACCTACGACTGCTGGGTTATAAAGCTGCAACTTAGTCGATGTTGCACCGATTTTCAGTTTGTTACTGGATTCCAATAGAAAACCTAAGACCTTTTAAATGATATACATATTGACACACAATTTTTTAAATTTTTTTTAACTTTGTCGATTTTTGTACACACTATTTTATATGTACACCACACTTTTCGCTTGCTCAATAAACAAACACGTTTATTAAAGAGTAAGACACAATTTGATTTTAAAAATCGGTTTGTAATTGACTGAGTTATTAGTGGAAAAAATTTTTTTGTAAAAATGCCTGCACAACGTTTTTCGCGTTCTTTTGAAGGTAAAGATGTGAGAAAGAAAACGTCAAATGAAGAAACAAAACAAGAATAGAGTTCTAAAAAGAATATTGGAAGTGTACAACAAACTCTTTAATCGCTCTTATAATACCAGTCGCTGGCACGAGCCAGAATTTATTTGTGAATATTGCTGTAGAACATGAAAAAAAATGGAAAATTCAAATTTCAGTCGTTTACCTATTTTTGAGCCTATGACTAGGCATCATCAGTTATATCATAACCACATGATCGCTACTTTTGTCAAACCAATGTTTCAGGTCACAGTTTTAAAACGTTTATAAACATTAAGTATGCAAATGTTGTAACGGTTACTAAACCAATATCTTGGAATGATGAAGTTCCGACAACGACCAAAGCTGCTGATGCAACAGAAAAACATTTGGAACAAGAAGAGTTCTTCCATCCAGATCAACGGCAACGGAGCGGCATTTAATTTCAAAAGCAGATTTCGAAGATCTTGTGCGCGATTTACAATTGTCCAAACGATAATCAGCTACCATCAGTTCCAATCGCATATGCGATAACCCTAAAAGAAACTTACAATGTGATGGAAAAAATACTCCGTTTCGTCAACTATGCCACTTGTGGAGAACGGCTGAACGAGATCAATAGTAAGATGTGGAAGATTGTCTGAACGAGACCAATGGTAGTTTGCTGTTAGGGAGAGTAGAGTAAACTCTACTCATGTAACAGGACATGAAAGCGATTGTAACTTTGCACAAATAGCTACGCAATAAATATTAATATAAAATAATACTGCGTTTACTTTTAATTAAACACTCAGAAAAAAGTTCAACTTTAAAATCAAAAAGCACAAGTTTTTGTTTTAAAAATCAATGTTAATGATAACACTTTTAGAATTTTATTTAATGTCACATTTATTACATAATGTAATAATTGATCGATTTTGGGCAAAGTCATAAATAATTGAACATTTGGTTGTGAAAAAAGCCACCTTTTAGTTAAAACACTAGCTTCTAGCGTAGCAAAAAACTTGTTTCATTTCTATGGTGCATTTCGACAAACTGTCGAACATCAATGAATATCGAAATAAACAAAGAAGCAATTAGAACATATGGCAACCTTGGTAGAGTTGATGGCGGTGATCTATAAATAGCCTACTGCTTTAAAATGTCATATGATTAAGTAGCCAATTTGAACGTTCAATTTGTTTGTTATAATTCAAATGAATAAATTCCTTATGTGTGAAATCATATGCAAATTTAAACAGTGAGTTGGTCATAGTTTCATCACTCAAAGACTACTGAAGACGAAAAGTAGCAATTACCGAAACAGACTGTTTAGTCAGCTAAGTGATTGTTGTTGTTGGTGCAAACAAATGCAAGTTGGGATGAGTTGTTGTTGCTGACTTTTTAAAAACTTACTTAATCTAAAACTTGCAATTTTATTCACGTAAAAGAACTTGAATTTGTTTAAAAAAGCTAGCTGTTTATGTACTAAAGACGAAGATTCAATTGCGTATTGAAACAATTTTTAAAAAAATTGGATGTAAACGGCGACAGTTTTGCTATCTTAAGACGGTGTTCCCAAAACTAAGTGAAGCGAAAATACAAGAAAATATTAATTTTTTTTCTATTCATATAATGTTTTTTTTTAAATTTTTATCTATTTGATGAAATTTATTTTGATTGAACTTCAAATTCGTAAAATTATGAGTGATATGAACTTTTTGAACAAGCTTAGTTCGGTTGAAAAAGAGGCATGGAAGAGTTATGTTGAGCTATGCGATAATTTTCTTAGAAATCACAGAGGCGAAGGCTATGTTTTGGTTGTAAACGAATTTTTACATGTCTATTAAAATACATTTCCTGCATTCGCATTTAGATTTTTTTCCAAATAAGTTGGGAACATAGCAATAAATGCCAACAATTGAATAGTGCTTCGAAGGAAAAAATAAAAAAAAGATGATTTCAGAATATTGCTGGTCCTTCAAATGAGATACTTACGAAGCTGAGTAAAGAAAAATACGTTAAAGCAAACATTTTTGAGTTTAAGGCCCTTATTATGAGTTGCTTTCGACTTTCGATCTTCGCTGGTTATCGAACAACGAGTATCGAACGTTAAATTCTTATTATGAGCAGTGGAACCCTATCGAAATGTTCGTTGCTGATCGAAATTTCAGTCGAATAGGATTTTGCTTTCGATGCGATGCGTGCTTAGAAATAATTGGTATAAATATAAGTATTTTGTGAAATACTTAAATTCAAAACTGATATTGAACTGTTTTTGTAATTTTTATGCAGGTCTAAGGTGGTGAGCAACAAATCACAGTTAGAAAAACTGGTCTTATTGATGGAGGCAAACTTTGACAGCAAAGGATATTTGTTCCAAAGTTCAGGGACAAAGACATGGGAAGAACTCACGCTGAAATTAAATTGCTTAGGACCACCAGTTAGAACAGCAAAGTGGCTTAAAATAAGCTAAATAAAGCGTTGCTCAACCCTTTTCTACTTCTAGCCAGTTCCGTCAAGCTTTCATCCTCTTCTGACGAAGCGTCGAATCTTATGGAAATTATTTTCGTCATAGTTATAACTTTTTTGTCTTATTTTTTGCAATCAACTTTCAAACCAATCGTATTTAGTTGAAATAAAACAACAATCACCTGATAGAAATATACTACCGTGAAGAAACAAAATGAATGAAATTCACAATAGCGCTACTCTTTGTCGAAAGCACGTTATAATACCAAATGCAAATTCGTTCGATCAGGCCATTCGACTACAGTCGAAGATCGAACGCAGCTCATAATAAGGGCCTAATAGTCAAAAAATTTTTTTTAAATTTCTTTTTTTATGAAAAGTGTTATAACTCGGTCAACAATATCGCGTTTTACTTATTTATAAATAATTGTTTTAAAACATGCGTATACTATTTTTTTTATATAAAATAGTGTTTTTAAAAATCGCCAAAGTTGAAAAAAAGTCAAAAATATTGAAAAAAAATTGAGTTTGCCGAACAAAAACATACTGATTCTTAATTTCTTCCTTAATAAAATGTAAATATTTCAAATGGTCTATGTTTTTTTTCTTTCTGAATCCGGTTAAAAACAAGAAACTGATTGATAAACAACTTAGTTACAGGCTTATAAGTACGAAAAGGTAGCGAAAACCGGCTTTTTAAACGGTAAGTCAAGATTTTGGGGGTGTTTGGCAAATTTCTTATATGCAGTCTTGCTATACTCAACAAGACCTACAAGAAAAATAGTAACACTTCTCAAGGATTTCAACTTCATTCAATTTTGTAGCACTGTGTAATGTGGTGTCACTTTGCTTTGAAAACAAGAAAACCGATAGTTTGTGTACAAAGTTTGAGAAACGTTGCAAGGTTGATGATTTTTTAATATCAAATGCACTTCTTGTTCAACAATTTTACCGCTTATTACAGGATACTGAGTCAACCGGAAATAAGTTCCGATATTAAGAAATCTGTTATCAATGATCTGCAACTTGGTCATTCCTACAGAAAAATTCCTAATAAGTTCAATAGTTCGTTTAAAACTGTTTGAAATATAGCCATCTACGCACAGTACAGCGCTTAACTGTGTCGAAGGAAGCAAAAAGTCCAAGCGATGTTAAGCGCATTCTATTTTATACAGAAGGCAACATGGATGCAAATGTGCACATTAACATTATATAATCTGCCTAATGAGAACATCTATACCAATGGAGTACAAATATCGAAACGACGGCAATGCAACAGGATAATGATCCTAAGCACAAAACGAAAGAGACTATGGAGTTCTTCAAAAATGCTTAAATCTCATTGACGGAATGGACCTCACAAACTTCGGATCTAAAGCCGATAGAGGATTTGTAGGAAGTTCTTAAAAATTGGAAGTTCGCATAAGCTTAAACTCTCACTATGCACTTTGAATAAGAAATTTTTAAAAATTGAATGAAAACCACGGCTATCTTCCAAACAAAGTACTTTATGAAATAACTTTGCGAAATAATTGTATTTATGAGTACAATGTCTTCAAATTTTGCAAATAAGTTTGAGTCTTCACTATGCACTCGATCCTAGGAAATTGGTAATAAAACTGAAAATTCCTCCCACCTCCCATACAAATTGAAATTGAAAAAGAAAAATGAAATATATACACATATGAACCCAATATCTAGGTACACATGTAGAGCTATTGGGGTAATTTTTTCACATAAATTATTTTTGAGACTTGACTTTTTTGTAAAAAATATAAAAACAACATTTTGGAAAAAATAAATTTCGCCAAAAAAATCAAAGGGTGTACCTTTTTTTTAATTTTGAATGAAATATATTAATGGACAGCGGAGATATTTGCATCGAAAGACCAAACTTTGATTTTCATGTCGTTTTTTGCTCATTCTTAGGCAACGATGTTTTATGAAAAAGTCGTTGTACTGAAAATTTCTCCAATTTTAAAGATATGTCAGTTTTTTTGATGTCAAAATAACAAAAAAAATTTAAAATTAAATACACAAAAATCTCCGATGCTAAAAAGTTTTATAATAACAAAATTACCGTTAGTTGAAAAATTTCAGAGGGGGCGTGGCAAAAACTAAGTATGTAACATTTTAAGTTGGGATAAGCTTAATATGTGTACCTAGTTTGAGCAAAATCCGTTGAGCCGTTTAGATTTGTATAAAGGCCAAACAAACAAACAAACAGAAAATGAGTTTTATTACTATAGATTGTATCGCTAGAGCATCAATAGCTTTAGTATGACATGCAATGTTAAAAAATATATAAAGCTACATGCAAAAAGGTATCGATGGTTGATAGCAGAAACATCGTTGAATTATTACTAAAGCATCGATACCTACGACTGCTGGGTTATAAAGCTGCAACTTAGTCGATGTTGCACCGATTTTCAGTTTGTTACTGGATTCCAATAGAAAACCTAAGACCTTTTAAATGATATACATATTGACACACAATTTTTTAAATTTTTTTTAACTTTGTCGATTTTTGTACACACTATTTTATATGTACACCACACTTTTCGCTTGCTCAATAAACAAACACGTTTATTAAAGAGTAAGACACAATTTGATTTTAAAAATCGGTTTGTAATTGACTGAGTTATTAGTGGAAAAAATTTTTTTGTAAAAATGCCTGCACAACGTTTTTCGCGTTCTTTTGAAGGTAAAGATGTGAGAAAGAAAACGTCAAATGAAGAAACAAAACAAGAATAGAGTTCTAAAAAGAATATTGGAAGTGTACAACAAACTCTTTAATCGCTCTTATAATACCAGTCGCTGGCACGAGCCAGAATTTATTTGTGAATATTGCTGTAGAACATGAAAAAAAATGGAAAATTCAAATTTCAGTCGTTTACCTATTTTTGAGCCTATGACTAGGCATCATCAGTTATATCATAACCACATGATCGCTACTTTTGTCAAACCAATGTTTCAGGTCACAGTTTTAAAACGTTTATAAACATTAAGTATGCAAATGTTGTAACGGTTACTAAACCAATATCTTGGAATGATGAAGTTCCGACAACGACCAAAGCTGCTGATGCAACAGAAAAACATTTGGAACAAGAAGAGTTCTTCCATCCAGATCAACGGCAACGGAGCGGCATTTAATTTCAAAAGCAGATTTCGAAGATCTTGTGCGCGATTTACAATTGTCCAAACGATAATCAGCTACCATCAGTTCCAATCGCATATGCGATAACCCTAAAAGAAACTTACAATGTGATGGAAAAAATACTCCGTTTCGTCAACTATGCCACTTGTGGAGAACGGCTGAACGAGATCAATAGTAAGATGTGGAAGATTGTCTGAACGAGACCAATGGTAGTTTGCTGTTAGGGAGAGTAGAGTAAACTCTACTCATGTAACAGGACATGAAAGCGATTGTAACTTTGCACAAATAGCTACGCAATAAATATTAATATAAAATAATACTGCGTTTACTTTTAATTAAACACTCAGAAAAAAGTTCAACTTTAAAATCAAAAAGCACAAGTTTTTGTTTTAAAAATCAATGTTAATGATAACACTTTTAGAATTTTATTTAATGTCACATTTATTACATAATGTAATAATTGATCGATTTTGGGCAAAGTCATAAATAATTGAACATTTGGTTGTGAAAAAAGCCACCTTTTAGTTAAAACACTAGCTTCTAGCGTAGCAAAAAACTTGTTTCATTTCTATGGTGCATTTCGACAAACTGTCGAACATCAATGAATATCGAAATAAACAAAGAAGCAATTAGAACATATGGCAACCTTGGTAGAGTTGATGGCGGTGATCTATAAATAGCCTACTGCTTTAAAATGTCATATGATTAAGTAGCCAATTTGAACGTTCAATTTGTTTGTTATAATTCAAATGAATAAATTCCTTATGTGTGAAATCATATGCAAATTTAAACAGTGAGTTGGTCATAGTTTCATCACTCAAAGACTACTGAAGACGAAAAGTAGCAATTACCGAAACAGACTGTTTAGTCAGCTAAGTGATTGTTGTTGTTGGTGCAAACAAATGCAAGTTGGGATGAGTTGTTGTTGCTGACTTTTTAAAAACTTACTTAATCTAAAACTTGCAATTTTATTCACGTAAAAGAACTTGAATTTGTTTAAAAAAGCTAGCTGTTTATGTACTAAAGACGAAGATTCAATTGCGTATTGAAACAATTTTTAAAAAAATTGGATGTAAACGGCGACAGTTTTGCTATCTTAAGACGGTGTTCCCAAAACTAAGTGAAGCGAAAATACAAGAAAATATTAATTTTTTTTCTATTCATATAATGTTTTTTTTTAAATTTTTATCTATTTGATGAAATTTATTTTGATTGAACTTCAAATTCGTAAAATTATGAGTGATATGAACTTTTTGAACAAGCTTAGTTCGGTTGAAAAAGAGGCATGGAAGAGTTATGTTGAGCTATGCGATAATTTTCTTAGAAATCACAGAGGCGAAGGCTATGTTTTGGTTGTAAACGAATTTTTACATGTCTATTAAAATACATTTCCTGCATTCGCATTTAGATTTTTTTCCAAATAAGTTGGGAACATAGCAATAAATGCCAACAATTGAATAGTGCTTCGAAGGAAAAAATAAAAAAAAGATGATTTCAGAATATTGCTGGTCCTTCAAATGAGATACTTACGAAGCTGAGTAAAGAAAAATACGTTAAAGCAAACATTTTTGAGTTTAAGGCCCTTATTATGAGTTGCTTTCGACTTTCGATCTTCGCTGGTTATCGAACAACGAGTATCGAACGTTAAATTCTTATTATGAGCAGTGGAACCCTATCGAAATGTTCGTTGCTGATCGAAATTTCAGTCGAATAGGATTTTGCTTTCGATGCGATGCGTGCTTAGAAATAATTGGTATAAATATAAGTATTTTGTGAAATACTTAAATTCAAAACTGATATTGAACTGTTTTTGTAATTTTTATGCAGGTCTAAGGTGGTGAGCAACAAATCACAGTTAGAAAAACTGGTCTTATTGATGGAGGCAAACTTTGACAGCAAAGGATATTTGTTCCAAAGTTCAGGGACAAAGACATGGGAAGAACTCACGCTGAAATTAAATTGCTTAGGACCACCAGTTAGAACAGCAAAGTGGCTTAAAATAAGCTAAATAAAGCGTTGCTCAACCCTTTTCTACTTCTATCCAGTTCCGTCAAGCTTTCATCCTCTTCTGACGAAGCGTCGAATCTTATGGAAATTATTTTCGTCATAGTTATAACTTTTTTGTCTTATTTTTTGCAATCAACTTTCAAACCAATCGTATTTAGTTGAAATAAAACAACAATCACCTGATAGAAATATACTACCGTGAAGAAACAAAATGAATGAAATTCACAATAGCGCTACTCTTTGTCGAAAGCACGTTATAATACCAAATGCAAATTCGTTCGATCAGGCCATTCGACTACAGTCGAAGATCGAACGCAGCTCATAATAAGGGCCTAATAGTCAAAAAATTTTTTTTAAATTTCTTTTTTTATGAAAAGTGTTATAACTCGGTCAACAATATCGCGTTTTACTTATTTATAAATAATTGTTTTAAAACATGCGTATACTATTTTTTTTATATAAAATAGTGTTTTTAAAAATCGCCAAAGTTGAAAAAAAGTCAAAAATATTGAAAAAAAATTGAGTTTGCCGAACAAAAACATACTGATTCTTAATTTCTTCCTTAATAAAATGTAAATATTTCAAATGGTCTATGTTTTTTTTCTTTCTGAATCCGGTTAAAAACAAGAAACTGATTGATAAACAACTTAGTTACAGGCTTATAAGTACGAAAAGGTAGCGAAAACCGGCTTTTTAAACGGTAAGTCAAGATTTTGGGGGTGTTTGGCAAATTTCTTATATGCAGTCTTGCTATACTCAACAAGACCTACAAGAAAAATAGTAACACTTCTCAAGGATTTCAACTTCATTCAATTTTGTAGCACTGTGTAATGTGGTGTCACTTTGCTTTGAAAACAAGAAAACCGATAGTTTGTGTACAAAGTTTGAGAAACGTTGCAAGGTTGATGATTTTTTAATATCAAATGCACTTCTTGTTCAACAATTTTACCGCTTATTACAGGATACTGAGTCAACCGGAAATAAGTTCCGATATTAAGAAATCTGTTATCAATGATCTGCAACTTGGTCATTCCTACAGAAAAATTCCTAATAAGTTCAATAGTTCGTTTAAAACTGTTTGAAATATAGCCATCTACGCACAGTACAGCGCTTAACTGTGTCGAAGGAAGCAAAAAGTCCAAGCGATGTTAAGCGCATTCTATTTTATACAGAAGGCAACATGGATGCAAATGTGCACATTAACATTATATAATCTGCCTAATGAGAACATCTATACCAATGGAGTACAAATATCGAAACGACGGCAATGCAACAGGATAATGATCCTAAGCACAAAACGAAAGAGACTATGGAGTTCTTCAAAAATGCTTAAATCTCATTGACGGAATGGACCTCACAAACTTCGGATCTAAAGCCGATAGAGGATTTGTAGGAAGTTCTTAAAAATTGGAAGTTCGCATAAGCTTAAACTCTCACTATGCACTTTGAATAAGAAATTTTTAAAAATTGAATGAAAACCACGGCTATCTTCCAAACAAAGTACTTTATGAAATAACTTTGCGAAATAATTGTATTTATGAGTACAATGTCTTCAAATTTTGCAAATAAGTTTGAGTCTTCACTATGCACTCGATCCTAGGAAATTGGTAATAAAACTGAAAATTCCTCCCACCTCCCATACAAATTGACGTCATCATAATAGTGAAACCTATCTGAAAATAGTGAAATCTATCTGTTAAGACTGCTAAATTTCAAGTTTGAGCGCAATTTTCTCTGAGTTTTGCGTAATGAACAAAAATTATTTAAGTATCAAATTTGTGATCTATTTAATTATCTTTCTAATGACAATAAAATCATAAACATATCTTAAAAAATACCAAAGTTAATTATACTAATAAAATTTCCCTTTGAACAGTTCGTATAATTTTCCTTTTTTATTTTAACGAAATACAATTACATAGAAGATAATAACATAGACCGTATATCGTAATGTTCGTAACTTTTTTTGAAATTAGTTTTTTTACTTATTGTGTCAGAAACTTGTAAATAACTTTCATTTTTCTGGCATGGCTGTCCGTCTGTTACACAGTTACTTAGTTGAAAGATCTCAAAGAGTAAGGGTGGGTAAGGTTTGTCTGATTTCCGTCATTTAATCTGTGGGGTTCCTCAAGGCTCTGTACTTAGTCCGATTTTATTTACATTATTTATAAACGATATCTTCAGCAAATGACGGCATGTTACCATGCATGCATATGCTGATGATATTCAACTGCACTTGGCCAGACCTATTAACCCCGTTGATGATTTATGTAGTAAGTTGAATGAGGACTTAATGAGTATAACTGAATGGGCTTAATCTAATAGACTCAAGCTAAATCCCATTAAATCATATGTCTTGCCGATTTCTAAGTCCAATCACTCTCTCTCTCTCTCTCTAGGATACCAGTTATTTATCTTAATGGAGTCGAACTGAACTTTGTTGATAAAGAGAAAAATCTTGGTTACCACATTAACTCCTCACTTTCCTGCTTAAACCACATCAATTCTGTAGGTGGACTGCGTCGTTTGTCCCTATCGCAACTAGAAAAAATTAGTACAGTGATTCCAGGTCTAAACTTAAGCTACAACATCATTGGCGTAGCAAGTAGGGGGCAGTTGCTTATTTAGCTAGATAAACAATTTAAAAAGAAAACTTCAAAAGTTATTCAATATATCAGTTTTTTTTCAACGATAATATTTTTGTATTATATATTCAACTCTTCTTTATCTCTTCTTCATAACCATGCTTTCGGATAACCATTTTCCTTCTCTGTGTTTGCAAAAAGATAGAACAAAATGTAGAGTTTCTTCTGCAATTCCAATTAGAAAAAAATTCAGATACCCTGAAAAAACTATTAAATGAAGTTGAAAAACTTGTTGCTTTGGTTTTGACTGTGCCTGCATCAGCAGCTTCATCTGAGCGTTATTTTAATACACTAAGACGACTTAAAATGTATCATCGAGCAAATATGACACAGAAACGACTCACTCTGCGGCACTTATACACATTCACAGAAATTAAACCGAAGAATTGAATTCGATGGAGGTGGTGAAAGAGTTTGTTTCTCGCAAGGACAGAAAGAAAAATTTTGGAATAATTTAAATTGATATAACTTTTTGTACCTTATTGCATTTAAACCATGTAAAGATATACCTAGTCTTGCTTTATAAAAGCAACAATTATTTCTTATATTTTCATATTACCATATGAAAGATCCTTTAAAAATAATCTCTAATATTGAAGTTGGAAACTTGTGGGCGGTAAAAGGGGAAGTGGCAAAAAATTCTCCTTAATTATCCTCTGCTCGAAGAAAATTTACTGCCAAAATTTCAGCTGAATCGGCCCAGTAGTTTTAAAGATATAGCATTTTTATTGATTTGTGAGCGGTAAAAGGGGGTGTAGCAAATTTTTTTATCATAATATTGCATTGCCACCAGACTTGCATATGTATGCTAAATTTCAACTTAATCGGAAAACAACAGTTGTAGAAAAATGGCTTGCAAGTTTTGAGGACATACATACATACATAAATACGAATGAAGCAAGTTAAAAGCTTATAAAAATAAATAAAATGATGCACTTATAAGAATTTTCGTAACTTTATTCGTAAACACTTTTTTAACGGCAATTTGACAAAACAAAACGGAGATTGTCAAAGTCAAGTGAAAATCTATTTATGCTATTCATTTGTTTTGTCTAGAAACACGCTTGAAAAAATAGAAACATAAAGCAGATGACATTTGCAATTTGACTGCGTACAGGTTACGCAAGCTTATTTACGACATACGAGACAAATTCAGCGCGTAAAATGTTACGAACTTCTCGTGTTTTTTCGATGTTCATATAAAAAAAAAAAATAACATTTCATAAGTTTTTACGAAATACGAGTTTACGAACCAGTTACGAAGTGATATCGCACTATTAAGTTTTAAATTCTTACAAAAAAATCGAATTAGAATAAATTTTTTATTTAGTGTGGCAAATTTTCTGTTTTTTTCGATTTTCACAAATCAAACTAGAGTGAATCGTGTAGGACATGCTAGCTGGACAAAATTGATATTCTCACTTTGAGAAAATAACTGCACAATTTGATGAGTAATGATCTAAAAGAGATAATATTCAAATTTTTTTGTCACCAGAAGATAAGTATTGAGTAATTAGCAGTGTAAAGCAGGCACTTAGTTTTAATAATTTTATTTTAATTATCAGTTGAGATTTGTGCAGTTTTTAAGACGCAAGTAGATTTTTGTAAAAAAAATTTTTTTTAAAATTTCGGAATGGAATTTTAAGTGGAAGGTATGATTTATATAATCTTATTTAAAACAAGTGTACAAATGAATACATATTTTGGAAATTTTCAAAACTGTCAGAAGCGCTATTTCTGCGCTATTTGTATTTATTTTAAACTTCCAGAAGGTGTATCTTACTTGACACCGCTTGACACCGGGCTGATTTTTCAGTATATATTGAATATGTGTTTATTCATTACCTTAAAACTGATTTGGGGTTTCGCACACGTTCGCTTCTATTTAATTTTCCTTTTTTTTAGAGTATACATTCTCCATCATTAAATGGGAATTGTATGAAATGTGGTGCAAATTTTCGAAGAACGAAAAAAACGAAAATCTATTTAAGTTCGTTGATTCAAAACTATATCTTGTCGATGCTGATAAGGAGTCCTTAAGATACATTAAAAATAAACTTACAAGTTTTTCTAGAAAAATACTAATAAAGTGGCGCACTTGTGGGTGCAGGAAAGAACATTTGATAGATAAATTTTCGGAATTTTTAAGGGAAGAAGTAATTTGCATTATTTGATATAGTTTTTGTTTATATTTTATGAGCTTATTTTTAATTTTGTAAAGTAGTATAATAAAACAAAATAAATTCTTACTGAACTAGTTTCCTTTTTTTTTTTGTTAAGAATTCGTGTAACGATGTTTTCTATTGTAAATGGGAAAAATATGTTAAGGGAGGGTTAAGACAAATAATTTTTTGAAATTAATTTTTTTTTTTATTGATTATTGTTGTACAACTATTCAAGAATACGTTAAAAAAATATCAAATCAATCCCGCTTATAATACAGATTCTGCGTTTCGGCACTTTAAACCCGGTGCGCGAAAGTGCCTTTAACTAACCAGAGTATCTTTAAACGCATTTTTTTCGAAACATACTTTTTCAAAACGGACCAAGCAAAAACAATTAGTTTGTTTAGACCAATTTAATTTACTTTTTTTTTAATCTATTTATAATGTAATTCTTCACATCTTTCCCCAAAATGAGTCCTTGTAAAATTTCTCTAGTTTTTATAAGCAACAATATGGTTAAAAAAAAAGTAAATTTTCATATTTTTATTCAATTTTTTTTAAAAATTTTCTTTGAAGAGTCCATACTCGAATGCATTTTTCTTTTTTTTTTTTGTTCTGTCGATCTAGAGCCGAGCCCGTTGCTCGATTAAAAAGTGGCCCGATTTTAATCTTTTTTTAAGCACACAAAATTTAGCGCCATCTTTATACTTAAAAAATATATGTTAAACAAATAAAGAAAACATTTGTTTTACTTACACTGATGATGTAAAATTAACATGCAAATACAATTTTTAGTATAAATAATAAAATTTTTTAGAAAACATTTTCTCAAGTATGCCTTAATTTAAACCGCATTTGCCTAAAAACTCCCTTAAAAATCACGCTTACTCACATATAATACAAATTAAAAGAATTTTATAGCTACCGCTTTGATAACCAAAAGTTTTACATATAACAATAACCATATCAAACAGGGGCTCGGAAAGCACAGATGTCATACTAAATATTTAAACATTAAAATAATCGTTATGCACTAGCAATGAAAACATTCAGGAAAATAATTTTGCCCAGCTAGCATGTTCTAAACGATTCACTGTGCAAACGTTTAAAAATTCACCCTTTATATTGTACCATTCGTATTGAGATCAAAGGGCTGTAAAAAGGCATGGATAAAAATAGCTTTTTTAGTAATATCCTAGGCACTTTTACCTTTCAGAAAATTTAAAAAATTTTCACAAATTCCTAGGAAAACTTTGGCTTAAAAGTTTAACTGTGTCACTATTTTGCAAAAATTATTAAGAAAATAATATATTCTTCCGTTAAGACATATGGAAATGTGTAAAATATTTTGTTATTCGATTAAAAATGTTTTTGCTTAAAAAATAAATCCTTGCTCTCAGAACACTACATTTTCCGACAGAATATAGTTTTCCTTTTACTATCTTAAAAAGTTCAAACTTTGTTCCTAGTTTTGAGGATCACAAATAAATAAATAAGATAAGTAAATTAATTATAAAACAAAATGATTTGCTTTATTTAAAGTTTATATTACAACTAGGATATTGTACGCTCTTTTACGTACGTAAAAAGAAAACAAAAGATTCACTTAAAACTCAAAATGATTGCAGACTTTCAAGCAGCTGCAAACAGTACTAAATAGTGAAAATATAACTATGTGTTTACGTCAAAAAGAGAATTCTCTACGTCAAAAAGAGAATATTAGAATAACAACAGCAACAAACTAAAATAAAAACAATAAGAATATACATATAGTTATAAAAGTCTACATTTAATGTACCTTCTGTGGTTTTAAGGGTCAAGCACCTTGTTTCAGCAACTTTATGGACTCACACAAAGCTCAAACACACACACACTAACACACACATTCATAGTAACAACAGCTTCAACTGTCATTTTATTTTGCCTTTCTTCTACGCTCGTTTATTTTTATTTAATAAAAACATCAACCACAGCAACATTTACACGATATATACAAAACCAAAAAAAAAAAAACAAAGCCACACCAACACATAAAACAAGGTGAGTGAATGCGAAAAATTGTCATGTCAAAAGCAAAATAAAGTCACCAGAACAAAACAATGGCAGCACCTCATACAAAAGTTGAAAGAAAAAAATATGAAGCATGCTTCTAGGTCATGAGACCAAAGAATAGCAAGCAGCAGCATAGCAGAAAGCTTTGGGTTATACTACCCTTCAAAATATAGTTCAACTGTGAATAAAGCTGCATTGAATGGAATTGCATTATTTCTGTTTCTTTTTTTCTTTTAAGCAACGAAATATTTCAAAATGCACAGAAAAGCACGAAAAGTGATGGCGAATGAGAATTCAAGAGACATTCGAATAAAGTTCAGATGAAATAGAGTTCAAATTGATTCTGAGTTTTAGGTTTAATGAATCGAAAGCAGAGTGAATTTAATTCAATGAAAAATGGAATTTCTAAAATTGGAAATTTTTTAATATTAGATACTAATACTAAATTTAAAAAAGTTAGAAAATTCTCATAAAAGTAAAAAGTTTTCTCTGCAAATGCCTGGCAATATTATTCGGAAGGGCAAACTTTGTCTGTATTCAAAGTTTTAATTCATACTAAATATAAATATATTTCAACGTAACATTTTCTTAGAGTTAAAATACACATCTCATTCAAAGTACAATATTTTATTCTTTCCATAGAATAAGTTTTATCAAATCCTAAAAATAGGAGTTTGTTTCAATGATAACCGCTTCATTTGACTCAAATCTAGTACTGCCGAGCCATTTTTGTTTAGTTTTGGATATAGTAAATAATTCCAGGAGGTTAAATCTGGAGAGTATGCTGGATGGGGTAGTAAAGGGTTTTTTATAGAGTGATATAACTTTGACTTAGCATCACTGCTTTTTTTCACCACTTATTTAACAGCTGGCTGATAGTTGCTTTTGTTTAGTTTGCTTTAACATTTCATTACGGATCGACTTACACCAGAGCAACGCGTGCAAACTGTGGAAATTTTTGATCAAAATAATGGTTCTGTTCGTCGAACTTATCGTGCACTTCATCCATTTTGTGGCGTACATAATCGTCCTTCAGAGCTGCTAATTCGAAGAACAATAGATCGTTTTCGGACCACATTTACTGTTACTGATAATGTGCATCTCGTGAGACGCCGAACAGTGCGCACTGAAGAATCTGTAGCCGCTGTACAGGAAAGCATTGAAGATGATCCTAATCAATCAATTCGTCGCCGTTCCACAGTGGTCGCAATACCCCATCTAGCGGCGCTTTAGCGAAATGTTAAAAATCATAATTTGGCAAACTTTATTATTTTATTTTTAAATGAAAGCCCCAACGGATTTTTTTCGGTTTTCTTTTTTGTTTTGTTCCTAATATTTGCACAGCTGTGAGAATTCAAACTTAACACATGTTTTTGAACTTGTTTCAAGTGCAATTTTGTTGAGAGGAAAAAATTAAATATTTAATTTGTTAATAAGATTTGCAATTTTATTTTAATTAAAAGGTATATATTAAATAAAAAAAAATTGGTTTGTGATCTGTGATTGTATGTTTTAGTGCTTAACAGTTGAAAAAGAAAATGTCCTTTGTGAAAGTGTTTTTAGATATGAAATCCAATTTTGTGTGGAATTTCAAAAGTAAGGTGTATTGGACCGGATTGGGTTCACTGTTTGCGTAGTTTGTTTAACTGGGTTGTTATCTATGTCAAGTTTAAATATAGGCTGCTAGTTTTTGCAAACTTTTTATTTTTTTCGTTTTTTAGTTACAATGGCAGAATCTAAACGCACCCTTTTTTTTAATATGGCATAGTGAACCAGTGCCAACAAACAAATTTTTAATGGTTGAAAATCATGTATTTTCTAATATCATTGATCGCTCGAAATAAAGCGAAGAACAATACCGACAAATTCAAAAACAATTAAGAAATTTTATTAGCCAACTTTTACAAAAGTGGAAAGAAAGTCATAGAGTTTTGGCAGTGTTCGAAAAGCGAAATTAGATGTGGTTGGATGAAGAAATTATTTTCCTTAATTCAGCCGTTGCCCAACGTAATGAGAAACCTTTTTCAGAGTGCACAAGGAAGACTCAAATAAAAAAAAATTGCAACAATTGCCAATGAAACACCGAACGAAGAGTTAATGGTAGCAACGAGCGTGAGTCTTTACAAGGCTGGAAAAAAAGCGCTTCACAGGTTGTTTCAAAGTTATGCTCAGAATCTACAATAGCTCCAAAAATGCTTAAATCTGTCGACTCTGAACCAAAAACCCCTATTCCGTATACACCTGAGGAAGCTTTAGCTCTTTACATTGATGGTGGATACTCAAAAAGGTCATACAGACTAATGCAATATGGTGCCAAAGAACGAAACTGCAATATTTATCCAAGCTACGATATTTTGGCTAAAACTAAAACGGAGTGTTACCCCAGTGCCATACACGTAACTGAACGTTCAGCTGAAGTTGGCTTGCAAACTCTCGTAGACCATACTATTGCACGTATAATACAAGGCTTTTCAACAGCTTTTGAAGATCTCATGACTGTAGACAATAACTAATAACGATTGCATAAAAGCAATATTTAAATGGGGCTGTGACGGTAGCAGTGGGTACTCTACTTACCGTCAACGTTTCAGTGTTTCTGATACTGGAACAATTGATGAGCATTTATTTGCTGTATGTATTGTTCCTTTACAAATTAAAAAAGGACCCGCAATACTATGGCAAAATAACCGGCCTTCTTCAACTTGGTTGTGCAGACCCATTAAAATCATTTTTAAAAAAGAGACAGCGGATTTAGTTAGGGCTGAGATAGAAAATGTAAAAAGACAAATTGCACAAATTGTGCCGACAAAATTTAGTTCTTTTGAAGTAACACACGAATTTCATTTGACCATGATCGATGGAAAAGTGTTAAGTAGCATAGCGGAGTCATCATCACTGGTATGTGGAATTTGGGGTGCGACACTAAATTTGATGAACAATCTAAATTAAGTTCAACTGAGGCAGCCACAAAACCACTTGTACGAATATGAATTGTTGACACTTCATGCGACACTAAAATTGATGAACAATCTAAATTAAGTTCAACTGAGGCAGCCACAAAACCACTTGTACGAATATGAATTGTTGACACTTCATGCTTGGATACGGTGCTTCGAGTGCATAATTCATATCGCCTACAGAATACCGATACAAAATTGGAAAATTCGTGGAGAAAATAAAGAAATTGCTGGACAAACCAAAAGAAAAATTCAACTTGAACTAAGAAAGCAAATGGGTATTTTGGTGGATATTCCAACGACGGGTTCGGGGAATACAAACACTGGGAATACCGCCAGAATGTTTTTCGAGCAGCCAACCTTGGCCTCTATAGTAACTGGAGTAAAATTGGAATTTATAAAAAGGTTTGGTATAATATTGCGGACAATGACATGTGGATATGCAGTTAACGTAGAGGCTTTTCGCATATATGCCAGGGAAACAGCAAAAATATATGTTTCCGAATACCCTTGGTTTTAAGTGCCTCAACCTGTACATAAAATATTAATACATGGAGCAGATATTATTGAAAAAGTTTCGCTACCAATAGGAATGATGTCAGAAGAGGCACTTGAGGCAAGAAATAAAGATTTTCGCAGTTATAGGCTGAACCACACACGAAAATACTCGAGATTGCACACAATGGAAGACTTGCTGCACGCTCTATTGGTTTCGTCGGATCCTTTTATTACATCTAAATCTAAAAGCACTTCGAAATACTCGAAAAAACACATCCAACTAAATGATGAGGTCAAGCAGCTTCTTTTAAATATGAATGATATACCTGGCAGCCTTAATTCTGACAGCTCCGACTCTGAATAGTTTTTTTTTATTTGCACCTTCGATTCATCTAGTAATTCCGAATCGGAATAAAAAACTGTTATTACTATTGTTATAAGTATAGTCATTTTCATTTTTTGCATTGTAATTAAATTTTTGTTATAAAAACAAATGAATTATATGCACTGAACCAAAAAGGTACATTATATTAATGAAAAGGTGCATTAATTTCAATGAATTATTCATTGATTTTGGTCCAATGAACTGTGGTCATTGATTTCAATGAATTTTCTTCATACTTTAACGAATAGTTCATTAAACTTAGTGATTTTCAATGAATGGTTTCTTGAATATCAATGTACACTTCATTGAATTCAATGAACACGTTCATTAAAAATATGCCAAAATTAATGATTTTTTCATTGAATTTATTGAAAAGTTCATTGAATTCAATGTAAAGTTCATTGAATTCAATGTAAGGTTCATTGAATTCAATGTATAGTTCATTGAATTCTATGTATAGTTCATTGAATTTAATGTATAGTTCAATGAACCTTACATTGAATTCAATGTATTATAGTTCATTAAATTCAATGTATAGTTTATTGAATTTAATGTATAGTTCATTGAATTTAATGTTTATTTCATTGAATTTAATGTATTAAGTTCATTGAATTTAATGTATTTTGTTTATTGGATTCAATGTACAGTTCATTAAATTTGATGTATTCAGTTCATTGAACTCCATGTATATTTCATTAAATTTAATCTGTTTAGTTTATTGGAATGAATAATCTATACATTAAATTCAACAAATTATTTGTTAATCCCTCTCTAAACATTTTTAAAATAAGGAAATAATTACAATTTCAACAATATTTTTTTATTTTAAAGAGTCAATTAATATACAAATTTTCGAAGATTTCGAAGATGGCAATAAACTTCCACACGAGAGTGCATGCCGCAGGATATTTTAATTGAAATAATTGAAAAATTTTAAAGCACACATCTACGGCTCTAATAAAACTAGCAAATTGAAATTTTACACCATCCATGAACACATAAAATTGTTGGAATGAGGAGAAGTTCTTCTCTCCAACAGCAAGGATTAGTGGTTGAATATTTTCGCCTTTAGTTTTTCAAAACTCAATATGCTCCTCGACTTCCTGGATGCTGCTTCCAACACAAACGAATGACTCTTGGGAACTGGTAATTGTATGCTTTAGGAAAGTTTTTCTTCCAAAGTTATCCTTACTGCATACTTTTTGAGTGGGCACCAAATGCCCATGAAGGCTCCAAAGAAGTTTCATAGCAGTACTGTCTGGAAAGATATTAATTGAAAAAAATAACTATTTATTTGTTTAGTCTCGAGAAAAATTTATTTATTTAGTCTCGAGTTTGCCACTGTAATTAGTGAAATCTTCAATTTCTGCCAACTTTGCCCGCACAGCTTTATCTTTTATGTGGTTTTCAACCTTTAAAAATGTAAACATTTTTTGAAAATGATGGCAGCAGTCACTTAAAATGCCAGGTATATTTCCTACTGTTTACTAATACTAATAGTAATTCAACAGATTTAAATTTTCTTTTACATTCAAAGCGCAACATTTTCTTCACTTTGAATTTAATTTGTTATCACCTTTTATCTAAAATTTACACACACAATTGCCACACGTCTTCACAACTTCGCATTTCACTTCAAACAAAATTGGGAAGGGAATAAATTAGTATACATTGAATTTAATGGACTATACATTGAATTCAATGAACTATACATTGAATTTAATGAATTATACATTGAATTTAATGAACTATAAATTTAATTTAATGAACTATACATTGAAATCAATGAACAATACATTGAATTCAACGAACTATACATTAAATTCAATGAACTATACATTAAATTCAATGAACTATACATTAAATTCAATGAACTATACATTGAATTCAATGACCTGTTCATTGAATTTAATGAACTATACATTGCATTTAATGACCTAAACATTGAATTCAATGAACTGTTCATTAAAAATCAATGTAAGGTTCGTTAAAATTTGATTTACAACTGGAATCAATGTACTATTCATTGATATCAATAAAAAGTCCATTAAAATAATGAAAACAAATCATTGATATTTATTTAGACATTTTTAATGAATATATCTTCATTGATTTCAATGAACAGTACGTTAAAAACTATGAGCAACTCATTAAAATTCAATGATTTTTTCATTAAAATCAATGAATTAATTTTAACGTATGCTGTTCATTAAATTTGTTTTTTCTGTCTGAAGACTGAATAAGGCCAAAAAGCGTTTTTTCAACAAAAACAAAAAAAAAAATTAAAAAAAAACATAAAAAAATGTTAAAAAAACTGTTTTTAATATCAAAGTTTAATATATTTTCAGCCCAAAAGAATGTGACACATTAAGTATATTAACTTAATCATGTTTTTCTGAATGAAATAAACAATTTAAAATTCATATTTTAATATGAAAAAAAGTTGCAACTTTAACAAAAAAAAAAAAGAATATATTTTAAAGAAAAAATTTTTGTTTAACTTTTTAGCTTAATCTATTTTCAATTAAAAAAATATTACTCAAACAAAAATAAATTTTCCCTAAGCGCTATTAATTAAACGCCGCTAGAGGAGCCCTTTCGGCCACTGTGCGTTCTCAGCAACTGGGGTTGTGTCCTTTTACTTTATGGAAGATTTTACGAAAAGATCTTGGCTTAAAACCTTTCAAGATTCAACTTGTGCAGGAATTAAGCCAAAAGACCATCGTATGCGCCGCCAATTCGGCGAATGAGCTGAATCACAAATTGATATTGATTTTGAATTTCCATGGAAAATTTTATTTTCCGATGAAGCCCACTTTTGGTTAAATGGGTACGTAAATAAACAGAATTGTCGTATTTGAAGTGAGGAGAATCTACAAGCTTTTGTCGAAACACCATTACATCCACAGAGAATTACTGTTTGGTGCGCTTTATGGGCTGGCGGAGTCATTGGCCCATATGTCTTCAAAAACGATGATGGTCAGAATGTTACTGTCAATGGTGAACGGTATAGGAACATGATTCGAAGTTTTTTCGTACCTCAATTAGCTGGCATTAATCTTGCTGATATGTGGTTCCGACAGGACGGAGCCACATGCCACACAGCGGGCGCTACAATTGATTTACTTAAGGAAACTTTTGACGAAAAAATTATTTCACGAAATGACCCAATTAATTGGCTCCCAAGAGCGTGTGATTTAACCCTATGGATTATTTTCTTTGGGGTTATGTAAAGTCACTTGTCTACGTCGATAAACCACAAACAATTGAACACCTGGAAATCAACATTCGAAGAGTTATCGGCGAGATACGGCCGCAAATGCTGCGAAAAGTTTGTGAAAATTAGTGTTCCAGATTGCGCCTTGTACGCGCCAGCCCTGGCCATGGCCGAAATCATATTTAAACGTTAATCTCATAAAACTTTCTATCCAACATAGCTCATTTTATTGATATTAAAAATATATTACTATGCGTTATTATGATTTAAGCTTGTATTACTCTATAAAAAACACCTTTTACATATTTTAATAAAGTCAGGTGCAGAAATAGTGAAAAAATTTAGTGAAATATCAAAAATCAATTGAGTCTATTTACTTTGTTGATGAGTGAACAAGTTTTGGCAACAATAATAACTAAAAGTTAAACAACAACCAACAATAATAACTGCAAAGTGATCAATGCCAGAGTGTTGAAACCTGGAGCAGCATACAGCGTTGAGTGATTTTTCATGAATTGCAGTATCCAGCAAAATTTTGTTGTTTGCTTGAGTCGGCAACAGTGTAAAGTTATGAAAGTGCTAGATAAAAATGAGGGAAAAAGTGTTGAAACGTAAATGATTTAAAAGTTGTGAACATTGATTTTTGATGTTGTTATTACTATTATTATTAATAGGTACCAGTGGGAAAATGAAAAGTTATTACTGCCATAATTAGCTCAGTAACTAGTTATCCTGTAACCTAAGCTTTAATACCTGATAATTTAACATACATAATTTTTTTTTTTGTTGTCAGTTCATGTTTTCAATCTAAAAAATATAATTTGGTCTCCTCAAACAAAAACAATAACAAAAAGAGAAGAAAAAAATTCGCATTCAATTATTGCTCTGTTTTGAGACCGGTTTCGATGCGTAAAGTGCAAGTGAAATAAAACAAAACATTTAAACAAAAATCAAATCGGTAAGTATGATTGGAAAAATAAACTGCAATTATTTTTATATCTTTCTATAAAAGAACTAATTATATATTTACTATTATAATAAGGGCATAGGCAAAAGAAATTTAAATCGGCTAGTGAAAAACGAAAAAATATTTTGAAGCTTAGAAAAGCTAACCATTAGAGACAGTTCAGGGATCTCAAAAACGTAGTCCAAATGCTCTATGGTAAGAATTGCCTGAAGTTTCCTGGGTGGCTATTTATTATTTTTTTTTTCAAAGTGCAATGTCATCCCAAATGATTATTTCGAAACTAGTATTATATATATTTTTTTACAGGTGCACTTTTAAGGGATGGCTATACGAAGGAGAAATTTGCAATAAAACTAAAAAAGGGCCTCAAAAACAATAAAATTATTTCTTTACAAATAAATGTATAAAAAAAGATGCTTCATTAAAATAAGACTGGCTTTTACTAACTAATTTGTAGTTTAGATGTTTAATGAGTTTTAATTTCTTTTTTTATAATTTATTTAAAAATTTTTAATTTCTTAATACAAAAATGTATTTTTGGATTTTTTTAAGTCTTTTAAAATGTTTGTATTAAACTTTAATTTTTTTAATTTTTTAAAATTTTTTAATTTAATTCATACGTATGTATAGCATAATCAATAGTAATAAAAAATGAATTTCAACTAAAACATAATAACGCGTACTCTTTTTCGGCAGTAATAAGGCTAAGTAGTTACTCTTTGAGTTATAAGTTATGGTGAAGGTAATGGATTACATTCTGACTTACAAGTAATACGAGAGGTAATTACTTACCCTCTAACTTATGGGTAATAGAGGTGGTAAGTAGTTGACATCTGACTCAAGGGTAATGCAGGTGGTAAGAAGTTGACCTCTGACTTATTGGTAATACTAGATGTAATTAGTTCACCTCATTACCGCCTATGACAAGCCCATGTTAAAATAATGCCTTATTTGTGTGTGTTGTAATCGAGCATAGAACTACCTACCAATACCAAGTAATCATCATATAACTAGTTCAGTAATGATTACTTCCCCAACTGGGTATTTATGTTGTTTTTGTCATAAAAAATATAAGGGCAGATTAAAAAGTCAAAATTATGAGGAAAATAATGATGATAGCATCATTAGGTTAAATAGAAGAAGGAAGATACTCTTTTTGAAAAGTCAAAAATTTAAGCATTTCATATGAATTAAAGTATATTTTCTAGAAAAAAAAATCGAAGAAAAACTATCAACTGTGTGCTTTGTGAGCTTTTTAATGTGCTTTATGCTCGACTTTCTTCCACAGGATTTCCGCCACTTTAGATTCGCTAATGACTCTCGTTTGGCAAGAAAAGAGAAAAAGGAGCATTAAATAAATGAAAAAGAAGTAAAAAAGAAGGATAGCTTTCCACTACAACAGCAACAATTAGAACCACAATAAGCTGAAGTGGTTATTATTTAGAATTTCCTTATTAAAACAACAAAGGATGAAAACAAAAAGAAACTGCTAAATAAAACGCTGCTAAATTAAAATGGTGTAAAATCATAGAAAAACTAAAGCAAAAATTCCGCTAATGAGCACAGAGCATGTGAAATGTTTGTCCAACAAAGATAGTAAGAAAAGTGGAACCAGCGTTTTTGACACAAAGCACCCGCATTTGCTTTTTAATTGTACAATTTAACGTAAGGGTTAAAAAAAAAATTAACTTAAATGTGACCTTTATGAGCTCAGTCATAAATAAGTACTTCAAAGAATATTATTTATTTCTGCCCTTGCTTCGGGAAGTGATCGCTTAAAATATTTATGAAGTTAACTCCGCAATTTTTTAAATATGATTTTAGAAAGATCTGAAATTATCTTCACTTTAATTTTTTTTTTATTTGCTCAATGCGCTTTTAAACAATTAACTTAATTTAAAATTATACTAAGTGTTCAGAATAAAAATACAGTAGTTTGGGCATTGTACCATAAAATACCACCTCATCTATGATTCACACTTCATGTGTCCAATTTGCTGTATATTTTGAAGTATT
The DNA here is from genome assembly GCA_963920525.1 of Dichetophora obliterata. NCBI lineage: Eukaryota > Metazoa > Arthropoda > Insecta > Diptera > Sciomyzidae > Dichetophora > Dichetophora obliterata. The sequence goes on from OY986437.1 coordinate 88,254,880, forward strand.
GTGCACAAATGAAGTATTTTTGAGGAACATTAAAATTATACCTGTAACAGATATCTATATAAAGAGTGATCCATTTAAAACTTTTAAATAAAACACTTAAAATAGAATTAGATAGCAGAATCTTTATTGTTTCCCGAAAGAAAAATCTCTGTCATTTTCATTTTATAGATAATATCATTCAATGGTTGGCCATATCCATTCTGAAGGTTTAATTTTCGATCTCTTTTTTTTGGCATTGCTACTGGTAACTCTTGAATTACGCGAAAAATATTGGCTTTCAAGTCCTGAATCGTAGCTGGCTTATCATTTCGTTTAAGATTCGTTTAAGATTAATAAAATTTCCTAAAGAAGCTGAAAAATAACCAGCGAAGCGTCGAAGAGAAAAATTTAACAAATTGTTTATTTGCATTATCTGAAAGTTCCCTTCCTAATGAGAATAAAACACCTTAAGACCCAAAACAATTTGACCTCTTTATGTTGCGGACATCGTTTAAATATCATTTTAGAGCTATTTACGACTTAAACCACGTTGAATAATGTGTTGTCCAAACCGAAACACTTATTTTTTGTTAGGATTTGCCTGGAGGTATGAAATCTTCCAAAGATACATATCTATATGCATAAGCTATAGATATTTCTTAATTTTAGAATATTCCATTTTTAATACGTAACGCAATATAGATATGGTAAACATGTACATATATTGTGTTAGTGTTATGATATAAATTGATATAAATAAGCTTTAATTTTTTACATTAATCAATAATGAAATAATTTAAATAAATTACTTTAATTATATGTATTTTTGATATGGTAACATTTTTGCTTAAAAGAAATAGTTTCAGTAATATATAAAAAATTTAATAAATTGTTATAAGCTCTTAACAAAAATAATTCTAATTTCATATGCCAACTGTAGCTACACGATTAGAATTCACAACACCTACAAAAAATTTCCGGCTAACTGCGCCAACAACAATTACCAAGGAACTCTACAAACAAGGACGCACAGAGAAGAACAAGATCAGAGCGGAACTTTTAAAACTTTTTGATTTCATCCTACATGTAGGACGGGCTTTCGCGCATCCTACATGTACGTCCGACCTGTCAAATCCATCCTACATGTAGCATAGTCCGAAACCCCCTATTAGCATGAAAATTATTATATAGCAGTATGGCGGTCCGTGGCAGGACAACGTCTTCCATTTATATTTTATATATAGGTTTTCGCTTCGGTCGGCAGTCCTCTCACTGCTATACTTTTTGTTGCTAACTAGCACGACACTGTTCTCCGCTGCTTAGCCACGGAATTCTTTTATTAATCTCTTTAAGACAGCGCTGGGCGCCCCATAGCTCACTGAGCGCTCTCTGAGCGTAACCTTTCACATGTACACAAAACTCACAACAGAAGAGAATATAATTTAGTCGTTCGCTGACGGTGAAGCTGTGGAGACCTATGAGCCCAAACAAAACCAAGACGTATGTCGGATGACGGGCCTATCTCGGAGAAATCCGCTGAGAACACGTCCAGAATAGGAGCGGTTGTCGGATCACGGTTGCATTTCATATTGGGAATGATACAAATTATTGTGTATTATGCTTTGAATCGCATGAATGCAACACAGGCACAAAAACAGAATGTCAGATCATAGTAAAAACTAAGAAAATAACACTGAACGTACCCTTTAGCAAAAATATGGCAACATTTAAGTCATTCAAAGAGAGACCCGCCACCCGTCATAGAGAAATTAGAATAGATTCTATTCTGGCGTTTTCCCGTCACGCGTTTTTACGGCGATTTCATTTTTGGCCTTTCCAGGATTTTCCACTAGGAATTTAGAAATTGAATATATATAAAATGCGTATTTAAGTATATTTGATTCTATATAAATAAGCAACATCGAATTAAATGATAGTGGGTATTAATTTAAGGTACTCGAAATAACAATCCTGAGTTCAAAAACAATCCAAAACACTATACTCATTTTAACTGGTTTGCGGCCATTGTCCAACCCAAGGACTTACGTGGAAATGAGACAAATCTGATGTCCGCTAAATAAAAATCCCAATTAGTTGGATATGCATTTGGGCCAACGCAGGCATTTGTGTGGAAAAGAGGTATACTCTGGCACACCAATCCAGGTGATAGTGTGAGTTCAGTCTAATTTCTAATCAGGAAGCTACGTGAGCACGTAAGTCACAATCCGATTTATGGAATATATTTTCATGAAAAATCATTTATAATAATCGAAGCTTTTTTAAGTTTTTGTATTTTTGATAAATATGCGGAGCTTTAAACATGGAATTTAACTGCTAAGTCAAAATTATCGTTTTTCATATACACATTTTTCTTATTTTGTTCAAACGTCATTATGTTTGTAATTTTGTATTTTTGTGTGGACTTTAAGCTTTCTTGCGATATAGCATATATTGCACATTTTTTGACCAAACGTCAAAAAAAAAAACTTCAAATATTTTTTTTTTCCCTGATATTAAATTAAATATTTAATAATTATATTACAGAGATATGCTTGTTTTTGGAGTGTTGAACAAATATTGATTTCACCTCTTCTTTTAACGGAACCTAAAAACGACTTGGAGTTTCTTCAGAACTTAGAAAGGTTAACAAGTTAATTATGTATATTTTTTATGCAACTTTCTTAAAATCACAATTTTTTTCTTTATATGGTACAAAATTATTAGTATTAGCAGGAACTGCTTTAAACCAAATTTTAGGAATACTTAGCATATCTTGGTGAAGATCTTGTAGGGTTATAATTTTTCGATAGGTCTCTAAGTATTGACATTCACAAAAAAATGCCGGAGTCAATACAAAATAAGACAGGAAATGAAAACTCGTTAAAAAGGGCTTCAATTAAACCAAGATATTTAAACAATAATTTGTGTAAATTTGGTACACTCAACACTAGAGGGTTTTAAAAAAAGAAAATATTTATACTGAGTTTTTAAAACTTAACCCGGCTGAGTGACATATTAACAGTGCATATGTAAATGGTCTTAAAATGCTCACTCAGCTCAATGCTATAAACGATTCAGCAGAGAGAATTAAATGCATCGATACTTAAAATGAAGAGCAAAAACATTATTTGCTGCAAGAGGTAGATAACCACTGAAAATTTTTTAAAAACAAAAAATATTATATTTAAAAAATAAATATCAAGTAAAAAATGTTTTTGTTTTTATTTTTTTTTTGCATATTATTTGAAAGCAAAAAGCACAAAGATACAAAATAACAGATATAACGTCGTTGGAACAAAATAATTTAAAAATGTTATGTGGAAAACGATACTTTTGGCGCAGGAGTCAAATAACATGTTCAAAGCTCTACCAAAAACATCTGATGTATATTTTAAAAAAATAAATAAACCTTAAAATGCTTAGATTAATATAAATGATTTTTTATCAAAATATATTCCATATGTGCTTAGGTTTGGGCACTTATTTCTGTAGAAATAAAACTTCCAGAAAATGGACGCGCACCTAAGTATTTTAACATTTTTGTAAAGTAAACTGGTCTAATATACATTATATACTATAGCACCCATATCTGAAATCATGTCTTCTTTTTTTTTTTGAAGGAAAAAGCCAATCGCTTCAAAAATGGTCAACACAAACTTTTTATAAGACACTCATAACATAATTGGCTTATAACTTTTAAAATAGTGGGCTGAGGAGTAAATTGATGAAACAATTAATAGAGTAACACTTTTTGCTACTTACTTTAATTTTAATTGCAGTTATTCATGTCAAAATCAAATTTTTGATAATTTTTGAGTCAAGACAAAATTAAAATGAAGTATATTGTTATTTATTTTGAAATTTAAACACATTTCCTTCTTTTAAAAACCACATTGTTGCCAGGATTGCTAAAATTTGCCAGTATTTGAAGTTAACATATTATTTTCGAATAACTACATGATATACCAGAGGTGGACATGAGTTGATCCATTAAGAAACACATAAAGATTTCCAAAACCTTCCAAAGAGCCTCACAGTACTTCAAATAAAGACAAAAACCAAAAAACGTTTAATATAAATTTATATAAGTAAGGTAATAATAATAAAATAAATCAAAATTAATATTAATGATGTACATACATGTACATATATAGCGCAGATACATAGCGCTCTAACAAAAAAAAAATTAGTTATTTGAAGTTTTTAAACAAAACGAAAACGATATTTAAAATAAATCTTTGGCCAATATTTCAAAATTTTGTTCTTTATTGGTTAAAGCCGTTCGCAACAACAACAACTAGGAACACTAAAATTCGAACAGCTGACTTTGACATCTAGCGCAACCTTTGAAAGACTTTTCTCTAATCTGAGCTTACCTTGTAACCGTATCATGGAGAAAAAGTACACCATAATTAAAGAGAACGTCGAAAGAAAAACAGAATACAACGATAGAACAACAAAGAACTCCATGGAATTTGAAGTTAAAGAACGAAGCAGTATCTCATTTCTGTAACTATTGCGACAAATAGTATGTATTTTTTTTGACGTCACACTTCCAAAATACTCACTTTTGCAAAACTTGTATACAAGCGAGAGGGAACACATGAAAGTAAAATGAATGGCAGAGCACGTTGTGTACCATTTTATCAGTGAGGCTTTCAGAAATTAATAAAATAAGAAACTCAACAACTGTACATTGCGCTTTATTTGTAATGCCTTTATTTTAATTTGGCTTAAAGCCGTGGTTATCCGAAGTGTAACCACTAAATATATTTTATTTTTCAAAATAATTTTATGGTGAAATATGTTTGTATAGGGCCATAAAATATTAGTAAAAAATATTGTAAAGCAAAGTTACATTATTGTAATAATAACTTTTGTAAAATAACTTCACTCGATTCGAGCCGCATAATTAAGTTTACAGAAACACTTCCGCTATCGATTCCTTCCAAATTAGAATTGAAACATTCAAATAAAAGTCACCGATTAATCTCATTTTATTACAAAAACAGTGCAGTTGAGAATGACATCAAAGTAAGAACATCTTGTGAGAACTGCGGTGAGAAAAATTACAGAACCGAGCTACAGAACAACATGACATTCCATGATGTTTGATTTTGGATATATAAAATTTTTGATTTTTTTGATGTTTTAAAACATCAAAATAAGAAAAGAACCCCACTTTACTTAACAAAGAGCCACATGGCGATCAATGAGCAGCATTTTCCCACCGTTGTGATTCACTTATTATTATCTGAAATGCTCTCAAAATATATTCAGAAAAATAGTTTCAACCTAAGATGGACTTGCATCATTTTCAAAACAAGCATACAGTGTTTACAATTCTGTTAGTATTTACCTAAAACTTTCTTCCTTCAAATTTTAACAAATCTGATTTTTTACTTTAAATTGTTTACAGATAAAAATATCATATTAAGTTTTGTATATGGTAATTTCCAAACTGGCGTAACGGAAGATTCGCACGAATAATATGTAAAAAAATAGAATGTTAAAGTCTAATTTTTAACAACTTTTTTTATTTTTGCGTAGTAAATAAGTAGCACTATATTCAGTAAAAACAATGACAGCAATTAACCCTAAGGATCTAAAGATATGAGCAAAAATATGTGCTGGCGTTACGTTACAAAAACGGAAGTGATTTCTTACTTGGATTACAAAATTTGAAAAACTCTCTGAACTGGGTAAGCCTTTTTGTATAAATTTTTTTTTGGAGATTTTAAAATAACATAAGTTTATTTTCCAAGTGATCAAATTTAAAAATCTTTTCTGGTGTTTTTGTTATTAGAATTTTTGAAAAGGCGTTACGTAACTAAAATTTCCATTGCAGTTTAATTGGGTATTTAAGTAATAAAGAAGTAAAGTAATTATGTAATTAAGTAACCAAAAACAAAATGTAATATATTGTCCTTTCATTGCCTCAACCATTTTTTATTATCTCTAGCCAATGCCTTCCATACTTACTAAAACGAAAAAGCTTACGAAACATTTACGAATCATTTACGAAAAAGAAAAACTACATTTGTGCAACAGTGCAGACGATTTGATCATGATGAATAATGAATTTATGAAGAAATTGCTGAAACTAATAAAATTAAAATGTTTCTCTGAAGTGATATAATAAAATAATAATTTTTTAATAAGTTTTTTATTTTTTTGGTCACGGTAGACTTTTTTTGGAAATGCTATCATTATCTCTATTTTCTCAAAAATGGACTTGCCTCACTTTCAAAATAAACGGTTTATATATAAATTAAAATCTACCGGTATCATGCCACTGCCGTGGTAATGATACCAATTGTAATGGTAATATTAATGGCAATGGCAATGGCAATGGCAATGGCAATGGCAATGGCAATGGCAATGGCCATTATGGTTATGGTTATGGTTATGGTTATGGTTATGGTTATGGTTATGGTTATGGTTATGGTTATGGTTATGGTTATGGTTATGGTTATGGTTATGGTTATGGTTATGGTTATGGTTATGGTTATCGTTATGGTTATGGTTATGGTTATGGTTATGGTTATGGTTATCGTTATGGTTATGGTTATGGTTATCGTTATGGTTATGGTTATGGTTATGGTTATGGTTATGGTTATCGTTATGGTTATGGTTATGGTTATGGTTATGGTTATGGTTATCGTTATGGTTATGGTTATGGTTATGGTTATGGTTATGGTTATGGTTATGGTTATGGTTATGGTTATGGTTATGGTTATGGTTATGGTTATGGTTATGGTTATGGTTATGGTTATGGTTATGGTTATGGTTATGGTTATGGTTATGGTTATGGTTATGGTTATGGTTATGGTTATGGTTATGGTTATGGTTATGGTTATGGTTATGGTTATGGTTATGGTTATGGTTATGGTTATGGTTATGGTTATGGTTATGGTTATGGTTATGGTTATGGTTATGGTTATGGTTATGGTTATGGTTATGGTTATGGTTATGGTTATGGTTATGGTTATGGTTATGGTTATGGTTATGGTTATGGTTATGGTTATGGTTATGGTTATGGTTATGGTTATGGTTATGGTTATGGTTATGGTTATGGTTATGGTTATGGTTATGGTTATGGTTATGGTTATGGTTATGGTTATGGTTATGGTTATGGTTATGGTTATGGTTATGGTTATGGTTATGGTTATGGTTATGGTTATGGTTATGGTTATGGTTATGGTTATGGTTATGGTTATGGTTATGGTTATGGTTATGGTTATGGTTATGGTTATGGTTATGGTTATGGTTATGGTTATGGTTATGGTTATGGTTATGGTTATGGTTATGGTTATGGTTATGGTTATGGTTATGGTTATGGTTATGGTTATGGTTATGGTTATGGTTATGGTTATGGTTATGGTTATGGTTATGGTTATGGTTATGGTTATGGTTATGGTTATGGTTATGGTTATGGTTATGGTTATGGTTATGGTTATGGTTATGGTTATGGTTATGGTTATGGTTATGGTTATGGTTATGGTTATGGTTATGGTTATGGTTATGGTTATGGTTATGGTTATGGTTATGGTTATGGTTATGGTTATGGTTATGGTTATGGTTATGGTTATGGTTATGGTTATGGTTATGGTTATGGTTATGGTTATGGTTATGGTTATGGTTATGGTTATGGTTATGGTTATGGTTATGGTTATGGTTATGGTTATGGTTATGGTTATGGTTATGGTTATGGTTATGGTTATGGTTATGGTTATGGTTATGGTTATGGTTATGGTTATGGTTATGGTTATGGTTATGGTTATGGTTATGGTTATGGTTATGGTTATGGTTATGGTTATGGTTATGGTTATGGTTATGGTTATGGTTATGGTTATGGTTATGGTTTTGGTTATGGTTATGGTTATAGTTATCGTTGTGGTAATGGTAACAGTAATGTCGATGGTGATGGTGATGTTGAGTTCGAATTTGTATACATTATTTAATTTTTTTAAAATTTTTTTCATCTGTTTTGAATTTCAAATTAAATTTCTGCATTTTAATTGATCTTTTTTGTATATGAGTTCTTCCATTCTGAATATTAATTTTCATTTCTGTATTTGAATTTATTTATTATGAGCTTGAATTGATTTTTTCTGAATTCGAAGTGATCTTTCTCAATTTAAATTGATCTATTCTGAATTTTTAGTAACTCTACTGAATATTCAATGGTTTGTTTGAATTTTAATAAATTTATTTTGATTTTCAATCGAATTGCAATTATACTTTTCTGAATTTTAATTGATCTATTCTGAAATTTAATGAACATTTTTGATTTGACTTTGGAATTCCTGAATTTGACTTAATCTTTTCTGAATTTCAATTGATCTTTTCTGAATTGCAAATGGAATTTCTGAGTTTGAATTTATTTATTCTGAATTTAAAATTGAATTCGAAACTTCATTTGATCGATTGTGAATTTCAATTCATCTTTTCTGAATTTATTTCTTCTTTTTTTCATTTCTTTATTTTGTAAATTTAAAATAGTATTCTGTAATTTTTATTTTTTACTGAAGAACTAATTTTTGTTGTTCTTCTGATTTTGTAAAATTGCCTGAACCAGGAAATATTTTCCGACTTTAAGAATTTACCTAATATTCGAAAACGGTTTTGGTACTAACTATTATCAATTTAGCGACTCAGTTAATTTTCAGTATTTATGAAAAGAATTAGGTTGTTCTTAAATCTTAGAAAACTTACATTTATGTTATGAAAAGCATGTTAAGCATTATTTTATTCAATTTAAAATTTACAACTGTGTATATATGTTTAGTTCTCTTCGGCACATTGCTGCGTATGTCAGGCACATGACAGCACAATTCTCGAATTTATGAATTTTTTTTCATTATAGAAGTTATAGCATTTTTAGGAATATATATTTCTTAATAATAAATCAAAATTAGCGGTACTAACTAAAGTCTTAGACATATTTTTTTTATATTGATTACTCATACGCCATGTTTAACGCAGCTTTCGGAGACCTCCCTGAAGTGCTAATAGCACTAAAATAATTATTTTGGACCTGTCATTTTTTATTTATTAACTAACAGGAAAAATTGGATATTCTCCTCTCATGCGTAGCATTTGATTGTGTGTTCATTAGCCAAGCATGGAGTTGTGTAGCTAAAAGCTTCATTTTGTTATTTTTTTGTTTTTTGTCTGCTCAATAGGCAGGCTGGTCATTCATAATACAGAGCTAGCAAACAATTAGTCATCATTTTGGAACATGCTAGGCAGCAAAACAACAGCTACCCCATAATATTGTCATAGTTTGGCCCTTTTTGACAGCTACTTCTTAGTAGCATAATCAATGGACTCAGATAACTTCATTAGGTCAACATTTTGTAAGTACGAAATGAGTGCATATGTGTTTCTTTGTATGCGTTCGTGTGAGAATATGCCTAAATTGGACAAAAAATGTGTTTAGCACAGTGTTTAGCACATGGGCTTACGTGTTTACTGGCACAATGTCATGCGGTGACCTCAAACCATGCAATCTTGCAATCACAAGACAAAATCTTATTATTAATTGTCAACTTAGGCTTAGGCAACAGCAGCAATAATACCAGCAACAATAACAGACACAATTTTATACACCATTTGCTAAAAAGCTACAAAAAGTAAAAAGGAATAAAAAAATTAATAAAAACTATATCCTGATTATATTAATAATCTTCCTGCATCAGCTGCTCTCCTATGAAGAGGAAATAATTTTTTTTAATAATAATGGCCATATACAGCAGTGCGTGTTTGTATGTATGTGTATTTTTGTGTGTGTCAGCTGGTCCATAGTCTTGTATGTGTTAATAAACATTATGATTTATGAAGACCGGCCACTCTTGGCTTCATGAAGTATTTAATTTATGATTTTGGCAACATTTTGCTGCAACTTCTCCTGTCGAATGAAACAAAAGCTGTCAGGCACCCTAGGGTATCTGATCCAAATTCAAGCATGACTTATGACTTTATGGCCAGTCATGATTAGCTTCTTAAATAAACTCTCTTACAAATGTGAAATACTTATTTTTCATTATACATTTAATAATGATGCTTGAATAAATCCGTGGAAGTAACAAATATACAATTTGATAAATTATTTTCATAAGGAGGCTTTTACTTCGAGAATAAGAACACACGGCGTAAAAACACGGTGTAATTATGCTTTACACTCTGTCAAGAAACTACAGGGAATTTATAATTTAAAAAGCCCGCCTAAGGGGATTGCCAAAATTGTTTATGTCGTTAAGTTGGCAAAACTGTACTGTGTATTGCCGCTGAGTTTTTGAGCGCGATTTGTCGTTGAGTTTGTTAACAGTGCTAAATGTTGTCAATTGAGGATACTTGTGCCAATTAAGACATAAAGAATTATGACAATCTTTTTAAACAGGCGTTCTAACAATAGAAATACAGGAAAATGCACACAACTTAAAAGACGGATAGCTTCTCATTAATCTCAACTACTGTTACATTTGTTAATTTAATTGATTATGAATTTTGTTATGTGAAAAAATTAATATAATTATAAATGTAATTTGATTATAAAAATACCAAATTAAATTAAATTTAATTTTTATGTTTTTCAAAAGTATTTATTTCTCACACGCAGTACATGGGAAATGTCTTGATTTGTTGCAGATTCCGCAGAGAGGATTTTTGAAAGTTTCACACATTATGACTGATTTCATATGCCTATTTGTACAATAAAGTCTTTTTCCGAATTCTTTTTACCATTACTTCTTGGTATAATGCCAATACATGTATTGCAGCTAAATCCAATATATTAAGAAAAAGTTGTAATAACCATCTTCTCGTGTATAATTTCAAGCTATTTTTTCTTACCATTTGACCACCAACATCAATATCATTTGTTGATTACTTCATCTATCTATATCCACCGTTTTATTCGACGTAAATTCTGTTAAAAGTAATGCGAGAAATTTTTTGTTTTTCGAAAGAACGTTTTTTTGTAGAAAATATTGTTGCTTGCATTATATCACTTATAAATATCATAAATATTATCGTATACCATAAGAATCGTTTATTTTTTAAGCAAAATTTTTTTGTTAATATTTAATCGTTTAAAAATTAAACTTTTATTTTCTTCTGTTTTCTTATTAGCTCCTGCAAATAACTAAAAATTTAACACATAATTAAATTCTCTGAACGCTCAATATTTTTTAATATTAAAATTAGTATTAAATGTTATATGTAGCAATAAAAGTGAAATACTTTTGAAACTCACATCAATTAAAATTATCAATAATGTGCATAAATTTTTTAACTCAGGTTTATTTAACGGTGTTAAATTAACATTCCATGTTAATATCGCTTAAAAACATACTCACATATTTTTTTTTTGTTTAACGGTTGTGTGAATCAATTTACAAAATTCGTAGGTTTATGTAATAAAAAAAACAGTCATACCTGCAATTAAACAAAAAGAAAAAATAATATTTAATAATGGGCATTAAAGAAATTTAATAGAAGTATTTTATAATAATTAATTGATGATAATATAAGATAAAAAGTGAAATCAATCAATTCATTTGCTAACTACTGAAAAGTAACGGAGAAAATCAAATACACACACCCACATACACACACAGACGATGCAGTCACACACAGACGCACACACTTGAAAGTAATTAAAATTTTCCACTTAGTAGCTCACACTTACGTGTCAAGAAAAATAAAAGTGTCTCCCGAAAGTATGCTTCAATTGCTTGCATTAAGGCACATTCGCACGGCTTGAGAGCTTTTTCGCCATTTTCAGCGTTGCTCTCGACAAAACTTAATTAAAATTCGCGCAATCAACTTCATCATCATGCCGTTGAATGGTTCTGAGTGGTGCTGGTTTTGGTGTTGGTAGTGGTTGATGTATTGTTGTTGGTGCTGGTGTTGGTAGTGAAGGTTTTATTGGCAGACTGTACATTTAAAAGCTCAGCATATAACTAAGTTAAGTTGGGAGCTGTACTGATTAATAGTGTTAATTTTTGGTTTTGCATTTAAAGTTCTTTGAATCGAAGACTTACCAGAACAACAATGACAACAAGCGGGTTCAAATAATTCTAAGATTTTTTCCCCAATTTAACCCAAATTCAATGATATATTTTAATATTAATATTTTCACAAGTTTATTATTTACTTTTCACTCAATTAAATTCTGAGTGCATACTTAAGTTCTTGTATCAATATTTTGCTTTAACTTAAGTCCATTTAGGATAACATGATAAAAACTAGAGGAAGAGCGAAGTAGCAAAATCATCAAATCAACAAAAATTACAACAGTAACGACGACAATTCAATAACATTTTTAACATCACTTCGTACAAGAAAAACTTGAACGAAAATCATGTAAACAAGATTTCAACATTTTATATCAATCGCATTGAATACTCAGAGTACCTACTTCAAGAATACGGATTCGGCTGTGTTGTTGGCCAGCAAGTTTATGTATTAAATGGAGAACCAAAAAATTTGGAAGAAAATTCCAAAAAGCAAAATAATATCAAAACATTAATGTTATAAAAGCAAATTTAATTTTCAGACAACAATCTGTTAGTGAATGTGGGATACTAGTGTTATGTTAGTGAGCGAGGTGAAGGTAGGAAACGATATATTAATTTAACTTATTTAACATTTTTAAAAATTTTTAAATGTAACCTCTGTGGTCCTTTAGAAAATATGACAAAGAGATAGGGGCTTACACTCAAACCATTTCTCGCGTTATTCCATGATTTACAAAAGACCTGCATATTAACAGGGAGAAAAGTTCTGATAGAAAGAAGGGTTCACATGATAGCAATAAGGTAAGAAAGTTGTGATAGTTTAGAAAAAAGATGCAAGCGTTTTTTAGCGGAATTTTCTCAGCTTCCTGCACAGGAATTTTATACAGCTGATTCTCGAGCGAATTCCGAAAAAAAAATTCAAAAGCCGCAAAAAATGTTCAAAAAGGTGACGAAATTCCCACAAAAATACCATGTTTGGCAGGCAATTTGCAGTTGTGGAAAAAGGAGCAGGAATTTTGTGACATCGGGTTCAATCAACGGTGGCACAAGTTGTGATGGAATGCTTGAAAAAAATAATTGCTTCCATTTTTACGTCCACGTTTTTTTGTCTTCATGTCCTTCCGGTAAAGCGGATTAGAGTGGTTCCAAACTACTGTTATGTTATGTTATGTTATGTTATGTTATGTTATGTTATGTTATGTTATGTTATGTTATGTTATGTTATGTTATGTTATGTTATGTTATGTTATGTTATGTTATGTTATGTTATGTTATGTTATGTTATGTTATGTTATGTTATGTTATGTTATGTTATGTTATGTTATGTTATGTTATGTTATGTTATGTTATGTTATGTTATGTTATGTTATGTTATGTTATGTTATGTTATGTTATGTTATGTTATGTTATGTTATGTTATGTTATGTTATGTTATGTTATGTTATGTTATGTTATGTTATGTTATGTTATGTTATGTTATGTTATGTTATGTTATGTTATGTTATGTTATGTTATGTTATGTTATGTTATGTTATGTTATGTTATGTTATGTTATGTTATGTTATGTTATGTTATGTTATGTTATGTTATGTTATGTTATGTTATGTTATGTTATGTTATGTTATGTTATGTTATGTTATGTTATGTTATGTTATGTTATGTTATGTTATGTTATGTTATGTTATGTTATGTTATGTTATGTTATGTTATGTTATGTTATGTTATGTTATGTTATGTTATGTTATGTTATGTTATGTTATGTTATGTTATGTTATGTTATGTTATGTTATGTTATGTTATGTTATGTTATGTTATGTTATGTTATGTTATGTTATGTTATGTTATGTTATGTTATGTTATGTTATGTTATGTTATGTTATGTTATGTTATGTTATGTTATGTTATGTTATGTTATGTTATGTTATGTTATGTTATGTTATGTTATGTTGTGTTATGTTATGTTATGTTATGTTATGTTATGTTATGTTATGTTATGTTATGTTATGTTATGTTATGTTATGTTATGTTATGTTATGTTTTGTTTACATTATGTTTTAGCTTTTTTTCTGTTTTATTATGTCATTATAGTACATTATTCTTTTTTTATGTTTTATTATGTCATTATGACATAATATTTTTTTTGTAATAATTAGTATAGTACATTATTACAAATCCTTCTATAATTTTTTTTCCACTTGCATACATACATATGTGTATATCTTCTTAATAGAGCAGTATAAAGATTCAGAGCTTAAAGAGTCGTTTCTTTTATTCCATTACAAGGCTATTATCATTTTACCAGAGCTTATTTTCCCATCATAAGGTTTATTGAAAAATAAAACATCTTAATATAACACTTTTATAACCTTGACGTCATATTTTTCCTGCAGGCTTCATAACATTTTCAATGAACTCAAGCATTAAAACGTTGATTTATCGCATGCATACTTAATTTAACAGTGTCACTTTTCCCTTAGTATAGCAGTATAGGATTTTACTTTTATTGCTATCTTAAAACACTTTCAATACCATCGAACCACACCTGCTTGCCATAAATTTTTAGCTTGCTGACAAACCCACTCAATTAAAAAAGATACAAGTACTTAAGACCAATCTACATGCTTCCTCTTTTTACGCCCTATTTCTTTGCGAACATCGCATCTTTTTCCACTTTAACACCATTTTTTCTGCGCCTTTCCCTCGCAAAATAGTTGGCAACGCAACGTATTAACGTATTTTTATGGCATTTTCACCATGAAATCGGCTAGGCTTTTAAATCATTGCCTTCATCACGGTGGCATCTTGAAGGATTTCTTGCCTGCCATCTAAAGTAAATACGTACATGTATTTATGTGTATTTGTACATAGGTATGTATATAAATGCTTTGCTTATAAATTTTATTTTATTTGTTTTCATGGCATCATGAAAGCCAACCAAGCTAGTCTTAAGTTCTTTAAGTGTTGCAGTGTTTTGCTGTGCTTTCTTCTTTCTTGTCTCTCTGGCGTTCACAGCGTACATCCGCATTTTAGATGTGTAGCATAGCAGCAATTATATGTTGCTCTCTATCCTGTTACAGGTCTCGGTCCCGGCTGCTCTTGCCGGTGTCGGTCTTGGCGCACATTCATTAATGTTTCAGGCAGCGGCGTATAAATAAAATTCTAACTGCTTCCCATATAAAAGGCATCATTTAGTCAGTTGAGTCAAGTTGAGTTGAGCCGCTCATTATTTCATTCATTCAGTCTCATTCATCCACATTTTTCCTCGGTAGTCATAAAATTGGCTCGGCTCCACTTTATGTCGTGCCGTTTTTATTGTAGATGGAGGGCAGCAGAACACTAGCAAATAGCTTTGCTTTGTTGTAATGTAGCTTTTCAGAGCAGCTATTATTTTGTTTTCTCTCAGATAGTGTGAGTGGGAGTGTGAGTGTGTGTGTGTGCAGGGTGTATATGATAGGGGTAAGGTGAGTAGTAGAGCTGCTGAAGTAGGGCTGCGAATTTCCTTTGTTTTTATTTGCTTTCCGATTCACTTGTTTGTTGTTATTATTGTTATTTGTTTCGGATTTTATTTGTTTTAACTCTTTATTTTTCATAGCGTTTCATCAAATTAGCTCTTTTATATAACTCTTGGGGAGTTTTTTTTTTATTTAAAATAAAAACGAGTAGCAGTTTATTAGTATTAAAGGAAAAAAGTAAAATAGTTTTTTAATGAAAAGTTCGAGGTACCAACTTATTAATGAACTATGTAATTTTTTTTAGAGATAATTATTTCTTACCTCTCTGTCAGATAAGAGCAAATTATAAGAGAAAATAGTAACTATAATTTTTACATGGGCTAGTTCTTTATTGAAATATATGGTACATACAGGGTCCACCTGTATCTAGATTTTTTTTTCAACTACTGCTTATTTCGTGAATGGTGACACTTAGCTCATGTCTGATTTGAGAGATAATTAGTTTTATCCTTCCACTGAACGAATATGGTTGTGTATACGCTTGAACAACGCTGGGAAATATTGCGACATTACTTTGAAAATCATGGTAATGTTGCAGAATGTGTGAGAAAATTGTGTACGGATTTTGGAAGAAGAGAAGCACCGTCAGCTCCGTATGTTCGTTATCTTGTGAAAAAAGTGAAAGAAACTGGCATCCTCATCGATAAACCAAAGCGTGAAAAGCCAAAAACAGTGCGTACACCCGAGAATATTGCTGCTGTGGTAGAAAGTGTGCGTGAAGCGCCATCAACATCAATTCACCATCGTTCTCAACAATTGAACATTTCGGAGACATCATTGAGACGAATTTTGCATAAAGACCTTGGTATGACGCCAAACAAAGTCCAATTGGTTCAGGAGTTGAAGCCAACTGACCATCCAATGCGTTTTCGCCTCGCCAAGTAGGCCTGCGATCGACTTACAGAAGATGCCGATTTTGCCAAAAAAATCATCTTTTCAGATGAAGCTCATTTCGATCTTGGCGGGTATGTAAACAAGCAAAATTATCGCATTTGGGGCACAGAAAACCCGCACGCATACATTGAAAAGCCGCTGCACCCAAAACGAGTCACTGTTTGGTGCGGATTTTGGTCCAGAGGCATAATTGGGCCATTTTTCTTCTAAAATGAGCAAGTAGTGTCCGTTACAGTCAATGGTGATCGTTATCGGGCCATGTTGAACGAATTTTTGTTCACAAAAATTGAAGAGGAGGATATTGGCAACATTTGGTTTCAACAGGACGGCGCTACGTGCCACACAGCCGAAGCTACACTCGATGTTTTGCGCCCTGTTTTTGAAGATCGCATTATCAGCCGCAGAGCTGATGTCGTTTGGCCACCTCGGTGCTGCGATTTGACACCGTTGGACTATTATTTGTGGGGTGCTCTCAAAGATAAGTGTTACGCCGACAAGCCAGAGACAAATGATGCTTTAAAGGACAATATTCGTGAAGCCATTGGTGAAATACAGCTGCACACAATCGATAATGTGCTTAAAAATTTAACCGATCATGTAGGCTACTGCATGGCCAGCCGAGGCAGCCATTTGAATGAAATTATTTTTAATTATTAACAAGAAGGATTGTACTTTCAAATAAAAATAGAAATTTGAGAAAATATCCAGTAGTTTTTTTATAGATTTTTAAAAAAAAAAAAGTTATTTGGCGGATGCTATTTGAGATCAAAGCTTATTTGCAAAATTTGAAGTCATTACGTTCTTTATTGTGGAATTTAATGAGATTTATGCGTTTTTATAAAGTCACTTTGTATGGTAGAGAGGCATAGTTTTCATCTGATTTGAAAAATTGTATATAGACAAATAGTGAATATATCACTTCGAAGCTTATTGGTACATAGGATCCAGGACTGTAGCCGTAGGTTTCCGGGGTTTAAACCCCCCCAGGGGGAATCACTTTAATACGTTCTAAAAAACTTAACAAATCATATACGTTTTCTATATCACATAATTTTAAGAAGAAGTCTACCATTTAATATATTAACCATACATTGGATTATAGACTATTTCATAATTTAAATGATAGAGACCTTATAAGTGAAGTTATGAAAAGAGTTCAGTTAAAAAAGGAGTCCGCCAGTCCACCACATCAATAATATTTTTTTATGTAAGAGCACTTTAGTTGAGAAATTTAATTTTGAGCCTTAAGGCCCAAACATAATAGGCTCAAGCTGGCTCTAGCCAATGCCAAATTTTATACGAATACATAGAAGTGATGCGTACAAACCATATTTGCTCAAGTCAGCTTTTTCGTCAAGTTTCGTTAACTTGATCTGGCTGCAGCCAAAGCGATTCAAATCGAATGTTCCTTATCGAATAAGCTGTTTTTTCTTTCAAACGAATTTAAATTAAATTAACATTAGCTTATTTTCACTCATTCCTGTTATTAAATATTCAACTGAACAAACCAAAGAAAACGAATTAATATACAAATAAGCGAATTTTTTTTCAATGACTTAAAGACGAGCTCTCTCAAGTCATTTTGGTCAAATTAAGTATTTAACAGAACTTGAACTAGCTTTTCGTTGATTTTTGGCATTTGCTGCAGCCAGCTCGAGCCTATTATGTTTGAGCCTTTATTCAAGAGAGTTGGGCTTTTTAAATAAATTCTTGTACAAGAAATACATCCAAAGAGTTGAGTCTAATATTATCTCAAATTCGAAAGCATTTTGGAATTATATTCAAATAAAGAAGGATAGCACGAATATTCTAACTTCAATGTAGTTATTAAAAATGAATCTTGTTCATTTGCTGAATCAGTAAATCTCCTTGCAGAATATTTTAAATAAAACTATTATTCTAAATTCTTAAACGATAATTCTTTGTTGAATAATTCTGCTTTAAAAAATGTTGATGGTGTTATGGAGATTTGGTCAATTTAATTTTCTGTTGACGATGCCATTAATAATTTGTCTCTTATGAAGACTTCTGTTAAGGCTGACATTGATGGCTTATCGGCTAAACTGTTTGTTAAATTAATTCTTATTATCTAAAATGTTATTGATTCTTGGAAAATTGCAACTACTACTCCAGCCTTTAAGAGTGGATCTAAAAATAATGTTGCAAGCTACCTCAAAGTTGTCTAATGTTTCAAAACTTGTTGAATTCATTATAAAACCCAAAATAAACTTTTTGTTAAGCTGGCACAACATGGCTTTGTTCCTGTACTTATCTAATGTCTCATTCTTATCTTAAATTTAAATCTTATCTTTCTTTAAATTATTGTACTTATCTTTGCTTTTGAACGTGGACACCAAGTCGATGTCCCATATTCTGATTTCTCGAAGGAATTCAACAAATTTTCTCATAGTGTTCCATAATTGCTAAACTTACCAAAATGGGATCTCACTCATATTTCGTGAATTGGATATAATCTTATTAAAGTTTAGGATTGTGATATCTGGCGATGTATAATATTCAGTCTTATTGATTTGGAATTACCTGCGATGTTCCTCAAGAAAGTATACTTTGACCACTGTTATCTGTATTATTTATTCATGATATACGTTTATGCTTCTGTAATTCTGAATTAATTTTATATGCGAACGATTTAAAGTTTTTTCGTAGCGTTGGTAGTATGGCTTATATTGCCTTACTATAATCTGACCTCAATAATGTTTTTGATTGGTGTACTCGTAGTGGTTTTACATACAATGTTAGTCATTATTTTAATGCCAAGTTCTCTAAATCTGACAATGCTATCAGTTCAACTTAATTTATGTCTGCTTTACCACTTAAAAAAGTTGATTCCGTTCGTGAGTTGGGAGTTATTTTTGACTTAAAGTTCACGTTCGTAGAACATTTGAATTTAATAGTGTCTAAAGTATATTCCCTTCTCGCCTTTATTCGGAAAAAATAGTGTAGACTTTCAGGACCCTAATACTTTAAAATAGAAATTAATAAAAATCAATTTCACACAATGTTAATGTGTATTTGAAATTTATAAAAAATATTATTTTCACTTTATTTTTACAAAAACTATTGTATTAAAAAATCACGTTATTCACAACTCTAAGAAAAAAAATTGCTCCGAGTTCAGCATCATATCTCCAGTAAATGTCGATTGATCTGCAAAATTAAAAATATATTCGAAAAATAATGGTGTAGTTATAGCATGTCAAGCCGGAATTTTGAATTTCGAAAAATTTAGCAATTTATGGCAGTTTAAAAAGTATAAGTTTTATGTACGTCTTAAGTCTTACACTTGTGTTATTTTTATAAAACTTTTGAATTAAAATATCAAAAATCCAAGTCAACATACAATAAAATTTCCAATATTTAAAAAAAAAATTGCATCAAAATATTTTAAAAATTATGTGAGTTATCACTCCGACCGTGGCGGAAAAAGTAGTTTTGAAGAAAACGGATTTAAAGTTTTTAGTGAGTTTTGCTCGAAGTCGCGCGCAGCTAAAGCAAGACTGATATGATTATTATTTTTTTTATTTTTTTTTTTTGTAACCTACGTTTATATTAATCTCTCATTCCAAAAAAATAATGAAAATTATATAACGAGCAGCTTAAAATAAAAAACTTAATACTAAGATTATTACATTAATATTGTCAATTTCAACATATCACTTTTGAAACACTAAGAGAGATTCAATAAAACTTCGGCATAAATATCATATCGATTTTAGTCATAAAAACATAGGCAATAATAAGAATTTGGAAAAAATATGCTGACGCTGTCACAGTTCTTACGATATGCTAACATAGTTTATATTTTTATTAGTTCAAAGGCTTCATATAAAGCAGTAAATTCTCAAAAGGGTTTTTGATGCTCCTTTTTTCAACGCTTGAGTCTTGTTTTTGTTCAACGGAACTATAAGAGTAAAAAAAAAATTTATAGTACACACTCAACCTCTGACTTTTGCGTCAATGCTAATTTTTTTATGTTTCGCACAGCCATTATGGAATTTTTCTTTTATTACCACAAATAAAAACACACACAAATTACAAAGTAGAACCCACACTCCATTGAGTAATGGTGTTGAAACTAACATAACCCGGTTTGTAGGCGGAGACATAAAAGGCACAAGAAAAAAAAAACGATCAAAATTGAAAGTTTACAGCTTGCTTTATGGCTGCCAAGTTCATAAAATTGAATTGACGACTTCCTTTTAGCCGAAGAGCTATTTTAAAGGAAAAAAAAACTTGCGAAACTAGAACGTGCCAAAAGCTGCAACGCTATTGGTTGGTCCTTACAAAAGGATTGCTTTATGGAAGTGTTAAGGTTGAGGTTTCCACAGCAAATGGTAGCAAGCAGGAAGCTTTCTATACAATAATGGCTTAAAGGTGGTTGGGGGTCAGCTTAATCCAAGCATTTCAATAAGCAGCCCACATTTTTTAACTTAATGTGCTCAGTATCCTGTCTACCTGTGCTTAATTTTTAATGTGGTCTGCAAACGACTTTACGTGGCATTCATAATCATTTGATAGAAGCAGCAAATAGAACCTCAAAAATGTAGTAAAACCTCAAAAAAGCCAACAAAGCGAAATGTTTGGTTAGACGATGGAAGAAAAGGTTTTATAGAAAGAACCTTCAATCTACTTAAAACAATTTCCGTTTCCGCTGACTCGTCCTAGCTTCACTCTCACACTTCTTACACATTATTTCACTTTCACTACTGCTGCTGCTTAGCTTTGATATTTTTCTTAATTCTTTGCCATTTTTCTTATGTACTTTTCTTGTATTTTTGTATTTTTTTTATTGTATATATCTTTTCCTTTGCTCTTTCTGTCTTGTTCTTATTTGTCAATCATAAAAATTTATTTAGAAAATTTTTCTGCATTTGAAGTGGTTTGTTTGTGGCCAAGTTTATCGAAAAACCTTGAGCCTACCGCAAGGCCGAAAACAAGCCACAAAAAAGATAAAGAAAAGGAAAAAAAGTAATACATTCTATTTTTATGTTGTCCTTTTATCGTTTGCTTAAATGATTTTCTTTTCGCTGTTTTTCTAGCTACATTTTATTGCATCGCTGAACGAAGATATCTTTTTTATATATGAACATAGAAGAATCTTTTCGTTTTATTTTTGTGTATATCTCCAAGGATTTTTTTTTAAATGTCAAAGCGTGCTAAAACTTAAATCGAAAAAGTTTTGAGAACTTTATTCGACAGTGATTGAATAAGAAGTGAAAATAATCCTTTAAAATAGTTCAAACAACAATGTATGGAGCAGTAATAGTTAAGAAACTCTTTTTAATTTAATTTTTTGATTGTGCACTCAAAGGAGTCGAAACTAAGTTGCAAGAGGGGGCATAAATGCAGTTTAGCAAAAAGTTGTGGTTGAACAAAAAGGCACAAGTGTCCTCAGTTATGGTTTCTATAGTAACCAGAAATGGAAAATTAGTTTTAAGTGCTATTATTATGATGTTCAAAGCCATTTTTAAAAGTATTTCAAAACGGAGTGTTTCCTATAGCAAAAACTCATAAATATATAGATATGCAGGAAAAACTTTCTTGTGTTTTTTGTGCAAATTGGTTACCATTTCAAAAGAACTCGTCGTCTCACATTTACTTCTTGCACAAGTAGCGAAGTTGAGAGTATGGCTGCAAAAAATTAAAAAAATTAAAATTAATTTGGCATTGAGCTTGAAGTTTCGAAAAAAATTAACCATATTCTTCATCTGATCATATGATTAAACATGTGATTAAAAAAATGTTGCAAATGTAACGCAAAAGTTTTTGAAAGTTTTTAACGTTGTTTTCAGTGTGAGCTTTAAAGCGCTCATTAATACATACTCAAGATGAGAAAGTATAGGTGTGCAAAGCTGCCCGACACTGGTTTAAATCATACTTGATTTTAAATACAAATTCTCGATTCGATAGTTTAAAATCGTTTATTGAGCTTTAGGTCAAGGTTAGAACTATTAATTGTTCTAACGAATCTTTCCAAAGAAACAACAACAACAACAAAAACGTTTTCAATATGAAAAAGAAAACATCACTAGCTGAATCAAGTATGATTTAATTCATCAAACATTTAGAATTTGTATTTAAATCATATAAAATCAACATAATTAAAATGTTCCTTAAGAATTTATTTATTTTTTATCTTCCTTTTTTTAAAAAAGTTTTAAATTTATGTGATTAACATAAATTAGTTTCTGTTTTTTTTTTTGTTGTTTATTAAAAAACAAAATTTAATTTTCAAAACGATGGCCGTCACAAATGAAACCATTTTTTAAAGAAAAAACCCAGCAAAAATATATCAGTACTGAATGAGTTACCATAGCAAACTCATAATATCAAACCCATCACCACATATCAGCTTATTATAGCTATAACACAATACCCATTATACCATAAAAATCGTATAAATTATATCCTAGACATACTTAACCCGTCGTACAAACCCATTATTTCATGCTATCATATTATCTCCATCATATTATCATATCATAACATATTTATCACGTCGTATAAACCTTACACCTTTTCTGTATTATACTTAATTTATATTTCTTGATTGTTATAGCATCATCACATAATTATTGTAAACATATATACATTTCCTATCATACACATCCATCATATACAGGGCTTAAAATCTTGGACTAAATTTTAAACTTTTTTGGATTACATATAGGACAACACTAAAAAAAGATTCCTTAATCCAAGGAAAAGTTTACAATTTTTCAATCCAAAAAAGATTAGTTTTCAATCCGAAAAAAGTTTAAAAAAGTGATAAATATCAACTCAAAATAAAAAACTTTTCTGACCGGTTCATGATTTGAACACACGTCCTCTGTTGTGCTGGTCCAACACCTTATTCACTCGTCCAACTCAGTTGTCAAAATAATTTCGCTTATTTTGCATCATTACGAATGCAAGTAAGCTCTTTTCAGTAACGTGGAATTGAGACCCAGCTAAATTAAACTAATGTTTGAAATAAAAAATAGTACTTTTTGGATTAAAAATCCTTTTAAACCAAAGTTAGGATTACAAAGGAGTCCAAAATTTTTAACCCTGTAATAAACCCATAATATTCTTTCTTGTAGTGGGTATTTAAATTATATATCTGACAAAATTGTTTATCCAAAAAAAAAAAACTGGATTTTTTCATTAAATATCTAAATCTCACTCATAAAACAATGAATCACTGCAAATTAGTAATTCTTTCGCCTCTGAATTCTTAGCATTGTCTGAAATGACAATCAATTTGGAACTGAATTGTGCTGTTTTTTCGTTCTATAAAATAATTCCCGCATATATTGCAACAATGCACACAATCAAGAAGCCATCTCAAATGTTCACTATATAACCAAGCAATTTGACTTGCTTCTACGACTTCAGTTTTTCATTTCATATAAATTTGATTATGACTTTTGTGCTGAAAGTCATAATAAATCCTCATTAAATTGAATGCAAGTTGTTCTTGTTATAGTTGCTCCCAGTTAATTACGAGCAATTGTTGGTTGAATAAAATCAAATGAAGTCGTCGAATGCAGAAGTAGAAGCAGCAGCAATCAGGAGTTTGGATGTTGAGAAATAACCATAACAGAAAAACGAATAAAAACCAGCAAGAAAGAAGCTCAGGACTTCAGGAAAATATAATTGCCACATAAATCAGCTAGCTACTGTTGCTGCTATTAACAATTAAAACCAAAGAGTTAAGAACTGATTCAGTTTAAATAGCGTTTAATGCTTGTTTCTAGATTTTGCGCTTCCAATTGCTTAGTTGTTATAGCAGTTCTGAAATTTGATCTCGCCTTAAACTCGAATTTTTCTAATAATTTTGAATTGTATCTCATTGCATTTCAAAATAGTTCTTGCTGAAATTTATTAAATGGACTTTTATATTAAGAGTCTTGTACTAGCTATATTAATTTTATTTTATTTAAATCATCAATTTTCATTTAAGCTGTTTGTGCATATTTCTTTTTTAAATTTTGGGGTTGTTTTTTATCTTGAATTTTCGTATTTTTCCGTCGTAATGGCACTTGTTTTGGTGATCTCTACACTTTGAAGGTTTTTTTTACTAGTCTTGTCCATTTAGGACTATAATATGCTTCTGTTATTTAGGACCCATCTTATGCGAATCCTAAATCGAGGCTCGAACCAGTTCAGAAGTTCTTTACTAGGCTTGCATTGCGCTGGTTGCATTTTTAATATGATTTTTCACCATATAGTTTCCGGTGTTTAGTTATTGGTCTTAAAACTCTTTGGAGAGTAGAAGAAACATTTCGTCTCATTGTTTTATACACGATATTATTTCTGGCACTACTGGAAATGATTAATTATACTGCTACCACCAACGCCTTAGATATGGGGGAAATTCAGGGAGTTCAAACCCCCTCCCATAGGAATTAAACATTTTTTTATATATTAAATAAGAGCACAGATATTCCAAATTATTTAATTACCATAACATGAAGATAATGAAACAATTTCTTGTTTTTTTTTTTATTTTTGTTGCAACAGTGAGTAGCGTAAATGACAGCTTTGATTGTTTTTGAAAAATTTCAGATTTTAGGTCTGTTCCCGTACTCGATTCCAGTTGCTTGAAGTTGCGTTATTTTACAAATTTTTAAAGCTACAGAGAGAGAAGAATAACATGCAAAATGTCACTTTCTAATCTATTACAATTACTTGAACTTAGTACGTGAACAGACCTATTATTGTGATTCCATTCTCATTAAAATAATAGTGAAGTGAAAGCTGCAACAACCAAAACTATAAAAAACATGACACGAAGGAAATGTCGAAAGAATAGCCCACCCTAGAATAAACAATATATATGTGTCGATTATAGTCAATTATAGTCGACTTCAGACAGAACTGATTTCAATGCAGCTGTGTTTCACATATAAAGAACTATAAACAAACACAATCTGGAGCTTCTAGCATGACCTTAGCCAAAGCTATGACACAAACACTAAACAACCTTTCATTGAACTCATATGGCATTAAAATAATTTTTTAACCAAAAACTTAAAACCTTAGCTGGGCTTGATTGCCTTATCGCGCAGGTTCGCATTGGATACTTTTTGGTACTTGTCTCGGTTCTAGAGTTCTGACTATTTTTTTTTAAGATAACCCACAATTAACAATATTGTGAGAATTTGTGAGGAAGATTTTAATAAACTTGAAATGGTTAACGCAGGACCATAATAAATAATACAACGAATATCAAAAAATTAAATGTAAATGCAACTCACAGCTAAGTGAGCATAAATCCTTGGGTTTACAACGATCGAAAAAAGTTTAACGTCTAGAAAATGTTCGCGTTGACTCGGATTCAAAAATGTTTTCGTTTTTACAGTACATATAAAACTTAATTAACTTTTCTTTTTTTTTGCACATATTTTTCATCGTATCTGCATTTCAAAAGTTTTTTATTATTTCAAAAATGAAGCTTGTTAAGCTTTTCTTAACATAAATGATTTTTGTATAATCGCAGGAGATGCCTATTCTGTATTCAATATATTAAATACAACTAATTGGGAATTAGTGATGATTTTAAAAACTTGAATTGGCTAGGGCAAGATATTAACTTGGGCCTATAGTTAATGTAGAATACAACGAAAATCACAACATGAATGTAGATCCAATTCAAACCTAAGTAACTCGTAGCCTTTAAGTTCTTCGGTTCACAACGATTGGAAATAAGTTTGAAGACAGGAAAATGTTCGCGTTGACTCGAATTCAAAACTTTTTTAATTTTTGCAGTGTATAGAAAAAAACTAAAAACATATACTAAAGTACTTGGCATAATTTCTTTTTTTTTCAAAAAGTCTTTCATCGTACCTGCATTTCAGTAAGTTTTCTTTATTTAAAAATAAAGCTTGGTAAGGGTTTTCTTTTCTTTGCATAAATCTTCTGAAAACTGAGATAAAAGCCTTATAGTCCATTCTTTTCTGAAAAAAAATTCTGTATTTTTTCTAACCTCTTCAAGAATTCTGCATTTTTCCATTCCTATGTAAAAAAATGAATGTAATAATATTCAATATTCAAATAAGTTAAAAAATTTTAAAATTTTAGGAGGACGTTCACCAGCAAAGAAAGCCAATTTAACTTTGCTGCACTTGCTGATTCATCGGTAGATTGTTGGCCTACACACACGCACACACAAACTCAAGCATTTACGCTTTATTTTATTTTTATTATTTTGTTATTTTTTAAGTTTACAATATTACAAGTTTACAAAATAAGTTGCAAGTACAAGCACTCGAATTAAATATGTCGCAAATTGAATAAAATGCAAATTAAATAAAATATTTGCGCTGAAACACAACCGAAATGTGAAACGTCAAAATTTGTAATTATCAATAGTTCATCATCCATTTGACACAGCAAAAAAGACAAATTTATTTCAACACAAACAAATTTTATTCAACTTAATATTTTCTATCCTACCACGACTTATAAGTTTCCTTTTGAACACACCCTTAATATGAAATTTGTATGGAAATTTAAATTTTGTATTGAGAACACATAAAGAGAATACGATAAGATTGCCAAAATAGGATCCTATTACCAATTTTTCGGAATTAGATAGTATTGGTATATATACTGAGGTTGCGCTTATTAAATATTTGTACAAACAACCATAAAGCTAAAGCAACACGCAATTTATGCTTTAACAAACGTATTTTGGATCATATTTAAATACTAACAAATTTTATTTTAAAAGAATTACATTCAAACAATATGAAATCATTAAATCACATTAATGAATTGCAAAAACTCTATTTAAAATTTTCGAATCCTCAATAAGTCTTAAAATTGTATTTGCCAAACTAAATATTATAATGAAAATGTGTCACTAATTATTTTTCTCAATGATTGCTTTATTTCGTGGTTTGCTAATTGCAATAAAAACTACACACGTTGTTCTCTTTTCAGCCCAACGCACAGCTGTGACGAATTTTACCAAAAATTGAGATTTAAGCCAGTTTTTCAGTCAATTACTTGTTCGCTATTATATATATCAAAATTTTGAGTATACATGAACCATCTTTGATCAATTTTTTATCGAATAGTGAAAAAACCATTTCAGCGGTTTCTCATAAAACCGTTCAGCGGTTCTTGAATTTACCGGCGACCACAAACATGCTAACTTTTTAAAAGTTTCATTTTTATATACTAGTATATAACAATTGGCAATAAATAAGAGTGAAACAATATAATGCGCTAGAACCAAGCAGAATTTCATAAAAACCTAGCGACATCTTTTGAGATGGTAATCGGAATATCATAGAGTATTTTTCTTCAACTAAAAAATTAAAAACAAAAACTACAAAATAACCAATGCAAATTACATAGGTACTACTAAGCATTTATTCGAAATTCTAAAAAGCGTTTTCTATATATTTTAAAAAAATTACATTTTAATGTTTAAAAGTTAAACATGCAACAAACTGAATCGAATCGCGCTAAAAAGTTTCGACGAAGAATTACGTCTTACAGCGCTGTTTGTATTAGGGACAATTTCTACAAATTTTTTCAAGCATCTATATATAGTTCTTAATATTCTTAATATTCATCGTACAAAGATAAAATATGTACCAAAATATCAGTTATGAAGCTGATGAAATGAATATCAAACTTTGGATTTTGTCATTTCTATCTATATAAATAAAAATCAAATGTCGTTCGTTGGTAATTGCATCAGTTGAGAACGGCTGAACCGATTTGGATAATTTTTTTTAAAAATGTTCGTAATAGTCCAACTTAGGTTTTTACGGAAAGAAAAATTGACCACGCCCACTTTGCGCCCACTTTTTTCAATTTATCTAAAATCGGAAAACGGCTGGACCGATTTGGATAATTTTTTTTTCAAATGTTCGTAGTAATCCAATTTAAGTGTTTACTGAAAGAAAAATTGACCACGCCCACTTTTGCGCCCACTGTTTTGATATCTATATAAATAAAAATCAAATGTCGTTCGTTGGTAATTGCATCAGTTGAGAACGGCTGGACCGATTTGGATATTTTTTTAAAATGTTCGTAATAGTCCAACTTAAAAAGAAAAGAAAGAAAAATTGACCACGCCCATTTTTACGCCCACTTTTTTATTTATCTAAAATCGGAAAACGGCTACACCGATTTGGCTAATTTATTTTTTAAATGTTCGTAGTAATCCATTTTAAGTTTTTACTGACGAAAAATTGACAACTCCCACTTTTACGCCCACTTTTTTATATATACCTAAAATCGCAGAACGCCTGCGCCAATTTGGCTGACTTTTTAAAAATGTTTGTAATAGTCTACAAACGTTTTTTACAGAAAGAAAAAATGGGCGTTGGACAAGGGGGCGTGGCACTCTCATACAACCCAAATTTGCGATATCGAATAGCTTTTTAGTTACAGACCGCACAGGCTCGGAATTTAATATTCGAACTCAATTTACACATTAAGTTTAACTGATAACATTTTATGGTGTTGGACAAGGGGGCGTGGCACCTCCCATACAACCCAAATTTGAGATATCGAATAGCTTTTGAGTTATAGTTTGCACAGCCATGGAATTGGGTTTTCGACCACAATTTACACGTGCCGTTTTACTGATAAAATTTTATGGGCGTTGGGAAAGGGAGCGTGGCACCTCCCTTAAAACCCACATTTAATATTTTGAATAGCTTTTGCGTTATAATTCACACAGCCCCGGAATTCAGTATTCGACGACAATTTACACGTGCTGTTTTACTGATAACATTTTATGGGCGTTGTAGAAGGGGCGTGGCTCCTCCCTTGCAACCAGAATTTGCGATATCGAATAGCTTTGGAGTTATAGACCTCCACAGCCTCGGTATTCGAGCACAATTTGCACATGTCGTTTTACTGATAACATTTTATGGACGTATGGTGTGGCAACCTCCCATAATTTGCGATATCGAATAGCTTTTTAGTTACAGCTCGCACAGCCTCGGAATTTGGTATTCTTCCACAATTTACACACGCCATTCAGGGGGCGTGGCACCTCCCATACAACCCAAATATGCGATTTGCGATATCGAATAGCTTTGAAGTTATAGCCTAAGAATTCATTATTCTACCACGATTTACACATGCCGTTTCACTAATCAAATTTTATGGGAGTTAAACAAAGGGGCGTGGCACCTCTCATTCAACCCAAATTTAGATCAACCCAATGCAGGTTCACTGATAACATTTTATGGAAGTTTGGCAACGGGGGCGTGGCAGCAACGCGCCGGGTTCCAGCTAGTACTATTATACAAAATTGAAGTGAAAGTTTTTGGTTATATACTAGTTAGTTAGTTTGCAATGGACACCGCGACCAATTGTATCAATTGAACATGCTCTTGATTAACTCTCCAGATGAAGGCTTGCATTAAATTTTAGCACTGCTTCTGAGTTAGTGTCCTAAGTGTTGATGGAGGCACTACTGCCCTTCTAAAGTGAAAGCGTCTTAGACTGCAGGTGGTGCGTCATTCACATATAATGTGTTCTGGTGTTTCTTCCTTCTCCGCGCATAGTCTGCAGACATCTGATTCAGATAGACCAATCTTTTTTAGATGGCTTGTGACCCGTAAAATAGCTTTTTTTCAGTTCTAAGGTCTACTTTGGTAAGCTTGAGTAAATTTTTCGATTTGGCTTTACTGAGAGTTAAAAATTTCTTAGCCTGCCACTGTCCATTAGTATCGTTCCAGTGACACTGACAGTTTTTGTTTTCCCATATTCTAATCTTTTCGAGAATGTAGTCTTTAGCCAGGCTACACAATGGTTCGGGTACAGTAAGAGTTCGAGATGCTCCTCTTTTAGCTAAGCAGTCCAGCATTTCGTTGCCCTCGAATCCTTCGTGACTTGCAACCAACCCACCACAAATCTATTTTACTGTTTTGTCACAGCGTATTTAATAGTAATAGCAATTGGGAAGGCTGTTTGATAATTCCGTGAAAAATTAAACAAGGAATGATTTTTACGTCAAAAAAAGTTTTATTTCTCAATATAGCCTCCTTTTAGCTCTAATTTTTTTAATCCATCTGAAAAAAACGTTTTCGGAAGGTCCTGAAAATAAGCCCCTGTTTCGGTGATGAGTTCCTCTTTGGTGGTGAATCTCTTTCTGCCGAGCCATTTCTTCAGATTTGGAAACAGAAAATAGGCAGAGGGGGCAAAATCTGGAGAATATCCTAACACAATTCGTACTTAAATTCATGGAATTTTGCCATGGAAGCTGGGCATGTCTGAATGCGTGCATTGTTTTAATGGAAGAGCACTTTTTTCTCGCCAAATGAATACGTTTCTCTTTCAAAGCGTCGTTGAAATGGTCTAATTCGGCTGCATAGTATTTGCCATTGATCGTTCTTTTCGGTGGAGGGTAATCGATGTAGATTATACCGCGTTTATCCCAAAATACTGTCGCCATAAAATTTTCGGTCGATAGCACCGTCTTCGCCTTCTTCGGAGCAGGTTCGGACAGTGAAGCCCACTGTTTGACTGTTCCTTTGTGTCTGGTGTGTAATGATGGATCCATGTTTCGTCCAAGGTTATTAATCGACGAAAAAAACCGTTCTTACCTTTGTTTAACATCGCCAAACACGCTTTTGAATCAGTCACACGATAATTGCGATCTTGCAGATAATTTTTTCATATCCAAATGATTTCGCAAAATGTTCCACACCTGTTCGTTTGAGTTGCCTACGGCCTCAACAATCTCGCGCACTTTAACTCTGCGATCGGCCAGCACGTGAATTTTAGTGACCATTTCTACACTCGCGCTCAAAAAAAAGCCGAGTTAATAATTTGATAACTAATTTTATTTTTCTTAAATTATAACACATCCAACTTTCCACATCCAAACTTTATAAAAATTCCTAAATAAAGGGATGTTGAGAGTCCATCGCACCTAATTTGACCTCTCAAGGTCATCACAATTTTTTCAACTTATTTTTAAAGTTGCAGTGTTTGAATTTTGTTGTGCCGAAATTAATTGCATTTTAACAGCCATTTGGCCTGTTGGAGATGAAAAATAAAATTCACTTTTTTTCAATAGAATTTGACGTAAAATAAAGCAATGTAAAAAGATATTCAATAAAATAAAAAATGAAGTGTGTAGCGAAGAAAGTTCTTGTACTTTTTCTTAACTTAAAAAAAAATGTGCTTCTGTAAATTTTAATTAAATAATATTCCAATAATGCCATTTGCATTTTAACAAAAATTATTTGCACGTAAAAATGCCTTTCCATTTAACTTAAGATAATCGAGACCAGTTAAGAATTTGCTAAATGGCGGCAATTTTAACGTTTTCTTTTTTGTCAAAAACTGTAATTAATGTAATAATGTAATTAAATAATGTAATTAATGTTTTTAAACTGCTCCTATTCCGTCAAATTTTTTTACAAAGCTTTATTTTACGTCAAATTCTATTATTTATTTATAATTTATTTTATTTTTCATTTCCAAATGGCTGTAAACATGCAATTGTTGTCGGCACAACAAAATTCGAACACTTCAACTTTAAAAATAAGTGGAAAAAATTGTGATGACCTTGAGAGGTCAAATTAGGTGCGATGGACTCTCAACATGTCTTTCTTTAAGAACTTTTATAAAGTTTGGATGTGCTTGTTTATTTACGGTTTTGGCACACTGTTCTTATTATTTAAGAATAATAATATTAGTTATCAAATTATTATTTCGGCTTTTTTTTGAGCGCGAGTGTAGTGTGATGACTTCATTTGGGCGTCCAGAACGTTCGGCGTCGCTTGTGCTTGTATGATCGCCTCGGAATTCAGTAAACAACTTGTGAATCATTCCAATCGATGGTGCAGAGTCCTCATAGTATTTGTCAAGCCTTTCCTTGGTTTTTCTGACGGTTTTGCTTGATGAGCTTGATGATCACACGAAATACACTTACACTTTACACTTACACTTTGCACCAAAACTCACAAGATCGTTTGCTGTCAACGGCTGCCACACCCAAACTAAGCGTCGCAGCGAGCTGAAATTTTGACAGAAGTCTATTAACAGATGGTAGTTGACTGTATCAGTGTTGCATTTAAAGCTACTACGCTTTAAATTCACTACTTCTCAAATTGCCTCGTGAAAGTATGTAGATATGTGTTCCCTTGAATTTCCTACGGAGGTGTTTCTTGGCATATACTTCAATGGCATATACCTCCGCCTGCAATAGGGTCGGCGTGTATCCCATTAGAAGAGCTTTTTTAAAATTGGGACCGTATATCCCCGCTCCCGTTACTCAGTTTTCAAGTTTTGACCCATTAGCATACCATATCTGCGAGCTAGGATCACCTGTGAAGCCATCACTACTCCACAGTTGCCTATTGGGTATAACGATGCTGTAAATTTTTGAGAAGTATACCTTTGGCAGCATCCTGTGTTGGATTTTTAGATAAGTATCATCATGTGACCTGTAAAATTCCCTGACTTGTAATCACATATTTCCTCCATTCTTAGTGCACATGCCCCTTTTTTGATAACTATCGTTAAAGGGGTGCTCCAATTATTACACACAGAGCGTCAGATGGGCACGTTCTCATTGCCGCAGTGATACTAATGCACGCCATTCTTTGCAACTTTGTCATTTGGTTAGCTGCTGTACTTTCTTGGTCCCTGGGCTACCATGCAAGTGCTGCAAACGTAACCATAGATCTAGCAATGGCAGTAAACGGCCAATATATCATTTTCGGTTTGAACCCCACATTTTGCCGTAGAGACGTTGACAGGCAAAAAAGGCACGTGTTACCCTGCCTGTAATTGAATCTTAGTGGCTGTTCTAACGGTGATGCTTGTCAAAAATCACTCCTAAGTATTTTATCTGATTTGAAAATGCAATGACTTTCCCATCCAGGGTAGGTCTTCTCAGAAAGTAAAGTACTGATAAAAATTACACTGGGTAGCTACCAAAAATTGTAATACTACTACGCAAGTTTACTTATGCAGAGATTGCGCGTTGTTGTTGTGCTATGAAAACTATATTTATTATTTAAATATAATAAACTCGAATTACTTATATAAATATACACTCACGGTCAAAAAAAAATCAGACTTAATAATTCGTTAACAAATATTCTTTTTCTTGAATTATAACACAGCGTGACGAAATCGACCAAAAAAAAAAGCACAACCAAACTTTATTGAAATTCTTAAAGTTATTTATTGAGAGTCCATCGCATCTAATTTTACCTCTCAGTGTCATAATTTTTTAATTTATTTTCAAAATTGAAGTGTTCGAATTTTGTTGTGCCGACAATCGTTGAATTTTTACAGCCATTTGCCTTGTTGAAAATCAAATACAAAATCTTTTTCTTTTGGATAGAGTATTGCAAAAAAAAAAATTACCGATTTCGATGTTCTTAAATTCAATGGAAAGGTATTTTTATGTGCAATTAATATTTAAAAATACAAATGTCAATGATAGAATATTTAATTAGAATTTATAGAAACGCAATTTCTTTTAAAGTTAAAGAAAACTACAAGAATTTGTTTCGCTACACGCTTCATTGGGTATTTTATCGGATTTTTTTACATAGTCTTATTATACGCAAAACTCTACGGAAAAAAATGGATTTTATTTTTCATTTCCAACAAGGTAAATTGTTGTAAAAATTTAATGAACATCGGCACAACAAAATTCGAACACATCAAAACAAAATAAATTGAAAAAACGTGTGACGAAATTGAGAGGTCAAATCAGATGCGATGGACTCTCAACATGTCTCTCTTTAAGGAGTTCTATAAAGTTTGGTTGTGTTTTTTGTGTCGATTTTGGCATACTGTGTTATAGTTCAAGAAAAAGAATATTTGTTATTATTAAAAATATAATTTGTCTGCTTAAATTTGAAAAATGTCTTACTAACTCTACAACTCAAGACGAAGCGTTTGATTGAGCAGAAATTTTGGCAGTGGAATGTATCCAAATATGAGATGGTTTAGAAAGACTTGCCACACCCCCTTCTACCGCCTGCAAATCAATACAAATGCTATATTTAAAACGGTTTAGGTTTTATAAGACTTAACTCTGTAATTTTGCTCATTTAACTTTCGGTTACTTTCGGTGACTATACTAAAAATGGTGAAAAATATACAAAGTTTCTGATTAGCATGAAAATTTGTGTAAGTATAAACTATTTACCGATTAAGCTCATGTGTGTACAATATATGCATTTCTTTTGTCAAGAGAATGGCTCATAGCTATGTCACAATCCGCTAGGTGGCACTGTATTCAAGTCATTTATTATTTTGAAATATAAATAATTTTTAAAAACTTATATAAAGAAACCAGTATTTATTTCTGTTACTGTTTAAAAATAAATTCCACACTACACTAACGATACGATTAAAACCGTCTTTTTTAGATTTTAATGAGAGTAGTCAACCTTATGAAAGAGCCTGCCTACCATTACGAGGTTTCTTGAAGAGAAAAAACTACCTATTTTATATGAATGATTGCATGTTGTTTTTATATTTTAAGGATACATATAAATCAGTGTAAATTTGTGTAAAAATAATATATTACATAATAGAAAATAGAGAATTTTTAAGTTAATAGAAAATAACGTTACTTTAACTAGCCAAATCTAGCTTCTTATTTTTAAACTACTTGCGGAATGCACATGTTCAGAATTTTTAAAGCATCTCCTCAAAGATGATGTAGTTGAAACTCTTAAAAACATCAGCTTTACAATCATTATAATCAATCTTAGTATTCTATAGTTATGACCTTGATTTAAATTTCAATACTTCATTTATACTTTTTAACTCTTACCGAATGTTACTCAGCAACATGAGGCTGAAAAGCTTTAAAACAAAACAAACAAACAAAAATATTAAGTAGCTTTAAAAATGCTCTCATCGTTTTGTTTATGTGTTGTGAAAATTGTGGTCTTTCTATATAATATATTTATTTATTCCTCCGATTATGTGCTGCTTAAATGCTGCTTTAAATTTTTTTATTGAGCCAATTTAATATGTAATTAGCCAGCATAAAGTTCTTAATTGCTCCTCTTTAAGCTTGTTGAAAACATTTTTCAACCTAAATCTGCAAAATGGTATAAAATACAAATTCTTGTATTTTCTACTTTCCTTCATTTATTTTTGTATGTGCGAAGAAAAACTGTTTTCTCAATTTGTATGGAAATTATGCAAAACTTGAGTATGATTCTAAGCTACTTCAAAGTTTTGCTTTATTCTACCAAATATTGCTATATCAATTATAGTAACGGTGTCAATTATTGCAAAAAGCAAGTTGAAATTTAAGTTTTTAGTTTATAATATGTACAAATAAAAAATTTGCTTGAGTCAAGTAAAAATTTTCTTTATAAGTTTATAACAACTAAGGAAAATTTTGTTAGAAACAAGTCAAAATTTATTTATTTTATTTATTTGGTTACTAAACCTTAACAGATTTTATAGCAAATTAAAATTATAAAATAAGGTATTAATTAAAATTTAAAAATATAAAATATGGTATTGATTGAAATTTACAGCTCTATTCTGGCAAAGTATCAATTTTTCCATAGTATTTTTATTATTTCTATGTGCTTTTTGTAATTTTTTGATTACAAGATAAAATTTGAAGATCATAATATAATTATTACAAAGTAGTAGCGACAATTTTTGCTGCGGTCAACGTGTGTCAAACAAAAGAAAATCAAAACGAGAGCGTGCTATTGTTGCTATGGCAGCTGATGCAAAATGGAGGTATCAAAAATATTTTGTCTCACACAAAGAAAATAAATAAATAAAATTCATATAAATTTTTAAAAAGAAAACAGTTATTGAAAGCTCGTTTTAGGTTTTCTTTCGTTTGATGTTCGTTGACTGCAGCTCGTGAGAAAATAGGTAGTCGTCAAGGCTACCTGATAAATAATTTTACCATGGTCACAATTTTATTAAAAAATTTTTTTTGAGCTTCAAATTTTGTTTTGAAATCAAAAAATGACAACAAACAAATTGAAATATTAAAAATAGTCGGTCACAATTGATACTTTGCCAAAATAGAGCTGTAAGCATTACTAACAAATTTAAAAGTTTTACCATATTAGAAAATAATGCTAACATAATAGAAAAGCTAAGTCAAAACGATAATATCAGACAGCAAGACAAACAAGTTTAAGTTAGCAACATTACAAATGTCGCGTTATCAAGACAAACAAGGTCAAGTTAGCGACAATTTGGACAAACAACATCGATGACAGCTCCGCTAAAACAAAAGATACAAAATTTGTTAATATTTCTTCATAGTCGATTTCTGTTTTCACTAAAGCCGGTCGTGTCTTCTTTGAAAAAAAAATCAAATAAAAATTTCAAATTAAAAAATTAAAAATTTTGTTTGAAAATTCTGTGAAAATTTTTGAAAAATTTATAAAAAATATTGAGAGCTTGGACAGGATTCATAATGAATGAAGAGCAGTATGATATCCTTCTAGAAAGGAACAAGTCCTTGGAAAGTGAAAACTCTCTTTTAAAGCAACAGTTAAACAAAATTATTCAGCAAAACACTAAATTGTCTAATGATATCGCAATACTGACCACGCGTTTGGGTGATCTTATTGATAGTAATACAAATTCTAAAAAACGTAAACTAAAAAAAACTAATACAAATAATGTTCCAAACCCAACTATTGATGAAGTTGCGTCTAGTAGTAATATCAATGTAAGCGCTCATGAAATTTCTGGTTATATCTGTCAAACAAAATGCCCTGATGAAGAAGACAGTGAGCTGATGAAGGAAAATGGCTTTGAAAATTCAGTTTGGCAAAATGTAGTTTCCAAGAAACAATATAAGCAAAGCAGAAAGCTTACAAAAAATATTTCTTCTGAAGTTGGAACAACGCCTATACAGTTAAATAAAATGAGCTCTGATGCTTGTTCTTCTTTAATCAAGGCTCTTTTAACCAAGTTTCATGGAAAAGGATATATCTTTCAACAAATAAAACATGGAAGTAACCCTAGAATTATTACTGATAATGACCAAATTAAGACTTCTATCATGGACTTTCTTGACTCGCATGGATATGAATTCAACTCTTACAACAACAAGCTCGAAAAGAAAAAATCGTTTATACTGCGTGGATTTTGCTGCAACTCCGATGAGGAAAATATTAATGCAATTGTAATTGCTTTAACTTCTGCTGGAATTTCTGATTTCACTGTAACTCGATTTTTAACCGGATATCAACGCTGCAATCCTAATAGAACGCACAACATTTTATATCGTATTGTAGTTGATAATGCGACTCAAGATGAAACACTGATTAATATCAGAACAATTGGTTTTTTTGGTGTTAAAATCGAGAAAATGCGAGCAAGTAAGGTGGTTCAATGTCACAACTGCCAAAGATTTAATCACACAGCAGGTCAATGCCACTATAAATACAGATGTGTCCAATGTGTTGAAAATCATCAAGCGCAGCAGTGTCCTCGTAAGTTAAACGCAAATTTTCCTTTGGGTTGTGTAAACTGCTATGACTCCAATTTGGATCATGCCGGACATACATCCAACGATCTTAAAAATTGTTCATTTTTTAAAAACAAAATTTCACCATTAATTGAAAAAAATACAAATGTAACTGTTAAAAATAATTATACTTCTAATGAATTTTCTAATTTTAAGACTAAAGTTAATAATTTAAGTAGTACAAATGTTAATAAGAGTTATGCTTCAGTGGTCCGTAATTCTTCCCCTTCTGCTAGTGCTGATACAGCACAGTTGTTCGCAATGTTTTCTCAAATTGCTGAACCTCTTTCTAAAATATTTCAAATTTTTAATACCATCAAAAAATGAGTTTCAAAATTATTTCTCTCAACGTCAATTCTTTAATCAGATATGAAAGAAGATTTTTACTTAAGAATTTTTTGGCTAATTTTTCTGCTGACGTATATCTACTACAAGAAACTAAATTAGATGAACATTATTCTTTTCAATATGATGGTTACAATTTTTTTAAGGTAGATAATAGGATCGATTCTGGAGGTGTAGCAATTCTAATCAGGAATCAGTTTAAAATTAGAAATTACAAAACTTTTAATAACGGTGGCATAGAAATAGTTTTTATTGATGTCCTTTTAGGAAATGATTGGATTACCATAGCATCAGTTTACGTGCACCCTGGTTATGTTGATTTTAACATTTTCTTACAAATTTTTCATCTTAATACACATTTCATTTTTGGCGGTGATTTTAACTCGAGGCATTCTACTTTCGGAGACATTTCTAACAATGTTCTTGGACAGCATCTTAAAAATATTGAAAACATTACAAATGTTATTATATTATCTCCAAAGTCTCCAACTTGTTTTCACTCTCCCTCTGGATCATTTATTGATAAATTTATTTTTAACAGCGAATTTCCGTTTTCTTTTTCAAATATTACTAATCTTCCTTCCTTTTCTGATCATAATGCTATACAAATTTTTATAAGTGGTAATTTCTCTACTAATTTTGTTTCTAATAACTTTTTTATTAAAAAATATAACTATACAAATCCAAATCGTTTTAATAAATTTATAGAAAATCATATTAATCAAATTAATATTCCTACCAATGATAATCTTTCGCATGAAGAGCTAGAAGATATTTCAGAAAAATTTGGTAATATTCTTAAAAAAGCTATTGATAAATTTGTACCAACTGAAGTGATAAGGCCTAATGGTATTATTTTGTCGTATTCAACGATTAAAATTCAAAAACTGCATCATTCATTGCAAAGAAAATTGCATAGAAACTTGCAAAGAGGTACCAATTCCTACTCTATTGCAAACATCAAAAGAGACATTTCTTTAACACGTTCTATGCTTCTTAATGCTATTTCCTTTGATCTGAACAACTATTATAAAAATGTTTTGGTAAACACTAATACCACTAGAAAAGCTTTTTCTACCGTTAAATTTTACACCGGCTACAAAAAAAGGGTCAAAAGTTCCTAATTTAATTTTTGAAAATGATGATAAAAATTTTGAATTTATTGGAACTGAAAACATAGCCAATGCCTTTTCTAATCACTTTTCGATTAATCACAATTTGTCTACAAATTTAGATTCAGTTGAGTCTCATTCGGTCCAAAATTTTAATAACTATGTTTCAAATTCATTTTCTATTATTCATTTTGATGAAGCGATTACTCCCGACATTAAGGATGATCGCGAGCTTATGCTCATTAATGCAAATCTTCCCGACGAACAAAAAGATATTCTAACTTCAGTAACTGAAGTCTCTAATATTATTTCAAAAAAACCAAACAAAAAGTCTACGGGTATTGATGGCACTCCATACTATCTAATAAAACATTTTTCGCCAAATATAATAATATTTTTGACTATTCTTTTTAACCATCTTATATCTTCATCTTATTTTCCTTCTTGTTGGAAATTAGCTCTTATTACTCCAATACCAAAACCAAAAAAGGATACATCTGTTCTAACAAACTGGAGACCTATTTCTAATTTAAACTGCATTTCAAAACTATTCGAGCGTATCTTAACGCAAAGAATGTTCCTACATATTGAAAAGCTTGATATATTTCCAAATCAGTTTGGTTTTCTTCCTGGTTTATCAACTGACCATGCTCTTGGCAAACTTCAAATGAACATTGATCGAGGACTGAACGTTGATAAGGCGACATCTTTTATTTCTTTAGATCTGAAAGCAGCATTTGATACTGTATGGCATGATGGCCTAATTTACAAACTTGGTAAACTTGGTTTCCCAATATTTTTAATTAAACTCATTAAAAGTTTTTTGACAAATCGTTCTTTTGCAGTAAGATTGGGTAATCACTACTCTTGTATTGCAAATATGCCTTCTGGAACTCCTCAAGGCTCTGTTTGCTCTCCCATTTTATTTAATTTATATCTTTATGATTTACCACTCGACGCACATGTTCAAACAATTCAGTATGCTGACGATACATCTATTTTTTTTACTCACAATGATGCTGTAATTGCACAAAATAAAATTAATATTTACATTGCGAAATTAGTTTCATATTTTCAAAAAAGGAAGTTAATATTAAATGAAAATAAGACGGAAAGGATTCATTTTGTTGGTTCAGTTCAGGATACTACAAGTAAGCTGAGAAGAAATTGTAAAGACATGAAAATCTCAATTAACGGTCACTATATTGGATCTAAACATAATATAAGATTTCTTGGTTTATTTATGCACAGAAACAATAAATTTATTCACCACGTTAAAAGTATTGTTTTTAAAGCTAGAAAATCCAAATATGCCCTTAATCGACTTCTTCGTTCTAAATTTATTCAACCACATATCAAAGTAAACTTGTACAAATCTTATATCAGGCCAATTTTGACACACGCTTCAAGTATTTGGTGCAAAATTCCAAATTTATCATCTCACCAAATGGAAATTTTAAGACTTTTTGAACGAGGCATTCTTCGAAAAGCTGCAAATTTTTACAGAAATATTGGTTCTTTTAAATATAAAAACAATTATTTGCTTTATAACAAAGCAAAATGTCCTAGGATAGATAATTTTGTTGTTAAAAGTAATATTAGTTTTTTTGAAATAATAATAGTATTTCTAAATTTAATTCTTTACTTGATTTTGATTATTCTGGTAAATATTCTTGTCTTTCTGACATATTTCGTTCTTTTCGTAATGGAACACTATTTACGGACCACAAGCTTCTTTTATTCCATAAAGCCTATTCTAATAGCAATACTTTAGTATATAATGTAAACCAA
Organism: Dichetophora obliterata; assembly: GCA_963920525.1. Taxonomy (NCBI): domain Eukaryota; kingdom Metazoa; phylum Arthropoda; class Insecta; order Diptera; family Sciomyzidae; genus Dichetophora; species Dichetophora obliterata. Next base: position 88,296,026 of record OY986437.1, read on the forward strand.
ATGTAATTTTTGTACAAAGATATATATATATATATATGTATATAGCTAGTTATTACCCTACTTTCTTTAAATTAATTCTTTTTCTAATCAGTTAAGGTTTTTGTTATTTTTCCTTTTTTTTAATGTTAATAACTTATTATCACTTAGTTTTATAATATTCAATCAGATTAAGTTTTTTGAAAAAAGCGCCTTAAGTGCTTACTAAACAATATAAATGGCAACGTAACATTTTATCATTTTGTTCAATAAATGATTAAGATTTAAAAAAAAAAAAAAAAAAGTTAATATTTCTTCGGATAATCTCAAAATTTTTGCTCCGCTACCGCACATGACTCGATAGTGGTTGATATATTGATTGAAAAGTTTAGATTTTTTCTTAAATACAAAATAATTTTTTTTATTTTATGTTGAGTAGTTCAGATTCTATATCAATAATACTAAACACGTGTCAAAAACGTAAAACACCCTGTATATTGAAAATGTTACAATATAGGAAAAAACTGAGTACATATTTGAAACCAGGGTTAAAAGTAAAGGTTGTCCCAACAAGAACGCAATTTTTAAATTTGGCGCCATTCGAAGTGTCATTGTTTGACATTTGAACAATTGTTATTGTTTGCTAGTAGAAGGTACGAGGTTAGTAAAAATGGAGCGCTACACGAATGAACAACGCATTCTCTTTGTGAAATTGTTTTACCAAAATGGTGAAAGTTTTGCGGCTACAGTTCGCAAATTGCGATCAATTTGGGGTCACAATAATGCTCCAAAAGAGTCAACAGTAAAGAGATTAATGGATAAATTTGCTGAAACTGGGTCTGTTAGTGATGTAAAGACAACAACGCGCCTTCGACCAGGTCGATCGACCGAAAATGTCGCAGCTGTACGTGATGATGTCGCTCAAACTCCATCCACCTCAATTCGACACCGAGCTCAGCAAATTGGTGTCTCCAAATCCACTATGCAGCGAATTTTGACGAAAGATTTGCATCTTCATGCATACAAAGTTCAATTGACTCAGGAACTGAAGCCAGCTGACGTTAATTGGGTATTGGAGAGACAACATGAAAATGCTGATTTTGCCGCTAAAATCATCTTCAGTGACGAGGCCCATTTCCATCTTGATGGCTTCGTCAATAGGCAGAATTGTCGCATTTGGGGTGAGGAAAATCCTCGACTGATTCACGAGAAGCAAATGCATCCTCAACGTGTTACTGTGTGGTGTGGTTTTTGGGCTGGAGGAATCATTGGACCTTTTTTTTTTATGAAAATGAGGCAGGTCAAGCGCAAACAGTCAATGGTGTTCGGTATCGTGAAATGATAACCAGTTTTTTCTTGCCTAGAATTGAAGAAATGAATGTGGAGGGCATGTGGTTCCAACAAGACGGCGCCACATGTCATACAGCCAGAGAAACAACTCAATTGCTGCATCAGTCATTTCCCGGTCGTGTTATTTCGCGTTTTGGAGATCAGAATTGGCCGCCTAGATCGTGCGATTTAACACCATTAGATTTTTTTCTTTGGGGTTTTTTGAAATCGATGGTTTACGTGAATAAGCCGACGACGACTCAAGCCTTAAAAGAGGAAATTGGACGCTGCATTAATGAAATACCGCAGCATTTATGCAAAACGGTCATTGAAAATTTCATTAAAAGATCGCGTGTATGCCAGCAAAGCCGCGGGGGCCATCTGCACGATATATTGTTCCATACATAACCTCATTCTGTCTACTTTACGATATAATAAAGTTTCACGATTTTTTTTTTAAATATCTGTGTTTTATTTAAAATTTAAAAATTGCGCTCTTGTTGGGACACCCTTTACATATAGGAATGATAATAGGTTTACCGGATACAAAATTTGTAGACTAGTATTATTGATCCAAACATGTCTGAATATAAGAATACTGCTATTATTTTGTTCGTAACTGTATATATATATAAATACAAACAAATTTTAAATTTTGCAACCACATTTAGTTTTGTTCATTAAATTTGGAATTCCAGCTACATATATTTTATAAAGCATATAAACAAATTTTCACATTTGTAGCCAATAGTGTTCCTTCGTATTTCTTAAAGTTCTCAAAAGATTTTAATTGTTGATATTTTATTTAAGAGATCACTTTTCAACTTTTTAATAAGTAAACATTTTTTGCACTACTTATTTCAAACTAGTATAAAAGCCTGTCCTACGACAGGTCCTCCACACACTTCCTTTTTGGAGCCTTTTGCCGAAAGCACTTTTTTCTTTTTAAAGCTTGAATTTTCTTACACTTAATTTTTGCCGCAGCAGCACATAATTTTAATGTGCAGCAGCACATTTTTGAAGGACGATTGGTGGGATATTATCGGGGCCAGCACCCTTATTAATATCGAGAGACAACAACTCGTTAAAAACATCTTCTACCGAAAGAACTAAACTGTCCAAATCAGTGATTCGCTCTCCATGATATAGCGATCGAACTTGATGTAAAGGAACATTATCTAAAACAAAATTTGATTGGAAGTAGTCAGCAAACATATTACATGCATCCTCAATATTGTTCGATGTTTTATCTTTAAAATACATATTTTTAGGAAGACCCTTAGTATTTCTCTTTTTATTAAAAAATTTCCAGAAAACATTTAATATCCGATTCCAACGCCCGAATATTACTTCTATAAAGGGAGATCTTCAGAGTTTCATACTGTTTACGAGCCACAAGATAGTTTTCACGAAAGGACATGTTCAATTTACTCTTTTTCTATAGTTTGTTCATGCGGTTTTTTAATTTTAAGAGATCTCTACTAAACCATTCCAGCTTAGTGTTCTTATTAATTTTCCTTATAGGAACAAAAGTCAAAAATGCTTCGTTAATAATATTAATGAAAAATTCATAATTAACTAAAAGATTTTCCCCAAAAATTGTACGCCAATCGACACTAGATAAGAAGTTAGACATTCCAACATAGTCTGCCTTATTAAAAGCAAATACAAAAGTATTTATCCATTTATGTATCCTCTTCTAGAGCAGGTATAAAAGCGCCTTATGATGGAAAGAGTTATTTGACAAAAGAAAATCAGCTTCGTTACAATTAGCATTAAGATCACGATCAGAAAAAACTAAGTCCAAAATTTTATTTAAACCAATTTTAACCGAATTTAATTGACACAATCCCAACTAGAAGACAGAGTCTAAAAATTCTGTTTCAACAATATTACTCATAGAGCTTGGAATCATACTCATCATTTCATCAGAGTATGACCAACAAGTATTGTCCAATCATGATAAAGTCATGATCATGATAAAGTATTGAAATCATGATAAAGTTTATTCAACTTAAATTACACTAGTATAAATATGCTCTGTTTCTTTTTGAGGAACTTAAAAAATTATAGCTAAAATAAAATCAAAATATGATTTTTTAAGTTTTCAATAACTCGTCAAATTAAAAAAATTGATTTTTATTGTAAATATATGAGAAATGATTTTAATTTAAGAACAAATTTTCTCTCCAGAAAACATCGGCTTGATTTAAGCAAAATAATTTTCTCAGTGAAGGTGCTTTAAAAAAGTTTCACTACACTCAAATGCTGAGAATCTTTGAGACACTAAAGCAAACATTAAAAACACACTGAACGGATACAAATGAATAAAATGATTCTAACGTAAAAAGTAAAAAAAATTGAACACAACAAAAGAAACTTATTTCAACCACTAATTGAACGATTTGTAAATGATGGATAAAACCAAACCTTGAACAGAATTGTAAAAGAAGTAAAGTAAACAGGAAAACCATGATGAGGATTAAAGAATCTATGCAACAAAACATACAAATAAAAAAAGGAAGGAAAATTAAACGAAATGAAAACTTTATCAAGTTTTTTTTTTCTTTAAAAATTGCACCGACATACAATGAATATGTACATATACATATACTATACATACATAAAAACGTGCCGCCACACTTTGTTAAACAGCCAGCCAAAGATTGGAGCACTCAATCACACAAGCTTTCGAATGCTTTACAATTTTTAACAATTTGGCACTTCAGTAAAAGCGCTGTTGCTATCGTAGTTGTTGTTTTTTTTTTTTTTTGGTAGTTGTTGCTGTCTGTTGCCACGTTATCAGCACAACAACACTGACTGGTTTGTTTTACCACAAAAATAAGGAAAAGAAAAGAGGCAGAACATTTTTAAAATAACATAAATGAACAGAGCGAAAGAAGAATGACGAACTTCTGCAATATTTACAATATTAATAAATTGCTTAAAGGATGCACATTGAGTGAACAATGAAGAAACGTATAAAGAAAAAAGTCAATAATCGGAAACAGGCAGTAATGTAGTAGAGTGTAAAAGAATAAATAAAAAAATCTGACTACCTATTATGGGGCAGATGAAAAAAAAAAAAGAAAAAATAAATGAGCGAGGGCACAAATCAATCGAGAGGAAACGAAAATTACAACGTGAGTGACTGATTTAATGAGATTGAAACCGGATGATGAACAAATTTATGTTAGGCCTTTACGGATAACAAGAAAGTGAAGGCAGGCAACAGCAACAAAAACAGAAACAACAGCAAATTTTGAAAAAACCTTTTTTATGAAATAAAATTTCAGCAAAGAAAGATCGACTTTTCAATCAATGTGCATTTGATTTTAAGGAGAATGATGAATTAGTTAAAGAGGATGATGAATAAGTGGGTGGAGAATAGGATGTAGATTTGTTATGTAAAAATTATTTAAGATTTTTTGTGTAATGGAAAAATTCGAGTTTTATGCCAAATAATACCACTCACAACTGAGCAAAGTGTAAAGTCCTTAGAGCAGACAGGGGAGTACCGAGATCATGTCGATAGGGGGTAGTATTTATGCATTTTGGCCGGCTGGACATAATTGAATTAATCAATGTTACTCATACGTTCGAATAATATTAATAATAAAGGCATTTGCCATAGCTTTCCCTCTTTTAATGAAAAGAAAATAATAGTATGTCAGCAATATCGAATTAGCATTAAAAAATTTAATTTTATTTTTGTTTTAATAACAATCTTAGTTTATTTCTATATATATAAAAATAGTTCGTGATTTATTCGGATGCTCAATCGATAGGAAAAGACTCGACCAAATTCTGTATTCATTGTTTCATGATTCTGTAATACTTTTTGTATGTGTTTGAGTGGTTGAGGTCCCTAAATTGTCTAGACTGACAATTGACATTGGCGCTGCGATCGGGTGAACAGATTTAAACTACTCGTACGATTAGCATAATAATTTGTGTAAAGAGTTTTTCAGTTATGATGAGTGTTTTGGCGCATCTAGGACACCATCATTTGTTCAGCGACTTTAACCAAATAAAACTCTTCGCGCTAACTTCTGGAAAAGACAGGTAGTTCTGGAAAGGACGCTTGCCTGGCTAGCTAGTAGATAATATTTTAAAAAAATATATATTTCTCATTTTTTACTGAAAGTAATTAAACAAAGTATAACGTTTATTGATTTAATTCGTTTATGTGTTACTGTGGATCAAAAAAAAAACCAAGCAAATACGGAACAAATAAAAATGCCAACGAGAAAGTGGCTGCTCTCATCATTGGTGGTATTTTTTTTAAAACAAATACATTCAATATGAGTTTCTTTAAATTTTCATGTAAATTTTAATTTTTTTTAAATTGTATTAAAATAATTCAACGTAACATATGCTTAGTTATTAATTAAAACAATTGTTAATACACGATATTGCAAATTTGTAATGTATGATAAAACTTCTTGATTTCTTCTCTCAAAATTATGAAGACTTTGTTGGACTTTTGAGCTTTAGTAGAAATGTAAAAAAAATCGATAGTCTTTGCATATATTCTTGAAAATCAGTTTGAAATTAAGGCTATACAAGCCATCATAGGACTTATAAAAATATTTTTAACAACTTCAGCTGTTTTTGTGACAAATATTTGACTTACATTTTGTTGCATATCAGGCTATAGAAACGCTTTGAATGTCTAACAACTAACTTATTTAATCTCTTCTTATAAACAAAGATAAACTTAACCAAAGTCTAGAATGCGTGTGTGTATGTGTATGGTTTTTTTTTTCTGATACCATAATGTACATGTTTTACTAGCACAAACTTTTACGACATGTGCAACATAAACTGAAACTTTCCTCAAATCTTACGTTTACTGCCCGAATCCTTCGAAGAAATTCTCTGTCTTTACTATGCCTCACTGTGCAATTTTATGTTTGCAACTATTTTGCAATTTCTTAGTCAAGTCATGTAAACAATAACAACAACAACAACAACAACTACAAAAACAAAAACAAAGAAGGGGAAAACTCATAAAGAACATGTAAAAAAGTATACAATCGCAACAAAAATTTTGTTGTCCTAGCAGGCTAGCAGTTGTTGTTGTTATACCTATTTTTACTGCGCTTCCCTTCCGTGTTGTAGCTACTGATACTGCATCTGCTGCAAAAGCTGAAAAAGTAATTTTAATAACAACACGTTGCTGCAGCAAAAGCACAAGAAATACGCACACTACAACTAAGAAGGATATACATCTAAGTATATCAGTTTATAGAGGTGCTTATAGCCATGTTTATTTATTTCAAAGTAAGTGTGTATGTGTTTGTGTGTGGATGTGTGTGTGTATGTGTGTCCGTCTTGTTTACTGTCTGTTCATGGCTCCTCCCAAAAGTCGTTTCAGCAAATAATAACGGCAACAATCGGCAACAAACTTCAATGACTTGGCTCTTCAGTAGCGCTAAAATTCGAGAGTGAAAACTAAATAAATTTAAATTAATGAACGATTCTTCAGGCTACTTACTGTTCTTCCTGTTATATGTTGTTGTTGTCGTAATTTTTACCGACATGTCAGTTTCGTTCGCAGTTTTGTGCTCTTAAAGCTTACAGTAATTACTTTTTCGCTTTTAGTTCAATGGATTTATCTTTTGTTATTTCTTATTGCTACTTTTTTCTTGCTCTTGTTTTTAGTTTTAAATTGCGTACTTAATTTTATGTAATACTCTTCCTTTATATTATTTTTTAATAATTCTTTTTTAATATCTGCTTCTTATACAAAATGCATATAGATTTTCAAGAAATTGTCATAAGAAGAATCAGACCATAACAACAATAACAAGAAATTAAGTACTCGTCATGGTAAAAGTTATATTCCTTGAAGACAGACATCAAATATTGACCGCATTCTGACATTTTATGTCAACTCTGAGCTTAGTCGCAAAGTCAAAAACACGTCTTTATCATCAACTATAATGTTCAGCATTATTGCAGTCAGTCAGTAAGTCAGTCAGTTAGTTTCTTTCATTGAGTCACTTTCTCTAGCTTACTGCACTCCATTCCATCACAGCACGCTCTATAGTTGACCAGTTGTATAACCTTCTTCTACCGCCTTGCCTTTAGTGTGCTTTCTTTCTTTACTAAGAGCAGCAGCATCTTGCTATAAAGACACTCAGGAATCACTATATCAGCATTAAGTGTCCAAAATAAACTTAATTTATGAAGCGCTGAAATAAAGTGTGCAACTGTAAAAAGTAGCAGTAAAAGTAGTCATCTTGGCAAGAAAGCGCATTAAAATTGTAGTGTTGTATACGTTGTAGCATAGATGTGTGCAAACATGTCGCCTTAATAAATATTTTGATTTAATTTACTTAATAGCAGTTTAATTTGAGTGAGGGAATGTCATAAAGTAAGTGGTATAAAAGTAATAGCTTTAGTAAAACTAAAGCATCAAAAAAAGGTTATTCATGTTGTTGATGTTAAGCCAGTTGTTATTACTTGAATTTTATGCCAATGATTTATCATGGTGTAGGTTTTTTTGATCTATTTTAGTTCAAGTGCAAGGCAATTGACTGTCGTATGCCACTTTAACCAAAAAAATGTTTTTAAAATTAATTTTCTGAAAAAATGTTCAACTGAAGTTGAATGAATAAAATGAATAAAAAAATAACTTTATATTTATTTGACAAATACAATCACGTAGCAACTCAAGAACATTAATAACACAAAGTTTAATATATCATTTAGGCAAGGGACAAAGCCATAATATCCCTTGCCTACAAACTAAGAGGAAAGGCGGGTTGACTTTGCGGTGAGTAGTTGTAAGCATTTTCTTATCTTGCAAAATAATTAGTCAATTACAGCAATATTTTAAAGCCTATAAAGAGCAATTATATTTATCTAATACTATATAAAAATCTCGTTTCGCGGTGTTTGCGGTCGCACTCTTCCAATTTTTTTTTTGTATATTTATAGGTCGTTAAGTATTTTTCATCCTCCTTCCCCCACCCCCATTTTCTTATCAAGATTTTGGTACTTTTGTATAATGGGTATGTGCGTATATCACGTATTGACTCCAAAACCGCTGAACCGATTTTTATGAAATTTTTAGGGAAACTAAAACAACATCTTGAGAGTGTTTCTGTGGAGTTTGGAGTTCATTATACAAGGGGGCATGTCAACATGCTATGGGCGTTGACAAGGGGGCGTGGTAAAACATAAATGCTTGTTAGCAACGCTCTGGTTTCAGCTAGCATTACTATAAATATTAATGTCATGTGTGCAGTGCATATCATTTATGCATGTTGAAGAAATAAGTGAGGATTGGATGCCAGTGATATGGTGAAGCAAGAGATTTATTAAAAAATGAGTTACTCAAATCAAGTTAATTTGTGTTAAGCGAAATGAAAGAAGTGGGTATTAGTTTTAGTTTTCTGAAACAATGAATTTATTGACAAAAATTTGTGGAAGAACTTACTCAGGATGTGGTTGCTCGAAAAGTGAACGAATACCGATCTTGATACAAGAAAGGAAGTTAACAATTATTAAATATAAGCAATTTTGACATATTAAAGCGACAGGAAATGGATAAATTGTAGTTTGTAAAGATGAACGTGAAGCGCCATCTAGGTTTCAATATAACTTTATCGTAAGTACCAGCAAATACCCGCTACTTCGGCTGCGATAAAACTATTAAATACCATGTAAAAATTTTAAATCTTAAAATGAAAGTATTTAGTTGTATTAAAACAAATTCAAAATATAAAAATTATTGTGTTCGTTTTGTTTAATTATGAAAAAATGGTATATATATTAAGAAATTACTTTATTTAATTTGAATAACTTATTTTAACGGTAATTGTTATGATGATGCATATCAGCGTTATAAAAACATTTGGGTAAAAAATTTTTAAAATTTGTAATCAAAAATGCAATTTTTTGCATATATTCTGAAAATAAATATATTCTTCTTAAATTGTTGTAGTTAATCGGCCTTCTTCAGTTATAAATTGTTGTTATTGTGCTTCAGCCAAAAAATAATTCTTCTTAAATTTAAAAAAAAAACCGATATAATGACATCAAACTTTTGGCGATATCTCAAAAACTATAGACTTTCTATATGCATAACAATGCAATCTTGTATGGACAATCGTTGATTAATAAAATTAACGGTAATTTTCTTTTTTTTCGGAAATATTTTGTGAGGATATTAGGTATGTTTTAAAAAAACCTGCTATTATGACATTAAAATTCTTGCGATATCTCAAAACTATAGATTTTCTCAGTATAACTCATAAGCCTCAGAATGAGAAAAAAACGATAGAAATTTACAAATCGATTTTCATCTAATTTTCTTTGTTTGAAAGTTCAATTAAGTATTTTGGGAAAATGAAAAAGGTTTACTGTTACCTCACGAATGCAATGTTTTATATTGTTTTCAAAAAACCTCTAAAATATCCAACTTGTACTCAACAATAGGCCAAGAGTTGCTTTTGTTGTACATATTTTTTTAATTCTTTTTTTAAATTTACTTTTCATTATTCTTTCATATAACATAATTTACCTGCAAAAATTGTTCTATTTTGACACAAACAGTTTCTATCATTAAAATTCATTAATGTAACCATACAACGTAGATTACCAAATTCTAGTCTCATACGACCAAAATCGTCTGAAATATAGCATTTTTTGCAAAAAGTGGGCATGGAAAGTAGACGTGACAAATCTTACATAGCATATTACGATAAAGTTGGAATAACAAATCGTTTGATACCTATATCGTATTAATCTGTTCAGTGGTTCTTGCGTGATTGTCAAACATACATAAGTGCAGTGTCACAACGCTTTTATATATTCGTATAGATAGACTTACACAATCTCAAGTGGGGAAAAGCTGGCTGGCAAGGCAGCAAAAGATAATTTATGCTTATAACAAAATTCTGGCAACTCTCCTCAAAACATTAACAAAGAAAATTAAAATCACACTGTATGAAAGCAAGAATCTCTCTGAAAGTAAAGCTGGATTCACTGATCACCTTCAGTATGTTTTGAAAGTTTTTTTCATATGAAGTTTTCGCTCAAAAAGAAAAATTTCTGCAAGCTCTCAACTTGATTAACATTGTTTTAAATCACACAAAAACATGCTGAAGGTTATCAGTGAATTCAGCTTAACTACACAACATGGCTGTCGTGTTATATTGAGAGAAGCTCTCTCGACAAAGAGAGAAAAGTTTTGTTTGCAGTTATATTTCGCTGCTGGTTGAATGTAGCCATCAAATAAAATGCGTGATTTTGCAATAACTAAAGAATACATTTTTTGAAAAACTTGGTAAGCTATAACAATCTACATTATCATAGGAATCGAATAAAAAAAGAATTTTCAAAATCGGTTCAGCGGTTACCGAGCTTATTCTGGATCAAATTCGTGAGTCTCCTTTTATATAATAGTATAGATAAATTAAATGAAAGCTTAGCTTAAATATAAATATAATGTAAAATGTTCACCTAAACACATGTTATAGAAATGATTTTTTAAATTTTATAACAATACCTTTACTACACTAAACATAGTTTATTTTCATACGATTGAAATTATTTACGCATGAGCTAATTTTTTTCCATTAGAAGCATAGGGTTAATTATAACTCTCCGGCATTCAAGAGAGGAACAAGCTGCTATTGTGCAATAGCCCAGTAGGGAAAGTTCTAACACTGTAGCGCATTGTATGTGAAAACAAGCTTTTATAATGAAACCATATAACAGAATTTTTTGTCAGAATAAATTTCCGAAAACTTGCAAAAACTTTAGTACCATTGTACTAAACAAAATGTTTAACAAAATAAAGAAACATTCCCCACCCTATCTTTCGGAAGCTTAAGGGTAGTTTTGTATTTATATTGTTTCCACACTGCTTCTTTAAAAATGCATGTGGAAACTTTTACTTATTGTCAAGCAATGACAACAGAAAATATTAATATCATTGTAGTGGTCAAGGGTGCTATCACTCTAGTGGTAGCACCCTTGACTGTCGCTCAGGTGTCCCGGGTTTGAATCCTGGCCGGGCATTTTCATAACAAGGGAGAGGAATGTTTCCACATTAATTTTTAGAGCAGGGGAGAGGACTGCTTTCAATTACAGTGGAGAGGAATGTTTTCACATTCATTTTTAATACAGTGGTGAGGAATGTTTCTCTTTAGTGACATGCTAGGTAAAAAAAGAAATGAAGTGCCCAACAGAAGAGAATACTTCCTAAATTCCATGGAATGTTTCCGGTTTATATCCGGGAATGTTTCCATTTCCTGGAGGGAAGTTTATTGTTTTAAACATAGACATCATAGTTAAATATTATATTTCTCTAATTGTAATAACAATAGAAAAAATATTTGTAAAAACAATGCGGTATTACTGTGTTTTCCTCCAATTACTCGCACATTTCTTTCAGGGAATGTGAAAGACTTGCATCTGTGACTCTCTTTCTCTCTCTTGCTTGCACTCAACACATCTATCTTTTACCCTTGCTGTGGCAACCCCCCTCATCAAGAACGCTTAGCACGCAGTCACTCAGCTTAGCATTCTCTCGGTCGTACGGTGCAAATGAGCTGATTTTGCCCAACACTAGTTTAAAAGATTTGTATTTTAACGTTATAAAACAGTAATGGAGTTATAATAAGTGATTTAAAATCAAAAAGTGATAAATCTGGCGGCCATAACATACTGGTAGAGTGCGAGGCCCGTCAGCTAACGAACCCGATTCAAACCCCAGCTAGCTTAGACAGAATGTTTTTTCAATTGAATAAATATTTCTGTTCTGCCGCCACCTTTCTGCTGACGATAGCAAAAAACAGAGTCAAAATTGCTATGTTTAGTTTCTTGAAAACATAACAGTTCAACCAAAATTGATGCGCCTTGCGTTGCGTTTTCAAGCGACACGCAAATGTTCTGTGAGCGCTACCGAAACTGAACGCTGCGTGAACTTATAAAATCATTGAATTTGTTCTTGTTTTTCTTTTTGTTCTCTTTATCGCAGCCAACTTCACTTACAAACTCATTGCCAAAATTGGAAATTCGAATAGAGTTGCGTTAGTGCGTTGCGTATTTCGGTAGGCTTCATACAAAATATATGTGCATAAGCCAATTTTAACAGATAAATGAATCTGACGCACCAATATACATTGGTCTGTAAACCGTTTGGAGTCGGCATAAAACTAGCAAGTCCAGTTCTTGATCATTTGTGTTCAAACATTTAATAACACGTACAACACAACTGATCAATAGCAGCTAGGTCAAAGTCCTTCAAAGAGCTAAATGGTCAGTTTATTTTTTATTTAAGTGATAAATCTGCTGATAACTCTAAGTTATTGCACAATAAATGGTTAGTAAAAATTTTACGGTGATGACATTGTAATGCAGTGCCGTAAGTTGGATGTACAAAATCTGATATGTATTGTTAAGATCGGTAGTTTATTTTCATTGATGAGAAAAAATTAATTTTATTCGTTTGTGTATTTACATCGTGTTTTCTAACAGGAAGTATTGCAGTGCAGGTCATAGCTGAATGACTCAAAACTAAAGGCTTGTCTAGTCTACTGTGTGATTGACTCTATACCGAGTTGTTGTTATTGTTGTTGCCTTCTTCAAAACATGGGTACTTAATCTAAATGGCTCATAATGAAAATCATGTATATTTAATTTGGTGATATATTTGTAATATGTTGTTCCTATATTTTTTAAAAGTACATTGCTGATCGACACAGATTTCACACAGTGAATATCTTTGAAATCAAATGTAAAATCCAAAAAGTACGCAAATATAATACTTTCCAGGAGAACTATTCAAACGATATTATGTCAGCACCAGAATTAATATTTCATAGTTTAAGTTAAAAATTTAACTTTTCATAACTTGAACTTGCCAATTGCTTGATTACATCGGATTTCATAAAATTATTGTACATTTTTGGCCAAGCAGCTTTTTCGCTAACTTTTCCATTTTTATTCTTGAAGTGTATTATTTATTACTTTCCGATATTTTTACTTAAGAGTGTCGATGACCTCTAATGCGGACATAAAAGTTTTTTCCTAACTTTATTAGGCACAAAAAGTTATGCTGCTTGAATGTTATAACAAAAGATCCGTAGTGAGCTGCTCTTAGCTGCTTTTTTAAGCCAAATTCAAAAAAATATCTATGTTATATTTCGGAATAAATTCTAATTCAATTTAGTACAAAAAAAATTCTAAACTTACGCTGCTGTCATACTCGTATATAGCCAAAAGTGTTGGTGAAGGAGTCAAAAGCTACAACACAACAGCAACAACAACTGTTCCTAAACAATCACGTATTAAAGTGGTAACGTGCCAATGGAAGGATGTATGTTTATTGAAGTTGTTGTGTTTGTAGCACAGTACTAGTAAAATTTATGATGGCTACGAATAACGAAGTTGTCAAAATACTGAAAGTATATAGTAAAAATTTAGTTGCGCAATGATTTTGAGCTAACAAGCAACATATTGTCTAGTTTGTCGAGGGCATGAATTTCCAATGTGTTAGCAAGGGAAATAGCTTAGCCAGATATTCGTAAATTAGAAAACATTTAAAGTGTTTAACTTTAATTTTGAACACAGGAAACAATCGAAATTTATTTTTGGTAAAAATTAGCAAAATTTTTAATTGCGTGTTTATGATTATGCAAATAATTATTAATCATGCAATATTGAAATATTAAAATATTGGCAAAGTCTCAATAGAGAACTTTTGTTACATATATTGTAAACTAAACTATTTTTTTTTTTAAACACAAAATGTAAAAATTTCCCAACACCATCTAATGTTATCTTCCTTCAATAACTTATTGTCGCCGTCTTCCAGCTACCTTCAACCAAAAGTAAAGCTGACACAATTTATTTTTTCAATTTTTCTCATTTTTGTTGCAAGATTTTTATAGATTTTTCTTTCTTAACTCAGTGCAGCAACCATAAATTGTAAATGTTAAAATTTGCACGTTCATCGCTTCAGCAACACTGGCAGCTGTCGATATAAAAAAAAATTTAATTTCACTTGAATTTTTGTGTGACCTTATTTTTAAGGATTTTTTTTTAATTTGAGCTCAGAATTTCAATAAATGCTGCTTAAGCTGTTAGTGAAACAGGATATGAAAGAAGCAGAAAATTTATATATATTAATCAATTTTGATATTGAAATTTTAATATTGATGCTTTCACATTTGTATTGACAAATTAAGAAAAAGAAAAATTAAAATTTTGTTGTCACGGAAAATTTAATGAACTCATCTTTCATGCAAAATGCATTAAAAAATCTTGAATTATTATTTTTTTTTTGGAAAGACTTATAAACAAATACGAAATAAATAAAAAAAAAAATTTCAATTCTTCTAAGCAATGTTGCAAATGTTTTTTCAAGTCGTTAACACCTCATTTGGCAAGAATTTTAAAATGCTTTCAATAAACCACAAACTTTCGAGAATAGCCATAAAACCTCTAAAATATCTCAATCTTACCACATAACAAGCTATCCTTATGTTAGAAAATTTACAGCAAAAGTTCAATAGCTAGCCAGATACCATTTTTTTGGTTTTTTGCTCTTTCAACCTCTTTTTTGCCGGAAAGCAATCGTCTGTTAACATTAAAGGTAGCCAAAAACGTTGTTGCTCCAAATTCAATTTGCCACAAAAGTGTAGCCAAGTGCAACTGCAGCCAACATGACCTCAAAATTCCCAAACACAGCACACACACACACACAAACACATACACACACACACACACACAGTCACATTAATTTAAGCTAACCAACCCACACAAACACAAACACAGATACTAGCATATACAAATGTATAACAATGCTTGCACGGCGTTTTCAGGCGAAAACAAGTTATGAGCGAGTATAAGTGCAAAGTGCAAATTGTTTGCCAAATTTTGTTGCTTTGTTGTTAGTTTTATGCTTTTTGTATTCATTTATTTTTGTTGTTCTTATAATACTCTAGATGTTTTTAAAAATATGATAATTACTTTTGTTATTGTTGTTGTTTGTTTTATTATTTTTGCAAAATTTTTCATTGCAGTTAGTTGAACATTGGCTTTATTTGTTATTGAGTCCAATATTTTTGTAAAATTTTCCAAATAAAGCTGAAATTATGCGTCACCTAAGAGTTATAATATATGCTTTAATTTTGAATCTGTTTTTTAAGGCAGCACTAATTGATAAAAACAACATTAAATTATTTGTCTTACTACTATACTTGTTAGAAATAGAACTCAAGTTTTGACATTTTTCTGTTTGTCACGGTGTACTCAAAAACCGCTTCACCAACTTAAGCCAAATGTTCACTATTTTAAAGATAATTTATTAAAGGTGGTTTATGTATGGCTTGTCCACCACTGATTTAGCTACCTGTTTTGGCTCTCCCAATCTTGATTTCTTGGAAAAATAGTTGTTTCAACATATAATGTCTGTATCGTTAATAGAAAGTAAAGCAGTTTTCTAGCAATTAAAGCCTTTTAACAATTGTTTCTGAATTTTCTTAGATTCTTGGAAAATTTGC
This sequence comes from Dichetophora obliterata, assembly GCA_963920525.1. Lineage (NCBI taxonomy): Eukaryota > Metazoa > Arthropoda > Insecta > Diptera > Sciomyzidae > Dichetophora > Dichetophora obliterata. The sequence goes on from OY986437.1 coordinate 88,311,859, forward strand.
TTTGTTACTCCTATTTTTTAATATGGCAATCAAATCAAATTTATAACTACAGAGGCTCTTTACAACAAAGTACATTTACTAAAATATTTTATCAAATATTAAAAAATATATTATTTGATCACATTAAAAATGCAATAAGTGACTGCCAGCTGGGTTTTAGCCTGGAAAGTAAACTTGTAAAAACCTGGAATTGATTTCAGGCAGTAATGCTGATGCTTGAGCAAGTCATAAGTAATCAGACGTTATATATAAAAATTTTTTCGAAAGCCTTTGATAATAATAATTTATATAAGAGTGTAAGCATATTTTAATGCTTCCTTAAAGGACATTAAATTTTAACCAATTTTGTCTTAAAATTTATTCTAATCGACCTTAAAACAAAAAGTTACAACGATTTGTCGTAAAGGGCTTCTTAATAGGGATGAGCGTTGTAGCAAAACGGTCGATGTTTACCATAAAAAAAAACATCGGAAAAACCCATTATAAACAATTTTTATATATAAATTAAAACCATGAAATAAGACAATGTAAATTATATTTAAATTTCAATACATGGACTTTTTGACGTAGAACGTGTTACAGCTCGGTGTGTATAGGAGCAATTTTCACAAATTTTTTTCAAGCACAGGAAATATTTTAAGTGGACACTTAAAGCCTTTAAGATTCATCGTATATGGATATAGTATATGCCGATAAAGAATAAATTATATGAAAATGTCGATTTTTGATTTTGTCACTTCTTTAATAAAGCCAGAAAATAGAAAAATCTAAGAAGAAAAAAATCGCTGTTTCAATCAGAAAAATAATGCAGACATCGAATACTCTAACTAAAGGTGGAAATTTGCTTCAAGAAAATTAAAAATATCGAAGCAAAACCATCGATGTCGAAATCATAGAACATCAGACACAAACCATTGTCAATCCAAATGAAACGATGTTGATCCAGAATGTAAATCTGATGCTAAAAAGAGGATAACGTTCTCATTTTTTACTTCATATTCAACTTAAAATGCCTTGAAATTATTATTTCATAAAATGATTACAGAATGATATATACCAAGATTTAAGCAGTTCTTAACTACTTTAGCTCAAAAAACATTACAAAATAATTTAACTTTATCGTTCTTTCCCTCTTTAGAAATAAGTCTATATCTATTCATTTTAACCCATTTCTTGCCACTACTAGAACGCGTGGAAGTTTTTGAAATTTTTGGAATGTGTGCTATTTTCAACCGCCGACCTCGGAAAAAAATTGTTTGCCACACCAACAAAAAAGTTATGCACTGTACAAAAAATCTTTCTATAAATCGAAAATAGATTTCAGAATAAGCTTAATTTTAAAGGAGATAAGGAACTTTATTTGTTTTAGTTCAGTTTTAAGCATATTTAAGTATAGACATTAGGGTGTCCCAAAAAAAAAATCGTGTTTGACTAGCTTTTAAGCAAAATGGTTAAAAAAAGTAATCCCCTTAAATTTTGTCTGTATTGACTTATGCAAATTAAATATTCATCTGAATATTATTTTGTGGTCTGTGGCTTACTTCTTATAGCTACCTATATAAATGATTACTTTTACTCAGAATTATTTCATTAAAAATCAATATCTCTTAGAATACTTCATTTTCATTATTGTTATTGATCTTAAATTTTTGATAATGATAGTTAGATAATGATGCACAATGAAGAAAAAATTCATAGCGTTGTTATATGTTTTTAGATTAAAAGTTACAACAAGTAGTTTTTTTGTATTAATATTTTTATTTTTTAATTGTTTGGGCAACCACCAAATAATGATCCGATGAAAATTAAATTTGGATATGTCAAAACAGACAAAATTTGAGGGAACATTTTTGTTCAATTAAATTCAATTTACCAGCAAAATTGATTTTCCCCCATACAAATCATATGGGAAAATTAGAAAATGAATTCGCGACCTCTAACCCTTTACCAATTGAGATGCGCTTCACAGAGGGTGTTTCTGAGGTCAAGTGGAAGTATTAAAGCCGCGGACATTTGTCAAAATAAAAAAAAAATATTTTTCGGACATTCTTAAAGACATATTAATATAATTTAAGATAACACAATTTTAATAAATACTTCATATTATTTAGGTAGGAATAACACTTTTGGTACATCTAAGACTTGGCACAACATGCTATAAATTAGTGTTTGTTATTCGTAATTTTTGTAAAAACCGAAGCATTTTTGGTAAAAATGTTCACTACATTTGGTACACATGAACAGGGTCGTAGCCTGGATTTATCCATGGGTCGGAGGGGGGGGATTTGCCCATAATTTTTAATCAAAATTAAAATATACAAGTTTTTGTTTCATTTCATTTTTAAGTTAAGTTTTTTATACGCTATATATGTAATAAGTGAATATTTAAAGTGCCACCCTCGACTTCCATTAGGAAAAGTTTCATTTTTACCCCCTTAAAAATTGACCTTGTTTTATTCCTTAAATATTCTGCTGTTACGATAGCCGCTAGTTAGCTAAAACATTTTGCAAAAACCTCCAAAAATCATGTTTTTCGTAAATATATTGGCTGATAGAATAGTTGTAAAAACTATAAGCTGTCAGATATTTAAAGCTGGAAAAGACTTATTCAATCTGCATCAAAAATTTTAAAGTTTTGTTATAAGTGGCATTTTGCATAATGCTGTTTTTCGTGCCTTTTTAAATTTTTTTAATTTTTTTTTACTAAAATTGAAATAAGTCAATTTTTTATAACTCATGAGTAATTTCAAATATTCCTCAAAAATTAAACCAGCTCTAGACTCATATTTTTAATTCGAAAGTTAATTGTTTAAAAATGCTTGAAGAGTCAAAATGAAAGGGACAGAAAAATGTATTTAAAATAGCTTGTTTTGTGCTGTAAATTACGAAAAGGCTGTGATGCAATGCCGCTTTAAGCAGATCTTAATATAACGCAGAACTTACTATAAGCTCTATTAGCTTATCATTCCATTACCATAAAATTTTTGGAGGCGGTTCGAATAAGAATGGTTTTTCAGTAAACATGTCTTTCTTGTTGGCTTCACTGCTATCATCACTAGGAGTGCAAACGATGCATCGATAGTATCGTCATCGACGATATATCGTTCAGAAACATCGATGTCAACATCTATGTTCTTATGAGCGATACATCGTCGATACATCGGTCTGAAAAGAAAAACATAGATATCGTTTGCTCATTTTTGCCGATTCACAATTTGACATCTGGAAATACCACAAAAAGCTAACACACAATAACACAAAAAATAAATCTTATGATGCATATTCAATAGCAAATGTAGTCGAAACAGAAGTGCAGATGTACCTGTAGTCCCTTATTACCCCAATAAAAAAAGATGCGATCGAAATTTTGGATGACATGAAATCTCTTTTTCAAAACTTGTGAAGATTGGAATGCTATATGTGTACCCAGCGAACACTTGTTCTCGGAAGCTGGAGCAACCATCAGTCAAGAAAGAAACAGGCTTCTAGTGACGAGGTTATCTAAGCTTCTTTTCCTTAATTTAATTTCCAAACTGATAAACTCCAACAAATAAATGTTTTAAATTTATGAAATGGGAAAATATGTTTTCTATTTGATATAGATTTTAAATTGGTAAGTGGTCTATAGGTATAAGACACCATCCTGCTGGTGCAATCAAGTGATGCCAGCAGATTAGCCGTGCTATAAAGGAAGGCTAAGTATTGGAACAAAACTATCGAAGTTTGCCACAGAAAAATATCGTTTGACGCCATCGATGCTCATTTTTGCTATAAAGCCTAATTTTGCGGTCAACAAATATGAAAAAAATCCTTAATTGAAAAAACAGACTTAAAAAAGTTTACAAAAGCGAATATGAGATTTTTTCTCACAAAATTTAAAAAAAAGTAATAATAATAAACTGTGTAAATAAAAAAAAACTGTGTTTTGTATGAAGGAAAAAAACCCGTTTTTTGAAGTCGAAAGAAAAATGACAAAATAAAGAAATTTTTCATACAAAATACAGAAATTTTGTCGATTCCTTTTTTAAAAATTTTGTTTTTTGTAAATTTTTCTGCGTCCATACATTGTAAGAAATTATTCTTTCTTTCATATTTTATAATAGAGTAAAAATAAAAAATATGTAATCTATAAAAATAATACTTATATTTTTCGAATCCAATACTAGGCCTAATACAAAAATGAAAACATCGTAAAAATCTCGATATATTGGTCTTATTAACGATGTTTTTAAACATCGATAATTGTCAAGTGAACATTTTAAGAACGATGTTGCATCCCTAATCATAACTACCATCATCTACAACTGCCGATGTCAAGGGTAGTGAAAACAAGAGTGATGGTATTTGATGGTAATGGACAAAACCGACTTTGTAACAGGGTTCGAATTTGTTCATTCATGCACTGCTCATTGTTGCTTCTATTCATTCATTTAAGAATATAAAGAAAGATCAAAGTGAGCAGCTAATTTTCGTGAAGAGCTGAGCAAATTGTTTTTATTCATGAACTGAAGAAGGGGAAATCAGTTTGTGAGCAAGAATATTCACGAATGAATCTTCATTTATTCATCAATTGTTCATGAAGTGGTGAAGGCAACGGATGATGCTCACTTGTTCACTGGAAATAGATGGTTTGTATCAGCGAAGGCATTCGATGCTGGCGCAAGCACTAAGTAAGAATGAGTCACTGAATCCGAGTCCGTTGTCAGATTTTCAAAATTATGATTTTTTTTGTAACAAGGTTGCCACCTAATAATATGTATTTTTAATAGTTTTATACATAATTAAACGGTGTCGCTGATTTCGAATCTGAAGTCAGAATTTTAAAACTCAAGACAGTGGATAGGGTTACCACCTTATTTTTTTATTTTTACAAATTCGGAACTGGCGCGAACCAAAAGGTAAAAGGGTTGCTGAATAAGAATCCGTTGTCAGAATTTCAATATAATAAAATTTTGAAATAATAGGGTTGCCACCAATAGTACGTATTTTTAAAAATTTTTAACATCATTAAACAATTCTATCATGGGGGAACCCCTAACACTAATAAATTATGTTTAAAACACTAAAAATACATATTAATAGGTGGCAATCCTATTATTTAAAAATTTTATAATTTTAAAATTCTGACAACAGATTCTTATTCAGCAACCCATTTTACCCAGTCTCAAATTTGTAATAATAAAAAAAATAAGGTGGCAACCCAACCCTATCCACCGCCTGGAATTTTAAAATTGTGACTTCAGATTCGAAATCAACGACCCCTATCACCGTTTAATTATGTTTAAAACTATTAGAAATACATACTTTTAGGTGGCAACCCTATTACAAAAAAATTCATAATTTTGAAAATCTGACAACGGACCATTTTTACCTTAAAATTAATAAAAAAAAATTATTAATGAATAACAAGTGAGTAATGAATAACAAATTAAAATTAATAACGAATAAAAAAATTAATAATGAATAAAAAAAGAATTGTTGAAAATTATGAAGTTCTGTGTGAATTTCATTCTTTGTGAATAGTGTATTCATATGAAAAAAAATTGATTCATTATTCTGAATAGCGTGAACTAAAATTGAATGTGAACTAAGAATTTTATTTATAAATAAATTTTGCATTCATCGAATGGATTCCTATTTACTGATTCACTTTTTTACAAATAAAATAAATGCAAAAAATCATCTTTTAATAGAATTATATAATTTTATGTATATGTATTTAATTATTTTAGGAAAACTTTTATAAAAACTTTTTTTTAAAATCTGAAAAAAATATGGAAATAAAAACTTACATATTATTTATTGAATTTTCAGAAAAAACTTAAAAATTTGTAACCTAAAAAGAACTGGAATACATTTTTACCTCCAAGTATTTTTTAAATATATTTTAAAATTTCTGTACAAAAAATCGTACAAATACAAGAAATACAAGTATATATGTATATTCATTGAATTTTCATATTCATATTCATATTCATAATCATATTTATATTCATATTCTTATTCATATTCATATTCATATTCATATTCATATTCATATTCATATTCATATTCATATTCATATTCATATTCATATTCATATTCATATTGATATTCATATTCATATTCATATTCATATTCATAATCATAATCATAATCATAATCATAATCATAATCATAATCCAAATCATAATCATAAGTATAATCATAATCATAATCCAAATCATAATCATAATATTCATATTTATATGCATTTTCATATTCATATTTATAATCATATATAATTCATATTTATATTCATATTTACATTCATATTGATATTCAAATTCATATTTATAATCATATTTAACTAATATTCATAATCATATTATGAATATCTTATTGGTCACAGTCTTATTGGTTTTTTGCTTGGCATAATGATATTAAGCATAATACAATAAATTATAAGCCTTAAACTCATAATTTTTGGATCCAAGCCAACTTATTTGGTATAACTTAGCAATTAAAGTGTCCGAACATTAAATGCTATTTTATGCTAAATTCATTGAATATGTCATTTATGCATTATTTTCGTTGTTTTTGCAGTCGTTGTTATTGTTGTCGTTGTTGTACTTATATTTTGACTACATTAGTTCTGCATCATCAGCGCTTTGCTTCCGAATGAATATGATTTGTGCTGCATAACAATTTCTGACAGTCTATTCGACGACAACTTTATGACACAAACACGCACGCTTAAGCGCACTGACACACAATCACGCACAATGACCACAACCCTGTAGTCCAAGTTTTAAAAAAATCTTAAATGAATCATGCACGATTATTTTTGTCAACTGTGACGAAGCATGCGAATATCATTGACGAAAATTTTATTAAAAATTTCAAATTCATACCCGAACGCAATGCTAAATGAAGTTTCGTTAACGAATTTCACGTTCTTTGATTTATTTCATATCATATGCCTATTTTAATCCATGGTGTAGTAGTTACGAAAGCCACCATTATAACATGTTTTAAAAATTATGTACATTTTAGCTTTTATCAAAAACAAATACTCCAAAATAAAAGCACAAATATTGGATTTGTAAGAAATAATGAGTGAACACGAAACAGGTGAATTGAATAATTTTTGATAAGTAGTCTTTGTTTCATCGAATGTTTCGTCTATTTTCATTATTGCATATTTTTTTTTTATATCGTTTGTTACCCAACGAACAAAAGATATACCACGTTTATGCGACGCTTCAAATCGATTTGAACGAAGTCGATTTGGTTCAAACCATTGCATAAGTTGAACCTCAAACCGTCTTGAAAATTTCAAAGCGATTTAATGAAATCAAATTTCAAATCGGTTCTTAAATTTTCTATTCGCTTAGAAAGTGCGCATATACAAGAACTTATTTTTAAACCGTTCCGAAAATCAGCTTTTTTACTTTCATTGTCTAACTTTATTTGAGTTGCTGATTTGAGTTATCAAATTTTTAAAACGTTTCCACAATCACTATCACTTAAGCCGATTCAGTGTTTGGGTATAAACACAATACATTTAACTGTGAGAGAAAGAGCTTTAACGTGCCGGATAAATGTGTTACTAGGCACGTTAAATTATTTTCAATAAAAAGGTTTTGTTTCATCGCTTGTTTTTTCTGCTTTGTTTCATATGCTTTCGATAGCAGAACATTATATACGCATTGACGAATTTTCAACAAAGTTTGGTTCATGCAGCAAAATTCTTTTAGAAATCTTCAACACAAATTCGTCAATGATGCTGCGGACAGCAGGGAGTTTATGTCTATTAGATGACCATCAGCAATGTGCACTAGTTAATACATGCAATACAATTGCTTCTGGCTGATTTAACTGCATTCAATGCAATAAATGTTCGCGTACACATAAACATAAATGACAATAACACTTACACGCACACGCATATAGACCCAGACCCTTAAATATGTAGACACATTCATTTGTGTATTTAATTTTATTCTGAATCCAGTTAATGTTGGTGACTAAATTAAATTTCATTGATTTATTTTGTTACATCCTTGCATTTTGCCAATAAATTGCGTCTTGTTATCATAAAACGTTGTGCAGCGAGTTGCTTTTAATTTATGTGTTGTTTTGCTGCCTCTTCACTACCATGATTTAAAATAAACAAGCATTTAAAACTATTTTAAGTGTTTATTTTTATTTAGCTTTTCCTTATATAATAATAGTGTGCAACAATTTCGGGGTTGTTAAAAGAAACATCAATGCTCTTATGCAGTCCGTGTCTCATTAAATATACGCTTCAAGTGATTTTTCGAGATTTGCTCAAAAACGCGGTGTTTTGAAGGTCAAAAGAAAAGATGAAATCACACATTTAAATTCGTTCATCTTCTTGCTAAGCAGGTCGAATAAGAATAGACGTAACGTAATGTTGTCAACTGTCATCATAACGGGACGCAATGTAAGAAAACGTTATAACAATTATAATAGACAGTAGCGTTGTAACAAGCAGTAGAGTTGTTAGTCGTAAATAATTGCACGTTACCGTACAAGTTCAATTAAAACTTTGTCATTCATAGCTGTGGATATATATAACTATCACATTAATAACGAAAACTCAACAAAAAACGTAGTTTTAACAATACACATTACATTGCAAACTAATCGAATCTAACCTCATTGTTCAGTTGCTTTTTGACAAGACGTAATGCAAACGTATAAATCCAAAATCCACGGATCTATATGTCCCATCATGTCACGTTACGTTTACTATAACCACTTGTATAAGAAATCATTGTTTCAAACAATAACTGAAAGAACGCACTGCTCAACTGCTATTAGATCACATTACATTACTTCTATTATAATTGGACCTTAATTGTATAAAATTTCGACTTTAGACCTTAAACAAAGTTGGTGCAAATTTTTTAGCCCACAAAATTGGACAGAATTATTTCAAACCTAAATGATCATTGTAGGTTAAGTGCCCACTTATGTTTCAAAAATTGATATTGCTCAGAAATGTTAGTGATATGAATTTCAAAAATTCACAAACAAATTTTTTATCATGTTATTTTTTTACCATTTTTTTTTTTACCATCATATTCCAGAAAAAACTTTCGTTCAGCCACGAATCTCTATCAAACAATTTTCTTAAAATATCCAATCCAATCCGATACAATTTTGATTCTTATTACAAAAATATATTGGTAATAATATAATAATTAAATTAGGTAAATATGTTTATTCAAAATTTATTATATATTAAATAAATTGTGAATGTGGCTTTCAATTGTTTCTTTTATGGCATAAAAATATCCCATAGATAATTATATTCTTTTGATCGAGAAAAGAGCGATCCTAAAAATGGACCAAAAAAAATTATTTTCTGAACCTCAAATTTGAAGCCAATATTTTAAATGAATGCTTCTGATGAAATACAACTCTCTGAGAAGTTCCGAGTCAAATTTGTCAATTTTTGAGCGATAAGAGTTTAGTAGATCGAGTCAGTTGATTCAGAGTTTTAACATACTTTCAAAATCTTATATATACAGCATATTTCAAGGTTGTTTTTAAATATTATTTTAAGAAAGAAAACAGAACAGAATAACTTAAAATTAATAAACTAGCATATTTGTTTGTTTCCAATTATAATTTATTTATTTTCAAAACTTTCTTAAGAAAGTAATTTCTATAAATGTACAACATATCATATAATAGCTAGCAACAGTAGACAATATAATTTTAAAACTTTAGCAAGCATGGCTTTCATTAGTCTATCTTAAATTTTTTATAGAATATCTTTAGTTAAAAAACCAATACTTTTAGGCAAGAACCATCAATAAAATTTTCAAAACATGGAACTAAGCTTTCTGTCTGGAATGATAAGATAAAAATAAATTTCTTGGACTCCGGCGGGGCTCGAGCTCGAACACAAGCGCATAAAGTTGTCGACGAAAAATTATAGAAGGATTTTTTTTAACCCTAGAACCCATACCTTGTTTTTTGTTACGTTAAGCTATTTGGGGTTCCTCTACACCCCCACTAACTTTAAAGCGCCATATGGTTAAATTCAGAAACACATGATAAAAAACTATTATTTTTTATTTATAATTAGTTTATTTTAAAAAAGAATAACTAAAAATAGAACACAAAAATCACAGCTTAAGTTACAAAATTTCAGGTTTTCCATTAAGCAAAATGCAGCCACTTTTAATTTTTAATGGGGTTCCTACGCACCCCGTATGGGTTCTAGGGTTAACATTAATTTCACAAAATTTGGAACACATTATTCTTAAAAAAATATACCAGGTAAAAAATTTGCAGGTATAAAATATGCTATAAAATAAGCAGGTGCTTGGAGCAATTATTTTTTACCGACAATTTGTTGTGCGACTTCAAATTTTTTGTCAGTGCTACAAGGTGTTCCTCAGGGCTTCATACTGGGGCCAATTTTGTTTTCGATCTATATTAATGATCTTCCAAATTTTCTAAAAAACTGTAGCTTTCAGATGTACGCAGATAACGTACAACTTTATGTTAGTTGTCGAAAGAATGATCTCGATACTTTTGTTGCCCATTTGAACAAAAATTTGAGTAAAATAAATGATTGGGCATCTACTTATCCAAATAAATCTAAATGCTTAATCATTCCAAAAAAAAAAACAATTTTATATCGCCATTACTGGAAGCCATCCTCAATGGTTCGCGTACTGAGGTCGCTAACACGGCAAAAAACATAGGCATTACATTCAACAGCACCTTGGGTTGGATGAATCATGTCAACATCACCGTAGGAAAAATTTATGGCATGCTCCGCAATCTGGCCAAAACGTATCTTGTTCCAACTTTATTTTACGGGTGAGAAGTTTTTGCATACTGTCATGCCGCAAGTAAACGAAAACTGAATGTTGCATATAATGAGTGGCGTAGCCAAAATTTACAGCTCCGAACGAAAACTGAGTGTTAAATAATGAGTGACGTAGCCTAAATTTTTCACCCCCGAAGGCCGGTTATCATTATCCATATCTAAAATCTCTATACAAAAAATAAAAATTTGTAAATGCAAACACATACTGGGGTGAAATCGGCTAAGGTGATAACTTGCAATCGCTTTTACCTATCGTTTCATGTCGTTTCATATGTAACGTTTTCATTTTTTACTCAAAATAAAATAAGTGTCAAAAATAAAAACGAAAACAATAATTAAGTGAAATAAATAACTTCAAGTGTCCTTCTGTGTATTCTGTATTAACCTATTCCAGTGTACATATAAAAGTGAAATGTTTACTTCATTGGGACTGTTATAAGAAAGTAGTGCAGAAAATAATAATTAAAAAATACAACTCTTTATGCGGACCTTACACGGGTACGTTGAATTAAATGGATGATTGTATCGCGCATATTGCATTACTTGCTAATCAAGAAATTATTAGCTACGCATTAAAAAGCGCAAAAATAAAAGTAAAATAGTTAATAAACCCTATCAAAAATTGTTTGCCCTCTTAAATTTTTTGTTCACAGCTTTTTTTTTTTGCAGACATGATTATATCACGACGAAAACAAACGAACTGACTAAAGATTGTTTAAAATAGATCAAAATAAAATTTATAGATCAAAATAGATTTTGGTCAATCAACCCTGTAGGAAAATCAACTAATTTAAAAGTAGTTGTTTGTCAACCACAACTAGTTGAAATTCTGACTTTTTTCCATAGAACGAACTAACATATTTTGTATGGTGATGTCCGCTAAATAAGTCAATTAACTTTCGTCTGCATATGTTTTCAACTACTTTTTAAATTAGATGAAATTTAAATTATTTTTTTACCTACTTTAAAATAAGTCAATTGAAAACTAGTTAATATTCCACTTACTGAAGATGATTTCAAAAGCATAAAAATTTTAAATTCCTTTACATCAAAGAGATCATTTATATTATTGTTTTGAAAAAAAAAATATACATAAATTAATATAAGTGAAAGTCTAAAGTCAATAAAATTTGATGAAATAGCATGGTTAAATATATATAAACTTGTAATCTAATAAAAATTTGAAATAAAAACATGTCAAAATCAGAGAAGTCACCGCATTAATATAATTCAAAGTAGTTTTTAAATCACTTGTTTTAAAGTAGTTTTTCAGTTACTTCATATATAATGCAATAAGAAACTATTTAAAATTGAAGTGGATGCCGCCTTAATATAAATCAAAGAAGTTCATAAACTAGTTAATTTTAATTCAGTTTTTTAATTAGTTGTTTTTAAAAATAAGTTAGTTTGTTATTCCTATAGGGAAGCCATCAACGAGTCTGTGTAACGCATACAAAAAAATATTTACTCAAATTTGACTCAAGATTGATGTCAAATGATTGACCGTGTAAGGCCCATATTAGAAGAAATTTAAGAAATAAAGGGAATATTTTCGATTTTTGTGAACTAAAGAAAAATTATGAAGTAATATATCGACACCTCAAAGGCAGAACATCGTATCTAGCATTTCGGACAAAAATTTTTTATTGCATTTTCGGAAAGCTATTCTAATCCGTCATCTCTTAGCAAAAAATAAAATTAACCTAAATTTATCCTATGGAAAATGGCTTAAAAAATCTTATGGCTTAAGAACATTTTATCGTATCTACATAAAAATAAAAAGATGTTAGATACGATAAAAAAATTTTAAATAAAAGATTTTTACTTCACTTGCAAAACACTGCATATATGTATATCTGTAAAAGGTACTGAGTTAGGCCAAAAGTAGAAAACGGTTCTTTAAATTTCCATCAATGTAAGTGAACGTTTTCTAAGTAAAATTTGTATTCGTTGAAACGGAATTTCATTCAGATATAGTGTGTGATTTATCGAAAAATAAAAATAACTACTTATTATTTAATCTTTTCTGTTGCAAGTAAGGTAAGACTTTCGAATAAATATTATTTGAATATGTAATATAAATATTTTCGAAAATGATCAACTGACTACCAGTGAAGAGGAGGTAATAGAGGAATGCGTTGGAAAGCAGGGTCGTAGCCATCGCGTTAAGCGACGAATAGTGAAATGGACTGGTGTTGGCAAGAAAGTCCAGCCTTTGTTATGCAGATCAAAACACTTCCTGCTAAAATGTACGAGCTTTACTGAGGAAGAAGAAAAAACATTCAGGAAATGTATTGGCGAATGGGAAGTTACCAACGTCAACGTGACTGGCTTTTGTCATGCACCACATGGATTACGGTGCGACGTCGCACAGTAAAATCAGATGAAGGAAATGGCTATCGGCGAGGTTATTCATTTTAATGCTCCATAACGTTTAACGGTGAGTCCAAGAAAGTTTTACAACAGTTTATTCTTAAAACACTGGACATATCTTAAATGACATTACGCTACGCGTGCTCAAATATGAACGTAATGGCTTCAGTAAACGTGACCAACGTGGTCATCGACCACCTGCAAACAAAACATCCGACACTTCTTTACAGTCAGTGAAAACATTCATTGAGAATCTTCCTGCTGTACCACCACATTACTGTCGCAACAAGACTTCTCGGAAATACTTACCGAGTGAACTATGCAATGTAAGCTTTTTGTACCGGAACGTATACCAATCTTATTGTTCATCAAAAGAGCCACCTTTGCAGGTAGTAAGCTTACCTATATTTCGAAATATATTTAACAATAAGTATAACATCGGAAGAGGGATAAGTGTGGACTTTGCGCGAAAGTTGAAAATTTGAGCGAGGAGGAAAGATGCGTGGAACCGATCAAAAGTGAATACGAAGATCATTTAATGATGAAAGACTCTTGCAAAAAACTTTTTGTTGAGGATAAAAATCGCAGTAAGGTATGCGACGGGTTTCTTTGTGCAAGTTTTGATCTACAAAAAGTTCTTAATACGTCACATGGTGATGATATTAACTTGATTTATAGTCAAAAATACTCGTATTACAAAGGAACTGTGTATAAAAGTGGCACAAGAAATGTTTTTTGCTATTTATGGGGATAAAGCGATGGAAAGCGCGGTTCCAATGAGATCAGCACCATTATTACCAAGTACTTAAAAATGGTTGCACATACCCAAATTGCACATAAATGCGATAGCTGCCCTGGGCAAAATCGGAATAAAGCTATGTTCGCTACATTGTATACATTTATCAAGAATGCAAAATATATCAAAACCCTGAAGATAACTTTTTTTTGACAGGCCATACATATATTGTATGCTATTGGATTTAGTACACGCAGGAATAGAAAGGTTTATTCGCCGTCAGACTGTGTGAGCTGCTTCAGAGTGGAGATAGCAAATTCAAGAGTCAATCCTTTTAATAATGAAGTAATTTGCATGGACCATAAGGATTTTAAAAATTGGAAGCAGTAAAGTTCAGTGGCAAGAATAGCCATGACTAAATCACGTATTATTTATTTTGTTAAGGAGAATGCTCCTATAAAAATTCAAAGTGGGTATTCCGATGAAACCTGCACTCAGCAATTATCATTTTCGCAGTTGGAGGGAACACAAAATAGTTCAACTCGTCACAAACATCCAACCGCATTAGGGCTGCTTCCAACAAACTGTTACGAAAAGAGAATAGCAGTATCTATCCACCTAAAAATTTATAGATTTAAAAAACTTGTGCAAAAAAGATGTAATTCCGCAACACTTTCAAAAAGAATATTTAAGCCTACCCCACAAAGTCATCTCAGACACATTACCGGAAACGGACGTAGAAGAAGCACAAATTTAAATGCATATATTTTATTTCTTATATTAATTTTTAATACTTCATCCTTGTTTTATTGTCTTATTGAGTTATATTCCATTACTTCACAAAATAATAACCAATAAAAACCACTTTCTTGCGAGTATGCAACAATAAATCACTTTGTCTAAAGTATCGTTAACTACAATTGAAATCCGATAAATAAAAAAATAAAAAGCCAAAACATCGTATCTGCAGTTTTTGCTAAAGTAATGCGTTTAGGAATTTAAAAATGATCACATAATAATAATTTCCTCTTTACAGTGCATTTTCAATAAAAATATTAAACAATTTTTCGCTTGCTGAGATATAAAACGTTATTTTCCTTTCCTGTAAAATTCATGTTTTGCTAGATACGATGTTCTGCTTTTAAGGTATCGATATGATGGTTGAAGAAAGTAGCAGTAAGCTTCAAGTAAAAGCTCAAACGGCATCACAAACTAAGGCAGAATCCTCTGATTGTATGGATTCATGTCTTTAATAATAAAAAACTACTTTATTTTCATAAAATGGAACTGATATTTTAAGTTTTCGCGAAATTTATCGCCAAGTGAGATCGACAATTTTTGCATTTTTAAGCTTAGGGGGCCCAAATAAAAATACGAAATAAATATTAGTGTCCGGGCCATAAAGTAAAATTATACTGAAATAAAATTTAATTTTAAACAGAACCAAAAGCGGTGGCAAGTATTTAAAATATTTCTTAATAACTTTACACAGAGCAAAGAAACGTAATAATAACAAAATATCAAAAGTGGCCATCAAAAACCGACAGTCAACTATCAGCTTAGCCAATTAAACTCCTGTTTTCTTGTAATTTTTTATTGTTATAATTGTTTTTTTAAGCTGCATCGAGTATATTTAACTTTTCCACTTTTAAATATATCGTTTTGGTGTCTAAAAAAATATAAAAAAAAATATTTATAATATTCTTTCATAAAATCAAATGTAAGGTATCATCAAGTTTTCAAATTTATTTTTTTCGTGCTTACATATATAAAAACTTTTCGATAACTTCATCAAAATTAATGTTCCTCTCTCAATTTCTCGTTTAAAGCCCTCTTCGGCTTCAATAGATAACATTGAGAGGTCTGTAAGTCTTGACTGCCCCATTCTAGACCGTTAATAATTTTTTATTAATTTAAGTTTTGAAAAGCTACTTTCGCATGAACCAAGAAATACGCATATAGTTAAAAATAATTTTAAACCAAATGTTAGATTCGGCAACGACTCTTCAAATACCCATTCCAGGTCCAGTTTATATGTGTTTTAAAAGCAATGTCTTCAGCTTTTAAGTGCCTGGTTAGCCTTTGTCAATCGTTAACTCTTTTTCATTGACCCCACCATGGAATTTGACCAATCTTTGTATTCAAATCTGTAATTAGCAAGCTTGAAAGCAGGATTGCTTCAAATACATTTTGCATTTCTTGTATTGATTTTATTCTGCTCTGAAGTTCTGAATGAAACCTATCCAGACACTCTCTGATTTACCATTTATATTGCATACTTTACTAACCACTTCCAAAAAACCATCACATACTTTTAGTGCCTAATCAGTTACATAGAAGTAGTGTCCGACCAAATATTCGCCTATTCGGCCTCAATATGGTCTTTTGGTAAAAATTTCTTGCATCAGTCATTTGATTCAAATATATTATTTAGTTTGATTTAATAAAAGTATTTACAACGCATTTTACAAAACAAAAATTATGAATTCGTCTATTATTTGATTTATAGTGTTAACGCAAAACATTTTGGTTAATTTTATGCGTTCGATACTATCATTTTCAATTTAATAATCTCTAATGCAATTCACATTAAAATTTTATAGGTAATGAAGCCAAGCATTGATAATTATAATTAAATTATAATTAAACTTCCGAACAAATTCTGTGTGTGTGTGTGTGGAATAAAGGGAAAAAATACGAAATATTTTTTTATAGTACTTAAACATTTAAAAAAAAAAAACACAAAAATACTTTGTTTTGTAGTTCTATAATAATCATTGTAGGTGCATACAATTTTGAGTGTGTACGGAAGTGTGTTATAAAAAATAAAATAAAAAATGATCTTATTTATTATAACAGTGAACTTAAATAAATTATTATAAACTTCAATATTCAAATAATACTTTTTTATATAAATTTTTTTTTATGAATATGAAAGTATGTACTTTTGTTTCCTTTTAATAAAAAAAAATATTTGTAAAAACTAAAATTTATGTATTAATAACCAGTTTCGACTTCGGTTTTGGCCGAATATTATAAAATGGCCGAATATTCGGTTTTGGCCAAAATTCCGGTTTCGGTCAAACGCTACATAGAAGCATTCATATAGCAAAACTTTATTTAATATGAAAGAATTGTGTCATAAATCCAATTATTATTCTATATAAAATATATTAAAATTTTTAATTAATCTTTATGATAATTGCACCTCACACCAAACATTAAATATATATATTTTAAATTTGGTTATAGGAAAAAACCTTTGGACAAAATGTTTTGTCAATTTTGCACCACATCTGAATGTGCACCCGGAGCGGATCACCTCCTTCCTCCCCCCTGCTACGCTACTGCATATAATAGTATAGCTCGTTACGTTTTTGGATTAAAACGAACAGATCACTTATCATAGCATGCAAAACAGATCTTCGGCTTGACTTTTGACAATCTCTTGAACTTTAGGGCGTTGATTATTTTTACAAAGGAACCATCATATTTGCATCAGAAATTGCAATTTTTAAGATCTCAACGAGGAAATAACTTAATTTTATCTACGTATTTTTGCTTCTCGTCTGAACGACTGTCAAATCATCTGTTTTTCATGTAATTTATTGTAGAATAACACTTACTTCACTTACTTTTCACAAATTTTGTCTTTTTTTTTCTTCTCTATCTCAAAATTTTTTTTTAGTTTTTTTAATAAACTAATAAATATGTATTACGTATTGAACTAACTAATAATTTAATTTTTAATTTTTTATGTTTAACTGTGTCTGAAATTTTATCACGTTGTTTATTTAAAACTTTATGAAATCGGTGCTTAACTATAAACTAATTCTTGTAAGCGTCTAAATTGAACTCAAATAAAATGTCAAATTGAATAAATAATTTTGTAAAACGAACGCAGTCACGCGTTCGATTTTTTTATCTGGCATTACATCTTAAAGGAATATTCCAGTGAGAGAGAGAGGGTTTATTCTAGTTCATATGGAAATAGAATTGCCAGAAAAAAAGAAACTGAGTGAGGTGATTGCGTGCGTTTTACGAAATAAGGCCATAAGTGCTTAAATACATTTCTTAAACAAATAGTACATGTTTTGAAACTTAAGAGTTATTTAAAAAAAAAATTTTGAAATTTTAGAAAAAAGTGAGAAATCTTTTGCTATCTTTTGCCTCTAGTTTTACGCGGATATGATTTACTTCAATCTGATGCACAGTGCTATCAATAAATATTGAAAATGTCCAATTTTTAGTTATGAAAATATTTTTATGAAGAATTTTTGATTTCAACTTTAAACAGTTCAGTTAGATTGACAATTGTAACCTAAGTTTTAAATCAAGCACATTAAACTGATTTTGTGGCATTGGAAAATACTTAATCGCTATAGTTTTATTCACTAAATATATGAATTTAAGCTTTAGTAAGTTTCTTTTGCGCATTCTTATTAAAATATATAAAAACTACTGGTGCTCTTCTTAATATCCGCTCTAAACTGCTTTTTTGCATTTTTAAAGCCATACAAACATTAAGTCGCTGTAAGAGATAACCATAAAAGCTATTTTACCCTTAAAGTAAGCCTTTTTTAACAGATATTAATATATTTAAAATGTTTTTGCCTACCAGTTTAAAAGCGAAAATTAAAACATGACAGCAGAGACAGTTAACCGACAGCTACAATAATGTTGATAATGATTAAAATAACCTCAACACATTTTAAAACAAAAACAAACAATATCATGCCACATAATAGTAATAATGAAAGTATTTTACTCGTATTTAAAATTGCCTTAAATTATTGCGAGATTTATTGATCATTTGTTTTCGTTTTTACTTTATATTTAAGCTTCGAAATAATATGAAAACATTGAATGAGTTTTGTAAGACGTTTTAATGCTTAAATCAAAATATTAAAATTCATTTTTGAAGTATTACTGTTCAAGAACTGTACTGTTTAAGTGTTTTGTTGAAGTATTATTTAAAATATTTTTGTTTAGTTATTTAAAAGGACAACAAAATCGTTAACTCTCTGCTAAAATTTTCAGAATTACGTATAAATAGCTACTCCATTATTGCTAAGCGGTTTATCAAAACTTTCGATAAAACTCTATTTAGAATGTGACGTTGGAAAAAATAAAACATTAACTTTTGAAATAAAAATGGTTAAATTTAAAAAATAAGACCGTTATCTTACAAGCCACATATTGAGTGGACTTCCAAGTTCAATATAGGACTTTAAATAAATAATTATATGCATTACTTTTTTTAAAAAATATTAAGCAAATGCACATTGCGTTGAATATAAACAAGTACGCAAAATCAAAAAAGTCGTACTTTTAAACCAAAGCCAATGATTCAGCGGTTACAAGGCAGAGAGAGTTTTGTAAATACCTTTATTAACTTTATCTATTTAATCTTTTATCTATTTAATTCGAGAAAATTATGTATTTTTACATATGGAAAGAAAATTAAAAATATTTTACTTTTTGGGATAGCTATACGAAATTGCAACAACTCCGTTCTTCGTCAAAAAATTTGACAATAATTGCTTAAGCAAATTTTCAATGATAAAGCAATTTGTTTCTTCCGAAACAGCAAAAAGTTAACTTGATAATTTTTAAATGTAAGTCCCCCAAACAAAGACAGAAGCTTAAGAAATATTAGACATTAAAAGCCATATGTTAATTTCTAGTGATAACAAATAAAAAAGACCACTATAACGGTATTGTATGGATCTTGCTACTTTTTGTTTTTTAAACTTGTTCAAATAGTATTTGTTTTCAACGAATTATAAAATGTTGTTTTGTTGTCAATGGAAAATAAAATTTTCAGCAGTGCGAAACAAAATAGATTCTAGATAAGAATTCCAAGCAATGAGGATAATTTTTTAGTTTTACATGGCAGGAGTAACTCAGGATGCAACGAGATTTCATACCGTGGTGGCATCAATGGAGATAGTGTTCTTGCAAAAATTAACGATATTATAATAAATCCTCCAGTTAGCGACATCTATGAAACGCTGAAAACTAGACTTATTTTCTACTTCACAGATTCGGAAGAAAAGCGACTGCGCAAGCTGCTAAGCTATGTCAAGCTCGGGGGTAAAAAAACCTTCAGAAATGCAAAAAAATATGCAAACTTTAGCTCAAGGTTAAGTATCTGACGACGTTTTGAAGCAGCTCTGGATGCAACGTCTTCCTGCACAAATAAAAGCGATTTTGGCTGTCAGTGAAGATTCCCTGGAAAAAATTGTAGTAATGGCAGAAAAGATTTGAGAGTCTGTAAAATCAGGCGAGATAGAGCCAATGTCGTCATCCTTAAATAAACGGGACCGGTACGATGACCTCGGGCGAAGTATTGAGAGTCTTGCAATGCAAATAGAGGCTTTCGGTAGATCAAGGACTCCAGTAAAATCTTGTGGCTCGTCAACGGTCTGCTTCGAAAAGAAATATACCTCTTTGCTGGTATCATATAAAGTTTCGGGAACGTGGGGCAAAATATGTGGCTCCTTGTAATTTTGCTCGCCAACCTAACACGTCAGAAAACTAGGTGTAGCCCCATCTTTGGTGATCAATGAAGGCCACCAGTAAGTTTTTCGCCTGTAGTTTCTGGTAGTTTTTCGCCTGTTTGCTCGCGATTCAAAAACGAAAATCAGGTTTTTAGTTGACTCGGGTGCAGATTTGACTGTATATACTGCATCATCAAGCTGTATGAAACAAACTCCCAATTCTCTTGTATTGTATGCTACAAATCAAACAAAAATAAGGACGTAGGACACTTAAACGTTACAGGTAGATCTTGGACTTAAGCGAAAGCTTCAATGGAAATTCGTAATTGATGAAGTAACAAATCCAACAATTGGCTCTGATTTTTTAGGCCACTTTGGTCTGCTTATTGATGTCAAGCACAACTGTTTATTCGATCCATGCACAAATTTGCGCTGTACAGACGTTAGCGTAAGTCAAAAAGACGTTTTTAAGTCTGTAGCAGCTATTTCTGAATTCTCATCATTGGTCAGCGAATTAAAGACTTGACAAAAATAAACTATCATTCCGAGGTAAAACATTCATTTGAGCCCGTCTGGGGCCGTCTGGGGCCGTCTGTGCCCAGAGAAGCTAAACATAGTAAAAAAAGAGTTTGAAACAATGTTTCAATCATGAATATGTCGGCCATCAAACAGTAGCTGGGCCAGTCCAAGATATAGGGCAAATAAAGTCCATGTTGAGAGGCGCCCCTGTGGCGATTACCGTGGTTTGAATTCCAGAACGATTCCTGATAGGTATGCTGTTCCACATATCCACGACATTGGGTTTCTTCTTGACAGAAAGAAAATTTTCAGTAAAGTGGACGAGACACTACGAAAATATGGTCTTACTCGGCCCGAAAATATGGTCTGTCAAAATGTCTCTTTGGAGTATCAGAATTAGAATTTCTTGGGTACCTCGTTACATCCGATGGCTTAAAACCATTACCCATCCGCGTAGATACTATTATCAATTATTCGTTTCCACAAACGGTCAAAAATTAAAAGTGATTTCTGGGAATGTTAAATTTTTATCGAAGATTCATACCAGGAGCAGCCAAACCGCAAGTATTACTTCACGAACTTTGCCACTAAAGAATGACACTTGTCTTGTAGAATGGACTGAGCCAACGAAAGAAGCTTTCCAGCAATGCAAAGATCAATCAGCAAATGCAGCACTTCTTTGCTATCTGATGGATAATGCTCTAACATCAATATGTGTCGATGCTTCCGATTATGCAATGGGCGGAGTGCTACTATGGAAACGGAGTGCTTATGGAAACCTTCAGGATTTTATTCAAAAAAGTTAAGCCCTACGCAATTGAAATACCGCACTTATGATCGCAAATTGCTAGTAGCCTATTCTGCTCTGAAAAATATTCAGTATTTTCTAGCAGGTAGCAAACAAAAATTTAAGCAACAAGCGTTTAAGCAACAACCTGAAAAGGCGTCGCCGTGACAGTTGCGACATCTCGACTACATCGGCCATCATACAATAGATATTCAGCACATAAGTGGAAAGGATAATCTGGTAGCAGATGCACTCTCTCGTACATAGACAATTTCATTACCATCACTCCTGGATTATAAGTTGTTAGCAGAGGAGCAGATTGAAGACTCGGAACTGCAGCAATTTCTAATATCTTCCAACTCAGGTCTTGTTTTAAAGGGAGTGAATATTCAGGGTGTTAATTGTGAGCTGTATGTGACATTTCTTAATTCGTCACATTACGCACATACTTAACGCGATCATTTCGCAAGGTAATTTTTAATAGCCTTCATGGTCTCATTCACCCAGGAGTTAAGGTACTATTGCAGTGTGTAGCTATAAAATACACCTTTTCTATTAATTTTTTTACCTAGCATTATTAAATTTAATGATTCAAATTTTTTACGTAATAAAGAATTATTCATGAGGAAATAAAAGAAAAAACTTGGTTTTGTCTTTATAGTTGTTGTTAATTTTCTACAGGGCGTTGAAGTTAGCGTGTTTAAAAAATTGTTGAAATTGGCTTCTCGTCTCCAGCATTTACAAAGCGTCTGAAAGTAAAAACTAAAGTGCATTCTTGAGTTAAGGGTTGTAGTTGAGCACTCAACCTACGCAAGTAACAAAAAAATAAAATAAAAAATATGGCATGCGTTGAGAAAAAAAAAATGTACAAAAACCCCTTTTTTGCCGAAACTTTCAGCCATACAATAAAAAACTATATAAGTTTTTTTGACTTTTTATAGGTCTAGTGCTTAACAGAGTCTATAAGGATCACAATGAATCAAAATTCAGCGAAATCGATCAAGTAGAACTCCGGATATCTTAGAAGCCGATTCGAAAAACCTTTTTTCGAGAAAAACGCGATTAAAGACTTAAAGGTTCTTGAATATCACGCGACATACGAATATAATATATGTTATAATTTTTTTTCTATTTGATATTTTTTTCTAAAATTTTGTATACGTATTCTTAAGACATTAAAAAATTATATTCTAACGAAAAAAAAAAAAATTGATTTCTACAGGGTGGTCCAGAATAACTGTCCCCTTTCTTTCAAGCGCCATGTATTGCAAAGAAGTTGAGTAAAAGTGTTTCAATATATCCCGTTATGTTTGTCATTTTAATGAGCACTAATCTGAAACACGTACATTTTTTAAAACTGTAACTTAGTATAAAAATAGCTATGGACGTGAAAAGACAATTGGTTTTAAGCTTGCATAATCAAGGCTTGAGACAAATTGATATTATTCGAAAGCTTCGTGAGCATCCAAATATCGGTAAAATAAATCGAAAATTTATTCAACGTACTTTAAAAAGATTTGAAGAAACTGGAACTGTGGATATAAAAAAAAAAAACGGGCCGAAAAAAGTCTGTGCGAACTAGTTGTTTAATAAAATGTGTTAAAGAGAAAATTCGGCGTAATGGTCAAAGAAGCGCGAGAAAAATGGCTGCTGAGCATAATATAAGCCGAAGTTCGATGGTAAGAATTTTGAAAAATGACTTGAAGATGAAACCATTTAAGAAAACTCGGCAGCATGGCATAACACAAAAAAATATGAACGAGAGGAAGAAAAAATGCAAAGAGCTTCAGAAACGGCACGCAACATCAAACATCGTTTTTTCCGATGAAAAGCTGTTTTTGTTGCAACCAAGCCTTAATGTTCAGAACGACCGCATTTATTCGGTGGCATTGGAGGACATTCCCAAAAATAAAAAAGCTGTCCAAAGGTTTCAAAACGTCCCAAAGGTTATGGTTTGGGGTGCAATGTCAAAAACGACAAAATTTCCCCTGGTTTTCGTTGAAAGTGGCGTAAAAATCAACGCAAAATATTATCTGGAAGAAATTTTGAAAAAACACCTACTGCCTACTTCTAAAGAACTCTTTCCAAACAACCAATGGGTATTTCAACAGGATGGGGCTCCAAGTCATCGCGCAAATGTGGTCCAACATTGGTTACGGGAAAACATATCCGATTTCATCGATAAAAACTCATGGCCAGCTTCATCACCTGATCTTAATCCATTGGATTATTTCGCTTGGGGGTATATGCTAGCAAAACTTAAGGACCTCAATTTTACCAAAATCACGAATTTGGATAGATTTAAGTTGCTCTTGGTTAAAATTTGGGACGAAATTCCTATGGATATGGTGCGTGACTCATGCAACTCATTTCATTCCCGATTACGTAGTGTTGTTCGTGAAGGAGGTGGTAGAATCGAATGAAAATTGGCAAATAAAATATTTTAAGTATTCTTAATAGTATCACAAAAATAAAAATAAAAACAAATCATATTTGGATTTTTAATAAAATAATGAAAAGGGGACACTTAATTTGGTCCACCCTATAATTTATTACACACTGTAATAGTAACTTAAGGCTACATTGGACTTAATAAGACGACGATATGTATGGAAAGACTTGAATAAGGATGTAAGAGAGTGGTCCAAATGCTATATATCTTGCCAAAAATCCAAAATAAGTCGTCATACGAAAAGGGCATATGGAGATTTTCAGGTAACATCAGAGAGATTTAAGCATATAACAATCGACATGGTTGGTCCACTGCCACCGTCACAAGGTTTTCACTGCCACCGTCACAAGGAGTTCCGTTTGTTTCGAGAACTAGCAAAAATGCTTGGCGCTAAGGTAATTCACACAACTCCTTATCACCCGCAGGCCAATTGATTAATAGAACGCTGGCATTTTACTTTTAAGGCTTCATTGAAGTGCCGTTAGTAATGTTCGGTTTGCGGTCAAAAATAATTCCAGAAGTTTGTGTTACTATAGCAGAAATGGTTTACGGCTCGAACGTAGTGCTACCGGGAGAATTTTTCGAAGAGAATTCAATGAAGTTCTTTTCTTCATATTGGATAAATGAATTCCGATCCAACATGATCAAACTTCAACCAGTACATTCTCGCCATCATGGGCATCGAAAAGTGTGTGTCAACAAACAATTTATGTCAACCAACTTCGTGTTCGTGAAATGTGATACGGTTACGCGGACTTTACAGCCTCCTTACGATGGACCTTACCAAGTTATTTCTCGATCTGATAAATTTTTTAAAGTGCTTATAAAAGAAAGAGAAAAGGTAATAAAGAAAGATAGATTGAAACCGGAATCTGTTCTTAATATTCAAGATACAGCTCCATTGGAGTGTCAGCCTTTTTTTCTTCTAGACTGTTCAAATAGTTTTTGTTTTAAAAAAAAAATAATAAAATGTTGTTTTGTTGTCAATGAAAAAGAAAATTTTAAGCAGTGTGAAACTTTAAATGTGTGAAAATTGTGGAATTTTAAATAAATTTAATTAATCTTTTTAAAACCTTTCCAAGAGTTTCTTATTCATGGTTTCCAAATGTAGCAAATTCAACAAAATCATAGAAAAATCGACACAATATATAACAAGGTCATGAAAAAACTTTATATATGCTTATATTCATAAAGCAAACCAACAAAAATAATTTTAATTTTCCTTCAAATGATGATAAAGGAAATTTCATGGAAATGAAAAATTTTAACTATTAAGCTTCAAACTTTACAAGTAATCGAACTTGCTCAATGTTTTTGGAATTTATTCATTAACTTAAGCTATTTAAAGCATTTTCCCAAGTTTGCTTTCAAAAATTTCAAAAGGATGCTTTAACCTTTCCAAACTTATCAGTATCAACCCATTCCTAAGATTATCTTCAAACAAACTGAATCGCACTGACTTTGGCGTTCAAATAAATTTGTGACTTTTTTCTTTTAATTATTTACATTGGCTAGAATTACAAAATTTGAAGGCTGTTCAGTTGGTTTTAAGCAATTAATCAAAGTAACGTTAAACTTTGCACAAGAAGGTATTTATTCTGTGGCGAATTCGCAGCGGAAAACCAAAATTAATTACAACTCTAAACCATGAAATTTTGAAAGGGTTACCAAAAGAGACAGGCTGGTAGCCAATACAATAGCAACAAAAAGAAGAAGAACAATTACAACAACAACAACAACAACAACAACAACAACAACAACAACAACAACAACAACACTATTACAATAAGAATAGCAACAAACAAGATG
The DNA here is from genome assembly GCA_963920525.1 of Dichetophora obliterata. Taxonomy (NCBI): domain Eukaryota; kingdom Metazoa; phylum Arthropoda; class Insecta; order Diptera; family Sciomyzidae; genus Dichetophora; species Dichetophora obliterata. The sequence continues at coordinate 88,337,875 of OY986437.1, forward strand.
TAAAATAAGATAAACCAAAAATAAAAAAAACAAAAAGGATGGGAAAAATAAATGAAAAGTTCGCATTGGCTGAGTTTCACTTGAGCTTAATGCTAAAAAGCTTTTACACTCGAAGAAAGTTATATTAAAAAATTTAGGAAAAACGTCAGTCACTTAAAAAATACCGTCGGTTCATAGGTAAAACATATTCAATACAGATTGGCGAAAACAGTGTTTTTAAACCATGTGTACAATAAAAAAGAAAATTTAAACTCATATGTACTTGTCTGAATTTATCCTGAAGGTTTTCAAAATATTCTTAAATTAATAGTTTTCGTAAAATTTGTTGAAAATAAACTTCACAAATATTACCTACACTCCTCGCTACTCGAAAGCCTACCGTTCAAATAGCTAAGAAAAAGACTACAGTTGAAATATCAATATACACATTTTTCAATATTTTATTTTTGAAACCTGAAACCGATGCCTGTGTGTTACAAGTATTTTTAGCAATTTAGTTATTTCACTTTTTAAATAAACATACAAAAAGATGCAGTATTTTGGTATCACAGAAGAAGAAGATACTGGTACCTGGTTTAATAATCAGAAATTTCACTTATATATTTAATTGCATATATTATGCAATTGTTGATTGCTTTGTTTATTGTATTGGCATTTTTTTAAAATTTAGTAAAGAAATATCTTCGAGTGGATTACTTTTCAAATATCCCCATAAACGCACTTATATTCGCACTTATTATTTAAACAGATTTGTTGTTTTTATGACGTCACGACAAATAAGCATGTGCTCCTTCTATTCCATATTTCGAACTCAAAGTACATTTGAAGTATTTAAATGAATGTGTAAAATATCATGACAATGATTTTTTTTTCAGAAGTTATCGTCATTTTTGCATTTTAATGACGTCACTTTATATTGGAGGCAGAATGATTTGCTTGTGTTAAATTTTAAACGTAGAGTACATATTAAAAATCAAAGCAGCTGTGCGAAATTTCAAGGCATTTTATTAATTTTTGTAGAAGTTGAAGTAATTTAACACTTTTTCAAAAAGTCATTTTGTATGGGAGGTAGGTGTGCATTTTATTTGATAAGGATGAATTCAATTGTCAAAATGCATATTTACTATTAAAAATATTATGCAAAATTTAAAGTTCATATATTAAAATGTTATGGAATATTAAGAGACTTTACCGTTTTAAACAAGTCACTTTTTATGGGAGGTAGGCTTTCTACTTTGATCTTTATTTTTAAAACTAAGCTAACAATTAAAGTTTCATTAGAAAAGCTTTACAAATAAGGTGGTTGTCGTGATCACAAACGGACTGACTCAGGAAATAATGCCAACTTTTTAATTTTCTTAAAGTTGTGTAAGTATTAAAAAGCACCGTTTAACAAAACCAAAACGCATAATTAGATAAATAACATTTGAAAAAACATGACAATTTTGTAAATAAAGGTACTTATATGTGTTTTCTGAAAGGATATTCATAATATTTTTAGGAAATTCAGTAACTGTACTAAAAATGGGCGTGGTCGCACTATGTTTACGCCAACTTTTTTAAGGGAATAACCATGAAGTGAAGCAAAGCTCGATAGGTATAAACTAAATTAAGCTTAAACTTTGGCACTCGATTTGTTTTGAGTTCTAGATGGTTAAGGGAAAAATATTTTGCCACACCCTCTTTTCCCTCCTACAAATTAACAAAAATTCTACATTTTGGATGACTTTGGTTGTATAAGACTTAAATTTGGTAATTTAGCTTATATAGTTACGTTCGGCAACTATACTAAAAATGGTGAAAATATAAAATGTTAGGCGGCAGAAAAACAACGTCTGCCGGGGAATATCTTAAGACATAAAATTCTTCTGTACACGGCTTTGTCAATTAACTCCTCTTTAACAGTATTTAAGAGTATAACTCAGATACAACCCTCCAGGAAATGTGAGCATTCCCGGATGTTACCAGGAAACATTCCATGGAATGTAGGAAGCATTTCCCTTTGTTGCACACTCCATTGATTTTTTTACATAGCATGTCATTAGAGGGAAACATTCCTCTCAGCTATGTTAAAAATTAATGTGGAAACTTTCCTCTCCGGTGTCTTAAAAAGCGAATTACAAGCAATCCTCTTCCCTGGTCTAAGAATTAATGTGGAAATAATCCTCTTCCTTGTTACGAAAATGCCCGGCCAGGATTCGAACCCGGGAACTCTGAGCGACAGTCAAGCGCGCTACCACTAGACTATCGAATTCTACAATAAGCGGCTAGAAAACAATGATATTAATATTTTCTATTGTCATTGCTTGACAATAAATAAAAGTTTCCAAATGCATTCTTAAAGAAGCGGTGTGGAAACAATATAAATGCAAAACTACCCTTAAGCTTCCAAAAGTTACGGTTTGGAAACAATATTAATACAAAACTACCCTTAAGCTTTCAAAAGATACGGTGGGGAATGTTTCTTTATCACTTTTAGATGGATGCCTTCCGATTTTTCCTGGAGGGAATGTTAAGAAATTGTAATGATTCTTTCACTACACCATTACTTTTTTGCAAACAAAATTACAAAAATACAAAATGAATAAACATAAACAAAAACAAATTTTTATGATATTTAGGCTTGATTTTTTGATCGTTTAAAACGGTTTTAAATTTTTACGATAGAAACTTTAAATAAACCCTACATTTATGCATACCATAAGAAAGAACATTTAAAAAAGCCATTTTTGGTTTTGCATTTTTCCAACAACAAATATTTTTACCAAAGTTTTTTGCGAAATAAAGAAATACCTTAAGGTTGTTAAGGTTGTTAAATTAGAAGGGAAACGAAAATGAAAAAGATTGAAACACGATTGGATGGATAATAACTTAAAATTTAAAAAAAAATAATAATAATAAATGCAATTCTATATCCCGATTTATACTCGTCAAGAATTGACGTCAATTCTTGGTCATTCCCTTTTGAATTTCCTCCTCTTACACGTTGATGTCCGCGTCTTTCATCCACAAATGCAAGACTTGACTGTCAAATCTTGAATAGTATAAGCCATTACCTTGTAACACGACCAAGTTATTCACTTTCAAAGCCAGTACTTTCATTTTTGATTTATTTTTTTTCTATTTCACCAAAAAATAAAATTAGTACTAAAAACTTTTTGTGTGTTTCAGGTACGAGAGATAAGTCCTGAGTTGTGCATGTTTTTATATTGAAACTTGGTGTATATGTGCTATGAGACCAAGTGGTGGTCACTTTATACATAAATATTTCCACGCCTACTTTTACCGCCCCTTCTTTACACACAAAATCGTTTGTGCAGTGTCTCTTAAAATCTCAGGAACGGAAACATATATATGTATATACAACATATTTTATTAAGGTTAAATTTTATATCTAGATAAATAAAAAATAGCCACACCTCCTTTTACCACCCACAATTAAATAAAAATGCTTTATTTAAGACGATTTTGCTAGCCACGAATTGAAGCTTCAAAAAGAAACAAGTGGCATGTGTGGCTCGAATGGCACGTTGCTTTGACAATTCCACACTTTTAAAGAATTCACAAAATGAAAATGATCACAAAGAAATTAGTTGAATTGGGGCAGTACAACGTCTGTCGGGTCCGTTAGTATTATATGCTAACGTAAATGCTTTCTCGATGATTAACCAACTTCAAGATGACAAAAAGGTGCTCGAAGGCCAAATTCACGCTTTGCAAAGTGAGGTTGAGTACTTTAAACAACAAGGGAGAGAACGGTGCGTTGAAATTGTTGGTGTTCCAGCTCTCAACAACAATAACGCTCTTGACTGCGCGCTTAAAATTTTTACTGATGGCTTGGATGTCAACGTAACAAAAGAACAAATCGACGATTGTTACGTTAAACGCATACTGAAGTCCAGGGATGCCGCTTCCAATAATTCATCACAAAATATTTTATGCGTTAAGTTTGTCTCTCGCTTAAGTAAGAAGGCAATTATGAAAAACAAGTTTAGGTACAAAAATAATTTAAGTACTAAAATTTTCAATTGTGAACGTGCTTCTAGAATTTTTATTAATGATAGTTTTTCTGCTAATACTAGATTTCTTTTCAACGAAGCTCAGAAGCTAAGAAAAGAAAAAAAATTTAAATATCTTTGGGTTTCGAATGGTAGAATTTTATTGCGCAAAAAAGAGGGTGATAATGCGGTGGTTATTAATTCTAGTGAAGATTTTCATAAAATTTTTTGAGCAGTTTTTTCTCAAACTGCAATAGTTTTTTGATTTTATATTAACAAATTTTAAATTTTTTAATATAACATGGTTAATTTAAATCTTCAAGATAATTTATTTAATATTCTCCTTGCGCAATGCAATAAATTAAATTTTGATATTATTTCCTCAAACCATAAAAACCCAAATAGTTTTTATATCATTCATCAAAACATTAGAAGTCTTCGTAAAAATTTTGATAACTTTATTTTGCATTTAGAGTCTTTTTCAAACAAGCCTGATTTTATATTTTTTACAGAAACTTGGGTATATGACTTTGAGATCGATATGTTTAATATTCGCGGTTACAATTGTTTTGCCATCTGTAACAATGACTATGCTGCTGGAGGAGTAGCTGTATTTGTAAAAGAAGAATTTGCGTGTGATTTTTGTTGCTATAAATTTCAAAGTTCTGATGTAGCTAAAATTTGCTGCGTCATTGACGACAATAAGTTCACTTTCTTTTGCATTTATAGATTCCATGGAATTTCCAACATTGAAATTTTTTTGAGCGATTTGAATACTCTTTTGTCTGGCAATAACTGTAGTAATGTTATCCTCCTGGGTGACATTAATTTAAATATTCTGGAGAATACATCTGTTGTTGATAAATATTTATTTCTTCTTTCGTCTTATGGTCTGGAGTCTTGTGTAAATGAACCTAACCGTATTTCCGATAGTTCTTCAACCTGTATCGATCATGTTTTTGTAAAGTTAAGTACGTCTTGTAATATGTCTATGTCTAGTTCAGTGGCAAATATGAATTTTTCTGATCATTGTTTGACTTGTTTATATATTGAAAATCTTAAAAGGCTTTATAAACCAGTCCCGGTACAAACATTTCTAATTAAAAAAATTGATTTTTCTAAATTAAATGATAGACTTAAATTTGAAACTTGGAATACAGTTTATTGTGAACCTAATCCATCTAAAGCATATACACCGAAAAAAATTAGCGGAGTTAATCCAAGTTTTTTCATGAGTCAAAAGAGTTTTTGAGAAGTTAAAAACGTTTTGTCGCAGTAAAACGCAAAATGAATTGCATCAATATTTTTTTTGTTTATATAAAACTTTTTTTGCTTGATACAACTCATTTTCAAAGCTTGGAGTAAATTAAAAGCAGTTTCAAATTAACTCTGCATCTTCTCCGAAAATTTGTCCTTTTAACTCCATTAAAACTTTTTGCAACCATCTATGAAGAACGTCTTTGTATTTTAAAGCTGAAACGGAGTTATGTTTAGCACGAAACAGTCTGCTCGAGCAAATATTTCCGTTTGTTCGTTTGACTTTGAATGAAGAGAAAGTACTCAAACATTTTAACAAGCAAATCAAGTGTGCTGTAAGAATTAAATGTTGCATAATGATAAAAAAGGGCCATTTTTACTATTGCGAGTTTTATGTTTTAGTATATCTTTATCGAAGTGAAATTTCTTATGTGGTTATTTGATATAGAGGGTAAAATTTTTCGAGTCTCGTCACGAAAGTTTTTTTTAATCTCGTCACGAAAAATTGTGTACACAAGCAATGATATTTTTTTGTATGGGGACCCCTAGAAGGGTGGCAGATAGAGTGTATGTGTGTTTAGAAGAAATGTTAAATAAAAAAAAACAATAGGACCAGCTCATATATTTGACCTCCCTAGGAGCTATCGATTTTTTGATATAGACAATTTCTTCTATTTTTTGTGTTTTTTGTATCGGGACCCCCAGAAGGGTGGTAGATAGAGTGCTGGTGTGCTTAGAAGAAATGTTCAATGAAAAAATCAGTAGGACCAGACATTAAACCCTCTAACGGTCATAATTTTTTTTTATTAATTATAATAAACATTGTTTCATTTTGTGTTTTTTGTATCGGGATCCCCAGAAGGGTGGCAGATAGAGAAAAGGTGAGTTCAAAAGAAGTGTTATGGGGAAAAAGTTCATAGAACCAGCTCATATATTGATCCCCCTAGGGGTTATATATATTTTGATATGATATACTGTAATTTTTTTTAACTTGCGATTTATTTTTTTTAGAAAATTTTGGGAAACTAAACAATTTTATTAAATTTACAACTTTACAAAAGTATACAACTGTTGTTTTAATAAGAGTCAAGATACATACATTCTTTAAAGGAATTTATGAGTTTTTGGAATATACTAAAGTCACCTATTACTATATTTTATTGACGTAACTACATTAAACACTAATAAACAAATTTTTAATGTATGTATCATGACATTTAGGCAACCCTGCTCACTTAACACAAATCGCTTAGAGAATATTCTACCTATTTTTGTACCAAATTTAATTATTCTAGCATCAATATATATCGGAGTTAAGCATATTGAATTAAATGCCAGCGTTAAACTTCTTGTTTAATCATTACTACATTTTGATAAATGCTTAAAAAATATCTTTTCCCTCATTCAACGAACAAAACTACAGCAATCAATTGTAAAATCAATGCGTATATTTATCCCTTTTTTCAAATATGTTAAATACAAAAATCCCTTTTTTGAAAAATTCCCCTTAAAATCAAAGAAATGAAACACCGTTGAAACAAATTTTGAGAGTTGAGCGCAATTTAAGCCAAAAGTAAAAAAAGTTTTGTTTTATAAGAAATTATAGAGATTCAAAATTGCCAAATCGTGAATAAGCTGCTCTGTGAGTATGGAGAAGAGATTCTGTTTTCGGCGTTAACCAGTCTTTAATTTCCTTTGTATTCAATTGAAATAAATAAAAATAATTAAACACAAAAGAAATTACGGGTTCTTTATTTGACTCTTTTGTGAGTGAGTTTGTTTATTTTTAAAGCTTCATGCTACATTTAAATGAGTTGATTCTATTTTTTTTTTTTGAGTGAGCTCAAAATTTAAAAATTCTCAACTTCTCAACCTTAAAACAACTCAAAACGGAGTCAGTATGACTTCTCAAACAAATCCAATTTTTGAAGTAAATTGAACACACAAACGGAGTTAAATATAGTTTTTACAGCTTTGGCAAAATACCATGCACGAAAAAGAGTTAAATTGACTCCGAATATGACTTTATTTACTCCGCTTTTTTTTGGGTGTACCATATTTAATGAAACTTTAGCTCAACATGTTAGTTCGTGTTCATCTAAATTCGATAGTAAAGATTTTAAGTTGAAAAAATGAAAGCCATGGATGACTCATATTTTATTGAAAAAAATACATTTTAAAAATAATCTTTCCAAGAAATTGTCAAAACAACCTTCCAATTTATGTTTAAAAGGAAGCTATAAAAAACTATGCAAAGAAATTTCTGCTCAAGTTTCTTTTTGTAAAACAGAGTTTTATCTAAATGAATTTAGAAAAATTGAGGGCAACGTTAAAAAAGAATGGCAATTGGTAAACGATATTTTAAAGAAACCCAGAAGTAATGAACAAATTGATTGCATAAATGTTGAAGGCATTGTTGTACGGGATGCTAATGCAAAGGCTGATACCTTTAATAAGTTTTTTGCTAAAATTGGTAAAGCTGTTGTGGCTGATGTTAGTCCTCTTAATGTCTCTTGTAACTGTTTAGATCATGAGCCGTTTTACCCTAATAGTTTGTACTTTGAACCCATTTCTTCTTTGGAATTATATAAAATAATAATGGGCCTTAATAATTCCTATTCTTGTTGTGAAGATGTTTTTTCAAATGTTTTTTTAAAAAGGGTAGTCTTTAATGTTGTAGATGTTTTATGTCATATTTATAATAAAAGTATTGAGTTTGGTATTTTCCCTGATGATCTTAAAAAGGCAATTGTTATACCTTTGTTTAAGAAGGGTGATAGGACTGAGTTAAACAATTACAGACCTATATCATTACTTCCCGTGTTTGCCAAAATTTTTGAAAAAGCTGTCAAGGTGAGAATGATAAAATTTCTTTCTAGAAATAACTTTTTTAGTAATTGTCAGTTTGGTTTCAGGGAGGGTTTGTCCACAGAAGATGCTCAATTTTTGTAACAATATTTACAGATGTAACAATATCTTGAATAATAAGAAAGTCTGTGCAGCCCTTTTTGTGGACATAACAAAAGCTTTCGATACTGTTGATCATAAAATTCTTCTTACCAAACTGTATAAATGTGGGTTTAGAGGTTCTGTCTATAATTGGTTTCAGTCTTATTTGTCAAATAGGTTCCAGAAAGTAAAAATTAATAATAACTTTAGTAAATTCATTGATGTAGATATAGGCGTCCCCCAGGGCTATGTTCTTGGGCCCATTCTGTTTCTTGTTTTTATTAATTCGATCTTTAGTCTTCCTTTCTTTAGTAATGTAATAGCATTTGCGGATGACATGGCTTGCACCTTTGCAAGTGATTCAATGCATAATCTGACTTGTGAATTGAATAATGACTTGGAGCTTTTAAGGCACTGGTTTGACTCTCACAGGTTGGTGCTTAGTGACAAAACCAAGCTTACGTATTTTAATATAAGTGGCATGGATATAAATTTAAATAGTTTTGTATTTCATTGTGCTGGCTGTAAGAAATTTTCGTATGGTAAAAATGTTTGTAATTATAACTCTCCTTTAAAAACTTTTGATGATTCTTGTCTATGTTCCCCGCTTTGTTTTCCTATAGAATGTGTCAAATCCTTCAAATATCTTGGGCTATTGTTAGACTGGAAAGTCTCATGGTTAGAACACACTGTTGCTCTTAAAAGATATCTGTTAGGTGCAACAAGAAAGATTTATTTATTGAGTTCGTATTGCTCGCCAAAATTACTAACTTGTATCTACCATGGGATTTTCCATTCTAAACTGCAATATGGCATAACTTGCTGGGGTGGTACCCATTCCAATAAGATCAAACCACTACAAGTCGCTCAAAAACATGTAATACGTATAATTCACAGGAAAAAAAGAATGGACAGTAGCTTTCCACTATTTAAAAATTTAAATGTTCTACCTATCCGCCATCTTTACTTTTATAAAGTGTTAAAAGTTTTTTTTAAAAGATCGGGCAACTTGTCTAACATTAAGTATGCTAAATATAACTTAAGGGTCAATGACCAGCATATTGTTAAGGTTCCGTCCCATAACCTATCTGTTTACTTTTACTCTTATTCTTGTACTTCTCTCCGGCTTTTTAATAACTTACCGGCTAATGTACGTTGTATCCGTCATAATACTTTGTTTCTAAAAGAGGTAAAATCATGGCTGTTCAATTTTGACTTCACAACTATTGATTTTCTAAATTCTGTTTTAGTTTAATATTACAAATTAATCAAGTCTAATTTTATATTTCATTTTAAATTCGTAAATTTTTGAATTTTTTTTTTCTTCTCTTTCGTACCTTTGTTTTAATTTGTCCGCTTTTCATAATATATTTATTTTATCAATATTAACAAGTCAACTATGTGCACATATCTGTTATGTTTTGATGTTTAATTTTTGGCCCCACCCCAATACTTCAATAATTTTATTTCATTTTAAGTATATCTTATTGCATTTCGTCACATGCCCAAATAGGGCATCAGAAAGCAGTATTTTTAGATTAAATGCTATGTAATATTAAGTATATTCCAATGTTATAAAAATAATAATAATAAATAAATAATAAATAAATAAATAAAATAAAAAAATAGATACTGCTAGGCCACATGGGTCCGTGGCCTCTCCATGGACATTTTCTTACACACGCTGAAGGTTGTCCATTGAATTTTCTTAAGACAATACATGTCAAATGAAATAAAACACATTTTGTTTTATTTGTTTTGTTTTGTATTAAAGCGCAGCACTGCTTGTATATGTATCTCACTTTTCGTCTATCTAGAGAATCATCTATATCAAATATATCAAACGATGTATCAAATTTTAACAAAGCTTTAAAAAGAATGTTGGCACTCATTTTCTTCGATTGTTATTCTTTAAAACTTTATATGACATTGGTTTATTGTAAACTATGAATAGCTCAAATTGAATTTTTTTTAATAACTTTGCAGTAATCTTTTTCTAAGTGTAGCATTTTTAATTGGATGTTGCTAGACGGGTGAAGGCCAAATAGCTGCAGGCGGAAAACATTCAAGAAAAAAAAAGAGAAAGCAAGAGTTTTTCTAGGTAATGAAACCCAATTACAGCAGCGTAGAGTACGTATAAGCCTTATTTTCCGTTTCAAAAAATAAAACGTTCCTCTTTATCTCTACGCTGTTCTTTTATGAAACAATTTATACGTATATATTTTCACTTCATGTAAAATTGTAAATGGCTCTCTATATTTTTGTTGTTTTTCTCTTTTTTTTGGTTTTACTTTCATCTTTTATTTCAGTTTCGTTCTCATTCTTACTTGTATATTTTTAAGTTGTTCTGGTTTTCTTGTCATTTCAGTTGCTGCGTGACTTGACGTGGTTTTTATTGTTGTTGCTCTGTTTTTTCTTGTCTTTTCTGCCTTGTGGGCTCATCGGATTTTAAAATGACAGCATAGAATAGCATGGGTTTTGCTCCCATTTTGCGTTAAGAGTATTGAATGTAGTCCACTTGCACTCGCACTATTCTACATTTTCAGTCTGCTTACCAGTGATGGCTTATTTTTGCTGTCATGGTTGCCCCAGTTTGATATCTTCAATTCCAAAGATAATGGATGTAAGAACCACAACTGAAATCTGGGTGGCAGAATTGCAAGAAGTAGATATTGAGGTGTAGAAGCAGTTTCAATTTTAACTTGGGGACGAATTTAAGAAAATATTTTAAGCCAAAATGAGCCACTAACTGTAACTTGAGAACTTCAAAACAAACTTGGGGACAAACTTTAAATAAAAATAGATGAGTGTGGCTGTCACGCACGGTGCAAGATTATCCAAAATAGTGAAGAAAAATGCTTTAACAGAGTCAGAAGCGTCATTTCAAAAACTATAAACAGGTATTATGTATATATATTATAGGAACTATAAAAGGTTCTTTTCAGAGTTTGTAAATAATTATATAGCCAAAAAAAAAATGAATTTTTTCCTTTTCCCTAAAAAGTTTGGGGAAGCAATTTATAAACACAATTAACACCATGACAGAGATGATGAGCAACTAATCTATCCTTCTTCAAGTATAAGAGCATAAGAAATGTTTTGAATAGTCAAGAACAAAGTCATTGTCCTCCTTCAAAATAACCAAATATACGTTATGCTTACCTCAGAGACCCATTTAAAACCTTTTAGTTATTATGTAATGCATGGATACATATTCCATGTTCTACTAAGCACCAACGCCGTAAATAGGTATTTCATAAGGGGGTTTACTAAAGCAAAAAAAAAACACTTTCATTTCCATAGGAATTTCAGCAGGCCTAAGATCTTTCGAAATTTATTAACTGATTTTAACAATCAAGTGAAAAGAGTAATAACATTTTTTTTATTTAAATTTGTAAGCATAAAATCCATCCGGTTTTGAGCAGGACGAAAAGTATTTATTTAAGTAAGGCAACGAACAGATATTTAAAAAAGATTAACATATTTGTACATATTTGCATACATTTGTATAATTATTTCTGTAAAGGAATGTGCTTTATATAGTTTTTATTGAAAAAGGACTCGCGGTTTTAAATTATATTTAAAAAAAAAGAATGTGTTTTTATTATTATTTTTATTTGTAAATTATTTTTATTTAGGTCCTGCTTAAATAGTTGCCGGCGAAGTTCACCTGCCTGCCTATTTAAATATCCTTTTTTATTTTTAGCCGTTCACTCGAAAGTATAAATTCTTTTAAATAAATTAGAGTTGGCAGCTGTAGTAAGCTCAATACACAATTGATTTTATTTTAAATTTTCTCATCCTTTTATAGTACGAATAACGGTATTTTGTCTTAGAATTACTTAACTATTGTTTTTTTACTTAGATTAGTTAAAATGAAAATATAATCATATGTAGTGTAATATGTGTAAGTGCAATAAAGTAAAATATAATATCATAGGTTTGTAATAAATAATAGTATAATGTGTGTGAGTGAGTAGACTTAGATTACTAAAAGTATTAACATAATCATATGTTCTTTTATTCGTGTAGGAGTAAAATACAATAATCATATGTTTGTAAGTCAGCAATATTAGTAAATGTGTGTGAGTGAGTCAGAATCTAGTAGTTAGCATAAACATATGTTTTAATAATTTGAATTTTCTAATGTTATATAAATGCAATACAGTAAAATAGAAAATTAGGTGATTCATAACGTAAAGGTGTGGTAACAATGATAAAGTATAAATATGTTTTTAATGTTTTTGGTATAATTATAAGTTATTTATAATGTAAAGGTGTGTATACTACATTTTTACAACTTCCCAGCGGGCGCGATGTCGCAAAATTTACGACAAATGTGCCTTATCGCTTTCCCCACTGTTACCACATAGTCGCTGTCCTCGAGCTCCGATCTATTCGAGGGTTAGTGTCTCTCTAAACTAAAGACAAACCGTGTGTGCTTAGAGGTAAGATCTTGATGACGTAAAATTTACGACATTACACAGCGCGCACGCTGAAGGGTTAATTCTTTTTGAGCACGAAGCCAATTTGTCGATGAAAGTTTCCTTGTTTACAGAAATATCCGTATGAATATTTAATAGCGCTTAACCTGTAAGGTGTTCCACTCCATTAACATTTAGAAGCTAATTTTCCCACACATTTTGAACGAAACGTTCCGTGGAATCTGTACCACATGGCAAAGTTACAATTATTTCCAAAATTTTTTTAAATTGTGGATTCATCCATTTCTGACAGCTTTTAAGTTTTCCATAACTCAAGTTATATATCTACTTTATTTGGATGCAGTTTGAAAATGTTTAATATTTAACTTTTTTTATTTTGAAGAAATTATGTTTTCAAAATTTTTAATTATTTGAAAGTACTTTTGAAATTGGAATTTAATTTGATTTTAATAGTTCAAATCGATAAAAATCCTCTGCTTTTTTTGCCGCAACATCGTATCTTGATAAACGGGGATACTAATTTCCATAACAAGTTAATAAAAGCATGTCTCAGTTTATATCTTTAAATGCTTCTTTAACGTTCTTCCGAAAATTTTGCAAAGCTTCAGCTACAAGTTTTATATATTCGCAACATTCTATTGATCTTTATTAATTTTGCAAAGTTTACGTAAATTGTAATAACTTATGTATTAAATGAATTGCAACCAAAAATTCAGGAGTCGTAAATGTCACCGAACGAAGTGTCACCGTTAGAATTTGAGGTAAAAATTTCTTGTAAGCAATTGACGATAATCACACACAGTTCAAGAAATCGTGCAACTGACAAATGTGCCAGTGAAATGCACTCCTACGTTTAGTTAATAACTTAACGAACAAGGTAGCTCCGCTCATCGTTATTTTAATTTCACAACCTGTTTCAGAATAATTTTGTTCAGAACGCATACATTCTGCAAACGTTAGTACGCTAGCAATAATACAAAAGCAAAACAATGAAGTAAAATATTTATATTGTGTTATATTTAACTTAATATCTAACCAAACTACTCATATACAATATTAAATTTATCTTCATGTTTAGTGAAAATGAATTAATTTGGAACATCTGTGTTTGTATTCAATATATAAAAATATTATGCATTGCTATTCTCAACGTAAACAAAGCCTCTGGTCTTGACGGCATACCGCCAATTGTGCTTAAAATGTGTGCTTCTTCGCTGGCTCGGCCTTTGCGCAACCTTTTCAACATCTCCTACAGAACAGGAGTATTTCCTTCTTGTTGGAAAGTGGCAAATGTCCAGCCGGTACCTAAAAAAGATGATGCCATGAAACCTGCAAACTACCGATCCATTGCAATATGCTCTGCGCTTTCCAAAGGTATGGAGAGCGTAGTAAACTTCAACGTTGTGAACTATCTGGAGCGCAACCAACTGTTCAGTGACCGTCGATATGGTTTCCGTAGGGTTCGCTCTACTGGTGACCTTATGGTGTTCTTAACCGAAGAATGGGATATATGCGTTCACTTTTTCGGTTAGAGCAGGGTTGTTGCTCTTAATATTTTTAAAGCGTTCGACCGAGTGTGGCATAAAGCTCTCGTGTCAAAACTTGTTGCATATGGTTTTGGTGGTAACTTTGCTCGATGGATCACGTGCTTCCTCAAGGACAGAACGATTCGAGTCGTAGTTGACGGTATTTCGTCCGAGGAGCACGCCATTAACGCAGGAGTACCACAGGGTTCAGTTCTATCGCCAACCTTGTTTCTGGTTTTTATCAACGACCTTCTGTTGTTGACGCATAAGCCAATGCATTCGTTTGCGGACGACAGCAGCATTTGTCATTCATATTCATTTAAAAAACGCCCAAAAAAGGTAAAATATAAGGCAACGCCCTGTAAACCCACAAGCGGATGAATTTCCCCTTAGCACCCCTCAATATGAATGGTGTGGATCTTGTGGAATCAGCCGCTCTTGACGTTCTGAGCATATCGAGCAAATTTAATCTTCGTTGGAATGATCATATTTTCGATGTGTCGAAAGAAGCGGGCCTAGGTTTTTTAAAACGGTGCAAAAAATATTTCACCTCAGCTGGTCTTCGCATGATCTACACCTCATATATTAGACCGAAAATGGAGTGCAATTCGCACATTTGGGCAGCAGGGGCTTCAAAATCTTATTTGGAGCTTCTGGATCGAATTCAACGTCATGCAATATATTTGATAGGGGATTAAAGTATTTCATCCTCTCTCAACTCTCTTGGGCATCATCGCAATGTTGGTTGCCTAAGCCTTCTGTATAGGTATTACCATGGAAAGTGTTCAAGGGAGATACATGGCCTGACGCCACCAGCTCGTGTGTTTCCCAGGTCCACTCGCGCAACTGTCCAACCCCACCCCTATACCATTGCATCGATGCCTAATAGTCTCCATGCGAGCGTGTTTCTCCGGCAGTTTTGAGCTGTGCAAATTTAAAACAAATATTCACCGACACTACTCCATCTATCCACCCTCCAACTAACTATCACCTATCTTCCGAATCAACACAATGCTTACGCACTTATAGGGGACATCCCCTGAGCGTTTTTTCAGTCTAAAAAAGGGGGGTTTAGCCCCCTGAACCCCCTTATCTATGGCATTGCTAAGCACCCTGATGGAAACTTCCGAGTACAAATGGATGTCTTAGCTCAAAATAAAATCAAAGACCATGTTAAGTGAAGTAAACTGCTGGAGAAATACTCTGGTCAGTAGGGCGTATCGACTTACAATATTTTCGAATTTCACATTCTAAGAGGTCTCAAAAGTTGCATCGGATGGTCAAGATCTCCCAAAAAAGTTTTAAGATAAAAATAAGGATCTCTTCCTCTCCCGCAATGACAAAGTTGTTTTTCAAGTAAAATAGTAAGAATTAACGATCTAAGAATGCTTTAATTTTTGTGAGAAAAACTACATATGTCTTTAAGCAAAAGTAAATATAGGATTTAACTAAAAATATTTTGGCAAATACTATACCTTTCTCTTTTTTTCCCCACAGTGTCCTGTGCGAAGGATATTCGAATCTAAATGTACACTCGAGATATCACAGAACTTTAAATTTTGGTGTTATTGATTACAGTATTAACGTTTTCCTTTTATTTCTCAAAATAATTTATGAGCATATTTTTCACATACGCATTTTCCTGTTTTTGAGAATAGTATGCTTGAATGTAATTTTTATACTTTTTCAAAAAAAAAAAAACAAAATTTAAGGTGTCATATCTCATAGAATAGACATAGGCGAAACAGATTGGTATCATTTTCTCCCGTGTCTCTCAACTTAATTTAATAATAATTTAAAATTAATAAGAGTAGGTAGAAGGAGCAGAAAAAAAAAGAAAAAGGTAATAATGACTCTGTTTCTATTTTCAGTTTGCCGATACCATTACGCTCTCTTCTGAGCTGAGGGACTGGTGGCTAATTCATTCTGAAAGTAAAAGTGATGCCAAATTAACATGAAAAATATATATGTTTTTTACATTAATTTTGTATCGAATCAACAGAGAATATATGCGAAAAGGTAGAATTTCTACCACTGGCGAAATCTAGAATAGATTATAACACCATTGCAGAACGAATCAACCTTGTGTTATTATTTATAGAAAACGGCAGGCCAATAATTTCCGCTGAACGCGTATACCGTCAATTTTATGAAATTCGCAATGCTCCGATGGCTCACACTGTGATGGGATGGCTAAATTTGGGCAATATAGCAAAACAACATTCAAGCAGAAATCGAGCAAATGACACCAGCCACACTTTAAAAAGTGATGAAAAATGCCATGAAAAGAGTCTCTGCTTGATATATAATATCTCTGAGGATATAATTTTCCACACTTAATTTAAGCAAAATCCATAAATAAAACCATAATATGAAATTTTTTGAAGCGAAAAATTTTACGCTTCGTTTTGTGATTTGCTTGAGTGAAATCGCAAAAACGACACTTTTTTCATAATCTTTTTCTTAGAATTGTTATTGCTTTTTGCTTGCTTTTATTACAACAAGAGAATACAAAATTTAAAACATTATTTATGAAGTGAAAATCGAACTCACAACTCTTCGATCGATGGTCCTTCACACTACCCACTAATCCAAAAACCTGTGTTACGTTATGTTGCTCATTCAATTGCAAGTATTAATGTATTAGATATATAGAGATATATGTACTAGAGATATATAGAGACAACTATTGATGCAGTATTTGCCAGATATATTGACGAAATAACATCTATAGCAGACGCTTGCTATTTCAGTTATCATAAGCCCATAATTTCAATAATAAAAATAGATAATAATAATTTAAAACACTTGCAAAAATAATTCAAAATTGATGTAACATGTAATAATATAAAATAATGATATGTAGCAAAACTTTCTGGTGTGAATAATAAAGTTTTTTTTAATTAACAAATTAATTAACTAGTTAGTCAAATTAATTTTTAATTATTGAATTTTATCGTTATTCTTTTATCTTATGAAATTATTAAACCTATGAAAATACGAAAAAACTTCGCTTCTCTCGTGTGTCCAGCAACGCATTAGTTTTTTTTAATTTTATTGCTTCATTTAAAAGTTTTCTACAGACATAAAAATGGTAGTGACTTCAAGACCACACTGTATTAAGAAAGGATTAATAGTGCAAAAGCCTGAATTATTGGATTCTTTAATGTTATAGTAAAACCTCAGGTGATGTCAAATTAATGCGGTTTCAATAATCTCAAAGTTAAAAAATATTCGTATGTTTGTGACTCTATTAAAAGCAAATAAAGCCTAAGTGATGATGTTTAAAGGACCCCGCACTTTAGCGCCCCAAATATAAATATTTCGATCCCCGAACCCGAATATTATTTCTCGATTGACTGTTTGCTTTTTGAGGTTAGTTTTTTCTGTATTAAACTGTGTTGAGACAGAGATAACTTTAAATTGTGTCTTACATTTACTTATCCAGTATAAAAGTTGTCATTTAATTTGAGAATCACTCAATTTCATTTTCGTACCATAAAGCAAACACGTAAAATGCAATAAACGCTGAGAGTACATTTTTTTTTGACATGATGAATAAAGAAAAATATTCCGCCTGACTGATGATAAGCAAAATTTGTTTTGCGAATAGAATAAAACACAGGATGAGATGAGAAAAAGAAAAAAAGAACAAACCAAAAAAAAAAACGCTGTACTCTTGACTTAACTTTATTTATTCAAGGACAAACAGGCTAACAAGAAACAACAATACAAAAGCAATAGTCAAAAATGCAAAAATGACAAAAAAAAAAACAAAACAAAATGAACAAACAACAAAAAAAGTTATGAAAACCAGTAAAATGAAGCAATCTCAAATTGAGAAGAAAGGAAATATAATAATACTGTCAACCAAAATATACATACAAACACATATATAAAGATATATATATATATATATATATATATATATATATACAACACCACACACATCCAAATTTATGAAAGCAGCAATCTCGTTACTGCTAAGTTTAATGAAATCTAAAAAAAATATCTATAAAGCGACGATGTTTGTAGCACAATGTCAATGAAGCCTACACAAGAAAAAAAAAATTAAAAATAATCACGCTGTGCTAGCTACATAGCAACGCTTTACTTTTAAGTATAGCAAGAAGAACGAAAGCTGCTAGATACATATTTACTAGATCCTCATTTTAAATGCCTAGAGCGCAGCGGATTAGACCTTCAGCTTTTAGTTGGTTTTCAAAAGTTTTAAACTCTAAGCTATGAAGAGATTGTTAAATATTTCAATGTGTGGGTAAAAAGCAAAAGTTTTCACTCCTACTCATCTCCAGCCACACAATCAAAAGCCAAAAAATACTAAGTAAAGGAAAAGGCCAACATAAAAACTTAAGTTAGCCCACAACTTCCTGCTTTATATTAAACGTTCCTAGAATAAAAGCAAAATTTGCAGTATAGTGACAAGAGAATGATGGTAAATTAACAAAAATTATAAATAAACAGTTTAAATTGAAATAAAATCTCGAAGTTAAAAAGTTTCATGTTTGTGCGCCAGAAACCGATATCTATCTATAGTCGAACAGTTGAAAGCACACAACAAACATTTTTTGTAAATTCGTTTGGTAGTCAAATTAAAAACATCAACAGTTTCGAACTAATTTAAAAGCCTTTTATTTTTTAGAATTATGGGTATTGTGTTCTTTTCAAGGATTATGCAAAATATCAAGAATTAAAATGGTTTGTTTGAGTATAAATTTTACATTGGGTATTGGAAAAATTTTAGGAAAAAGTAATAAAATAAATAAAGTCTAGACTGATTTGATGACATTTCTGCAAAGTGGAATGAGAGCCAATTATTCAGAAAATTTGGATGAATTCGAAATAGAGATACACTCTCGAATGTGTAATGATCCGATAGATAGGTAAATGGACTATGTCGTCTGGCCAGACGAAATCAGAACACCTCTATTACGAAGGTATAGCATAATGACAGGTAGGCTAACGGTAGTTTTCTATTTCAGAGTATTTATGTATATGTATGCTATGTATTTTTGAGCAATATTTATCTTGTTATCTGTGGAACCGAGGAAAAAAGAAAAATATAAAATTGAACAACATTTCACGCTCTTATCTATTAGAAAATAATTTCGTCTGGGCATACAACATAGTCCACGTACACTCAAAAATATTTGTGTGTAAATATTACTTATAACTGCGTCCATTCTACGAATTTTATTCGTAGTTTTTAGCCACGAATAGGATTCGTAGAATCGACGTATATTAAAAACATACTACGAATATTTTATTCGTCAAAACCAGCCCAAAAAAAAAAATTCTGTCTGAGCTGGGTTTTGAACCTCGGCTCTTTAGTTTACGGGCCACGCACTTTACCAGTAGGCTACAGCTACTTGACAATCATACCGTTCCTTATGTTCTGTAGATGTTCTACAAACAAGGCTGAACAATTTCGGTTTTCAATTTTCAAACTCTACTAGTAATTCGTACATTCTACTAATAATTCGTACGGTCCGCCTACGAATGAATCGTTTCTACTGATATTATTTTTCATTCGTAAATAGTACAGAAGCATAAGTAAATACTACGAATGCAATGAAAGAATTTACGAAGTTATTCGTACGACAAATATACGAATATTATTCTTTATATGTACACAATCATTCGAACAATGCATTTATATGAATTGATTTATTTTTGTTTACGAATATCATTAGTAAATAAAACAAATATATTTTTTAGACACTACATCAGACGTTAGAAAGATTTTACGAATGAATTCGTTAAGATATGACAATAAAAATATTGTACGCATATGTGTAAAATGCACGAATATTTTGTTTGCTAATATCATTCGTAGAAATTTTACTAATAAATTTTTTGCATGTATGAACAATTTGACTTTGAGGCAAATGTTATCACTACCAACATATACAGAACTTTTCGATTTTATACTTTTCGTATAGAAGGAATACATACTCTAAGGCTCAAGAAAGCATTTGCCTATCGAACAACTATAAACAATGTAATTAAAAAAGAAAAACCATTTCATCTAGCCAGACGACGAAGTCCATCCGAGGGTTAACTTAAAAGGGTTTTGTTTGATTTGCATTTAATTCATGTTTGTAACTAAATTTTAAGTGTTTTCCGTATTTGATCAAGTCAGTTATGGTATTAAAAGTTTTGTAATTGAGCTATGAGAGAAAAAGATAAATGCAATCCTTACGAGTGAACCCTAATTATAGCTAAGCGAAGAGTTGTATAAAAACTTGAATGCGTAGTAGGCCGGAGTGAATTTCAAAAGTGCATAGCATCGATTTGGCTCAGGGCACATTCGACAGGTAAAAACATAACAAACATGCAAACTATAAAATTTAATTTTAATCTGATTGCATCTTCCTGCTCCGGTTTGTCCTTTAAATTATGATATTTTTTTAAAAAGTACACTCGCGCTCAAAAAAAAAAACACGAGTTATTTATTTGATAAATAATATTACTTTTCTTGAATTATAACACAGTGTGCCAAAACCATAATTAAACAAGCACATCCAAATTTTATAAAAATTCTTACTGAAGGACATGTTGATATTCCATTGCACCTCATTTCATTTCTCAAGATCATCACAATTTTTTTCAACTTATTTTTAAAGTTACAGTGTTCGAATTTCATTGTGCCGACATTAATTGTATTTTTACAGCCATTTGGTATAATGGAATTTAAAAAGAAAATTCACTTTTTTCGATAGACTTTGCTATAAGGCTAGACAAAATAAGGCTATTTAAAAAGATTTGACGAAATAGGAGCAGTTTGTATGGTAGCAAACATTAATTACATAGGAATAAGTTTTTAATAAATGCCGCCATTTGGCAAATTTTTAACCTATTTTGATGTTCTTAAATTGAATGGAAAGGCATTTTTCCTTGCAACTAATTTTTGGAAAATGCAAATGGCATAAATGAAATGCTTTTTAATTAAAATTTATAGAAACACAATTTTTTTAAAGTTAAAAAAATACAAGAATTTGCTTCGCTGCACGCTTCATTTTGTATTTTATCGAATATCTTTTTCATAGTCTTATTTTACGACAAATTCTATTAAAAAAAAAATTAAATTTTTTATTTCCAATAGGCCAAATAGCAGTAAAAATGCAATTTATGTCGGCACAACAAAATTCGAAAACTTAAACTTTAAAATTAAGCTGAAAAAAATTGTTATGACCTTAAGAGGTCAAATCAAATGCAATGAACTCTAAACATGTCTTGTTTGTGTTAAGAATTTGTATAAAGTTTTGATGTGCTTGTTTATTAATGGTTTTGACACACTGGGTTATAATTCGAGAAAAATAATATTAGTTATCAAATTATTAGCTCGGCTTTTTTTTAACGCGAGTGTATTTATATGAAAAATCTTAAGAAGTTGTTTGGTTATTACAAACATGAAATGACGGTACACAAAATTTCGTCCTGTTCTGATAACATCTTCCTGTTCTAAGATATCCTTGAAAAGGGCATAATTTATAAAAAAAATTATATTGCACAGATTTTTAGATAAATTTATAGGTAGTTACCCAAATATTAATTTTATTAAATTTTTTTCGATACAATGTTATCTTCTTATTCCAGAATGTCCTAGAAAATAGCATATTTTAAAAAAATCATAAAAATAATTCAAATTTAGGGCCAAATCAGCTGATAGTAGGATAAACTAAAGACGTACAAAATTACATTATGATCTGGCTCCAAATGCCTACTTCTTGAACATAACATTTTTCTTAAAGTTATTTTTATTGCGCTAAACATGATAAGGATCAATAGTTATAAGATAGAAAAATGCATATTTAAAATTTGATCTCGATACAATAATATCGTATTGTTCTTTTTTCCAAAATATCCTTAAACAAGGTGTCCAAGAAAATTTCATGTTTTTTCAATATTTAGCCCTATCATGAATAATTTTTCACGCGGAATCAGAAAAGGGAGTTTTCATTTTTAAGACAAAGCTCAAGAACATTTCGGAAATTTTTAATGAAAATGTGTTCATCAACGGCTTATCAACATATTTGCATTAAAAATTTCCAAACTGTTCCTTAGCATTCTCTTAAAAATGAAAACTCCCTTTTCCAATTCCGTGTGAAAAATTATTCATGATAGGGATGATTATATTCAATTTCAATTGACTTATGATCGCTGGTTGCGAACCTAGCAACACATTTTTTTATCTTTATTAGATCTTAGGAATGACTGAAATACGACTTTTTAAGGGGGTAAGGTTTTAAGGTTTTTTCTACATGTACATCATATCGAGAGTATTGTGTCAAAATTTCAAGTAAATTGGAACACATCTAACGAAGATACACTGTTTCAAGCGACCGGCCCTCTTTAAATCGATCTTCCCACAACTCACGTTTTCAAAGCCGGTGCCCCTCATAACTTCAAAACTACTGCACCGATCCTTTTGTAATTTCGAACACTATTTCTGTACATAATTTACAGGTAACGCTGCACAGTGGTCGGAACTGCATGGAGGTTAGCGGCCAAAAATACTTCCACTGTAGGTATCATCGTGAAACTTTGGTCACAGCTTTATAAATATGTCAGAACTATTTACTGATAAAATGGGAGTGGTTGATGACTTATAACCTCCCCCCTCCTACCGTACCCCGGCACCCACATTCACCCCACGTCAGCAAAAACTTGAGAAAATGTACGAAACTTGTTTTTAATTCATATGTTAACAATTTGTTTACAAGATTAGTTTAAAAAATTAAAAATAGTGATAAATTTCATATTAAACAAAATGTAATACAAAATTATAAAAGGGTAAGGAGGGTTGCTTAAAAGTATAAGGATAAATACTCTTTGAAATAAAAAAACTAAAAATTAAAAAACATTGCGTATTCATTTTTTTATAGCAGTTTTCAAATTGTTAATATTTAGGCTGTTTTTTAGTAACAACACCCCTTAAACGAAAATCGACTTCAAAATTAATCTAGCAATTCAAAAACAGATTTTAATAAAATTGATTTGTCCTTGCATGGTAACTTTCGTTGTCCCGTTATAAAAGAATCCGAAGTAAAAAGTAAACGGTTAAACAAATCAGTATTTGTTGAAATGCGTGAAATTTTACGCGTGTGCTGGAGTCGAAATTTCTTTATATCTTTGTTTCTGGACTCTGCGGCTTCTTCAGAGAGCTCTCCAATCGATACTAGTGCATATTCAATAACATCTGAAGCATGAATTAAAATTTTGTGGACTGAGGGGGGAAGATTGTACCAGGAATATTTATTTGTCAGCTCCTTAGCAGTGTCCAGTGCATATTTCCTAAATTTGGCGACATTAATAGTATACACTGAAGACAAAGCTTGCAACAATGTTGCACATCTCTCAATTACTATTTTATCAATGCCTGTTATTTCTGCAGATAAACCAGCATTGTTAAAGAATTCTCGTGCCGTATTTCCATCATTGGAAGACCCACTCCCTCCAGTTTTTGGCTTGTCGACTATTAGTCCAATTTTTTTCTCGGAATTGTAATTGAATATTCTGTTTTCTCTTGAGCATTTCTGCTTTTCCTTCTACAGACCTAATTTGCCATTATTTTTGGTAGAGCCTGTACGATATATGAAGAAAGTACTCGAAAAATCTAATATATGCGTTCAAAGGTGACAATCCAAATTCATAGTGATCTATTTTAACTTCTTTCTGCAGACTTTTTTCAATATTGTTCATTTCGGTGGGTTTTGCATTACATATATAACACTTTGCGGATGAAGTTTGAGTTAAGGCATTACACACTTTACCATCCACCATTGTAAGTTGCAGACTATGGTCAATATTTATCGTTTTCTTAGCATTTTTGAATTTTGTAGGCGTTAATTGTTTAATTTTGTTCTTCTAATATGACTCTTCGTCGATGGACAATTGAACTGTCTCTTTTTAAATTGGAGCCTGATAGGACGGCAGTAGCGGGTGGACGATGGTCGAGGATTTTTTCAAATTATTTTGACGATTTCAGCCTCATCTGGTTTTGTTACTAGTCGCAGCGAGACATATGATGTTGCAAATAAGTTACTATCATCCAAATTTTTATTTTCAACTTTCTGTTTGTACTCGCTGTGTCCCGAACTGCCATCAAAGCCCCATTTTCATATTAATGTAAGGCTGTTTACGGACTCATCCAAAACTTCATTATAACATCGCTCTGTAGTTCTAATATCCGAGTAGCGGTGTGGTCTAATAGACTTTGAAGTTCAACTTCAACGTGAGATTCGCTGACAGTTATTTTGTCTGGGTAACTTTTCTTTTTTTCTTTCAAAATGTTATCGTAGCAAGGTAAAAAATGATTATCAAGTTTACTGTTTATAAACCCAGTAGCGGATGGAATATATTCCGAATATATGAAGCATCAATTACCTTGTAATGACCACTACTTCCGACTATATTACCTTACTATGCATAAAAGGCCTTACATTTAACATTGAATGAGACAGGAGGTAAGTGATCGCCTCCCTTCAGCATTACCTAGAAGTTATGGAGTAACATACTACTTGTATTAAGTTATAAAAATCACTGCATTACTTTTCCTTGTATGCTACATTACAGGTAATGAGGTATGAGTTAATTACTTCTGCTATATGCAGACGCATTACTTTTTGAAAAAAGTAATGCTTCCTTACCTGGTAATTTATTCTGTATTAGTTCTATGGTAGCCACTGGCAAATCCGCTGCTGGGAAGCTTCTTATTGTCAAATATTGATGTTTTGTTAAACCTGCTTCAGTTATAAGCGATATAACTTCAGCAACATTTGCTTGCAAAATCGCAAATCATCAGCGGCGGAGACATCAATTTCTTCTATTTCTGCTATTCGTCGTCGCTTTGTCCTGTTTGAACACTCTCCGTAACTTAATCTAGGACGTCCTCGATCTTTATTCATGTCAGATGTTTGTAACTTTAATAAAATCGACTCCATTTGGGCAAGCCAATGAGAATATGTGTTTTCAACTCTTGTTTTCATACGATTGCATTTTTGCCAAAATTGTAAAATTTTTTTGCAATTATAATTTAAGAATGTTTCTAATTGACTTTCTTCAAATGTGTAGCCCTCATTTTTAATATAGCTTTTCACGGCATCCTTCACTTTTATAACTTTTTCAGTATTTGTACCTCTTTCTGAGCACCAAATATCAAAAATGTGTGAGCGCGGAATTTTGCAATTATAAACTGTGCCTATTGCAGAAACAATGTATAATTTAACTTATTTTACATTAAAATTTAATAAAAAAAATATTTTTTATTATTGGTTGGGGAGCAACCCACAACCGTCTTTATTGATTGGTAAAATCAGAGTGTTCTCTTAGGGCGCATTTATAGTGGCGACTTGTTGCTGGACCGGACCGAACCGAGAAGGAAAGCTGGAAAACGCTGCACATACAATCATATGAAACAAGCTCAAAGTGAGTATAGTGCCAGCCGAGCTTGCAACTTCAAGTGACTTGTGCGCTGGTTTCCATCTTCCCGATTTTGCTTTCTCGCTCGCTCGCACGGTTTGCTTGTGTTTTGATTCATTTTGCACGTTGCTTGCTTATTACTTTCGTTAAATAACATGAAATTTAAAAAGAAACAAGGAAAACAATTTTTTTTTGTTTTTGCTGTTGCTCCTTTTCTTCGTCTTATCTTTTTTTTTGTGCTCAAAAGCAAGTGTGTAAAATGAACAAACGAATGAAAAGGGATTTTTCCCACAAAGTTGGCAACGCTGGCGGTAGCAAACTAAATTCCTCGGAAAACACTTGACTGCCAGCGTCGCGATCGATTCTGTATTTCCTTGAATTCATTCATTAAAAAAAAAAAACAAAGAACCACACGATAGCAACAAAGAAGACCAAGAAGAAAAGTAATAAGCATACAAGAACACGAAATTTCGCTGTAGTTATGCTGTATTTTCTTGCCCGCAAAAAATACACACAGAAACAGCACTATAAAGAAGCAACAAAGATAAATTTCTATCAACTGTTGCACACAGAAAACAAAAAGAGAAATAGTGAAAAAAGCTAAACCAGCCGGTGAAGCAATTCGTCGATTAGCGGCTGCAAGTGCGTTTCATCTAAAACAGAGAATCGAAGATTATCACATTTTTTTATGTGCGCTCTTCCTTTGCATTTGATTTTAAGCACAAAAGTAAACAAACAAAAATAGTAGCAACAAGATATAATGACTTTGTTTAGATTAGTTTTGTATTGCTTTGTTGCAATATCAAAAATAATACAACAAAAACAAAACCTAAAGAAAAAAGTTAAAAAAGTTAAAACCAGTTGGATGATCAAGTGGCTTCATGCCAGCATCTGATGTACGTTTTTTTAATGTGCGTTCTTTCTACGATCTTCTTTTTTGTCAAAAAAAATTTTAAATAAAAGCCCAACAAGAAGGCAACAAAAACCAGCAGAAAACACCAGCGAAAAAAGTCGAAACAAGTTGGTACCTCAAGTGACTTGAAACGACTTGCAGTTGCAGGAAGCGCGTTTCAGCAGCGTTTTTCGCATTTTCGTCTCTGCACTTGTTTGTTTGAGGAAAGCAAAATGAATGAACGAAATCATGTGGCTTTTTTGATGCTTCGGTTGCAAAAATAAACAAAAGAAAAAGTAATATATACAAACAAACCCAAAATAGTCAAAAATCAGCTGAAACAAGTCACCAGCGACAAGCGCGCACTATACGCACTTCCAGCTGCTTTTGGCAGGACGCGTTTCCAGCTCGGTCCGGCCCAGCAACCAGCTGTCACTATAAACGCGCCCTTAAAACAAAACTAAACTTAAAGTAACGTAAAAATACCTTAGCTAAGCTATTATCAACACGCGCCGACGTCGCTGCTGTTGTTGCCGAAATTTAGTTCACAGAGGAAGTGCAATAGACTCTGTGTCAGCGCTTTTTTTATTTAAAGAATTAATTTATTTCGCAACATTAATGTTGCTGGTGTTAACTTATAACAAGGATCAAATTAAGAAACAATTAAATTAAAACTCGATGAAAAACAAAAAAACAAACACATTTACTTACATGCATAACAATAACAGAGCAACGCGAACATAAATTAACAAACACCACACAAAAATTCATATTTGGACATAAAAACAACGAGGCGGGTTGGGTCTAAGGGGGATTACACAAAGACGGGCAGAAATATGCAGCTCATATTAGCAATTTTAGAATCTTGAAATATTAACTAGTAAACCAAAAAAATCCCATTGGAGACTTTACGGGGGGAACACAACTAAAACTCTAGTTAAAATTTACGCATATGGACGAACGAACACTAACAATGACACTGGAAATAATTAATTCTTTAACAAATTTACAACAAGCTTAACACATTGCTATTATTTTAAAATATAGTAAATACCATTTGATTCAATATTCATTTCGATTTATTTCAACACAAGTTTATTTTCTTTTGTTTTAATTAATTTTAAGTTTCACTTAGTTTTCCACTTTTTCACACTGCAAAAACCAGCTGCTTACTTACTCTCTCTTTTGAAGCTGTTCTTAAAGGGTACAGATGGAATAAAACAGAAACAACTATAAATTTTAAAACCTTGTTTTGTTAAGAAACAGTGATGCCACACTTGGTGACAAATTTTCGACTCTGATTTTTTTATTTTTGGCCAATGGGATCGACCACCGTGCGCTGGAGAGATTTTGTTAAATTTGTGAATAATTTTTATTTTACAATAAAAAAATTTCCAATTTTTTTCGCAAAAAATCGCGTTTTTAAATTCAAAGTGTTCCAAAAAAGTTAAAAATTGAAATTTTAAAAACCCTCCCAGCGTTACCTGTGGAAAACTTTTGTCTAACAAATGAACTTGGTTTTTTTTATTTCAGATGATCCAGCACCAAGTTATGAGGTGCTCCGCAATTCTACTTTTTCCAAGACATGTCCGTATACTTGCTGCCATTGCCGTATTTTTTAATATTTATTTGGAAAATTTTACACAATATTTTTCGAGTGTCATACTTTAATGTACCATTGGTTTAAATGAAAAGATTTTAACTGTGTCGCCTAAAATTCACAAAATCATGATTTTTTACGAATTAACCCTACCCCTCAAGGGCGTAGCGAGGGGAGCCGTGGCCGCCCCTAAACTTAAGAAAAATAATTTTTTTAGTTCTAAAGTTAGAAATTTAAAACAGTTTTTCTCATAATTTAAATAGCATAAAAGTTTTGCATATTTATTAAATCTATTTTTTATTACAAACTTAGGTCTGATACATATGGGCAATTCCACAGAAGTCTACCGTGACCAAAAACTTTAAACTTATTAAAAATTTATTATTTTATGATATTATCTAAGAGAAACATTTGAATTTTATTAATTTAAGCAATTTGTACATAAATTCATTAACCATGATGATCAAATCGTCTGCATTATTTCACAAATGTAGTTTTTCTTCTTCTTAAATGTTTAGTAAATTCTTCGTTAACAACAAAAATGGAAGGCATTGGCTAAAGATAATGAAAAAATGGTTGATGCAAGGAAAGGAAAATATATTGAATATGTTTTTAATTACTAAATTATAAAATTATTTAACTGCCTAATTACTTAATTACCTAATTAAATTGCAATGGAAAAATATATCGCGTGCTAAATTATACTTAAGCTTAACAAAACAACGAAGTGTAACCATTTCAACATGACAGCTATCATTAGAAGGATACATTAATCCATTTAAGTTTCAAGTTTATTGCTTTGAAATTTGATGTTACGTTTCGCAGAATTCTGCATTTTTCTAGATGCAGCTGAAAACGAGTTCCATTTTTTGTCGTATGCTAGATCGCCTGTTTATTGCTAATATATTGAAAACACAAAATCTTCAGAACCTACATTTTGTACTTATGGGGGTTGGAATTAATTTTAAAGGTTTTTTTTCGGTTTTTGAGCATTTATTTAGAAACAACGGTGCAATGTATATTATTCAAAGTATTGTTCATCGTTAGCTACAACATTTTCCCATCTTTCTGGCAGCATATGGATTCCGCGCCGGAAAAACGATTCGTCTTTTGAGGCAATCCACGAATCGACCCATTTTTTGGTATCCTCGTAAGAAGTGAAGCGCTGCTCAGCCAAGCCATGCGTCATCGATCTGAATAGGTGGTAGTCGGAAGGAGCTATGTCTGGGCTATAAGGCGGGTGGGGTAGCACATCCCAATTCAGCGCCTCCAACGTTTCCTTGACGGTTCTTGCAACATGTGGCCGTGCGTTGTCATGTTGAAAAACCACTTTGTCGTGTCTTTTGGCATATTCCGGCCGTTTAACCTTTAATGCTCGGCTCAATTGCATCAATTGTTGTTGGTAACGTTCCCCAGTGATGGTTTCGTTAGGTTTTAGCAGCTCATGGTACACGACACCCTTCTAATCCCACCAAATACACAGCATAAGCTTGGCGCCATGAATATTCGGCTTGGCCCTCGATGTTGATGCATGGCCGGGTGGTCCCTACGATTTTTTTCGCTTAGGATTATCGTAATGGAACCATTTTTCATCGCCAGTGACAATACGATGCAAAAAACTCTTCCTTTTATGCCGTTGAAGCAGTTGTTCGCACATGCAAAATCGCCGTTCAACGTCTCTCGGCTTCAACTGGTACGGCACCCAATTTCCTTGCTTTTGAATCATTCCCATGGCCTTCAAGCGTTTGCCGACCGTTGATAAGTCGACTCCCAATGATTCTGACAATTCTTAAAGGGTTTGACACGGGTCTTCATCAAGCAAAGCCTCCAATTCCTCATCTTCAAACTTTTTCGGCTGGCCCGGACGCTCTTTGTCTTCCGTATCAAAATCACCACTTTTAAACCGACGGAACCAGTACTCACAAGTAGAAATCGATGGAGCATAGTCCCCGTAAGCCTCAGTAAGCGTGCGTTGTGCTTCAACCGCTTTTTTCTTCAAATGGAAGCACAAAAGTAAACCTTCCCGCAAATTGCGTTTTGTTGGAACGAAAGTCGACATGTTCACAGAGAAAAAAATATATGTTGTTTACACTTCAGTGGAATGACACATACTGAAAAATGAAGCTTAGACAATGTGCTTTGAAATGAATATAGTCACAGGTGTGCCCGATGCGATCTATTGATAGTTACGCCATCTCTTAGAAAACCTTTAAAACTAATTCCAACCCCCAATAACATATAACTACAAAAATGCTATCGAAGAAAAACAATTAAAATTTTTTCTTAATTTTCTTAATTTTTTCTTTAACCTCAAAGGCGTACGAATGTCGCATGCTTGACCGTGAAAATGCTCATATATTATTTGGTAAAAAACGTTTATGAAAAACTTTAATTGAAATTGATTGGTAACTCTGACATATATTGCAATCTGAGCTGCACAATTCGTTAGTCAATTTTTCACCAACACCAACGTTCGTTGTAATTAATAACTAACGAAACCAAATCAGCTGCTTAAAATTAAATTTCTGATTGGATTTATTTGTGCATTTTTTTTATATGTTTTTTGTTTGTAGATTGAAATAGAAGAAAGTTTTTTGATTGTAAGTTTATATTAAGTTACTGCAAATTCTAAGGTCTATGTTTATTTTATAGTCAATATGCTTACAGTCAAGAAAAAAAAATTGAGTGACAATGAAAGCAGAGTGGTAGAGGATAATGAGTTGCTTGCACTCACTTGCAAGCTTTTCTCTATCTATCTACTACACCTGCTTCTTCTACCACATGCAATAGTGACAGTTTCTGTCAACACGACTTGAGCAAATGGGTTGGCCGGTGTGCCCTTATGAGTGCATCTCAGAAATTGCCTTAAAATCTCAGAAACTGCCTCCTTAAAATCATAAATTGAGTACATCTTAAAATCTATGGTTTTAAAACTCTTATTTCTCTAGAATAACGTAGAATTCGGAAAAATTTATAAAAAAAAAAATAAACTGGCCAATTTAGCCCTTGGAAGGACTTTGACCTAGCTTCTATTAATCAATTGTGTTGTGCGTTTTATTACATGTTTTATCACAAATGATCGAGAACTGGACCTACATATTTTATGCCGACTCCGAACGGCTTATGTTCTCAAGGCTTATGTTGCTTTACATGGCAATTTTTATTCTCTGAGGCTTGCCATTGTCTGCAAAGAGGTGACGACCCAACAGAAAAATTAATTCAATTGAAAAAACTTTCTTTCTGAGCTGGAATTGAACCCAGGCTACCGCAGCTCTTTAGCTTAGGGGCCACGCACTCTACCCGCTAGGCTAAGACGCCACACTGACAATTTTTACCGTAGTTACAATATATTCAAGGTTCTAACAATGGGGAGAGGTCGTGAGATCCTTCAGTTTCTTGTTTTCTGTAACGGAGTGAAGACGTAAAGCTCATGTGGGGTTTATCTCTAACCCGGTTTGTAGTTCCCGTTAGTGTTTTGTGCAGAGCTGTAAAAGAATGCATTCAATTAGATTTTACTTACGAAAAAGTAGATCAGTGAATAAGTGGAATGATTGCAAAATTGATTTATTAATAAAACTTTTAACTCACATTCATTTAAAAAAAAGAATTATTTATTATTTATTTCAATTATTCATTTTCGTTATTCAGAATAATGAATCAATTTTATGTGCATATCAATGCTATTCACAAGGAATGCAATTCACAAAGAATTTCAAAATTTTATATTATTCTGTTTTTATTAATTTTTTATTCGTTATTCATTTGTTATTCATTATTAATTTTTGTATTCATTATTGATTTTGTATTCATTATTCATTTGTTATTCGTTATTCCTTTTTAATTCTTTATCAATTTTTTATTCATTTTGTATTCATTATTAATTTTTTATTCATTATTTATTTGTCATTTATTTTTTATTAATTTTTAATATTATATTCATTATTCATTATAAATTTTTTTATTCATTATTCACTTTGTGTTCATTACTCATTTGTTATTAATCATTAATTTTTTATTAATTATTCCTTTTTTATTCATTATTCATTTGTTATTCATTACCAATTTTTATTCCGTTCTAAAGAATGCTTCAATAGCTGTAACTTTAACCAGAAAATAGATATTTTAACAATTTGTGACTCTTAAAATGGCAAAAGTTAGCACTGTTGCGAACTTGATGATTTTTCCGGATTTGGTGCATTTTAAAAATGTTGGCGCAATAAAAAAGTTTTTTGACTGGTGCATTTTATAGTGCTTTTTTTAATTTCGGAGTAATTGTATTTAATAGAAATTGATCTAAATACGTTATATGATATATGAAAACATTTTTCAGTGCTAAATTCTTTAAATAAGCTTGACTTTAGTATTTTAAATTTGTATAAATCTGTGAAGAAAATTGCTTTTTTAACCTTCCTATACTCGCGCTCAACAGCATTACACATATACTCGCGCGTGGTGTCTCAGACCGATGATTGATCTCGTTTGCATTATTCAAATAATATACGAATAAAAAAGTAATATGGAACTAAATATTAATCATATATACGGTTATTTGTATAGCAATCATCGCATATCATAACTGCGTGTTCGAGACAAAAATACTTTTTGCAGTTCTTGCAGTTGTATAGTGCCTAAAGATTTTTCTTTACGAACAGAATAAACAAGGACCTGCTTAAATAACTATTGTCATCGTACTTTGAATTAGAATCTTCACACTCTAACTGTGCTCTAATTCTTTTTTTGTCCAATGTGGTAACAAAACCTTGCTCATATAATGTTG
Organism: Dichetophora obliterata; assembly: GCA_963920525.1. Lineage (NCBI taxonomy): Eukaryota > Metazoa > Arthropoda > Insecta > Diptera > Sciomyzidae > Dichetophora > Dichetophora obliterata. Next base: position 88,370,761 of record OY986437.1, read on the forward strand.
TGCTGTATACTCAATAAGTATTATACACTACTATAATAAGTAAATACATTTCCTTGAGATGTGTTCTGAAATTAAAAATTAGTTATTTACATAAAACGTCGGTCTCACAGTATTATTATAACTATTATAACTGTACTATTATAACTGTAATAAGGTATAATACGTCTACTCGGCACCTGCACTCGCACTGCACTAAACAATGAATTATAGAATTGAAAGTTGGCAACACTGATAGTTAGAGCAAGTGGCACAGTAAGTTTTGGGTCATGCTTGGAGAAAGATTGTGTCGTCTCTGCTGTAGATGCTGATAAAGAAAACAGCAAACGTAATACAGAAAACATGTCTTAATTCACTAGTCAAACTTCATCAACTTCAATGGTTTATTTTAGTTCACATATTTTAGTAAGAACATTTGATTTAATCCATTAAAAAAAAAAATGATAAAAAACATTTCTTAAACAAAAACCAAAACCACACTTATTTTAAAGACACAAAATTTAGCGTTATATTATATTTCTTACATTGTCTCTTATTATTGCTGTTAGTCCTTGCATGGCAGCCCTTCACTGATTCTGAGATAAAAAATTATAGGATGAAAATAAATATCGGAGGGAGGTGACATTTTACAAGATATGCAGATGTTGTGTAAAGCATAACACACATCCCTATTACTTTCGAAGGAGCATAAGTCAGCTAAAATAAACTGAAAATTTTCTTTTAAATCTCCAAATGTTCTCACTCAATTACTTATATTGTAAATAATGTGATCGGTTAAACATTTTTTTTCCTTTTGTGTTTAAGTGCTAAAATGTTGGATTTATTTCTTAAACTTGCACGATCAACTCTTTTACCGCTCCTTGATCATCATCCATCTTAATCGCCACTGTATCCTTTTTTTAGAATTTTTCTTTAACAATACTAAAATATTTTGTTTGCCAAAATGAAAAAGGCTCACTGTATATAGTTTTTTTGCATGTTAACATTTTTGACATTTTGAAAAAAAGCATTGTCACCTTTTTATTTTTATTTGCGGAAGCAAATATGATAGCAGTTCAGGGAACCGATTAGCGGGCGCATTTAATTTTTGCAATACAAAGTAGGGCCCCAGAGCGGTCTTTTAAGTTTGCTTAATAGCCAAGAGTCACAAGGAGCTCAATCAAATGAATACGTTGGTTGTGGAATAATACACTCAAAAAAATTATCTGCTTCCTTTATATTAAGAAACTGTGGCTTCAATTCATATACATGGGTTTCTATATATTCTATATAGGTTTCTCCTTAATGTAGAGTATTTTTACATGATTTAACGACCTCACGTCTTGATTTCTTTTTAACGTTACCAGAAAAGCTTTTCAGTTAAGATAAAAGGTAAGATAAAAGTTAAATTTCCAAAAAAAAAAAAATACAAAAACCGAAATAGTTTGAAGAAAAACTGTATTGATATCAAGACTGCTCTCAGCATTCCGCAGTATGGTTTCTTAAATTTGGAGAAATATAAATACAATACTTGAATATTTTGTAAAAATACTTGTAAATTTTTCTTATTTGTACACCACAAGTCATTTTTTTTAGGATGCTTTTTTTATATATTTAGAAAAAATGCTTTAAAATTACTTACGAAGCGAATGATTCTTAATAAAGCAAATTAAGCGCCGATTGTTTAACAACTGCGATGGTCGAATGGATAAGCTGATGGACTTACACTCACGCAGCTGAGGTTCAAGTCTCCGGAGATTGGTAATTTTTCAATTTGATTTAATGTTAGTAATAATAATGTTTGCAGTTTTTCGTCAGTATACAAATAATAATTCACACGAGATGATCTTTAAAATCTTAAAACATGGTTTTTTTTTTGCTAAAATTCCAAAATTTTCGGGGTTCGAAAAAAACTTATTATTTTCAAAGAAAAAGTTTCTCTTAGTTATAGTCGATGATTAGTAGAATGTAGATAATTTCTTATTTTTAGAGAAAGTGTTTCTTTTATTTAAAGCCGATGTTTAATAAACGTAAGAAAATTTCTTATTTTGAGAGAAAATGTTTCTCTTAGTTATAGCCGATGATAAATAAACGGCAGAAAAACTTACTCAAATGCCATAAGACTTAAATACAATTGGGCTAGGTTTCTTCAATTTATCGAAATAGTTCGTAAGTGATTGGATAATTTTCCTAAACTATTTTACACTTCTGGTGTCAATTTAACGAAAAAAAAATACTTCATTTCTAGAAAGTCGGCCATGGCGCTAAATGAAGTCCGATTTTCTAACGATTGGTTGCTATTTTTCTAGATTTTCTGGAAATTTTTTTCTGAGAGTATAAGTCAATTTGTTTGGCGAAGAAAGTGAAAAAATGAAGTAATACTAAACAAGACTTAATTCTAGAATTATGGGAGTCAACTGAACTGTTGTGAGCATCAGCAAGGTCTTCAATTGTTAATCGACAAGCTTAATCATTTATAACCGATGATTTGCTTGATGTGTTGTTCATCCGCCGATAATCTTGGTCGTCTCTGAAGAAACACCTTTAACATATTATACCATTCAAACACTCTTTTACTTGATAGAGTTTGGTCATGAAAGATCTTCTGCGAACGTTTCTGTAGCAGAAATTCTATTCCGCAAGCAAAATAAAATAGATTTTCTTTGACCAACTGAATTTCACATTGCAAAAATCTAAAAATGTATCTTTCTTGTTCCCGAAAAAGCACACCAACTTATCATTATAGCTGTATATGATGACATGAAATTTGCTACAGATGTCAATGACAAGGCTATCAAAGTAAAAAAAAAGATTTAGTGGTACCTTCTAAGCTGTAAAATCTGCATTTGTGTTAATAATTTTAAGTACAACTGAATAACGACAGAAGAATCCATGCAATTAATGCAAAACGGATTCATAAATAAAATTTTTAATTCACACTCAATTTTATAAAATTGAATTATTATTCATTTCATTTATAAAATTTCATTATTCAGAATAATCAATCAAGTTTTTTTATTATATTCTGATTCCTATTTCGTTATTAACTTATTCACTTTTCTGTAAATGAAATCAAACTTAATGCATTCATATACAGTTCTGACATTTAAACTCTCTTGAATATAAAGTGAATTTGAAAATCCATTCACTAATTTAGTTAATTTTTCGAACAGTTTCATTTAAAACGTATCATCTTTGAATTTTTTGTGGGTATATCTTATTTTCATTCTGGTTACACTCTTGGATAACAATTTCCACATTTCATAATTTCATAGCAACACGCTTGTTCTACAGACCTTTCAGCAACATTGTTGTTATATAAAATTTAAAATCCGCAACACTTACTTAAACTGCGTCATAAATTATAAGCTGATAACTAACTTAATTTTATGCGATTAACATAGTAGAATATTTTTTTACAATTCTTTTCTTTTTTTTTTTTTTTGCTTCTAGTTTCATACCATCCTTAAATCCTAACATCAATTTATTGTTATTGCTGTACGCGCTTCTACAGCTGCTTTTTACTTTAATGACTTTTGGTTACAATTTTCATAAATTAGCATATTTCGTTGACTTTAATCCCTGCTGTTATGCTACGGTTTATGCTTATCCTTCACTCGTTATTACCGCGTAGCTCTACGAGCTTAAAGTTGTAAGTGCTTCATTGCCACGCATCGAATTGTGGGTGTGTGTGAGTGTGGGTGTGGAATAGTAGCATTGATAATTATGATGTTGATAATGACAATGATGATGATGATAATAGTGTAAGTGTTACACAAAAGAGATGACAGAAGATGAAGCTTTTAAGTTGTAGTTGTCTTTTTTAATTGCAAAAATCATTTTTTTTTTCCTTTTTGCGTTTGCAAAAGAAAAAAATAAAATAAAACAAATAAATTATGAATTATTTCAACGCAAATATATATTTAAGAACTAAGATTTGTAATATGTTAAGGCTATGTTATGTTAAGGCTAACAGGTGTATTAACCCTGTGTGGCTGGAGTGTCCTAATTTTCACAATCCTACTGACGTGGTAGAGCACCAAACACCATTTTGACAGCTTGTATTTTCAAAATTCGTTCTATATTCCTTTCTTTTAGCTTTTGTATTTTAAAGAAAGGAGTGTGCATTAATGTTTAAAATTACTAATATATGAAATTAAAAAGATATATATAATTGAACAACATTTATTGATATGACATTAGTCATCATCAAACGACTCAATACAAGTTTTTCGATTTTGTGGTGTCTTTCATACTACCACTTCAGTCTCAGAAGGTTAATTAAATATTTGTTCTGCTAAACTAACATTCTACTGCTGCACAACATTAAAATTTTTGAAAACATGAAACGAATGCAAAATTAGAGCTACCGGTCGGACATAATATGAAAAAATTATTTTCACTTAAAGTATAGTAGCAATGAATATTATCATAATTTCTTTGAATTAAAAGCTTCACAGTACGCAAAGTGATTGTCAACATATAAATTACAATAATTCTTTTATTTATTCTGAATGTTATTAAATATGGATTCATGTTCTTAAAGCATGCAGCCAAGGCAAACACTTTAATAGTCTCTACAATTCCAGTTTATTTCTCATTCTACATAAAAATTTTGTTTTTTTTAATGTTTTTACAAAAAATAAACAATTAAATTTTTTCTTTTTTTGTTTCATTAGCATATGGGCATTTCCAAACTAGCGTTACGTACGATTTTTATGAAAAAAAAAATTAAAAATTCTTAATTTTAAAAGGATTTCTTAATATTGGGGAATTATTTACCCTAGGATGAGCAACTGGGCCTAACTAGGCCCATTTTGAGTTAAAACATGTGTATCTTTAATATTTTTTGACGCATCGATCTGTAACTTCATGACTTCTTAGAGTGATGTTTTATGAGCACAAAAACAACAATTGTGATGATCGGATTCAGTTCGTAGATGAAATTTTTCTTTGTATTATATAAACATCGTAAATTACTTGCTGGGCCTAAGTAAGCCCAGACCCCCCAGAGACTCCCCAGAGTTTTCACGCATGCAAGAGATAGTTTTGAGATGTGCTTTTTTCATGTGATGAATAATAGCAGGCGTTGTGTTGCAAGCTTACCATGTCAACAACTATTTTTTGGGGTATTCAGACTGACTTGGGTAGTTGGGTAGATTGGCAAATGCCGTACATTTTGTTTTTGTAAAGTGCCCAAGTACCCATCTACCAATTTACTCTAGCTGACTCCCTGACTTGTTTGGGTAGATTGATTTCTTGCCAAATTGAGTATTTTTACATGTGTTTTAACCTTTTGCAAAAATAGGCAATACTTCATCTATAGGCATCAAATTTACAACATTGGCTGTCAAGGCTTATATCTCGAATAATAAAAAAACTGCCACACCCCCTATTACCTCCCACAAATCAATAAAAACGCTATATTTTAGACAAATTTGGTTGTATTGGACTAACATTTTTTTACTTAGTTCATAAGCTTACTGGCGGCAACTTTATTAAAAATGGGCGTGGTCGAGCTATGTCTACGCTCCATTTTCAGGGGATAAGCGTGGAGTGAAGCAAAGTGCGCCAGGTATAAACTAAGTTGAGCTGCAATTTTGGCAATCAATTTTTTTTTCGAATACGAGATGATTCAGGGAAAAAATTTTGCCACACCCCCTTTTATCGCCCTCAAATCAATAAAAATGCTATATTTTAGATGAAAATTTGGAATTTTGTTTTATATGGTCACTTTCGGAAACTGAACTAGAAACGGGAGAGGTCGCACTACAGTTATGCCAGTTCAGATATGTTAAATAATTTTTTCCAATTGGCAAGAAAATTCCTAAATGGCATTAAGGCGATCTGTGGCAGAACAATGTCTGCCCGGGATTACTAGTAAATTATGAAATGCTGCGAAGTTCGCGTTTAAAATTACTCGCATATAAAATAACTTTTTTACGCCGAATTATTGTCCTAAATTTTTCGCACATAAAATGACAAAAAAAAGTTGGTGGCAATCCTATTTCAGCTGTCACTCGGCTCTCATTAGCTGCATAAGCCGGGGAGAAAAAACAAAAATGCAGCACTGCTCAAAACAATTCTACAAAGTACTCAATTGCAACTTGTAGTTCTCGAAATAATCAAAAGTACTCAATCTACTCATACCCAACTACCCACGTCAGTGTGAATACACCTATTGTGTTTGTGATATAATGTTTTCAGTGCGAAAGTTGTGTATTGGATTTGAATTTTTGTATTTATTGAGTGAAGAAAATGGTGGAAAAAATAATGGGGAAACTACAAATGATGCTCGCACCTGCCTTTTCAAAAATATGTATGAAGGAACAGGCCACATCTTCCATATTCTAGATAAATTTCGAATGCATAGCAAGGAGGCTATAAAATCTCAATTTAAAGGCTGCTCCTACAGGTCGGGCTGGGTGATGTTCACCTGTAAGGGAAAATCCAGCGCTGAGTGGCTAACGACAGCAGTGTAGAAAAATTACCTTAGAGTGGATGAGGGAATGGTGATGAGCAGAGGTTAGAAGACCAGGGCTCCAGAATCCAGAAAGTGGGTTGCTTTATAGCACTGGGAACTGTCGTTCTAGTGAGGCAATTCTAGTCAATAACAGAATAACGTTTCCATCTCTTTCAGAATTCATTTCCGATGACCTTGTTGCCAATTGTGTTATCTTTCAAAAGAAACCACGAGGTGATGCTAGCCTCGGCTTATTTGCCTGGTGATGTTGCAGAAGCACCAGCTAAGGAAATAAGAGCCCTTGTGGATCCTTGCAGAACACAAAACATTCCATGGAACATCGGCTGCCATGCAAATGCGCCAACAAAAGGGGTGAGTTCCTTTTAGACTATATTTATAGAAATAGTATTATTATTATGAACCAACTTTCAGGCTTATTATTAGAGGAGAGGTTTTAGATCTCACTCCTTGGGACACACATGGAGACCTGCCATTCTTTCAGAAACTCGAGAATTACAAATTGAGAAATCTTTATGCATAGACTAGATATTGACCCAAATCACTCAACTCAATCCATTGTCACTAAGGAAGAGCTTGAATTTTAGGCCAACTAAGTTAACGCTAGCAATCCACGAAAGCTGCCTACTAAGGACTATCAAGTCCCGTAGGGAAGTGCCTTGGTGGATTAAAAAGCTGAGTTAGCTCAGGAAAAATGCTAGAAAACTTTACAATAAAGCTATGGAAACGGGAGAGTTGACCCAATATAAGTAAGCTTCAACCAAATATAACACTGCGGTGAGAAGATCAAAAAGGGCCACGTGGAGGGTTTACTGTGAGAAGATCGATGGTCGGTCAACCAGCAGTGACCCGTCTACGGAAGGCACTATCCAAACATCATTCCAACAGCATCTGTACACTATTAAAACTTGATGGCAGCTACACTGTAAGCTCGGATAAAACTAATCATCTGTAACTACAGACACACTTTCCGGTATGTGTATTCGAAGAGGACACCCCCTCGGACACTGAGGCATACTATTTAGTGATAGGTGGTGGTCAAAGAGAACTTTCAGGAAAACTTTTTACGTCCGATAGAGTACGTTAGGCTATATCCAAACTTAGTCCATACAAATCTTCGGGACCTGATGGAATCTACCCGTGCCTACTACATCAAGGCATTTATTCCATTGTCCCTCCACTAACTCGAATTTTTAAATCCAGTCTTTCATTAGGCCATATTCCTTGCGAAAGAACAAAGGGTAAGGTTATACCAAAGGTGGGTAAATAGACCGAAAAATTGCCTACACCGGTCTATATGGATCAGCCTAAGTTCCTTCTTTTTAAAGAAAATGGAGAAAATACTGGAACTCAACATTAAGGAGACTAGCTTGAAGAACATCCCTCTTAACAGGTTTCGGTTTGCCTACTAAGCTGGAAAATCCACAGTCACAGCAATACACAGCCTAACCAGAACAATCGAAAAGGCTTTTGAAGCAAGACAAACAGCGCTATGTGCCTTCATTGATATAATAGGGGCCTTTGGCAATACGTCATACAGTGCGATTAAAGCAGCTATGCAGATTAAAAATATTTTATCTCTAATCAAACACCAGATTTTAATCAAGCTTAAAAGCAGAATCATAACGTTTGAGCATGGCGGCATTCGTAACACAATCCCTGCCACTAGAGAATGCCCCCAAAGGAGGGGTACTTTCACCTCTTCTGTAGATCCTAGTCGTAACTGTTTGTAGGATAATAAGGGTAGCTGCATTCGTAAGATTGCTTTTCCATTTGGAGAATAGTTTATTTCTTGTTTCTTTAGCTAATATATCACGACTACTAAAACAAGGACAAGAATAACTAGAAACTTGTTGAACAGAAAATTTAATTTATCCATGAATACTATAAGCTGATTATCCACAGAGCTTTAAAGCAAACAGTCTGTCCAATTGTTTATGGTTTATTGTTTATTTAACAAAAGTTGTTGACATATATGATATAATCTTTTGCATGCCGCTATGAACATTGGAGATAACAACATAGCATAATTCATAGCAGATACGCCATAATAAAGGGTAGAGAAAGCTATTGATTTGTAGTCGCGATAAGAAAAAATCAACCTGAGAAGTTCTTCGTAGAATAATATTAAGGCAGCAGAAAATTAAGTCATGGACAGGCAAAAAATCCATTTGGTCATATTTCAAAACATGAGAATAATCGGAAACTAAATATGCATCAAGAAGGTAAGGTTCACAACCATGCATATAACGAGTGGAAATGCCAGAGATAGTAAAACTTAAACCGCTCATTGAAGTGGAAGTTGTCAGTAGCGCAGTCCTTATACAGTAAATTTGTATTAAAGCCGCCACAAAAAAAAGAAGAAATCATAATCCATGATTTTAGCATTTAGGTATGAGAAAAACTGTTCTGGAATTAATTTTTGCAAGAAATCTATATAATGAAAAAATGTGATGTTATAAATTTTAGTTCCTACTTTTATATCAAAGTATTTTAGTATAGAATTTAAAGTGCTTATCAAAATATTTTACTAAAAACAGTTTAGATATTGTTTTTCTTTGTGTAACTTAGACGATAACCCTTTATTGCTGTCAGAGAAAAAATTGTTTGCTAGGTATGAAATATTCATTAACCAAAATTGTTAAAATTACTACATAAAAGCCGCTTATACCAAGCTGCCTCTTTATATGCTCCATATCCTTCTGCACTCCATCAGAAAATTCACAGCAAGGAAATCTTCAAATCTTTGCATAACATGTTCTACCAAATGCAAAGCTGTCTTCATATAAGGATTATTTATCAAGTTAATATTCAAAGCTTACAACTTAATCTCTAAACAAAACAAAACAAGTGCTTTAAAATTAAATCTCTTGAAAAAAACACAGACACAAACAGAAACAAAGAATTGCAAAGTCAAGCCAATGTAACCCAAAATTATGCAGTAATAAGTGAATGGAAAGCAAGCAGATTTTGAAATAATAAGAAATGAAGAAGAAGGAAACATCAAAGTAAAAAAAAAAAAAAACTAAAGCATAATTCCAGGCGAAGTGAGGCAGCGGTGTATACAAAACGCTAGCGAAACGAAGGAGATTCCTTGTAAGAAGCAAAGCTTAAAGTTTCTGCAGAAAAAAAACTAAGAGGAGGTAGAATGTTTCACAGATTTTATGTTATGCAATCTGCAGTAGCTTAAAAGCAGCTGTGAGGAGTTCTTGGATGTATACGCAAATCTAAGGTGGATTGCTTGCGAATGAGCTTAATTTTCTATACACACTGCAAAAAGTTAAGAAGAATGTAAGACGTTGTCCTTGGCTCTGCTGCCGCCGCCGCTGCTTTAGCTGCTGTCTTTCTCAACACTCAACAGTTTCTTGCACAAAAGTTCATTTTAATTCCAAAAGGAGATGCCAAAGCAGCAAAACTTTAACGAAGAATTTTGTGAATAACTCGCTGCTACCTTTGTTGCTGCTGTTCAAAAAGCATGAGCAAGCATTTGTGAAATTTAACTTTGTACCTTGTGTCGGTGTATAAGAATGTGAGTCAGAGGTAGTCTGTGTGTGAGTGCGATTTTTGTGAATGTGTGTGCTCATGTATGCACATGTGTGTGCGCCCAAACATCTACCTTCTGCTATCTGGGATGCAATCACGCGCCATAAAGTATGCAAGTCAATTTCAACAAAATATAGCAAGAAATGAAAAACAATAAGACAAGTAGTTAAACTTCATCTAGTCCTATATGTTTTCTTTTTTATTTTCCGTTTTTGGTTCCTATTTCAACTGCATTCTTCTAACTGCCTGTGCATAATGCACAATATTTATGGTATTTCAGGGTGGCCTTATTTTTTGTTTGCCTTTTGCTCTGGTGTTTATTATAGTGGCTTTAATATGTTATACCCTATATGTATATATATCTTGCCTGCAACTCTGGTAACAGGTGAATTTTATTGCTGCCAAATGCTCTACTAGTAGTAAAGTGTGCCAAAGCAACCAAGTTGTCGACATAGTTGGGGTTTGGTTTTTGTTGCTGGTGTTGTTGTTGATGTGGTGAAAAATAATAAAACTTTGGTTTCAACTTTGAGTGGTGATAATTTGGGTCATTGCTGGGATTTACTTTGAAAGACCTTGGCAAATGTTTTCTAATAAAGAGTAGCAAAATTGTGCAAAATGCTTAGAACATTGTGCAGTACATATAACATTGATATTAAGCAAGCAACATCTCATGAAACTCATTCGAATATTTAAATTAGGGTAGATTTTCTAAAAAAAAGGGGAAACAAGCAAATACAGCAAAACTACTCTAGCAAAGATAGTTTAGCAGCTTGCAAGCTTAAAAGAGTTGGAAAAAAGAGGTGGAGAGCTACAAAGTGAGTGAACTTTTCAACATCCTAAGTTTGTTACGTTTTGATTTTTTTAATTTGAAGAAACTTTTAATAATGCATGAGTATGAAAATGTTGGTAATAATGCTTGAATCCATTTGATGTTTTGCCAAAAAAATTTCAACTTTAGAGTTAACTTTTCTTTTTCAAACCAACCGTTTGTTTGGCAACACAAGCAAGTCCGAGCTCTAATTTTGTTTACTGAAATTCTCCGAATTTCTTTTCTGTTTTGAGCTTCAAAAACATATGTTCATCTTCATCGTCGAGTGACTTTGAACTGTAAGCCAGCCGGTTCAAATTTAATCTGAGTTTATTTTTGTAATGATGAAAACTAAGCCATTGAAATAATTGTGTTTATTATGGTATTTTTTTTTTAATTTTGAAAAGAGCATGGTTAGAAAAAATAATTGCCCTTCGGACATTTCGACTAACTTTTTCGTGATGTTCCTTATATGGTCATTTCTATGGTCACGCACGTAACGTTCGAACGTCTTTTTTGTTGTTGAAAATAAAAAATAATTGAAGAAAATATATAACTTTTTTGTCCTGTTTTGATTTTTGAATGGCACACTTTAAGTACTATTTTAAGTGTAAACGGTGGAAGTGATTGAAAGTATTGTCGAAAGAGAAAAGCACACAAAAAACACTAGTTACGATACAATAGTGTTTTTTTCAGCATTAATATAAATAAAAAAGTCTGCGAAATCCAAATTATTTTAATATTATCTGGAATAATGTTGCTATTAGGGAAGTCAATAGAGATCCCGGGATCCCGGAGGCGATTTCAGCCTCTTTAAATCCCGGGATTGTCTTTCCGCAATCCCGGGATTTTTGATTAAAAAAATTTATATTAAAAATATTCATGTAAATGCAAACATTTCATTTAAAGTTGATATGAATTTGGAATTAGAAAAACCTTTTATTGAGGTTAAAAAAGATTGTTAGGACAATGAGTGTGAATCACTGGTGCAAGGACTTTGCAAAGTTTTAGAAGATTTGCAACATCGGGATGTAAGCTATGTATTTAAAGATTGTCAGATATTCTGACTTAGGAAATAATTTTGTTTTGTGGTGAGGGCAATAGTGGTCGAAACTTACAAATTACTTACGACTATCATACAACTATTTCTACAACTAGCATAGAGTCAGAAAGGTGCTTCTCATCAGCAGGTCATATTTGCAAAAATATCCGAACAAAACTCTCCAATAAAAATAAAACGCGTTGGTCAGATTAATGATTACTTTAAAAATAATTAAAACAAAAAATATTATATTGAAAGGTCTTTTCCAACAGTAATTTCTCTTAAACACAAAAAATCATGAAAACGGTCTACAAAAAAAAAAGTGCAACATTTATATAGTAATCCTTACCTATAAACCTTAAACTGTTTTGTATTTTTTATATTTTTTATTCTTAAACCTTGTTAGTGGCTAGGCTCAGAACAAAATTATTGTTTTGAGATAATATTCCTATCATTTAGGTCCTTAAATGATGAAAAAAACATACCTTTGATTTTAACCTGCGCTACTTACGCTTTATAAGCTTGTACAAAGAAAAAAAATTATTATGCTCCTGTTCGGCACAGAGTCTTTTATTAATACCTTAAGGGTTTTTCATCCCTTTAGATCATTGTTTCTTAAACCCTCTTAATATTCTTATCATTAAAACCAAAAAAGATAAAAAACAGAAATTTGATATTCGTCCGGTTAATTTTTGAGCTTCCGGCATTTTGAGCTTCTTCCATTTTTGCACTTAGAAAATAACTGGCAAGCGGTCAGTTGGTTATGGAACTTTAAAAACCACGTTCGTTAAACATATCATTAGGCTACTTAAAATTACTACGCTTTTGGTTTTTAGAGATTTCATGTCACACAACAAAAAATTTAAAAACCGCTCGGTAAAGTGTGGTTACTGAAAACAACGCAATTGTGAATACCCTTAATGTGTTTCGTTTTGTTTTTGCTACTTTATAAATGAATTAATATACATTTTTTAGTTTCAAGTAATACATAACAAAAAATTGTATTAAAAACGTTTTAAATTATTTACTTCTTAAAATTTTCAATCCCGAACTAATCCCGATAATCCCGGGATCGAGAAAAGCTTCCGGAATTGGACTCCCTAGTTCATAATTGTTTCGTTCCAAAATCTTTTTTAATTATTTTTATACAAACCATAATATGACACTTTACGATAAAGATTTTTCCCATCAAAGAAGTACACATTTTCTATAGTTTTATTTATTTAATTTATTTATTTAATCGAAAGCTGAAAAAAATTAAATTAATTTTTGTATTAACGAGTATTTATTGCTTTGTTGCCATTCATCATGGAGTTTTAAAAAATGTTAAGTAACATCTAATTTTCCAGTCGCTGTAGACCTTTTCATGGAAATGCCCATATAAGGATATGCAGTTTGATGACAAACGTGTAGGACAAAAAAAAACACAAGAGCGTTGTCGAACATACGGAAGAGCTATTTTTTAAAGATACAATTTTTTTAAATTATTGAAGCGATTTATTTGAAATCACTCTACCCACCGTAGCCTACTGGGTAAAGTGCGTGGCCCTTAAACTAAAGAACCGCGGTAGCTCGGGTTCAATTCCAGCTCAGACAGAAAGTTTTTTCAATAGAATTAATTTTTCTGTTAGGTCGTCACCTCTTTGCAGACAATGGCAAGCCTCAGAGAGTAAAAATTGCCATGTTAAGCTTCTTGAGAACATAAGCCGCTCGAAGTCGGCATAAAACACCAGGTAGGTCCAGTTCTCGGTCATTTGTGATCAAACACTTAATAACACGCACAACAGAATTAATCAATATAAGCTTGGTCAAAGTCCTTTCAAGGGCTGAAGTGGCCAGTTTATTATATTATTTTTTATATTGAGGCATGTTAGAATACAAAAAAAATAATTATGACTCAAAAAGTGTATTATATTTAGTTATTGTGTAGAGTGTAAAACCAGATCTAAGAACTGGGGTGCATCCTAAGGTTCAAGACTTTATCGTTTTTACGATAACTTAAGCCAAGCTCTTATGACTTGTGACCACAGAAATATCTTTCTTTATGAAATTTATATAATACTAGCTGAAACCCGGCGCGTTGCTGCCACTCCCTCGTTGCCAAACTTCCATAAAATGTTATCAGTGAACCTGCATGTGTAAATTGAGTTCGAATACTAAATTCCAAGGCTGTGCGACCTATAACTCCAAAGCAATTTGATATCGCAAATTTGGGCTGTATGGAAGATGTCACTTACCATTTTACAACCTTCATAAAATTTGATCAGTGAAACGGCACGTGTAAATTGTGGTTGAATACCGAATTCCGAGGCTGTACGACCTATACTTCCAAAGCTATTCGATATCGAAATGTTTTGAGGAGCCACGCCCCCTTGTTTAACGCCCATAAAATTTGATCAGTGAAACGACATGTGTAAATCATGGTTCAATACTGAATTTCTAGGCTGTGCGGCTTAAAAATCGCGATATTCGATATCGCAAATCGCAAATTTCGGTTGTATGGGAGGTGCCACGCCACCTTGTCCAACGCTGTCCGTACTACGAACAATCAATTTGGGAAGTTTCATCGCGATCGGATGAACAGTGTAGAAATGTATTCAGGACACACAAACAAACAAAAAAGCTAACCAGCAAACCAGCAAACGTGCATTCATTTTTATATATATGTAGGAATGGAGCAAGACGAACGGCAGGACACATCGACGGACCGCACGACAAGAAGCGGACAGAACTATTAACGACTCGACAAAGTACGGCAACCCTACGACAGTGACAGCGACAGTGTAACTGGACGAACACGAGACAAAAAATACAAAACTTGACGAGACATAGCAAACGACCAAAAAAAGGAAAACGAGACGAGAGAGTAGAAACAGACGTTGACGAACACGCACGCGTACGAAATAAAATGTGTTTGAATCTTCTATATGTGTTAAATTAACTTTATTTTTTACTTGTAATCTATTTTTAACGGAACATATTTTATAAAAATAAGAAAATGTAAATCAGTTCAGAATAAAAAACTGTAAAAGGCAAACTTAATAAAATGTGTTTGAATCTTCTACAAATGGGGGCTCAACCGGGATTGTGAATAGAGTCAGTGAAATAGTAATTGAAAGAAAAAACATTGTGTTCTGCTGAGCATATAAGCAGAAAGTTGCGCATGAACAGAAAAGCTGAAAACAGATACAAAAACAATAAAGAAGTGTACGCAGTGTAAATTTTTTTTTTGCGTTATTGTGTTGCTTTAAACAATAGCTAAATTTTTAAAGCATGAAAAACAAAAACAAACACATGAACACGTCATCGGCAAAAGCATTGAAATTTTGTGTACTGTAGAAATCATTATATTTGGCAGTCCAAAACAAAGAAGCAGTTAGAGTGGGATTCACAAAAATTGCAGCGAAATATAACATAAGCATACAAGAGCTTTGCTGCCTGCAGCAACAACAATATCCAGAGTTACATATTAAGCTTAGTCGACGCTTTGCATCAAGCAGACAGCAGAGAGAGAGAGAGATCGTTTGGGAAAACCACCCTGTTAAGGCAACGAGCAAGTTGCAAGAGAGCAGGCTATAAAGAGTTGAGAATGCAGCAAGAGATGTGTGGGTGAGATTTATCTTGTGCCAAAATCGATAAACGATAACTGATAGTTGTATTGCACCAGATTGCTGATTAAATAATTGTTGGTTATATATTTTGCGTTAAAATATTTGAACTAAGTAAAATTGGAACTATTTTGATTCTCTATGAATATAACAATTAATTAAAATTGGATTTGGAAATATTTTAATAATCTTGAGAATAATTTGAATAACTTGAGTTTTTTTTTGAAAAACTAATAATCTTTAAATATTTTATAAATAATTTGAACAATTTTGACGATAATTGAAATACAGTTCGTACTTTAAGTTTGTGCAAAACATTAATAGTTAAGTTAATGAAAGTTAAACATTTTTTGTCATTACTTTTCTTAAATATTATAATTGAATTCAGTTCAAAGCTATTTTTCATATAAATTTCTAACTATAACATTACACAATAAAATAAATACTTTTTGATAAAATGGACGTGACAGCAATTTTAGCCATGACAGTGGACAGGTTAAGAACCGAACTGGAAGGAGTAGGACTGTCGACGACGGGACGAAAGGCAGAGCTCCAGGGTAGACTTATTGACCATTTAAATCTAGCAAGAGAAGATAACGCCTCTGAATACGACGACGCTGCTTCAGTGGGTGCACGTGAAACGGATGGAGAGCGATCAATATTTACTCTTCGCGACATCGAAGATTCGCTTTCATCGTTTTCAGGAAGCGGCTACCCGGATGTTGATACGTGGGTTAAATCTTTTGAGGAAAATGCATTGACGGTGCGCTGGAACGAACCGCAAAAGTACATTTATGCTAAGCAGTTGTTGAGAGGGGCAGCTAAGATTTTTGTGCGGAGCCAACCCACAATAATTGATTGGAAGTCGCTCAAGACATTGCTTTTGGATGAGTTTGGCGAAAATCTATCGTCATTAGAGGTACACCGGTTGTTAAGAAGTCGTCGCAAAAAGCCACAGGAGAGCTTTCGTGAATATTTATACAGCTTAATGGAGATTGGCAGCCAAATTAAGTTAGATGAGGCTAGCTTAATAGAATATTTTATCGATGGAATTCCAGATTCTCGGTTTAATAAAAGTATTCTTTACCAAGCAAAAACCATAGCTGGACTTAAAGAGCAGATGCAGATATTTGAGAAAATCCGAAATCCTCCTCAGCAGGTGCAAAGTCAGAAAAATCAACCGCAAACGCAAGCCAAGGACAATCAAGTGCAGCAACCTGTTCTACAAAGTACGGATAAGCAGTGTTTTAAGTGTGGAATGAAAGGACATTTTGCACGAGAGTGTAGGTCTGCAAGTACAAATTGTTTTAAATGCAATAAGCCTGGCCATAAAGCCTTTGAATGTAGAGAGACTGTGAATAAGAGCACAGTCAAGACTGAGAAAAATAATGTGAGCACATTACGTTGGGAGCGATCAACCAAGAAGGACAGCTGTAATTTAGTACTGCAACCGAGTCATCGCATATTTAAGGATCTTGAGGTCGATGGCTTTACATTCGCTGCTTTAGTTGACACAGGCAGCGACATATGTGCTATCAGATATGACACATTAATGATGTTAGGTGATATTGAGGTGAAACAAACAAAGAAAAGTCTCTTTGGTCTTGGGCAAAAAGAAGTTTATACCATCGGTTCCTTTCTAATACCTGTTGAGATAGATGGAATTCTATTGGACATCAACTTTCACGTGCTTAGGGAGAAAGATATGCAGTATGCAGCTTTAATTGGCAACGATGTGTTGAAAAATGTTGACATAATAATAAATTCTGAAGGGGCGAAGTTTGTTAAAAAGAATTCGAGTCCAACGAAGCCAGCTATTAAAGTAAGCAGCACGAGTGAGGCAGAGGTAAAAATCGACCGAATGTGTACAAATGTTGAAAGAAATTCTAGTAGAAATGAAGTAGCTGAGTGCAGCACCAGAGAAACTTTAAGCAAATTGTCAGAGGAGCCGCATACCTGTGAGGGGAAATGTTCGAGTATAAATATACTAAAGCAGGAGTTGGGCCAGATATGTCTTTCCACATTAATGGATGATGTAATCTGTGACGTGTCCCACCTTGATAGAGAGATGGCTGGAGAAATAATTAAAATTGTGAACAGTTACCACCCTGTAAATAAAATGACGTCGCCCATCGAAATGAAAATTATAGTTAAGGATGAAATCTCAGTTTTTCAGAGGCCAAGGCGATTGTCGAGTGTCGATCAAGCGATTGTGGAGCAGCAAATTGAAGAATGGCTGGAATATGGTATAATAAAACCCAGTGTGTCCAATTATGCATCACCTGTTGTGCTGGTAGCAAAAAAGGACGGGTCGAAGAGGCTTTGTTGTGACTATCGCAAATTAAACGAGAAGATAATACGGGACAACTTCCCTATGGTTTTGATTGACGATGTGTTACAGAGACTCCAGGCAGCAAAGGTTTATACAACGCTGGATTTGAGCAATGGGTTTTTCCATGTGCCCGTTGAGCCTGGGTCCCAGAAGTATACTTCTTTCGTAACACATAATGGCCAATATGAGTTCAAGTACGTACCATTTGGCATATCAAATTCGCCAGCGGTGTTTTGCAGGTACATCTTTGCAATTCTCAGAGAATTAGTAAAGGATGGTACAATTATTATTTACATGGACGATATAATCATTCCATCAAAGACCGAACATGAAGGGATCACGAAGCTGAGGAAATTACTTGCTGTAGCTGAGCCGTATGGATTGCGCGTTAAATGGAGTAAATGTCAATTCCTTAAAAGAAAAGTTAATTTCTTAGGATATATTATTGAAAACTCTTCAATAAGACCGTCGGAAGAGAAAACGAAAGCAGTGAAGAATTTTCCGTTACCGATGGACAAGAAGCCGCTTCAACGATTCTTGGGCCTCACGTCATATTTTCGACGGTTTATACCAAATTTTGCGCTGGTAGCAAGGCCATTAACGGAATTGCTTAAGAAGAACATCAAATTCAGGATGGAGGACGAACAGATCGCAGTTTTTGAGCAGCTAAAGGCAGCTTTAGTTAGTGCACCCGTACTCAAGTTATATGATTCTTCAGCGCTAACTGAGATTCATACGGACGCGAGTATGCACGGTTATGGTGCGGTACTCTTGCAAAAGGATGCAGACGACCAGCAGTTTCATCCGGTCGAATATATGAGCAGAAAAACTACCGACGCTGAGCAAAAATACCACTCATATGAGCTCGAGGTGCTGGCTATCATTGAGGCCCTGAAGAAATGGAGAGTATACATCATGGGAAAGAAGATCAAGATCGTGACCGACTGCAATGCTTTCTCGATGACTATGAGGAAGAATGATGTTCCTTTGCGAGTGTCCAGGTGGGCAATGTTCCTGCAGGAATTTGAATATGAGATTGAACATCGTTCCGGTACTAAAATGAGACACGTCGACGCACTGAGCACAGTCTCATGTCTATTGGTAGAAGATTCAATGAGACATCGGATAAAAGAGGCTCAGCTGCTCGATGCTTGGATCAAGGCTGTACGAAAGATTTTGGAGCACAACAGCTACGAAGATTATTTCATGAAATTCGACATATTGCACAAGGATCCCGTTAAGGAGCTTGTTATTGTACCATCAGCGATGGAACAGGAGGTAGTTCAGATCGCACATCGTCAAGGGCACTTTGCTGTAAAGAAGACTCAGGACTTGGTGGAGAAATCTTTTTACATTCCAGATTTGACAAAAAAAGTTACAAAGGTTGTTAGAAGTTGCATTCAATGCATCGTGGCAGAGGCCAAGACCGGCAAGAAGGAAGGGTTCCTAAACCCCATTGACAAGGCCGATAAGCCTTTGGGTACTCTTCATATTGATCACGTGGGCCCAATGGGAATGACAAACAAACGCTATAACCATATACTTGTCATAGTCGACGCTTTTACCAAATTTGTTTGGTTGTACCCCACAAAAAGTACTGGCACCAGCGAGGTGGTAGAGAAACTTAGGCATCAGGCTTACATTTTCGGAAACCCGCAGAGAATCATCTCAGACCGTGGAACAGCTTCCACGTCACAAGATTTTGCTGAATATTGCACAGAAGAGGGTATACAGCACCTTATGATAGCAACTGGAGTTCCAAGAGGCAACGGTCAGGTAGAGCGGATCAACCGCATCATAGTTCCAATGTTAACTAAACTTTGTATTGACAATCCGGCTAATTGGTATAAGTTTGTCTCCCGAGTGCAGCAATCGATAAACAGTACACCTTCTCGCAGTACCCAGCAAGCACCATTCAAGATTCTAACAGGCATTGATATGAGAACGTCAGAGAATCGAGATATCTGCGAAATGATTGACGAAGCTATGAGGACAGAGTTCGACGAAGAGCGCGAAATAATGAGAAGCAAGGTGAGAGAAAATATTGCTAAAATTCAGGCTGAGAATCGTAGAACTTACGATAAGAAGAGAATGGAGGAGGGACAATATAAAGAAGGAGAACTCGTAGCGATTAAACGTACACAGTTCGGTACTGGAATCAAACTGAAACCGAAGTACCTTGGTCCTTATAAGGTCGTAGAGAGCCGAAGATACGGACGTTATGCCGTTGAAAAGGTAGGAAACGAGACAGAGGGACCAAGAAAAACGCTTACCGTAGCGGAATATATGAAGCGATGGAACCCTACATTCGAGGCGAATGGTCAATCAGAATGGCCGAATGTAGGAGTGGAGCAAGACGAACGGCAGGACACATCGACGGACCGCACGAAAAGAAGCGGACAGAACTATTAACGACTCGACAAAGTACGGCAACCCTACGACAGTGACAGCGACAGTGTAACTGGACGAACACGAGACAAAAAATACAAAACTTGACGAGACATAGCAAACGACCAAGAAAAGGAAAACGAGACGAGAGAGTAGAAACAGACGTTGACGAACACGCACGCGTACGAAATAAAATGTGTTTGAATCTTCTATATGTGTTAAATTAACTTTATTTTTTACTTGTAATCTATTTTTAACTGAACATATTTTATAAAAATAAGAAAATGTAAATCAGTTCAGAATAAAAAACTGTAAAAGGCAAACTTAATAAAATGTGTTTGAATCTTCTACATATGTATATATATTGGAACATTTGGAATACTTACATTTAAAGAAATAATTTTGATTGCAAAAATTTCGCACTGCCCAGAGCCCGAATTTCGAAATTTTTTTGAAATATGGCGTTAAAAACAAAGAAAATCGTACATTTTTTGAAAATACAACTTTATTTAAAACTTTACAAAATTTATTTAGTAAAAAATTTGTTTTTCAAAAATTACGCTATGGCATACATTCAGAAAAAAATGTCCAGAAAATCTAGAAGAATAGCACCCAATCGTTAGAAAATCGGGCTTCATTTAGCGATTTTCTAAAAATGAAGTTTTGACTCTTTCGTTAAATTGAAGAAACTTCGCCCAATTGCATTGAAATCTTATGATATTTGAGTAAGTTTTTCTATCGTTTATTTATCATCGGCTATAACTAAGAGAAACATTTTCTCTTAACATAAAAAATATTCTACCGTTTATTAAACATCGGCTATAACTAAGAGAAACATTTTCTCTGAAAATGAGAAATTTTCTACAGTGTATTACAGTTTCTTTGAAAATTAGAAATTTTTTTCGAAACCCGAAAATTTTGAAATTTTTGAAAAAAAACAACAATTTTTTAAGATTTTAAACAGCATCCCGTGAGAATTATTATTTTTATACTGACGCAAAACTGCACTTATTATAATTATTAACATTAAATTAAATTGAAAAATTTCCACTATCCAGATACTTAAATCTCAGCTGCGTGAGTGTAAGTCCATCAGCTTATCCATTCGACCATCGCAGTTGTTAAACAATCGTCGCTTAATTTGCTTAATTAAGAATCGTTCGCTTCGTAAGTAATTTTAAAGCATTTTTTCTAGAAATATAAGAAAAGCATCCTTAAGATAAATAACTTGTGGTGTACAAAAAAGAAAAACTTACATGTATATCTATGAAATATCCAAGTATTGTAACTCAAATTTCTCCAGTTGTAAGAAATCATGCTGTAGAATGTTGCGAGCGGACTTGATATCAATACAGTTTTATTTCAAATTATTTCAGCTTTTATACAATTTTTGGAAATTAAACTTTTATCACACCTTTATTTCCTATATTTAAGTAAAAAATTGTCTTTTAAACTACACCCAGAAAAAAACTCGTAAATTTGACAAATTTATACTTAATTCAAAAAAACAAAACAAGTTATTTAATTTTACAGCAATGAAAATGTTAATAATGTCACCATTTTATAATGTTGTTACAAGAGCAGAAGTTGTGAATATAACAATGAAAGTATTTAAAATAACTTAAACAAAAAGCGTAAATTTAACAGTTGTTTAATTTAAACGAACTAATTAAAAGCCCTGTTATTTCAACAATGCAATTATTTAAATAAATTAAGAGAGAAGTTGTTGCTTTTAACTCTAAAGAGCAATAAACTTACCTTTACAAATAAAAAAGCAATAAAACTTACATTTATAATCGTTATTAGTATTACGGTTATTTATTATTACGGTTTAAAAAAGAATAAATACTTTTAAATGATTTGTAATATACATTGTATATTGTTGTATTAATATAGAAAGACCCCATCTCATTTTATATTACTTTATAGGAGGAGGGAAAAAACTTATTGATTATTTAAGTTCTGTAGTTTCAAATTTTTTAAAAAATTTTTATTAAAAACTATGATCTAAAATTTTTTAATACAAAATTGCAGAAGTTTTTTCCTTCCCCTATAAAGTAATAAAAATGAGATAGGACCTTTCTATATGAAAGTAACAATATACATTATGCTAAAGTTTTTTTTCGTGTTAATAAAATTGTAGAATACTACACATATTATTAAGAGATACATTTTTAGTTGCATCGACATATATCTTATTTTTTAAGTAAAAAGACAGAAATTTTTGTATTACTGAATATTTTCAAAAAATTAAAATAAGGAAAAGACTTCGAATTTTTGTACATAAAAGTTTTCATATAATATGATATATAATTAATGTGTATGAATTTGAAGACCTGGGATCGAGACCCAGCTTGACCATTTTTAATTTTTTCTACATTTTTAAAAAAGTTTTCATCATATTTTTTTGATGTTATGTTCGAGACCTATTATAGAAGTGTGTAAAGAATATTTTTGTAATATATTTTTATCCTCAAGCTCGTATTAATGGTCTTTTCACCATCCGCGGCGTCCATTTTACCCTCTTTCGTGAAAATGGTAAAAAATAACCCATAAAAAGGTCGTTTGTCAACACAAAAACTATGTCAAACTCATATATGTATATATAGAAGAATATATAGAAGAATCGTTTAAGCGCTGCAGATTCCAACGGGAAGCGTAGATTCCTTGCCCTATTACATTATATATCAATTCAATATATTACATAATCTTATCTTACCACTTACAATTTATTTACCAGGAATAAATAGCTTTTTCAATATATTTACGAATTTTATCATCACTTTCGACAAATTTTTTTTCATTTTTGGTTGTTTGTTTATTTTGTCACCGAAAACAAATGCAAAAACACTTTAAACGAACAATTTTGCAGTAGCCATAAAAAAATTATAATATAAATGGATTAACAAATATTTAACTGTAAAAGCAACAAATTTTTTGTTACTCTTACAAAGCTAAAATTTTGAAATCTTCAATATTTTTGTTAGCCTAACAAGTTTATTGTTGTAACAACAAAACATTTAATGAATTTATCTAAGTGCAAAATACTGTTGTATCTACTAAATTTTTTTCTCGGTGAATGTTTTGAAATACTTCTTAAGAATTTTTTTAATAAAATAAAATACTTAAGCACAATCATGCTATTTGATGGAAAAATTTCTACAACTATACCTTTAAATGATCTCAAAATATATCTCTATGCTTAGCTAGATCTTATTTACTTTAGAAAAAAAAAAATCACCTAAACAACTCCAATAAAAGTTTTATTAAAACTAAACTGTTAAAAACCGAAAAATTTAAGTTTTACTTCTGAGTAAAACTAAATAAATGACTTAAATAAATTACTTTCCATCAAAGTTCATTCAGTATTCATGAATTGTTTCTGTGTTCATCTCAATGGGCCATCTGGTGCGTTTTCTGAAATGTTTTGCTTTTTGACTGTTTTAATCGATTTTAAGCACAAAACTTTGCTAGTCGTACACAATCACAACAACTCCCAACCCACACAAGCAATTGATGCTTTGTATTTAGTCTCAAAGTTTTTGGTCCTTCACTTGTATTTTACTGATTGTGTGCGTTGATTTTGTGAATTCAATTGAATGAAACGTATTTCATTATTGATGAGTAGTACTTCTTAATTTGCCGCATTCATTGTAATTTGCTGCTAATGGAATTGAAAAACAGTATTATTTTTTAAATTAGGTTTCTGAAAAAAAATATCTAAAATGGGTTTGCCTGTAAAAGAGTACCTTGAGTTATAATAATGCATTTTTTTTAAACTTGTAAGAAAGTGTAATCAATTGTGTCTGAGATAAAATATCTCAACAGCAGGTTATATTTGCGAACTTGTATTCTAAGTTTTGAAGGTTTAATTATCTAAATAATGTCACTTTATGTTTGCGATGACGTCAGCTCTTAGGCAGGGTACATAGGCCTATACAAAGTATTCTTATCAACCTTTGTCATAAAGTTTTGCTATTATATCAACAATATAATAAAATATTTAAAGCATTTTTATTTTGAGTTTTCTGCAACAACATATTCTGAGGAACATTATTCCCAAAAAAAAAAATCATAAATTTTTCTACTCTTAATCATTAAATATTTCTTTCTTTTAATTTAACAATATTCTCACGCCCACGAAAAACTTTTTACTTCTCAATAAATTCTCAACTCTTCAAACCTTATGCAATTTTTTTTGTCATTTTAATTGGCGTACTTTAATTACTTCAGCCATCAATCAAAAGATTTTGTTATTCCTAAGAAGTTAAAAACTTTTTAACAATTTTATTGAAAGTTTATTCTATGCAAATCTTTTTCATAAAACAAATGATTATATTTGCATAAAAAGAGTACTTTTTTTATTTAAACTTAAACAATAAAAACTCAAATATGACGTAGCATCTCTTTAATTAAGAAAGCACCAAGCTATTTTATATGCGTCGAAATCAAGGGAAAACAAATAGTTTCGGAAATATAATTGTTAAATTTTCTTTCGCGATAAGCGATTTGAAAATAAAAATACGGGTTTTGTTTAATTTCGTTTCTCTTTTCTTTTCAGATACACTATCAATATGTCAATATCGTTTTTAAATACAAACATTTCGTAAACGAGGCTTTAGCTAGCTTTGACTAGAGTTTTGAGTGGAGCAAAGCATAGAGTGAAACTTTTGCTAAAGATAGAAGGATTGTGAAGAATTAAGTTCAAATTGAGTAAAGTTGATAATACTGTAACAATGGTTACTTTACAAATTAATTGACAATTATACTATCTTAAGACTGTAGTTTAGTGCTCTGGAATAATTTTTAAGGTTTATTTCGGAATTTTTTTTTTTTTTTTTTTGAAGAGAATAAAATATAATCTTTAAATTTTTTTATGTTATCTTAAACATCTTAACTGAGCATTTTTTTATTTTACTAATTTTTTTAATTTACTTACGTCCAAAGTAGAGAACTGCAAGATTCAATATTTTTTGATGTAACAAAAAAAATGTCAGACGACTAAACTTTTTTGATAGAGCAATTCTTTAAAAGTGTTAAAAAAAGTGTTTGTTTCGTTGTTATGAAATTCTTTTGCTTGTATTTGGTCTCACTTTTTCTCTTTCCTTCTCTGCCAGCCTATTTGATTTGATGCAAGGACATGTTTTTGGTGTGTTAATTATGTATGATCGTTTTGCAATCGATCGATGCAGTTCTCTGGTCCAAAGTAGATAAAAAAAGGTGTGTTGCTTTTAAAATATATTATTAAAAATTAAATGTATTTTTGTTTTGAAGGCTTATTATTCTAGCAAGTAGCAGATCTAAACATTTTCATTAGAAAATAACAAAATGGGGGACTTTTTAACAGTAATTTTAAAAAATCGCGACCTTTTTTGTAGAAAACCGGTGGAAAATCAGTGGAAAAAGTAGAAAAAAATTATTAAAAATGTACCAATAGTTGTGCTACCTGCGAGAGCCATTGGCGTGTAGAATAAAAATTTATTTAAAAACCGAGCACCAGACTCCATCCTTTCATTTATTAACCTTAACATACGGTCTGAGTTATATTTCTATTATAAATATTTTTTTAACTTCGTAATGGTTAATTTTGGAACACATTGATTGTTTCGGTTGATTCGAAAACAGTTTTTAATCTTATCTTAGACACAAATCAAAGGCTTTTTCCATATACAAAGGGCCCATCTGCCGGTCACAAATTCAAACTACTAACATCATAAAAATAATCTTTTTAAGGTCAGTAACACATGCAATTTTTTTATTGAAAATTGAAAATGTAAAAAATCGATAAACTACTTCAGAAACATCTTGAAAACATGCTGTTAAATTTTAAAGCGAAATTCGAAGCCGTTTGAAAGCTTTGAAAATTTGTAAGCTGCA
Source organism: Dichetophora obliterata (assembly GCA_963920525.1). NCBI lineage: Eukaryota > Metazoa > Arthropoda > Insecta > Diptera > Sciomyzidae > Dichetophora > Dichetophora obliterata. The sequence continues at coordinate 88,396,816 of OY986437.1, forward strand.
GATAGCTTCCTTCAAGCCCAAAACTTTGAACGTGTTTTTCTTAAAACTGCATTATTATAAATTGCGTGCATCGTAACTAAAATAAATTTCAACCAATCAATTCGAAATTTTGCACACATATATATAACAATATTTGCAAAAATACACTCAAAAAAATCTGCTTCCCTTAAATTAAGAAACTGTGGCATCAATTCATAAGCATGGGTTTTGCTATATTTTATAGAGGTTTCTCCTTAATGTAGAGAATTTTTACGTTAAGTTTGGTGCAAACCAAGAAAAAATTGCTCGTTTAATGATTAGGATCAAGTCATATTCTCAAATGAAAGCAGAATGAATTTTGTTGGTCCAGATTCCAGAGTCATGGTTCGAAAAGGCCAAACAAAATATTCAAAGACAAATGTATTCAAAATACTTTAAAGCATTCTCTCTGTATATAAATGTTTTGGGTGCAATCACATGCAGCGGTGTTGGAGAAGTTCTTTTTCTAGATGGATCTGTTAACTTTAAAGCATAGCATAGACATAGACAGGCTGTTAACATAGACATTACAAATAGACCTGTACTGCCCGTATTCTTTGAGCACGTTCCCAATGATAACTATATTTCAAGACCATTCTGTTCTTTGTAATCGCTCAAAAACGGTAATTATTAAATACGGAATTAACATGTTTTTGTGATTGTTTACCAAAAATGTTATCTTATTATTTCGTTAACTCTTCGCAGGTAACGGAATATAAATCGCATTTTTGGTATACAGTCATCACCGTGGTTCGCAAACAGTCCTGACTTGAATCACATTGCGAACGTTTGGGGATTATTATTAAGCAAAAAAATCGACAAAAAAAGCCATTTGCTATGTCAAAGCTAAAGGAGGTTGGTTATTGCATCCATTTGTTATAACGATATTTCTGTAGATTTAATAAAGAAACTTTATGAGTGCATATCTTCTTGTGTAGAAAGTGTTTTTAAAGCAAATGGGAGCATTATGTTGTAACGATCATACTATAGGTTGAAAGACAACCTGAATCCATATTACAAAATAGAATCTCCATACATAATATTTTCTGAACTTGCTCAGGGAAATTGGGTGTGGGGTTACTCGAGAAATGGATGGCGAGTGACGCTTCGTCATTTAAGATCTATGCAGATATTACAAAGAAATGGGAAAAAAATTGATTAAAGAAATGCCATATTAAGAATACCAAAAATTTTAACAAACAAAATTATATATCTAGACTAGGGCGGGTCAATTTGTATGGACGAATTTTTTGGATGTCTGGCTCAGCGAAATTCGTAAAATACATGTAATTTCAAGACTTTTTCTCCACTACAGCATATACAAATTCTGAAAAAAAGCTGTGCGGACTTTCGTAAATAGATTTTGTTCTCAATTATAAAATATGAATGTATGAATGTATGTGTATGAATCTATTTACGAAAGTCCGCACAGCTTTTTTTCAGAATTTGTATATGCTGTAGTGGAGAAAAAGTCTTGAAATTACATGTATTTTACGAATTTCGCTGAGCCAGAATTTGACCCGCCCTAATCTAGACATATGAGTAACGTTTAACTGTTTATTTAACAATTATCTCATTATTACTAACCTCAACTCATTATTTCACCTTTCGTACAAGTAAGAAAACTAATTAAGTTTTTACTATCATACTAATTAGTATGATTAATATAGTTAATATTAAATAAAGTTAATTTATTTAAATCAAAGTATTCATTTTTAATGAGTTTAAACTTTAATATAAGAAAATAATTCGTCAATTTGTAAGTGTAAACATTTGTAAAATTTTATGGGTAAATGCACAAACAAAGATTTTAAAAATGTTAATTAAAGCAGAGCCGCAAATAACGTTGCAAAATAAACTTTTTGCAAAACCAATTTTATTGCAGATTACCATTAACATGACTCTCTAACATTGCTTTTACACCAGAGCTGGGCGTTCTAACACAGTCACATTTTATTTTGTCTTGTTAGTATTGGTGCGTTCTCGAATAGCGCACACTGAGCGAAATAGCTATCACAATTATCTAGATTTGCAAGTTTGTATGTTTATACCTCCACACATACTGTAATATGTGTTTATTTTTTATTTTTATTTATTGGTATTGTTCAATATTTTTTCTGTCATTATTGCTCCAGCATTTTTCAGTATCAAATTACACATTCCGCTTCATAAGAAAGGTTCTCTGCAGAAAAGAAATCACATTGCGATTCAGAGTCAAATATTGTTTATTTTTAGGTGTTATTAAAATATTAATAACATTATTAAATCCTGATATGTATGAATCATTAAAATTATAACCTAAACCTCAAAAAATTAAGTGTTTAAAAACTAATCAATACAAATAATATGAAAAAAATACTGCAAGGAATCTTAAAATGCAATATGTATGAATTATATTAAACCTTAATAAAATAAAAAATATATGTATAAGAATTATGAATCTACAAAACAAAAAGATGGTTTTTTAAGAGTGTACATAAAATTTCCGATATATAGCATCACCGTCAGCGAACGACTGAATTATTTTCTCTTCTTTTGTGAGTTTTGTGTACATGTGAAACAACACATTTTTATTCACAGCTTTATTCACAAAGAGCCTTATCTATACTATTATATTAAAAGAGACTCACGACATTTGATCCAGAATAAGCTCGGTAACCGCTGAACCGATTTTGATAATTCTTTTTTTATTCGATTCCTATGATAATATAGATTGTTATAGCCTAAAAAATCACGCACTTTATTTGATGCCTACATTCAACCAGCAACACAATATAACAGCAAACAAAGCTTTTCTCTTTGTCGAGAGAGCTTCTCTCAATAGAACACGACAGCCATGTTGTGTAGTAGTTAAGCTGAATTCACTGATAACCTTCAGCATGTTTTTGTGTGATTTAAAACATGGTGTAAGAAATAGAGGTGTTAGTGTGTTTGACACTTCTCTCTCAAAATGATAAAATCAAAGAAGTAAAATATAAGTAAATGGTGTTGCTACCACACACACTGTACGTGAACTATCGCACCAATCTTAAATTGTGCGAGCGAGAAAGAGAGTGTTTTTTGACATTTCTGAGAACCCTGGCATTTGATTGGAAGACTCCTCAGCAAAATAGTTGAAAATAATTTAATTTTTAGCATTTTTCACTGCTTAAAAAGTGACAACTTCAAAGAAAAAAACTACAAAAATAAATGCAACATGAGTTGTGCGATTAAAAATTGTAAAAGTTCCCAAAAACTGAAAAACAATGCGCTTTCGTTCCACAGGTAAATATGTCCATACGGCTTGAATTCTTTTAACAAAAGTGCTTTATGTAGTTTCTAACGATGTTTTTTTATCTTATTTGTTTTAGAAAGATATATATTTCTAATTAAAAACTGTTTAAAAATGCAAATTAGACCCCGTTGATTTTGCGCCAGTTTGCTCAAACCACATCTGTCAAAACACAAACACTGCTTCAGGGGCGCAGTCATTTTTCACAGTTGAATATATTTTTGGGGCGCTCTTAATTTTAGCATAGTGAATGAGACTTAGTACTTGTTTGTCAAATTTTTCTGATTTCTGCACGACAACTAGGCAGAAACACAAAAAAAAATAAGGATTTTTAAAAAGTAATATAATTTCATTTGTAATTAAAGTTAAAGTTTAGAATTTATAGGCCTTCAAATTTAGAAAAATTACCTAAAAATCTTGCTGTTTTTCTCCTTTTTCAACAAAACTAAGCTTTATGGGTATTAAAACAAAAAAATGCGCGTATTTATTCAACGAGGTGTCAAACATAAAATTCCATGCATAACTTTTTAAGATATAATTTTTTTTTTATAATAAGAATTTGTCTGAAAAACTAGTTGTTTACCTTTTACGAAAGCAATCCATTAAAAAGAGAATTATTAAAAAGATAACTACATCCAGAAGTTCTGTAGAGAGCGAAGCCTGTGTTGGACTTACTGAGGTTTGTAATCCCTGAGCAGCGGCCGAAGGCCTCGTATTAAAAAGAGACAACTAAATACATTTTAGCGATTTTAAGTACAAAGAATTATTGTATCTTAAATGCATGTATTTTTATGTTTAATATCTTGTTGGATAGATACTTGTATTATATCTATTTTGATACCCATAAAATTCAGTTTTGTTGAAAGAATTAAAAAATCAGCTAGATTTTTACTCCACTTTTTCCAACGTTGGATGCCTATAACTTCTAAGCCAATTGCGAGCGATCTGAAACTTTTTAAATAATTAGTGTTGTTGCTATTCTTGAAATGTTCCTAAAATTTTAATGCAATAAGAATAAACTTTAACAGTTTGGGCCTTCTTTTACGATACAACCGAATACGACCCTATGTGATTGTTTCTGTATATGTGTGTACCAACACCAATATAAAAAATACCACACTTTTTTGCTATTACACCATTTCCTTATATCTTTGGATATAATTAAATTTCCCCGCTCTTGTCAAAAACAGCTGATGGTGAATCGCAATGAAAACAAATTTTGTTAAATTCGTGTCTTTCTACAAGTTTATAACATTTTTAGTGAGATTAAAGTGAGAATATGTTCTGCGATATGTTCTTGAAGCAGGCGATGTGAATGCAAGACAATTTGCATGCTGGCCAAAGCTCCATGTCGGCGGCTCCTTCCAGCGCATGTTTCTGATAAAGTGACCAAAACATTTAATGACGAACTTGGCAAATCGGCGAAGACAACTGCAACAACTTTTTGTCAACACTGCACAATTAATTGCATTAAATATTTATTTCAACTTAATTCGCACAATAAACTATAAAAACTATAGCACATCACCTAGCCACTCAAACAAATAACACAATTTGACAACTATCAACTGTTTCGCTCTTTCGTTCAAAAATTTTTGACAGAAACAAAGTAGTTTATGGTGTTGTCAAAAACTCACTAACACCTCTATTTCTTACACCATGATTTAAAATAATGTTAATCAAGTTGAGAGCGTGCAGAAATATTTCTCTCTGAGCGAAAACTTCATATGAAAAAAATTTTCAAAACATGCTGAAGGTGATCAGTGAATCCAGCTTTACTTTCAGGGAGATTCTTGCTTTCATACAGTGTTAATTAATTTTCATTGTTGATGTTTTGAGGGGAGTTGCCAGAATTTAGTTATCTGTATTAATTATATTTTGCAGCCTTGCCAGCCAGCTTTTTCCCACTTGAGATTGTGTTAGTCTATCTATTCGAATATATAAAAACGTTGTGACACTGCACGGATGTTTGACAATCACGCAAAAACCGCTGAACCGATTAACACGATATAGATATCAAACGATATCTAACTTTATCGAAATATGCTATGTTAGATTTGCCACGTCTACTTTCCATGCCCATTTTTTGCAAAAAATGCTATATATCAGACGATTTTGGTCGTATGAGACTAGAATTTGGTAATCTACGTTGTATGGTTATTTTCGCTAACTTTACTAAAAATGGGCATGACCCACTTTAGTTAAATACACTTTTCAGGTGATAAGCTTTGAGTAAAGCAAAGCGCACTAGGTTTAAGCTCAATTGAGCTGAAATTCTGGCACTCTATTGTTTCGAGTATGAGATAGTTTAAGTGAAAAAATTTTGTCACTACCCCATAACCGCCCGGAATTAATCAAAAATGTTATACTTAGAACGGTTTTGGTTGTATTAGACTAAAATTTGATAATTAAGTTCATACGGCTACTTTCGGCAACTGTACTAAAAATGGCGAATACATATATTTTTTTTTCCGAACAGCATGAAAATTCGTATATCGCAGTAAGGTGGTCTGCGGCCGGACAACGTCTGCCGGGCAATACTATACATCAATAAGAATGCTGTATATATCAGAAAATTCTGATCGTCATTCATTGATGTTTCAAACGGAAACGTCTAGTATGCGTTTTGTTCGAAGGTCAATTTACATTTTTACAAATTCACAAAACGATCACAAGAAATTCATTGAATTGGGTCAGGACAAATTCTACTATAACTATAACGTTAACTATGAATATATAGATAAGGAAATAGATTAAAACATAGATTTATGTATTTAACTTTGGAATAGTTTGTAATATTTAAAATATTTTTCACAGAAATATTTTGAAGCTACATTTAAAAATGTTTTTCACATAAATTAGTTTTTATGTTGTAGCTCATTGCAAAAAAATATAACAACATTTTAAGCAAATTAGTTTTTATCAAAAAATTATAGGGGTAGGTGGCCTATAATTTTTAATGATTGTGAAACTGTTTGTGTCAAAAAAGAACAATTTTTGCTGGTAAATTATGTTATATGAAAGAATAAGGAAAATGAAAATTTAAAAAAAAATTAAAATTAAAAAAAAATATGTACAACAAAAGCAGCACTTGGCCTATTGTTTAGTACAAGTTGGATATTTTAGAGGTTTTTGAAAACAATATAAAACATTGCATTGGTGAGGTAACGGTAAACCTTTTCTCATTTCCCAATTTACTTAATTTCTTAATTTACTTACCTTTCAAACAAAGAAAATTGGATGAAAATCGATTTGAAAATGGCGGAAATGTTTGCTTGCTAAGTCAAAACATGAAATTTCAATCGTTTTTTTTCTCCTTCTGAGGCTTATGAGTTGTACTGAGAAAATCTATAGTTTTGAGATATCGCAAGAATTTTAATGTCATAATAACAGGTTTTTTTAAAACATACCTAATATCCGTACAAAATATTTCCGAAAAGAAAAGAAAATTACCGTTTATTTTATTAATCAACGACTGTCCATACAAGAATGCATTGTTATGCATTGAGGAAGTCAATAGTTTTTGAGATATCGCCAAAAGTTTGATGTCATTATATCGGTTTTTTTTTTTAAATTTAAGTAGAATTGTTTTTTGGCTGAAGCACCATAACAACAGTTTATAACTGAAGAAGGCCGATTAACTACAACAATTTAAGAAGAATATATTTATTTTCAGAATATATGTAAAAAATTACATTTTTAATTACAAATTTTAAAAATTTTTAACCCAAATATTTTAACAACGCTATGCAGGACTTTTTTAAAAGTAAAAAAAAGAAAGCCAGGTAAATTTATGTCATCATAACAATTACCGTTAAAATAAGTTATTGAAATTAAATTAAGTAATTTCTTTATATATACACCATTTTTTCATAATTAAACAAAACAAACACAACAATTTTTGTATTTTGAATTTGTTTTAATACAACTAAATACTTTCATTTTAAGATTTAAAATTTTTACATGGTATTTAATATTTGTATCGCAGGCGAAGCAGCGGGTATTTGCTAGTTATAATTATAATTTAAGAAAAGTAATATTTGTTATAATTATTTTAAGTCGGCTTTTATATTTGAGCGCGATTGTATACTATTGCCATAAAGTTTGCTCTTTAAGTAATTCTACTTTAACTTTATTTTTTTTTTATTACAAAATTCTTATTCTTTGCCAAAGAGAATGCTTTTAATAGTATTGACATCTAAAACTAGTGCAAGTTTGCTTATTTCACATAAAATTCGATCTGATGCTGTTTGTTTCGTTTCGTTTCTTTTTATTTTTTTTTTTTAAACTTAACTTTTTGCTGTGTTTCATTGTGTATGTGAATTTGTTTGCGACCTTTTGTTGACTTTTTCTTGCTTATCAACGTTCACCGTTTGTCTGAATAATGCAAAGAAGAGAAAACACTTGGCCCCGAGGGCAAAACATTTGTAGAGCTTTTGCTGCTCAACGCATACTTGCAATTCCTTGCTTATTACACTGCCGTATGTCCTGTTAGAAAAATACCACAACAAAACCAAACGCATTCTGCTAACGCTGTTCTTCCTCTTCTATAAGATATCTTTCCTATTTTGTATTTTTAATGTGTATGTACGAGTATATGTGAATAGTTTTTATTTGTACAATATTTTGTTTTGTGAAGTTTTTGTTGTCTTGTATTGTAGTACTTGGCCATTGTTATTCTCAAGTTTTTGCATTGTTATTTTTTCCAATGCGTCTTTAAATAGAAAATAATTTGTGTATTATATAAAGGTGCATTTATATTCAATACCAAATAAAATGACAAGAAAGGAAGTAGATTTGGTATTGCATATTTTATTTAAATTTGGTTTTATCAAGTCTCTTTGTTGTGGAGTCATCAGTGTTTTAAAATAATTGTTGTCTTTTGAAAGAACATTTTAAATTCGCTCTGTATTTATTTGTATGAGGTGTGAAGTAAATATTGGGGGTTGGAATTAATTTTAAAGGTTTTTTTCGGTTTTTGAGCATTTATTTAGAAACAACGGTACAATGTATATTATTCAAAGTATTGTCCATCGTTAGCTACAACATTTTCCCATCTTTCTGGCAGCATATGGATTCCGCGCCGGAAGAACGATTCGTCTTTTGAGGCAATCCACGAATCGACCCATTTTTTGGTATCCTCGTAAAAAGTGAAGCGCTGCTCAGCCAAGCCATGCGTCATCGATCTGAATAGGTGGTAGTCGGAAGGGGCTATGTCTGGGCTATAAGGCGGGTGGGGTAGCACATCCCAATTCAGCGCCTCCAACGTTTCCTTGACGGTTCTTGCAACATGTGGCCGTGCGTTGTAATGTTGAAAAACCACTTTGTCGTGTCTTTTGGCATATTCCGGCCGTTTAACCTTTAATGCTCGGCTCAATTGCATCAATTGTTGTTGGTAGCGTTCCCCAGTGATAGTTTCGTTAGGTTTTAGCAGCTCATAGTACACGACACCCTTCTGATCCCACCAAATACACAGCATAAGCTTGGCGCCATGAATATTCGGCTTTGCCCTCGATGCTGATGCATGGCCGGGTGGTCCCCACGATTTTTTTCGCTTAGGATTATCGTAATGGATCCACTTTTCATCGCCAGTGACAATACGATGCTTAAAACTTTTCCTTTTATGCCGTTGAAGCAGTTGTTCGCACATGCAAAATCGCCGTTCAACGTCTCTCGGCAGAGAGAATATATAAAGGAGAGCAGACATCGAAACATTAACAGAACGTTAACATAAATCCAACGATCCGATTATTAATACGGTTCGAACAATTGGTTGCCAGCGTGCGCTGCCAGCAACACAGACTCTGCCGGCAGAAGAAAAAAAATCACCACCAAATGCGAGACAAGCAATAACGAAAAACAAAACAAATACTCCAATTGAATTTTATGAATGAAATGGAAACAAATTAATAAACACTATTTGTACTGCTACTTATTGGTATGTTTGTGTGTTTATGCAGAATTTGTTTTGTTCTTTGCTTGACGTTGTTGTTATGCTCTATTTTATGCTTTTGATCGTGTTTCCGATATTTTCCTTGTTTGGCTGAGCTGAAACAAAAGAAATTGGCCAGTTTGTGCTGTTTCTTAACTAAGCCAAATATGAAAAAAGTGAATGTCGTATGGCTTAACAAATTATTTCAATGCGCGAAATAGCGAATATATATTTTATTTATCTATACTTATGTTATATATTTTATCTTTCAATGTATATATTTTAATATTTTATCTATATATGTATATTTTATCCATGTTTTTAAAATTCTAATTTATCTACAATCTTCTGGCCATGCATTTGTATGAAAAATTAAATTTTTTCGAAAATTAAAATTATGACTTTTTAAAAACGTGACGTTTACAATAAAAACCAGCATGTATTCATATGAGTTCGATAGGAGTGCGCTAAATTACGGCGAGTTGATCTTTTTGTTGTAAATTGAAAAACATATGAAAATTTTTGGAAATTTTATATATTTCTCTATTTTTTGCACATAAAGCCTTATTTTGTGCATAAAACTGGTATGCAATTCGTTTGTTATTGAATTGTCCCAAAAGATAAGCTATACAACATAAAAATCGGATAAAAGTTATCAGAGTTTTGATATTTTAATTTTTGAAATAATTTCATTTTTTTCTTATTTAGTAAAAAAAATCTTAAAAAATTCAAATTTGAAAAAATTGCAATAAACTGCTATTGAAATGTTTTCTGAAACAGCATTCAATAAAAAAACAAACAAATTATGTGATTACATTGAATAACTTGGTCGTTATTAAATTTTTTACTAGAAGTGTAACATTTTGTAAATTTCGAGTTAGAGTATTTTTACCAAAAAATTTTAAAAATGCAAAATTTAAAAAATTCGCGGTTGGCTAAAGCATAGTCTTATGCTATTTCAGGCAAAAAATTATAAAAACCAAAATTCAAATAAAAAAGTTATAGCTGTTCAAACTTGATTTTTTTTTCCAAAATGCTCGAAGTGCCTTTTTTGGCATTTCGAACACAAAAAAATTCATAAAAAATTGATATAAATATGTTTCTTATTGAAATGGCTATAGTTTAATCTAAAATAGTTAGAAGAAATTTTAGAGTTCCAGGGCTGCCAACATATCAGACCCTGGTTTTCAGGTAAGAAATATTAGAACTACCCCAAAAACCTACCAATTTTATTTTATGTTTGTGTGTCTGTTCAGAATTTGTTTTGTTTTTTGCTTGACGTTGTTGTTATGCTCTATTTTATGCTTTTGATCGTGTTAAAAATTTTTCTTGTTTGGTTACGCAGAAAAAATAAAAATATAAAAATAAAAAATATAAAAAAATTAAATACAGAACAGTTTAATTTATAACGATATGTAACACTTTTTTTTTTGGACATCGTCTTCATGATTTTTTGTGTTTAAGACATATTAATTTTGGAAAAGACTTTTCAAAATAAAATTTATTGTTTTAATTATTTTTTAAGTAATCATTAAGCTGATCCACGTGTTTAATTTTTTATTGGAGAGTTTTGTTCGGATATTATATCAAATATAGCCCGCTTATGAAAAGCACCGTTCTGATTCTATGCTAGATGTAAAAATAGTTGTAAGATAATCGTAAGCAATTGTTAGTTTTGGTCACGATTGCCTTCACCACAAAAAAAAATTTATTTCCTAAGTCAGAACATCTGACCATTTTTAAATACATAGCTTACTTCCCGATGTTGCAATTCTTCTAAAACTTTGCAAAGTGATTCACACTCATTACACACAATAAAAGGTTTTTCTAATTCTATATTCATATCAACTTAAAATGAAAAGTTTGCATTTACATGAATATTTGTAATAGAAATTTATTATTAAAAAATCCAGGGATCCCGGAAAGACAATCCCGGGATTTAAAGAGGCTTCAATCGTCCGGGATCCCGGAATTGACTTTCCTAATACATACACACTTTATATCTATATTTTTCTAATTCAACGTTCAATTTTAAGCAAAAAAGTCCACTAAATATTTGTTGTGAAATATTAAATAATATCTTAAACTGAAAATGTTGTTTAGTAAAACTTAATTCATTAATCTTATAAATTAAATAATTCATATTGGTTGCTTTGTGCTTATTCATCATTCTTTTGGGTCATTCTTTAACAAACCGAACACCATTCTGACCGCCACATTTTTGATTTGAATGACATTTTTTTTACGGGCTCTATAAAAGAGACACGTGTTCGAGGATTTTTTTTTTAAATAGAGGGCGTTAAAAGTTTGAGATTTTCGTGACTATTGCCTTGGAGACTAATTTTCAAAAATTCATAACTTCGGTTCTGTTTAACCAAGAGACAACTTTTTTGCATTTTAAGAAAAAAATAGTTTCAAAAAAATGTATAAAAAATTTCATATTGTTACACACAATTTCAATATTTAAATAAATTTTAACCAATCTTACATACCAATTAGCGTGTTTTAAACATAAATATCGTATTTTTCGTCTAATTTTACATAGAAAACGATTTTTTATCGATGGAGAAATGATTATTACTATTACAAAAAAATAAAATAAACTCGCGCGGTACCTGACGTCGGTGCGCCAGTTGCAAAGTAAACCTCATATTCTCGCCTCATATCATTGTTGCCTGTATTATAATATAATATAAATTATGTTGTATCTAGGGCTTCCAATTTCGGTACTCAAAAGCAATTTCGGAATTACTAATTAAGAATCCGGGGATCCTGGAAAAAGTACCGGGATTTGAAAAACAGTTAAAAAGTACTTTATTTAACAAAAAGAGAAATCGTGTGCAAGGTATGAAAGTTAGGATATTTTTTTAATAAAAAATTGAATTACAAAATAAACAGTTTACTTAATTTTTTTATACAAAGTAAATTTATTTTATTTCTTTATATATATAAAAGACGAGAATATATTATTTTTGATATATATCTATTGTATAATTCATAAAATTCATATTTTCTGGCATAATAATACTAACATAAGAACGGTACATTTTTTGAGATAACTTAAGTCTTTTAAAGGCGAACTCTTTGGTAGCAAAATTTCTAGCCGAAGAGAAATATCTCTCGAACTAAACACTAGTTGGTGGAATTTTTATCAATCATATCAAATGCTTTTTTAAGCATATTACTGCGAGTGCCACCATTTAAATATATATTTTTTTTCTTTTTTGAACACTTTAGGTAAATTAAAATTTTTTTAAACGTTTTTAGTCGAATGTTAAATTAAAGTGGTGCATTTTTGCAATTTGAAGGCAATCCCGGGATCCCGAAAATTCCGGAATTTTAGGCCTTATAATCCTGGGATTATCGGGACTGAAAAAAGTCCGAGAACCCGGATTGGAGACCTTATTAGTGTGTAAAAATTATGTATAATTAAGGTATAATTTAATTATTATTTAATTTGATAATATTGGTTATTACTAAATCCATCTATTCTTTACTTCAGCTGTTGCAGCAGTTGCAAAACAATTAAAATGCCCAAATATATATATATACATAAGCACAAAACTACCAATATAAAATATTTAATTTATAAGATTAATTTAATTAAATTTTACTAAAAATATTTCCAGTTTAAGATGTTATCAATTTAATATATACATACTATTATGTTGTATTTATAAAATGTATGTAATAAAAAAAATAAACCAAAGATATGAAATTGTTTATTGAAAACAAAATGCATACAAAAATTTTTTAAGATAGTTTTTATATTTTATTTTTTTATTTATTTATTTATAGTACGATAAGGACTTAGTTCTTTTAATGTACCAGTTGGAATACTATTTTTAGGAATAGACAAATTAAAGATTTTCTTAAACCTAATTTAAACAAGTATACTTATTATAAAGTTAATCTTAATTTTAAGTAGAAATAGAGAAATCAAGATAGAGTATTAAATTGAAGTAATTAAGAGAGAAGAAAAAAGAAGTAACAATAAGAAAGTATAGATTTGAAGAAAACTGGCGAACTTATTAATCATTAATTAAAAGCGAAATGTTGAAATACGGCAAGTCTAAATCTTGTTATTTCCCTTAAAGCTCTTACATGGCTCGGTAAGGAATTCCAAAGACGAGTGGCATTAATAAAAAATAATCTTGTGGAGTTGAGGTAGTTAAAACTCGGACCAAATCTAATTTTTTCAAACAAATAAGGATAAGGAAATAAGCGTAATAGGTACATAAATAAATATAATATAAATATATTTAATATATAACAACACATATGTGGTAGCTTTTTTTGCATTTTTTTCTTAAAATTAAAAATTGAATTAGAAAAATATAAATATATAGTAGGTACTATATTAATTTTAGTAAATTTTTGTAATTAATTATGATCTATTCTTTGATTTTAGATTATTATAATTCACGGATATATAAAGAGATTTTAGAAGTAAATATAGAGTATATAGAATCTATATACCTATAAAATAAAATATTTTTCATATTGAATTAATTTATTTAGCCAAAACGGCACTCACTTATTTCATATCTCACTTATTTCAGCTATGCGTATCCAAAAAAGAATGATTTGAAACACGATCAAAAGATAAAAATAGAGCATAACAACGACGTCAAGCAAAGAACAAAACAAATTCTGCATAGACACACAAACATAACATAAAATTGGTTGGTTTTTGGGGTATTGTTAATATTTTTTACCCTTGAACCAGGGTCTGATATGTTGGCAGCCCTGGAACTCTAAAATTTCTTTTAACTAAAATCAGAAAATTTATTTTTATATTGTTGAAGCCATTTTCAATAAGAAACATATTTATATCAATTTTTTATGAATTTTTTTGTGTTCGAAATGCCAAAAAAGGCACTTCGAGCATTTTTGAAAAAAAAAATCAAGTTTGAACAGCTATAACTTTTTTATTTGAATTTTGGTTTTTATAATTTTTTGCCTGAAATAGCATAAGACTATGCTTTAGGCAACCGTGAATTTTTAAATTTTGCATTTTTGAAGTTTATTTTGGTAAAAATACTTCAACTCGAAATTTACAAAATGTTACACTTCTAGTAAAAAATTTAATAACGACCAAGTTATTCAATGTAATCACATAATTTGTTTGTTTTTTTATTGAATGCTGTTTCAGAAAACATTTCAATAGCAGTTTATTGCAACTCTTTCAAATTTGAATTTTTTACATTTATTTTTATACAAACGAAGTGCATACCAGTTTTATGCACAAAATAAGGCTTTACGTACAAAAAATAGAGAAATATATAAAAAGTCCAAAAATTTTCATATGTTTTTTAATTTACAACAAAAAGATCAACTCGCTGTAATTTAGCGCACTCCTATCGAACTCATATGAATACATGCTGGTTTTTATTGCAAACGTCACGTTTTTAAAAAGTCATCATTTAATTTTGAAAAATTTTAATTTTTCATACAAATGCATGGATAAATTAGAATTTTACAAAACATGGATAAAATATATATAGGTAAAATATTAAAATATATATGTACAGAGAAAGATAAAATATATAACATACATAAGTATAGATTAATAAAATAAATATTCGCTATTTCGCTCATTGAAATAATTTGTTGAGCCATAACGATATTCACTTGTTTCATATTTGGCTAAGTTAAGAAACAGAACAAATTTTCCAATTTCTTTTATTTCAGGTCAGCCAAACAAGAAAAATATCTGAAACACGATCAAAAGCATAAAATAAAGCATAACAACAACGCCAAGCAAAGAACAAAACAAATTCTGCATAAACACACAAACATACCAATAAGTAGCAGCACAAATAGTGTTTTTTCGTTGTTGCTTGTCTCGCATTTGGTGCTGATTTTTTTTTCTTCTGCTGGCAGAGTCTGTGTTGCTGGCAGCGCACGCTTGCAACCAATTGTTCGAACCGTATTAATAATTGGATCGTTGGATTTATTGTATGTTAAAGTTCTGTTAATGTTTCTATGACTGCTCTCCTTTATATATTCTCTCTGCTCGCATTTGGTTGCGATTTTTTTTCTTCTGCCGGCAGAGTCTGTGTTGCTGGCAGCGCACGCTTGCAACCAATTGTTCGAACCGTATTAATAATCGGATCGTTGGATTTATGTTAACGTTCTGTTAATGTGTCTATGACTGCTCTCCTTTATATATTCTCTCTGCTCTCGGCTTCAACTGGTACGGCACCCAATTTCCTTGCTTTTGAATCATTCCCATGGCCTTCAAGCGTTTGCCGACCGTTGATAAGTCGACTCCCAATGATTCTGACAATTCTTGAAGGGTTTGACACGGGTCTTCATCGAGCAAAGCCTCCAATTCCGCATCTTCAAACTTTTTCGGCTGGCCCGGACGCTCTTTGTCTTCCGTATCAAAATCACCACTTTTAAAACGACGGAACCAGTACTCACAAGTAGAAATCGATGGAGCATAGTCCCCGTAAGCCTCAGTAAGCGTGCGTTGTGCTTCAACCGCTTTTTTCTTCACAAAAGCACAAAAGTAAACCTTCCCGCAAATTGCGTTTTGTTGGAACGAAAGTCGACATGTTCACAGAGAAAAAAATATATGTTGTTTACACTTCAGTGGAATGACACATACTAAAAAATGAAGCTTAGACAATGCGCTTTGAAATGAATATAGTCACAGGTGTGCCCGATGCGATCTATTGATAGTTACGCCATCTCTTAGAAAACCTTTAAAACTACTTCCAACCCCCAATACTAAATAAAGTCTATGTCAATCATAAAAAAAAACATAAAGATTTAACTTGAAACTATTCTTGGTGAAGTGTTTCTTCAGTGCGTATGACGTAAAATTTAATTAATTTTTGCGTCAGGGCCGTAGCCAATGGGGATTTTCGGGCTTCAAACCGTCCCAGATTGTCGAAATATTAATAAAATCTTATGCATTTAAATAATTTTTTCATTGAATAACTTTAATATGTTCTAAAAAAAACTTAACAAATCATATACTGAAGTTTCGTTTACCTGTAAATGTCTTTGTTATGAGTTTAATCGTGTTAGCAACTATAGTGAAAATTAATACATCATGATTTATCATATCAAACGTGATAAATTCAAAATAACCATCACTATTGTTTTTACTACCGTTGACACGGTAGTTGGAGATGATGGTAGTGATGATAACAGTGAAGCCAACAAGAATGGTATACTGAAAAACAACAATAGTGAAAACCAATACATCATGATTTATCATATCAAACGTGATAAATTCAATATAACCATCACTATTGTTTTTACTACCGTTGACACGGTAGTTGTAGATGAGGGTAGTGATGATAACAGTGAAGACAACAAGAATGGTATACTGAAAAACCTTTTCCTAATTTTAACCGCCTAGAAAGGATTTAAAGTGCTCTTCAGCCAACAACGGATTTTAGTATTCCCTAGAACGGTTCTCAAAAATTTAAATTTCAGCATCCATGGTTTTGTCGCTGGAGTTGGTTCGCTTACTCAAAATTTGCAAATAGAGCTTATTTAAAGTTCTGCGTTTTCTTTAGCTCTGCTTATGGCGGCATTACATCACAGCCTCTTCGTAATTAACGGCACAAAACAAGTTTTATGTATTAAATTAATCCCTTTTTACGATGACCCTTTTATAATAGTCAAGAGTTTTTAAAGAATTTACTTTCTAATTAAAGGAATGAGTCTAAGCCTGGTTTAATTTTTGAGGAATGTTTAACGCGTAACTCATACGAAAGTTGACTGGCATTTTTCAGAATTCTGACACGAGGAAAAGTTTTAAGTAAATCGTTGAAGTAATTTTGTGAATTTTTAGGTTTTAATCTTTTTGAAGTTTATGTAAAAGTTTTTCTGTCTCTAAAATTTTATTAGTTTTAAATGAGATATCGTCCTCATGATAAATGAGATATCGTCCTCATCCCTAAAATTTATTAAAACATACCTTTGTAATTCAATGGGCGAAATCCGTTTGAATGGATGTGCATCCCTTAGCATACGGAGTGAGCAAACAGTAACAGAGTAGGACGTTAAGAAGACTTAATTTTTTATATTTTTTCTTTTATTTCCCTACAAAAATTATACATATAACATTATTTTTATTTTTTTCAATTTTTTACAAAATTTTTTAAGAAATTGTTTTTTTTTCATAACTAATGTCTAAGCTTCAATATGTATAAATTTAAAAAATTCCGACCATAAATGTAAGCACTCAAAACCTTTCCAACGATACCTTGAAAGTGAGTAACAATTCAAGTGAGAATACATTACAAAAAATTATAAAAATCACGGAAAACAGCATTATCTTTAATGTTATTGCAAAACTTTAATATTTTTTTTTTTATGAAGATTGGAAGAACCTTTTCTGGCCTTTAAAACCTAAAAGGTTTTTCTTATAACTATTCTACCAGCCAATATATTTACAGAAAACATGATTATTGGAGGTTTTTGCAAAATGTTTAAGCTCACTGACGGCTATCTTAACAGCCAAAATATTTTGGGAATCATTTTAAAATAGACCAAGGTTAGTTTTTAGAGGGATACAAATGAAACTGTTGTTATAATGAAAATTGTGGCACCTTAATATATTCACTTACATAAGAGTATAATATATAAAAAACAACTTGAAAATGAAATGAAACAAAAACTATATGCATATATTATACAGGGTGTCCCGTGTAAGAGTGCCAATATTTACGGAAGTGAAAGAGGAGGTCAATTTTAGCAAAAATTCGTATGGGAGGGGGGGTTATGTTAATGATTTTGATGCCGTTGAAAAGAAAATTAAATAAAACACAAATTTGATGCAAAAAAAAATGTTGATTTATATCGGGAAATTTTGAGAAAATTGTGCTCAAACTTAAAATTATGTAGTTCAGCTCGGTAATGGATAGGTTGAGGGGGGTTTGTTTATACACCGTTAGAAAAGCCACTTCATTGCCTTTAAAATGAGCTCTTAAAATAAGTTTTCCATGAGTTTGTTTTTCTGCTAGAAACAATAGTATGAATCAAAGTCATGATATAACAATTAACCCCCTAACTCTTAAGGGTGTGAAAATAGACCCCCCTCCCATACGATTTTTTGCTAAACTTTTCCTTTTATTTATTTATTTTTTATTTATTTCATTCATTCATCATTCAGAGTACAAGGCTCTTATAGACTACGTTAATAAAATATAGTTACAGCAAATATTTAATAACTTAGTTACAATTATATACAAAATTAAAACTTAAAAAATTAAATAATCTTAATAAATAGATTAGAATTTATTTGTTACTAACAGAACATGTTAAAAAAAAGACCATATTATCGTGTGGATACTAGTATTTCTCATTGAGTATCACGTGCCATAATGCTAAGAATGAGATGATCTTTAAAGGATTTACGAGAGACCTCTCTAAAGATGTCAGACATATTTAAGATTTTATTTGTATCATTCATTAATGCAACGAGTTATTGGCTTATTTAAATTGTAGTTTGTCCTTTGGACTGACTCTCTAAAATAAAATTTGCTACGGACATGTCGAACTGGAGTGTAAAAATTTAGCATAGCCAGAAGTTCTTCACAGTTTATATTGTGATGGGTTAGATCCCATATAAACAGAGCTGAGAAAACTTTTCGTCTTATTTCAAGAGGATGAAGATTAATAAGGGCACAACGAGTCTCATAGGAGGGAGTTATTGGCAGATTCCAGTTGAGCTTTATCCACACGTATCTTGTAAAATTTCTTTGAACAGATTCGATTCTTTTTGATGGTTGGAGAGAGAATGGGTTCCAAATGGTGGAGCAGTACTCCAATTGAGGCCTTACAAGGGATGAATAAAGGGTTTTCAGGGTATAAGGGTCTGAAAATTCCTTTGAGTTGCGTTTTAGGAATCCTAACATTGAATTCGCTTTGGTTACAATGAAATCGATGTGATCCTTAAAGTTCAACCTATGATCTAAGAGAACGCCTAAATCCTTTTTTGATGTTGTTCTACCTAGAGTAATTGAATTTATAGTATAATTCCAGATATTAGGAAAGGGAAATCTAGAAAATGAAAGAATCTGACACTTAGAAATATTTAGTGGAAGGTCATTAAGAGTACACCAGTTAGCTATAGAGTCAAGGTCTAACTGTAGTAGGTTAAAGTCATTAACATCCTTTACAGATCGAAACAACTTCAGATCGTCTGCAAAGAGAAGACACTGACTATGCTTTATACATGTAGGGATATCATTAATGAAGATTAAAAATAATAGGGGACCTAGGTGGCTGCCTTGAGGGACGCCTGATGTTACATGTATAATTTCGGAAAATTTTTTATTTATTTTAACCTGTTGTTGTCGATCCAAAAGATAGGATTCAATCCACTTTAGTAGGTTAGAGTGGAAACCCAACTCTGTGAGTTTAGCGAGAAGTGTTTTATGGTTAACTTTGTCAAACGCCTTTGCGAAGTCGGTAAAAATAACATCAGTTTGGAATCCTTTTGAGAAATTGTTGATTATATAAGTACAGAATATATTTAGATTTGTGGCCGTCGATCTGCCTGAAACAAAGCCATGTTGATTTATCGATATAACATTTTTCAAATCAAAAGATAGTTTTTCGTATACAATCTTTTCGAAGATTTTGGGGATAGTTAAGAGTTTACTAATCGGTCTATAGTTGCATACATCGTGCTTAGGACCTGACTTGTGGATGGGTTGCAGATATGACACTTTCCATTCCTCCAGAAAGGTGCCAGTGTTTAAAGATGCATTGAAAATTTTAGTAAGTGGAATGGAAACCTGTGTAGCACAGGCTTTCAGCAGAATAGGAGCAATACCATCTGGACCTTCGCAAGTTTGGGATTTGAGATTAATCAGGGTTGATTCAACCTCTAATACACCTAAACAGAGGTCACCGCAATCGAGGCAGGTGTCGGTGTTAGGAAACGTGTTAGTTGGAGGCATTGAGGTGGTGTATACAGATTTGAAATAATCTGCAAAAAAATTACAAATAGTAGTAACGTCCTCAGAAGATGAACCCTTATAGTGCATAGAGTTTGGAAGACCATTCGATTTTCTTTTATCGTTGATGTACGTCCAGAAAAACTTACTATTTTCTTTGAGTTTGCCCTCGATAGTTGCTAAATGTGACTTAAATAGAAATTTATTGAGAGTTTTAAAGTCTTTCAAGCTGGCTAGATAATGATCTTTCACCTCTGTAAATATTCGCACTCTTACACGGGACACCCTGTATATATGCTGTATATATTAATATATTTTAATGTATATTAAAAAATATGTATATTTGATATGTATATATGTATATTTTAATTTTTCAATTTTGTATAAAAAAAAATGTTTATCAAAACCCCCAATGGGTAAATCCTGGCTACGGCCCTTTCTTAAATAATAATTATTTTCTGCAACCATTTATAAAATATTCAATATAATCACAAAAGTATTGAGTTAAGAACATACAAATTTATGAACATTTGAACAGAGTTAGATTTATTGTCCTTTTAAAATCGAAAGTAAACAACGATCAACATTGCGTATGAGTAAAAATTTTTTTTGCGTATTCTTTGGCATAGCGTACCGACTACAATCATTGACACCCATAAGGAAATTTTACCTTGTAACCTATAGCATTCGTTCTGTTTTTAAGTGATTGTTCTTTTTGAAATTTTATTTTATTTTTTAGGAAATTCTTCATTTAAAGCAATTTTTAACATATTTATATGAGATCTCTGTGTTTCGTGAGAGTCAAAATAAAAAAAAGTCTTTCAAAAACCACAGTTATTGGCACGTGAATACAATTATTGGCACATTGATTACTACAATCGTTGGCACTTGAGTACAATTATTGGCTCTTTAAAAACTATAATTATTGGCATATTACCACAACTATAAGCACCCATAAAAACGTAATAAGTGGCACCTAATATCTATAAAATTTGTATAATAGCTGGATTTAATAATATAATCATTTTTTTTTTTTAAATCATAAAAATAAATCCTTTACATCCTACATACATACCTAGCTAGCTGATAAAAAATAATACAGATTTTATTTAAAACTAGCTGAACCCGGTGTGCTTCGCTACTCCCCTCGTTACAAAATAAAATTAAAAGTATTTATATATTTTTCACGCCATCGAATTTTCGAAATAAGTCCACCCCAGCGCCACCTACCGTGTCCATTTATACACAAATTATTTTCTTATGATCAAACAAACATACATTCTGAATTTCAGTTAAATTGGTCCATAAATTCAAATTTTCGATATAAGTCCACCCCAGCGCCACCTATCGGGTCCAAATATAGCCTATGTTACCCACCGTACCAAGATGAACATTACCTGAAAATTTCATCAAAATCGGCCCAGCCGTTTTGGAGTCCATACGTTACATACATACACACATCCTATTTTATATATATAGATAGAAGATTAAACTGAATTATTTTTAAGTACATAAAGATTAAAACTAAATCACAAAAAATTAGCATACAAATTTCATCTAATAATTAAAAATAGTTTGATTAACTTAAAATAAGTTATAAATATAGCTATACAACTTTTAAATATTGATGTGAGACTTTAGCTTGGACATGTTTTACAAAAAAATTTTGGTATATAAACACAATTATTTTTTTAAGACATTTGGTGGGACTTTAAGCCTTTCATGCCCGAGCTAATATGGGTTGGGCTACACATTTTTTGAGGTCAAATATGTGTTAGTCTTTATTAAAATATGAACTGACAAAAATTTGAAAGTCCTTGGTGCCCGAGTTTGTTAGTTACGGGATGTTGCTTATTTGAAATGTTGGGTAGTTGTAACACTGATTCTGCGGCATGGGATTTGGTAGTCAATTTCAGTATATACAATAATGAAGATCTTAGCCTATTATTTATATTATTTGAATTGACTCTGGTTCTCGCGATAAACCGCTATTTTAAAAATGAAGGAGGTTTCATCACAGATTTTAACATTACTCCAGAACAGTAAGTCTGATTTGGTTCAATAAAAAATCCAAAAATTTGCAGCTAAATTGTCTCCAAGTTACATCTACACTGTTTTTTGATTAGCTGATTAGTTTCGGAAATATTGTGAAAGTTATTCTAAAAAAAAACATTTTTTTATGCAAAATTTAAACTTTTTTATTATTTCATGATTCATAAAAATTCAAAAACGTCAAAATAGCTCTTTTTTATATAAAATTTATATAAAGTAAATTTGTGTATTTATATAAATACACAAGTGAAAATTCGAGATCTAAATCTATCCACAAAATCAGGAGCTTCTAGCATCAAGACTTAAAGAAAAACGTTGTCGTCAGCCCGGCGTATCAGTTAAAACTTACCGGACTAAAGAACGAGATTTTCTTCAATACTTTGCAAAGGAGGAGAAAGTCGTATACTGTTAGAATATTCCTGGACTTTTAAATGCAATGGGTCTTCATAGATAACTCGAAAATAAGTTTAAAATGTGTGTTACTGCATAATGGCAACATATAAGCTTCAATTCCGATAGCACATTCAACAAAACTTAAAGAATAATATCAATATATCAAACTTATTTTAGAGAAAATTGTATATGTTCAACACTAGTGGTCAGTGTGTGGTGATTTAAAAACAGTTAACTTTTTATTGGGTCAGCAAGGTAGCTACACTAAATATCCATGTTGTCTTTGTCTATTTCTTGTCTACGACTGTCCTGTGAAAAAAATAAGCACTACACTAGGAAAGCTTGGCTATCTAGAACAAATATGACTGTAGGCATAAATAAAACCGTTCATGGTCCATTCATATGTCGAGAGAAAAATAATTTTGCCACCACTTCATATCAAACTTGAACTTAAGAAAGTAACATATGTGCATTTATAAGTAAATATCAGAAAAGAGCTATTTTGACATTTTTAATTGTTTATGAATTATGAAATAACAAAAAAGTTTAAATTTTGCATAAAAATATGTTTTTTTCAGAAGAACTTTCTGATATTTCCGAAACTATTCAGCTAATCAAAAAACATTGTAGATGTAACTTGGAGGCAATTTTGCTGCGGATGTTTGGATTTTTTATTTAACCAAATCATACTAATTGTTCTGGAGTTATGTTAAAATCTGTGATGAAACCTCCTTAATTTTTAAAAAAGTGGATTATCGTGAGAACCAGAGTCAATTCAAACAATGTGAATCATAGGATTAAAACATCATTATCTCATGTATCTTAATTGGCTCCAAAAACCAATGCCGCAGAAAAAATTCCTTTTTTGTTCCCCTGTGTAATTGATTTTTATGCCACAATTTTCTGTTTTAACGTCACTTTCAGCTGGGAGACTTTCACCCAATCTACAATTGCTTCTTTTTCCGTTTCTCTAAAACAGTTTGTAGATCTGGCCAAATTTTAGAAAATTTTGGACCCAGACGAAATTGGAGTGTGGAAAGTGATAACCTATATTTTTTTGCTGAAGATTTTTAAGCAGGAGTGTGGAAAGTGATAAGCTATATTTTTTTGCTGAAGATTTTTTAGCAATTTTGCAATTTCATATTGCTAACAGAGATTTTTGTAAATACTTTCATCGTACGAGCTCTTTCTTTTGACATTTTTAAATGAAAATATGAAGTATTCAATTATTGGCACTAGATAAAAGATTGGCACCCCCTGTCAATAATTGAATTGTTTATTTTTGGAATCAATTGTTGGAATCCAAGTTTAATTACCATATTGCGGTAAAAAATTAGATATTAAGACGAAAATAAACTACTTAATGTTTAATTAATCAAAAAATCAAACGCGTCTATATAAAAAATATATAAATAAATAAGAAACAGTACTCACCAAATTTCAGTTCGCTATTGATATCAACACTGTAAGACCTTAATTTTTAATTGACGACGAAACCACCCTTGCAGATCCGAGATTTACAAACAACTGAGCTACTTAATGGTTTTATACAATAAAGAACAAAGAGAGGAAATAAACCAAAGAATTTGAAATGTAGAGTTCATAACCAACGGGAATTTAACGACATTTTATAAATGCTTTTCAAGGCTAGGGTGCCAATAGTTGGCGCCAAGTAAAATAAATTGGCTTAGTGAAATGAGGACCAAAATAAAAACACATTTTTTTAAATCATATAAAATCAACATAAAAAAAAGAATGCCCAAAAATTTTCAATAATAAAGTATTTCATTATCAAAGAAAACTCATAATATTAAGCTTTACATAATTTTTTTTTTTTGAATTTATTCATTTTTCATTTATATATTTTTATGTATTATTTCATTATGATATAAACCCCAAAACACAAAAACTTTTTGCTAATTTTGTAGAGAATTAAATAAATATGTATACAAAGTGCAGAGCTAATAAAATAAAAATTATTATTAATATTTAATCCAAATTTATAGAGAAAGTACAGGCGAATAAGACAGGAATATTTCTTGAGTTAAATTTACGCCTAAACGTTGTGAGTACGTATAGGCTAAAAAATGCCAAAGTTCCCAATAAAAACTTCAGTTTGACTGAAATGACATTAGTTTTGCCAGATTTCGAAATATATGTAGCAGCATACTCATAGCAGAAATGCATTCAAGATGAATTTAATGTTAGCACAAAGCGAAGTTTTGGACAGATGTAAGAAATTTTTTCCAACTTAGTTGTTAAGAAGACTCAGAGAAAAAGAATTCATAAGTAAACTCAAGACTTAAATAAATAAAGTTATGTTTTTAAAATATTAACACCACAAAAAAGTTTATTAATTCGATGCACAGAGGCTGAGCCCCATACAAAAAGTTTTAATAAGTAGAAGGATTCGTCGTAGACCAATGAAATTTGACACATAAGCTGAAATAAACTACATCAATTCACATACAAAAATATTTTTGTACCTATCATTTAAAGC
Organism: Dichetophora obliterata; assembly: GCA_963920525.1. NCBI lineage: Eukaryota > Metazoa > Arthropoda > Insecta > Diptera > Sciomyzidae > Dichetophora > Dichetophora obliterata. The sequence continues at coordinate 88,421,913 of OY986437.1, forward strand.
AAGAATTTGAAAAGCTATATATTGTAAAAGAAATGTTTTAGTGCACGTGATTTATAAAATTTCAAATTTCATGAGGCAAAGCATTCAAACGGCTGAATTAAGTGCTTTTTATTTACCAGAAAAAGATATTAATTGTCTGATTTTTATAAAAATAAAAAAAAATAGTAATGTTGTATTATTTTGAATACACTTCTGTTATAAGCAGGGTGCGGAGAACGTTTGAAATACAATTGTTCTCAATTATCGTTCTCCTCATATAATTATCACGCAAATTATCACGAACGAATTGGGAACTCTCTGCTGACGTCGTATTTTTTATCTCTGAAAAATTTGTCAGATTCAAATTTATTCGATCGAATTTTTCACAAAAAAAAAATAAGCAACGAACGTTCGTTTTTAATTTTTCATAAAAATTAATCGTTCAAAGAAAAATTCAGGAACGTTCGTGTCCTAAAAAAGGTTATGTTCCGACTATCAGCATCCACATCGTCTAGCGAGGATTTTTTTCAGTTATGTATGCGTCGTCGAGTTTGGTGTGTATTTTTTCTTTCTTGTATACGTTTTTATTTTTGAATTATCGCGAAAAAATTGTTGCAAATGCGTAGCATCAAGCACTGTTTCTGCTGCTGTTGAATCAACATTTTTCCGTACAAGGGCAAATTATTTTATCATAAAAAACACAAAAAAAAAAATTGATTTGACCTTGTAGATGTTATCACTATTCCGTAGAAGGGCGAATAATTTTGTCATTATATCTGTGTCGATAAGCAATAATAGCTTAATTCGACTTACGACAGATCTAAGTTATTGATGTAGCAGTGTTCTACGCATATAGCACTATAAACACACAAAATCTAGAGCATTTAACATGACCAAAAACAAAGTTATGACACAATAACATAAGACTCTTCCCTTTAACTTATGTGGCGATAGAATATATAAAAACCTGCTTATTAAGCGATCATAATACTAAATACAATTTTTGGGACTATGTCCTCTTTTTGAACGGAACAATTTTTTGAACGGTAAAAAAATACCTCAAAACACCACAAAATACCTCAAATTACTACAAAATACCACAACACCTCAAAATAACTCAGAACCCCTCAAATACTTTCAACGTGGTAAAAATACGAATTAAGGGGGAACGTTGCGTTAATTGAATTGTTCAAATGACTGACTGCACTTGTTTGTGGTGGTTTGTATGTATCTATTTTGTTTTTGCTTTTTTGAGGTATTGTGGGAATTTATGTTAATTTCGAGGTATTTTGTGGCAATTTGAGGTATTTTCGGAGTGTGGTAATCTTGAGAATTAAATGCGAGAAAAAGGCAATTTTGGTGGTAATTCCATCTTGTGACACTGCCCCTATCATGAATAATTTGTCGCCCTTAATCTCCTCAGTATAACTGATAAATTGGAAGATTCGCCATCGGTACTTTCATCATATAAAGGTATATAATTGCCTGAATTCCTCCAGAAGCGTTTGTATTCAGACCAATCATGAATAATTTTTCACCCGAAATCAAAAAAAGGAGTCTCAAAAGTAAATCTCAGGAACATTTTGGAAATTTTTAATTCAAATTTGTTCATCAAACGTCAATATTCATGAATGTAAAAAAATTCGATGTCTTTATCTGTTATATTAAAAATGAAAACACCCTTTTTTGATTCCGGGCGAAAAATTATTCATGATAGGGCTGAATAAAAAAGTCTCCAAAGGAAGACCCCTTTATATGATGAAAATGCCGATCGCGAAATTGTCAATTTATAAGTTATACTGGATAGAATACGATAACTGGTGCGCCGCGATTTGACAATGGATTTGTGAAGCACTTTTAATAAAAATAGGAATGGCCGAAAGAAGAATCGATGCATCGATTTGTTTTCGAGTTATAAATTTTTTAATTTGATTATCATTTAATCTTTCAATCAATCAATATCGATTTCAATCAATAGATCAATCTTTTAAATCTATGAGATAATGGTAACGATATAGATATTTTATTGAACAGATCTTTTACCAAGCAACAAAATGTTAAACATAGATAACTAGTTGAGGTATCGATTTTTTGTTCGAACAAACATTTTTTTTTGTTATGAAAAGAACAACACTTTCTAATCGTGGCGCCCCAGTTATCGTAATAGGGCCTTTATACTTCTGCAGACCAGTGTTATTGAAAACATACGTATTAAAACGTTCTTCACTTCCTGATTTTCAGTGATGGGTAGAGTATCAAAAATAGATAAAAAAATCTCTGGTCATCTATGACAAAATAAGTAACATTTCCAAATGTCTCTTATGCGAAAAACCTCTCACGGGATGGGAATATCAAAAGTCGTTACGAGAGTGTGCACAAACATAATTTTGACGATGCTTCATCATAAAGATCCTCAAGAAGTAATCATACAATCTAACAACAATCATAACAAACCATCTTTTTTCAATTGATAGGGCATATTCAATTGATTTAAAAGTTTATTTACCTTATTAAAACATTATTTTTCCTCATATGCATATTTTCAGTCTATATCTGTATTTTGGTTTCATCTTTTCATGTCAGCAAATGTACAAAAATACAACAACAAACTTATATTTTGTCTAATAACTAGGAATCGGATTTTTATGCAAAACGTATAAAAAAGACGTTTCAAAAATCTAAATAATATAATTTTAAGAAAAAATTTTAATACATTTTGATCAAGTATACTATTTATTCAATATTTTTAGAAAATATAATTTATGTTGCTATCCTATCTTTACACAGGGTTTCATTTAAAAATGATTTTGCATAAACATCCGATTCCTACTAATAACTCTACCAACAAACGAACGTAAATAAATTTTTTCTTCAAACGCTCATTTTGAATGAACAAATTCAAACGAACGTTTGTTGCTTTTTGTTGATGAGTGAAAAATTCGTTCGAAAAAATACAAAGCTCACAAGTTAATCAGTGATAAAAAAACGACGCAAGCAGAACGTTCGTCTGCTTTTAAATTTTTCGTTTGAAAAATTCTCACACACAGCAAAAACCGAACGATAAGATCGTATTTTAATCAATTGCGAACAAATTTTTCCGCACCCTGGTTATAAGGCTTTGTTTTTATCCAAATATTTCTCATTTGAAACTCAGATTTCGTTTAATTTATTATGAGCTCGATATCAGCACAATCCCAAGTATTACCTCTTTTTTTTTGGGTTTTACTATTATGATAAAGGTTCTACTATTATCATAACGTCACTTTGTATGGGAGGTAGACGAAATTTTTTGTTGTTTTGTGCCAATTTACTAACATCGAGTGCATAGTAAGGATTCAAACTTATTTGCAAAATTTAAAGCCATTGTACTCAATTTTGAGGAATTCAAGGAGATTTTACAATTTTCATAATGTCACTTAGTATGGGAGCTAGACGTGGTTTTTATTCCCTTTGACAAATTTCTTACTCAAAGTGCATATAAAATCATAAGATTAATTTTTGTGGAATATAAAGAAATTTTGCCATTTTGGTAAAGTAACTTTGTATGGGAGGTGGCCGTGGTTTTCATCCTTTTTGACTTATTTTCGAAGTTAATTTTTAGTTTTAGAATTAAGATTTAGAATTGAATTTCGTTACGATAGCTCTAAGACTACGGCTGTTATCGTGATCACAAACAGACAGACGGACAAACGGACATGACGAAATCGACTCAGGAGGTGATGCTGATCAAGAAAATACATCATTTTCTATACCTGTGTTGCTTATCGGAATTACAAACGGAGTGATAAAGTTAAAGTAAGGGGTATATTACATAAAATTATTATATATTAATTTTATATAAAATCCTAAAAAGGAGCTGCCTATTTCGGTATAATTAAAAGTAAAATAGAGTAAGCCTCATGCAATTTGTAGCAAATTATTTCTGATTGTAACTAGCAAAATTTTTCAAATTGAAGAGCATACTTTTTGGAAGTGTGCTAAAACATGCGCATGTGATGTATTTATGTTTTACTCTTCTTTTTTTTTTTTTGTTTTGTTTTTTTTTATTGAAACGTTATAAAATATATTTATAGACTAACATTTCCCTATACTGCAACTAGTAAAAAATACTAACGAGCAATTTAAATTTGATTTTTTAACGACATAACATTAATTTAAATGAAAAAAGGAATAATGAAATATTTCCTAGCCTAGGTTGTTGCCAAGAATATCGATTGGCTTGATACGCTTAAGTCTTCGAGTTGGACCAGTGTTGACTGCAAGCATGGCTGCTTCATCGTTGACGTGCTGCCAAAGTCTGGTGTTGTGGGTCCTTGCGAACTTGGCTGTAGTTTCTGCAACAGTGTCCATCCGTAGATCTCGTAGGATGTCGCTGTTCCTCGAGTACCAAGGCGCATTTACTATGCATCGTAGCACCTTGTTTTGGAATCTTTCAATGATGTCTATGGTTGTTTTACTGGCACAGCCCCACAGGGGAATGCCATAGCTCCATACTGGTTTCAAGACAGTGTTATAAATTAGCAATTTTTTGTATATGGATAATGGTGAATATTTTCCAATTAGCCAGTTTAGTTTATTGTATTTTATATTAAGCTCTTGTTTTTTCATTTTGACGTGCTCATTCCATCGCAGCTTGGCATCCAAGGTCATACCAAGGTATTTCGCTGTGTTTGAGTATGGAATTTGTGAACCAAAAACGATCACTGGCAATTGCACAATTTTTTTGTTGGTGAAATCTACATGAACTGATTTACTGTGGTTTAGTTTTATTCTCCACTTGATTGTCCACTTAGCGATTAAATCAAGAGAGTGCTGAAGTTTTCGTACTGAATCTTCTTCGTTCTTTCCAACTGCGAGGATCGCGGTGTCATCGGCAAATGTTGCAATGGAGCTTGCTGTTGAGGTTGGTATGTCCCTTGTGAATAAGGTATACAAGACTGGGCCCAGGATACTTCCTTGTGGAACGCCCGCGTTGATTGGCACTAGCTCTGAATAAGAGTTCTCTTGTTTTATTCGAAAAAATCGGTGTGTGAGATATGATTCTAGTATAGCTGTGTATTGTGATGAAAAAACATTTTTCAATTTATATAAAAGCTATTCATGCCAAACCTTATCAAAGGCTTGGGCAACATCCAAGAACACTGCAGAAAACACGGTTTTGTCTTTTAGTGATTTTTCTGTTATATCTGTAATTCTATGGACTTGGTCAATGGTGGAGTGTTTATTTCGAAAGCCAAACTGGTGATCTGGTACTAAGCTGTTGCGGTCAATGATTGGCTTAAGCCTTTTAAGCAGGACTTTCCCGAACAGTTTCGACATAATAGGCAAAAAAGATATGGGTCTCTAGGCTGAGACCTCATGTGGATTTTTTCCAGGTTTACCTATCATTATAACCTCAGCCACTTTCCAATAGCATGGTGCATATTTTAACTTTATGCATGCATTGAGTATTTTGGTGAGTTGCCTCAGTGATTTGTTTGGCAGTTGACCTAGGACTTCAGTTAAGCTTAGGTCAACTTTTTTTGTGAGTTAAGCTTAGTATGCTGTAGAAGCGAAAATAAATCTTCCGTAAGAAATGTACTGCGTTTTTGACAGCGAAAAGGTAGCGAAATTTTTTTTTCGTTGGATTGAAAACCGCCGTTGAACCGCAAAATTTGTTCACTGCAGCCAAGTTCACAACCATTATTAGAGACTTAAAATGTCAAAATATCGCTATCTTTAATATGCCCGTACATTTAATTGGCGTGGAAATTTGACATTCAACAATTATGTTCAACTAACACATTCAACAAACAGGTTATAAGTATGTGTTAGCGTTGAGTCTACACCAAAATTTCGCCTGTAAAATTAAATGCCTAAAAATTTTCGTTCCGACAGCATACTAAGCTTTATTCTGTACTTGAAAGGTGACCTATTAGAATGGGGGTATTCACGAAGTGTTGTATTTGTGATAAGTTTTTACAAAATTTACAATACTTACAACTTGAAATTTACAAAGAATACAATATTTTTGCAACACAGTTGTATTTTGAACACTGTGCATTTTGTTTTTGTAATTTTACAAAATTTTCTACAAATACCAAATTTATCAAATATACACAATACTAGGGTAAATACACCTCAGCGTGGCTACCCTTAATATATTTTTTTTAGAATATTTCTGTGTAGATTTAAAGTTACATCTAATGTAATTGATCGGAAAAAGTTCTTTGAAAAATTTAAAAAAATGCAAATGGCAATATATTTTTAAAATTATTTAATTAAATTTATTGAACTATTTATACATTAATTAAATATTACTTAGAAAAATATTATGCATACTTTTAAACTAAAACAAATACGCACAAATAAAGCAAGTTTATCAAGCTTGTGTTCGATTTTTCAAGCAATGCCTATAAGTATACTAAATAAAAAAGTTAATGTACTAACTGCATTATTCTGTATCACAAAGCAGCACACCAACGACAAGCAAGATACGAGAAGCAATACTTTTTTCTATACGAAATTCTATTGCTCTCGCATCTTGCTAGTCGTTGGTGCACATTTTCGTTATACAGAATAAAGCAGTAAGCCTTAAAGCCGAAAAAAGTACTCTTAACGCATTTATTTTTTGCGATATGTTGTGAAAAGAGCTCAAATATACTCACTTTAGTTAATTGAAATATGTAAGTGTAAGACCAATAAAAGCTATTCCATGTATAAAATGGAAATCATGTGATGTGCTGATATAGTATAGCTACATTCTGCTAAAAATTAAATTTTTCTATTTTTCTTCATATCGACTTGTATAAAAAATTTGTTATAAAAATTAACACTAAAAATAATTTTCAAGTGTATATGAATGTTCTCCAATAATGCATTAAGTATATAAAAAAAAAACCAGAGTGCCATGTTTTTAATCGTTTTCCTGTAATGACGTTTGAAATTTAACAATTTTTGTCGACATTATTCAAAAATTTTTACATTAATCGAAGTTTAATTCGCGCAAAAAAAAGCGAATTTTTTACAATTTATTTTTAGAACCATGGTATTCTTAAACAACATAATGAAAAAATTTATAAAAAGTCTCATAATATTTGGTATTTATTTTCACTTTGCAGCGACTGTGCGGCGACCACATGACCAAAATCATATTCATACAAAAATTAAATAAAACTTAAAATAAAAGTTATCTTTAAAATAAAGTTTATTCCATGGATTTTAAAAACATTTTCCTGTATTTTAATAAAATTTGAAGTAATTATCCTGTGTTTATTTTTAATTCCCGTTTGTTTCAACAATTGCCTATTGATATTAATATTTATAATAAATATAAAAAATTCGAGTTCTTCAGCAATAAAATTGTCTAAAAAAAAAATTCATATATATAAGGCACACTTATTTAGCGAATAAGCCAGGAAGAATTGTTTTATTTTGACGCAATTCATTGGTTTTAAGAGCTTAAAGTAAATAAATTTTACCAGTTCGTATAAAAAGCAATCAACTATTTCTAGCATAGAATAAAACTTAAAGCTATCTCGCCCTGTAGATTGGATCAAATATACTGACATGAAATAAGGCAAAACTTTAAGAATTCCACTACTTCGTCTCTATTTAACATGCACTGATTTATCAACCAACATCTTGCCGACAACTCACATGTTTCCGCCACAAATAAAATCTAATTTTCTCATAAAAGTAAATACAGCAAAAGTATTTTTGTTTCAACGCAGACAAGAGATAAAACCAAAAAAGTTCTACTTGCTACATTTTACCAATTGATCCATCCACTAAGTACGAGTATATCGACAACAATAAGTAAAAAAATAAAACACCCGCTTGTACCCCTTTTCTTTTGACACTTTAACACACTTAAACGACAAAATTTTGATCCAAGTCGGTAAATGAGCAACCATGAGTAAACCTCAGCAGTGCTTAGCAAGCTTCTGCGGCGCCAAACTAAAAGATGCCGATGTATCTGGCATACTTTTAGGCATTTTTGCTGATGTTGCAAAAATGAGTTACACACACATACACACACACACTGGAACGCACAAAAATATACGAAATCTTCTTCTTAAGTGCTTAGCTACACATAGTTAAATTTTGTTTTCGCTGACTTTCGTCTCGCAGGCATGATAAATATACATATAAATGCGTAAATTTTGAAGATAACTTTTTGTAATAACGACGCAGAGCTGCAAGCAGCGTAAACTAATACAATTTGTCGTGATTTACAAAAAACCGACTAAAATTGTAAACCAAAAAAAAAACAGCTATTTAAATCGCGTTTTAGTTATACCAAAAGCGGAATAAAAATAGCTTTTTTTTTCATTCTTAACTGAAATTGGCAAAACTCTTAGCTAGATAAGTCAGTGACTGAGTGAGAGAGTGAGCGTGCGACAGAGAGCAAACATTTAGGACAACAAATTAAATATCACTCATACGCCCCGAGCGCGTGTTATGCATGAGTTGTGTGTTTTGCCAATCTGATGAATTTTATTTGATTACGACAAAAATTTGTCAAAAGTTTTAAAGCGCAACAAACTTTTTTGCCTTAATGTTTCATATTAATTTTTTGTTTTTTCGTGGTTTTTTTTTTTTTTTTGCATGATTTAAATATGGAACAATTTATTATTACTTTCAAAGCTGCTGATATAAATAGCCATTAAAAAGATGACATATTTTCAGCTTTAATGTTGTGCAGCTTAAAGTTTGTGTATTTCAACTTTTTACATTTGCATCTTTTATCGCTTCAGGTCATGCCAGCCAAGTTTGGTGTCCTCTCTTAACTCCACCCACTAATTATTGAACTTCAGAATACCGTCGCAATTTTATTTTTAATTTTTTAATAATTAACCCTTTTTTTTCGATGATTTTGTTGCGTTCTTTTTATTGTTGTCATATCCGCAAACGTTAACTCTGCGTGACGATGGTTTTTAATTATATGCTTTGCTGATTTTTTATTCGTGTCCTTTCTTTTTTCAAACCAATGCTTAAAAAAAGTTTTTTCACTGCAAGTTCTTGAAAGTTTTTTCTTTTTCCATTTGTTTCATGCTGCTTTTTTGTTCTTTGAAATTTAATTTTCACGCCGTCAACACTCTGTCTCTTTCCGTTTTCTACTCCTCCTTCACTCTCTCAGATCTTATCTTTTCAAGATTTTTTTTTTAATCCTTCCTTAGTTTTTGTGTCTTTGTCTTTTAGCTTTTAATTTCTTTATATTTTGTCTTCAACTCATTTCTTAGCTTCAGTTTTTTTTTCGCGCTCCCAAAAAGGTTTCTTGATTTCATTATTATATTTGTTGCTGTTCATCCTGTTCTTGTATCCGATCTTCCTGCTGTTTTGTGTATTTTTTCCTTTTAGTTTTTTTTTTTTTTTTGCTATTTTTACATAGTTATCTGTCTGTAAGTTTTTTTCATTTCTCACTGTTACTAATTTTGTTTTCAGCCGACAAGCAGCCAGTCGGAAAAGTCAAACCTTTAGAATTGTCAAAACTACACCCCCAAAACTACCCGACATGCTTGAGTTATTCTGAAAATTGCAGCACGCTTTTAATATTTCATATATTTGCCTGCTCTTTGCATGGCACGTGACGACTCTAGTGGCAAGTATTTGCTATATTCGCAGTCAACTACCAAGGTGTGAACATTTTTGTGGTTCAACTGGATATAATCAGCGGTTACAACAACAGAAAATACGCGAGATCCTTTCAGGAGTATTGAAATTTTCCGTGCGTTGAATTTTTGTGCGTGCTATTTTTTCGATTAATTTTTTTATTATTTTTAAAGTGATGGCAAAATTGTACATTTAATTAAGCGTTTAATGTGAGTCAGTGTAACAAAGTATTTTCCAAAGAAAAAAGTTCTTGATCTAATTCAACAAACCTTATTTATAGTCAACCTTAGTCATTCAAGTGAAAAAATTTAGCATTTCTTTACCTGTTTAACTCATTGATCGGGAATTTATTGAAAAATTTTCAATGTTTGAATTAAATGCTCTAGCCGCAGCTAGAATTTTCCATGGGGGCTGCTTTTGAGTGCAAAAGTTTATATCTGCCATTAAGATACAGATTGACAGCGACAACTATTGACCTGTAGAAGAGTCAAAACTTATACGCCATTTGTATATTTCATCTTTCATTTGAACACAGAAAACACTTTTAATTTGATCCAGCTCTAGTAATGCTACCAGCTCGCATTGCTAAATTATTTGAACAAAAATAAAACATAAAAATTGAGGTAAAAACTGAGTTTCATCTTCAAAACCACCATAAAATATCACACACACACATAAAAAAAATATTACATAGAAAGAAATAAAAATTAAAAACCTCTACCTTTTAAAAAATTACAGGGCAAATATTTCTTTTCCTATTTTGACTTAAATATGCTCAGGACTGTAAGCTTACGTAGACGCTCAGAATTTGTACGAAAAAATTAAGTAAAAGTTTAACGAAATCGAAATAGAGAAATTTTAAGGCGTTGATTAGCAAATAATTTCATAAAAAGGTAATATATTTATGGCGCAGTTGAATACAGTTCGAAACAATACTTTCCAATAAAATCTTCATAAGTGGGGGAATTAAAATGTTCATTAGAGCTGGCGTATTTGAAATAAAATACGACTTTTATCTTTACGTTGGTGAAGGTACCTGTGCGCCTGTTTTTTGTTTTTTGTCAAACCTTCCAGCAAGTTTTTTAAATCCTTTTTGATTACTGGTTCACATCTCTGAGTCTGATATAGGCCTTGAAAAACAGGGATATTTTGGCAGCTGGAAAAAATTCTCAGCAACCGGTTGGGAAATTACCTTTTGTTTGCTAAAAAAGAACTGCCAAAAAAGGACGATGAGCACACGATATACAGTTTGAGATGGTGCACAATTTTATTGTTTGTCGCTGGTACGACAATAAATGTGTTCAACTTGTTTCAAATTATTTCAGTTATCGGCCACTCAGCGAATGTAAGCGATTGTGTCGGCAAGACCTGAGAGGCAATAGAATTTCGTTTAGAAATAAGTATTGCTTCTCATTTTTTACTTGTCGTTGGTTTGTATTTTCGATATGGGAGGTGTCGATCATTCCGACATGTCGTTGAAGTTATATAAAATTAGGTATCGTTGTAAGAAATGGTATATTCACATATTTCATTGGTGTGTAAGTGCAACAACAGAAACGATTGGCTTCTATACCACAGGAATCTAAAGTTTGCAGAGCTAAGAGAAAAGCCATTGCCATTCATTGGTCTCCAGCTGTTCATTCGTTTGCGAACTTCGTTTAGTAAACATTGTCAGGCAACGTGCAAGAGAGAGCCCATGATGGACGTGCTCACAAAAATTTTTGTGAGCATTCCGTCAAGAATGATAAACCAACATTCAAGTGTTAACATTGGCCTCATTCAGCGCAGACAACTGTTGTGAACTGTAATTGTACCGCTACCTTAGTTCACGATGTTTTTCTCTGAATGTGTTGCTACTCTACACGTCAGAAGTTAGATTCAATTTAATTTTTATGTAAATTTAATTCAATTGCAAAGGTTTCTCACTTAAATTTGCTGCGTTCTTTCTGCGTTTATTAATTTAACAGCGTCAGTAACAGCATCTGACAATTAAGAAAACAGTTGTGTTCATGTAGCATAGAATTTATTCGCTCGATTAAAAAGCGTTCGCTACTTTATCAGTTTTAGTTAGCGCTATCAAATATGTACCATTCAGCGAATTTTTACACAACAGTTGCCAACTGTTGTCTGCGCTGAATGCGGCCATTATTATTCATGCTCATATTTTCTCCTGACATTCATGAGCGATAATATGTACCGCATTTTACGTCTACAGTGAATTCACATACTTGATCTACGTCCTCATCACCACATCTATCTGACTGTTCCTCAACTTCGTCTAAGAGATCGTATGTTGCAGAGCCTATGAAATTATTACTATACGATCAAAATGGGCACTGGATTCAATGGGGGATGAAATTTGGTGAGCGTTTTAGGCTGGGTCTGTAGATGGTTTACGTTTAAAGTTTGACTCGGTAGGTGGCGCTGTTGTTGCTGTGGCAGTGTTAGTATTTAAGAGGGGTATTTGAGAGTATAACTCAGAAACTAATTAAAAAATTGTCATATTTCTTTTATGCAAACAAAATAACAAAAATACAAAATGAATAAAAATAAACAGAAAAGAGTCTTAAATTTTTATGATAGATTGCTTGATTTTTCGATCGTATTAAACGTTTGTAAATTTTTGCTATAGAAATGCATACCAGATAAAAGAACATTAAAAAAGCCATTTTTGGTTTTGAATACTTTTTCAACAGCAAATATTTTACCAAAGTTTTTTTTTTCGAAATAAAGAAATTCGTTAAGGTTTTTTTTTTGAAAATTATTAAAAGAAGAAGGGACGCAAAAATTAAAAAGTTTGAAATACATCTGGACGGACAATTAATCAAAATTTTAAGCAAATATAAAATTAATTATATCTTTTGTAAAATGACCAAGTTATTCACTTTCAAAGCCAGCACTTACATTTTTCATTGATTTTTTTTTTACTATTTTACCAAAAAATTAAGTTATTACTAAAGACTTTTTGTGTGCGAAAGTTTTTGTGGTGTAAATTTTTTGGAAATATTAAGCAACTTATATGTTCTTATAGAATACGAAATTTTTCTGATAGAAGACATTTAAACCAAGTACGTTACTTACCACAAAAGTATAAAATTACAATATTGCAATAATATAACTTTGAAAATTCTTGCATGGCAGATTATTTACCTTAAACATTAAAGGTATTTGATGAATCTGAAGAACTTAGTATATTTGGTGATGACAGAAAATTTCAAAAATTTGAGGCAAAGATGTATAACTGCTCGGTTAACACCAGGTTTATCAGCTAGTATTATATATATTTGTGGAATAAATAAAAAAAAATAAATAAAAAAATTTTTTCTTAACTGTGATACCGTATTTTAAAAAGAGACCAAAAATGGCCAGTGTTTCCTAAAAGCAGCCACGTTAGATAGGACTTTAAAATTAAATCTAGACTGTATTTAGGTACTAAAAAGCATGTCTAAGCCCCTATAGAACTTTCAAAATCCTCCAAATTAATTTAGGTATGAAAGTGTTAAAGTCCCTGCAAGCCTATTGAGCTTGAATCAAGATTAGTTTCCAACTGCGTTGAATTAATAAATGCACTGGGATAAAGCAATACAGTAGAATTGTGGTGAGTACCAGGTTATAAAGGATTCAAGGGTAACGAAAGGGCCGATTGCCTTGCCAAAACAGCTCAAACTCTTATTGCTCCCTAACAATTCTATAGTCTGCCTAAAAGCTACATTCTTGAAAAGGTTAGGACCTGGGAAAACAAGATTTTTGGCAAGCTAAGAAATTTTAACTACCAGTAAAACTCAATCGAATGATTTACTCAAGCAGACCTAAAAATACTGACAAGCTATTTCACAGGTCACACTCACTGTTCACTCAGATATAATCTTAAAAAGATGTACCTATCTTAATCAGATGTCTGCAGCCTATGTAAAGAGGAGGAAGAAACTCTTGAGCCATAAGAAATTTTATGTGAATGTCCCGCAATTTGCAGTCTTAGACTTCCTCACATTGAAGAGGCATACACAAATTTGGAACACCAAGCCAGAAGCAGTGCTAAAATTTATAAAAAACTTATGTCTGGAGAGTTTATCAAAGGCATGTATGTACAAGAGATCCTGTGCCCGCCACAAACAAACTAAAAAAATCTCAAAATAAATACGTTTCTTTTTTCTAAGTTTTTTAGTCTATTAAGCTTTTCAGTCATGTTGCCGAATATATTGCAGAAAATATGAGTAAAGAGAATTTGTTTATTCTTTTTTTTTAAGTTATAACACAGAGGCTATATTATAAAGAGGTGTCAGTTCGGAGTTCATTCAATTTACGTTGTACAAGCGTCAGGAGAATAGAAGAACAAAACAAAAATAATTATGCTTTTGCCTCAGCAGTTTTTTTCATGCGCACCTATAGAAAAGTATAGCATTCGTCAAAACGAGAACGCCAAGGCAAAGCATAATTATTTTTGTTTTTTCTTCAATGATCTGGACGCTTGTACAACGAAACTTGAGTTCGAAGAGCATTCGAAGTTGAACTGGGACCTATGTATAATATAGCTTCCGTGGTTATAACTTATAACAAATACACACAAAATATTTTTTTCTAACAAATATAGGAAAATTTTGAATTATTAAAAAAAGATGAATATCTTATATTCAGTAGACGTAAACAAAGGAATATTGGAAACAAAGGGCTTGTTCGAGTCTCAATAACTGCAGCAAAATTGCGCAATATATCAAAGTTTAACGTTCGATACAAAAATCTTGCACTATTGCAAAAGTCAAACGTTCTTGCGAGTAGAAATTTGGCATTTGACGCGCTCAAAATGTAAGAAATCGGCAACATGAATAGTTATACTGCGCAATAGTTATGGAAGAAGAAAGGTAAGCAAAATTAGTGTTCATTAAAATCTATTTTATATTAAACTAGTATGTATTCCCCGGCAGACGTTGATCTGTTACAGACCGCGTTACTGACATATAAAAAAACGTCAAGAAATGCCAAATATATTCATTATTTTCAGTATAGCTGCCAAAAGTTACCATATGAACTAAATTACCAAATTTAAGTCTTATACGACCAAAACCGTATTTAAAAAAGCATTTTCATTGATTTGTGGGCGGTAAAAGGGGGCGTGGAAGCAAATTTTTAGTACATTTGTCGACATTAACTGTACAAACTGAATTACTATTTTTAGCCTTATATGACCCAAACCAACTCAAATATGGCATTTTTATTGATTTGGGTGCGGTAAAACGGGGGTGTGGCAACTTTTTTCCTCAACCATCTCTTACCTGAATAAAATCGACTACCAAAATTTTAGGTCAATCGGTTTAGTAGTTTTGTAGTCTATAGGCATTACACATACAGACATACATCGTTTTGCTTTTTATGTATATAGATATTGAATTGTGGGCCGTAAAAATGGGCGTGAAAACATTTATATATAGTAAATGCTATATAGTAAATGCTCTTGGAGCACCTACACAGCAAGTTTCACTACAAAAGGATTATTGCCATCGAACGTCAGCAGTGATCTAATATAAAGGGTGGTTAAATTTTAAGGGCTGATATTGGTTTTGAATAAAACACAAATTATTTAGGAAATTATTGTCATTTATTTTTATTATGATAATATTGGTATGATTCAATTATGTATGGAACAAAATATCGGCCAAATGGCCGCCGCGACCTCGGCAGCACACCTCCATCTGATTGTCCAAATTTTCGATGACGCTGAGGAATAATTGAGGTTCTATGCCGTTAATGTGCTGAATTATCTCATCCTTTAGCTGTTGAATTGTTGCTGGCTATCGACGTACACCTTTTCTTTCAAATAACTCTAAAAAAAGAAGTCCAACGGTGTCAAATTACATGATCTTGGCGGCCAATTGACATCGCCACCACGTTAGATAACACGGCCATTGAATTTGTCGCGCAAATGAGCCATTATTTCGTTAGCTGTGTGACAAGTGGCACCGTCCTGTTGAAACCACATATCGTCCACATCCATATCTTCCAACATGGGCCATAAAAAATTCGTTATCATCTCACGATAGCGAACACCATTCACAGTAACTGCCTGACCGGCCTCATTTTGGAAAAAATACGGCCCGATGTTGCCGCCAGCCCATAAAGCACACCAAACAGTCACTTTTTGTGGGTGCATTGGTTTTTCAACAATCACTCTTGGATTATCAATCGCCCAAATACCGCAGTTCTGCTTATTGACGAATCCACTGAGGTGAAAATGTGCCTGATCACTGAAGATGATTTCCTTCAAAAATTTATCATACACTGTTGCCATTTCTTGCTTTAGTTCCTGACTCAATTGTACCTTGTAAGCGTGTAAATGCAAGTATTTATGCATAATGTTCATCAACGACAAGCGTGAGAGGTGCAATTATTGGGCACGACGACGAGTTCAGGTGGACAGCTCTTCAGCGACACTCTCGCGAACAGCAGCAATATTTTCTGCAGAACGAGCTGTACGAGCATGCACTGGTGTTTTCACATCTCCTACAGACCCGGTTTGCTCAAATTTTTGCACGACTTTTCCGATTGAACGCACATTTGGACGATTAAGTTGACCGAAAATATCACGAAGTGCACGATATGCATTTTGATTTGAACGTCCATTTTCATAATAAGCCTGAATAACTCTTACGCGTTGCTCGATTGTGTATCTTTCCAATGTTCAAATTGAATTAGTTTGAAATTGAAAAAATGTCAAATGAAATGCAAAAAAAACTTGACGTTTAGGTGTGGTTCATATCCGACATCGGCCCTTAAAATTTAACCACCCTTAACATCACATTCCATTATGTAAAGAATTGGAATTTTATAATTATTTCAGTTCTAATTCAAAAAGTAAAACCGAGTTTAATTTTAATTTTAATAAATTTAATTTTGATCTCTATACTAACTTATTGCTAAGAATCAATTGGTACAATGAGCTTGTTTATAGTGATTTACGATATTTAAATCAATTGTTTTAAAAATTCTTTGTGAGCACGTTCCCAAAAAATGCACGAAAAGTTATAAACTGCCTTGGGTATACCCAGGTTAACTGAAGTTAAAGAATCTTCGAAATAAATTTTACAAAAAATGGGCCGCGGCTAAAAATATAAATTTCTTTTCTAAAAATAGACAATAGGGCGTATCGAAAAATTTAGATCGTATTCTAAGAGGTCTCAAAAGTTGCATAAGGTGGTCAAGATCTACCAAATAAAATTTTAGGAAAAAATAAGGATGTCTTCCTCTCCCGCAGGGACAAAGTTGTTTTTCTAGAAAAACAGTAAAAAATCACGATCTCAAAATGCTTTGAGTTTTGTCAGAAAAACAACATATGTCTTAAAGTAAAAATAAATAAATAATTTAACCAAAAATATCCCGCCAAACACGATGTCTTTCTCGATTTTTACCCAAAAGGTCCTGTGTGAAGGATATTCGAATCTAAAGGTACATTCGAGCTAGCACAGAACTTTTGATTCCTATCTGATTGTCTAAATTTTGGCGATTTTGATTATTGTGTTGACGTTTTCCTTAAATTTGGCGAATTAATAATTTGCATATTGTTTGCATTTGCATTTCTTGCTTTTGATATATGTAAACTCGAATGCAATTTTTTAACTTTTTCAAAGAACTTAATATAAGTTTTCATATCTCGGGCACTAGAAGTGGTACCGAAGATAATTTCCTTAATTTAAATTCTTCATATATTTCTGAATAACACCCTGTCCAAAAGAATCAATTTATAACATCAAGTTAAGACCACGATTTTTTTTCCTATTTCGATTTTTTAATGAAATAATAACCACAAAGGAGATATGAACAAAATTGTTACATTTCATGCTTGAAGTAATTTTTTTTAAATATTGCATTCAATCCGAATTGAGAAAATTATCTTCGGTAGCACTTCTGGTGCCCGAGATATAAAACCTTATATTAATTTTTTTGAAAAAGTTAAAAAATTGCATTCAAGTATACATTTCTTCAAAACAAGAAAATGCATTTGCGAAAAATATGCAAATTATTAGTTCGCCATATTTAAGGAAAGCCTTAACACTGTAATCAATATCACCAAAATTAAGGTAATCAGAAAACAATTAAAACTTCGGTGCAATCTTGAGTGTACCTTTAGATTCGAATATCATTTACACAGGACCTTTTGGGTGAAAACCAAGAGTAGCATCGTGCTTGTCAAAATATTGTTAGTTAAAGTTTATATTAACTTTTTCTATAAGACAAATGTAGTTTTTCTTATAAAAATTAAAGCATTTTGAGATCGTGATTATTTACTGTTTTTCTCGAAAAACAATTTTGTCCTTGCTGGAGAAGGAGATATCCTTTTTTTTCTAAAATTTTTTTTGGGAGATCCTAACCACCGAATGCAACTTTTGAGACCTCTTAGAATGTTTAATTCGAAAAAAAATTGTAATTCGATCCGCCCTAATAGACAATATATGAGAGAATTCAATTTCCTTGATAAATTTTTACACAAATAGTATATTCATAATTTTGAGACTAACATAAAATCTTATCCCAGCACTTTTTGAAGTTTTGTTAATTCAAAGAAAAAAAGCTCCAGCACTCCTATTGCCATTTTCTTTAAAGATAAAGTCTCTTAAAATGCTCAAGAAAGCGCAAATCTTTTTGCAGACTTCTTTGAAGCGAGTTTGGAACCAACTACATGCTACTTTTTCGGATGATTTTTCCGAGAACATTATCTCATCGCTTGAATTCAGTTCATTTCATATATATGAAGAAGAAGACATCATTAAGGGTACTTTACATCTTAAAATGGCAACTACACCGGATGCTGATGGAATAGCAAGTATCATGTTAAAAAAATGTTGTATATTCCTGAGAAAACCACTTCAACTAATTTTTAATAAATCTATTTCCTCTGGGTTGCTTAATGCAGATTGGAAATTATCATCTATTTCACTGACATTGAAAATTATAGACCGATATCGAAACTTACCACAGTATCCAAGTTTTTTTGAATCAATAGTAAAAAAAATTTATTTTGCGGTAAAGCGGATATTTTCTCCTTCCCAGCACGGTTTTGTATCAGGTCGATCAACTATTACAAGCCTCACATTATTTTCTGAATTTTGCATTTCTGCCTTTCAACAGGGTTATCAAGTTGACTCAATTTACACGGGATTTTTCAAAAGCTTTTGACAAAGTGTCACATAGTATATTATTAAAGAAATTATGTTAACTAGGTTTTCACTCTAACTTACTACAATGGCTTCGTTCTTATTTGAGTGATAGAATTTGCTTTGTATACATTGAAAATTAAATCTCAAGGCCGTTCGTGGCTTCTTCGGGTGTTCCTCAGGGAAGTATTTTAGGACCTCTTCCTTTTAATTTATTTATCAATGATATAACGTTCAATGTAAAAAATGCCCAGTGTCTGTTATATGCGGATGATTTAAAAATTTTTCTAAAAGTAAAATACTTGTCTGATGCCTCGCTATTGCAATCCGACTTAAATACCATCCTTACACTCAGAAAAAAATACCCATCTTTTTGTGATAAAAAATTTCTCTATTTTCGATAATAGAAATTTTCCTTATTTCAAATAAAATTTACTTCAATTATAATAAATTTTCACATATTCGAAGAAATATTTCCTTCCTTGTGGGAAATGAAAGTATTTCATATCTCTAATAATGATAAGTATTTTTCTCTCACTGAAAAAATCTCATTTATAGAGAAAAATTTATAGAAAATGAAAAATGTTCTCTATTGTTGATAAATAATTCACTAGGCGAAATATTTTCTTCAATAACAACAAATCCTTTCTCAAAAATTAAAAAGGCTTCTTCTCAAAAATCGATATATTTTTCTTATATTGAATGAGGTTCGAAAAAAATATAAACCGTGAGAGCAATTGATTAATGATGTGAAAAGCAAGTGTTGCATATTCTGCATATTATGACGATTGTTCCTTCAAAAAGTTTTTTTTTTAATTAACATACTTAGCTAAACAAAGTGATGTTGTTTATTACTACTGTTTCTTTGGATGCATCTACAAAATCGTTTTTCAGAATAAATTTCTGGAATATTTATAAAGAGTCCCGAAAAACAATGCCACAACAATAATTCTGCCTGTTAACACATTTTTAATTAATATTTTTAAAACCGAATCATAATTTGATAATTAATACTTCTATTTTGCGTAGAACTGAGTTAAAACAAATGTTTGACAAAAATAATTTTTTAATCGTAATTGCGGATATACTTCTGTGTTTTAAAGAAAAATGTACGCAATAAAGAAATATGCTGTATCAATGTTAAGAAAATATATCTTTTAAAGAAAGTGTTATTTTTTTTGAGAAACTAAAAACGCAACTTAAAGAAAACATTTATTAAAATTAAATAAATATTTCTCTGTTTTCGGAAAAATTTACTTAAATCAGAATCAGAATAAAGAAAACGGTTGAACGTATTATAAAGAAATATTTTTCTATTAAAGGGAAGGCCTCTTTTATTAATGAGAAAATATTTCTCATTTTCATGAAAGCTTTTTGCCATTTTTAGGGAATTTTTGGGATCACATTAAGAGAAAAGCATTCTCTGGAGCAAAGTCAATACCTTTTTTCACTTAATATGATGCCTTTTTTTATCATATTCCGATAAACCTTTTTTCTGAGTATACTTGGAGCTCTAAAAACTCTCTCTTTCTTAACTGCGAAAAATGTATGTTTTCTACCTTTGCAAAGTCATTGGTACCATTAAAAACATAATATCATTTGGATAACAAGTCACTGAAATATTTTAGCGAAATAAAAGATCTTGGAGCTATTTTTGATTCTATATTTACTTTCATTTCACATCTAAATAGTATTATTCCTAATATTCTCTACTTGCGATAGTTAGATGGAATGCTTCAAATTTTAATGACCCGTTAACGTTGAAGTGTCTCTATACCTCCTTCGTGAGATCGAAGATAGAATATGCTTCTGTTGTGTGGAATACTTTCTATGCATCTCACGCACTGCGCCTCGAACGAGTACAAAAAGCATTTACGAGGTTTGTTTATAAAACCAATAATTCTCTAGATCTGATTCCATCAGATATTGATCGTTGCAGTCAATTAGAACTAAAAATTCTTCAAAATAGAAGAACCATTTTATCGCATATGTTTATAAATGATATTGTAATAGGTACGGTTGATTGCCATGACTTACTTGAAATTATAAACTTTAATGTACCGCAAAGAACTTTACGACACTTTGACGTGTTTTATTTGGGTACGTGTAGAACCAATTATGCTTTAAACTCGCCTATGTGTAGATCTATGCTGGAGTTTAAAAATTGTATGCTATACTGCAATAAAGATTTTGCTAATTCGAAGATTTCTCTCAAGACTTTCTTAAATAATTATTATTGAAATGTGAAAATATTATAAAGTTTTACATTTTAATAAGTACCTAACTGTATTTACAAATATATGTTTAATTCTATAATATATGAAGTATCTTTTGTAGTCTGTAAGAATTTTTTGTTCATTGACAAATAAAAAAAAAAATTGTAGAACTCCGGAATTGCCATGATTTCCAGAAAGTGCTCGTATATTGCGACCACGCCCATTTTTTGTACATTTACCAACAGTTACTATCTAAATAAAATGACTAAACTTTAGTTTTTTACGATCAAAACCGTCTGATATACCCTTTTTTGGTTTGTAGTCGATAGCGCAAATTTGGCTTGTATGGGAGGTACCACGCCCCCTTATCCAATCCTTACAAAACCTCAGAGGAACACTCACAAGATGTGACTTCAGTTTCTCTGAAAATTTCATAAAGGTCGGTTCAACGGTTTTGGAGTCTATACGTGATATAGCCACATACCCACATACATACACCCATTTTATATATATATTAGGGCGGGTCAAATTCTGGCTCAGCGAAATTCGTAAAATACATGTAATTTCAAGACTTTTTGTCCACTACAGCATATACAAATTCTGAAAAAAAGCTATGCGGACTTTCGTAAATAGATTCATACACATACATTCATACATTCATATTTTATAATTGAGAACAAAATCTATTTACGAAAGTCCGCACAGCTTTTTTTCAGAATTTGTATATGCTGTAGTGGAGAAAAAGTTTTGAAATTACATGTATTTTACGAATTTCGCTGAGCCAGACCACCAAAAAATTCGTCCATACAAATTGACCCGCCCTAATATATATAGATGGTAATTAGCTTTTTATTATAATCATGTACAATATTGCATTTATTTAATTTTTCAGCGAAAAATTTAAAAACTTTGCACTTTTCTTCACTGTTATCTTATTTAAAATTTCGGTTCAAAACAACTTCCTTTTCCACAAAAACCTTTGTTTTCTTAATTTTATATACAATATTTTAGTTACAACTTGCTTCCGTTGTCTGTAAAGTTATCAATCGCTTAATTTATTAAAAAATCATTCTATCATCGATTACAAAAGTAGCGCAAAATATTTGCAATATTTAGGTAAAGTATTAGCTGAGCATCTGCAACAGAGCTGCCAATAAGTAATAGTGTTGCAGTATTGCTGCAATTATTGAGTGTCTCGAACAAGCCCAAAAATTTAATAAAAATCATTGCACTACGCCAACAGGAGTACGTGTTCTGCTTTTGAAAAGAACAACAAATGATTTTTCCAATTAAACTTTGCTCGGTTACCAGGATTGCTTTGCTAGCAAAATAAATCAAACAATCATAGCGTCGCAACATTGATCATTGCTCTTTAGCTTTTCATATACAATGCTATTTTTGGTTTTTTTTATTTTTGTATTAGTTTATTGTATTTCTTTTGACCTTAAGTTCAGAAGTTCAACAAGGTCAAATTAGTGGAAAGATAAAAAAAAAGTATCATTCACTTTGCGCAAGAAATATTTTTCTATTGACCGACTTAAGTGGTTATTGGCACAGCTTGTGCCTTCGTTATGATTTCCAGAAATCATTATAAAACAGAAAAGAATTTGAGGTGATTTACCTTTATTCTTTTTGCACTTGAAATTCATCCTTTTCTATTTGGCAGCATAAATTAATAAATTCCAAGTAGATTGAGATGTAATTCAATTTTCATAAGAGTTTTGTTTTTAAGTCCATTGCAGTTGGGAGAATGGTGCTGCTTGGTTGTTGAACCGCGTCACTGTATAGAACACAAAAGTGCTGATTTATAGTGACACGTTGCAAAAGTTGAACTTGAAATAATAGAAATTTATTGAAATTTCAAACTAAAGCTGTAAGTAAAAATTCTCTGAATGAAAAATCAATTTAATCTTAACTGTAAAACTTTTCACCTGCCTGAACTTCGAAAAGAAAAAAGCAACGCATAAATCAAAAATAAAAAAGATAATTCCCAAATGCTTGCTTATAATTTTGGACTTTGCAGAATGTTTTGCAATTTTTGCAGCAGTAAAATTTATAAACGTATAAATTTATGCGCTCAGCGTGATTTTAAGAGTTTTACCACCATTAAAACGCCAGCAGATATACACTAATGCAGTGGTTGTTGTATGTGCGTTTGTGTTTCAGTTTATATCTACGAAATACAATTTGCAAATAAAATACAATTTTCTACATATTTATGTTTATTTTTCCTTTATTCTCTTTTAGTTACTTTGCCTTACTTTGATTTATGATTCTTATATAAAATTTATTTCTTTCTTAGCTTTATCTGGTCCATTGCACTCTATTGCGTATTGTTGCTTTTCATGGATTTTGCAGTCATAAACATTTTGTTTTGAATTTATGATATTATTTGTTGTAATTTCAGCATCATGGATCAAAGTGGGTGTCGAGACAGAATTTTATTTACTTTATACATGCATTATTATTTTTGTCATGAATTTCTGTTTGTTTTATTGCAAATTGCATTATAACAATATACTATGTAGAATGACACATAAAATTGATAAGATTTTTTTGTTCTTTACAACCACGTTGTTAGCTGCAAGCTAAAGCAATTATGTTATCAATATCTTGAACTCGAAGGAACTATGTATAGCATGCTTTATTTTGTGCTTTAAAAGAAAATGTAAACATTTTATTTACTTAGAACACTACTGTTTTAAAATATTTTTATAAGAAATAAAACCCTTGTCGTCAAATCTTGTCCAAAAATACTTATAGTGAAATTTTAAATAGAAGATTTCCAAAGAATAACTTAATCCTGCACAATTTATTTTAAGGGTAGTGTGCCTTCCTTTTTTTAAAATAATCTCAAAAAGCCCCATACAAAATTACGCTACAGTGTGAAATTGCTTTATATTGTACAAGTTTACAAAAATGGCAAAGTTTATATTTATTAGTTTATTTCTTTACTTTTTATATCAGTAAAAAAGGATTAATTTAGATAAAACTTAAAAAAAATATCTATATATTCATACGTAAACACAAAACATTAGCCCCTTTTTTAAAAACAACTAGACCACACATTCGAATGGAACTTATATCGTTTGAAGGCTCTGGTTGATAGCAAGTGCACAATATTATTTTTTTATTAAGATAGTTAAAAATTAGACCATAAAAAAATACTTTTTGCTCATACAAAAAACAGCAGCAAGACACCAAGCCATACATTCGCTATATTAAGAAGCGTTTCTGTGGGAAAGTAGAATGAGAGAGTGAAAAAAAAAATAGAGCTGTATGGTTGTTGTAGCTCTTTCTTTCTTATCTTTTCGGACACACTCAACCAGCGTTGCTAAGAAAAAACAAAAAAAAAGTTTCTTAATAAAATTATTAAAAGTTTATCATTCAATTTAAAAATAAAACGCAGACTTATTTAGCCAATGTTGATATTATTATTTTATTATAAAGTAAACATGTTCCAATTATATTCAAATAAAATTTCAAAGCTATAAAATTTTAAAAAAATTGTACAGAAATTAAATACTTCTATTGAGGCACCTTAATTTTCGCTCATAAAAACGATTTGATTGCCTATATATTTTGTTGCTGTTTTTTTTTCACTTTCTCCAAAATTCTTTTTCGTTTCTTAGTACAAAAAACTTTTGAAGGCAAATTCGTTACTTATGTAGGTGTTGTCCATATAATACGTAACACATTTAAGGGTTGAGGAGGATTGGACATTTATACAATTTATAAACTTGAAATATAGGGGTGGGGGGGGGGGGGGGTAAAATATCCCAAAAGACCGACTGAAAGTGGGTGGATATGTTTAGAAGAAATGTTGGTAGGATTGATAATAGAACAAGGTCATACATTCGACTACTCTATAGGCTAATTTGAGGGAGATATGAGTTCTACTGGAAAATTTTTAGCCAAACGGTTCTTCCAATGAAGCTAGAGAATGACAAAGTTTGTTAATTTTATTGCAATAATAGTAAAGGGTTTGTGTATGCATTCAAGTACACAAACTTTAACGCTTCAAAAATTAAGCGATTTAGTGTTCTGTTTGCTCAAAACTACACTTCAGTGCCTTTACATACGCTACGTTACTGTTCATTTTGGTTCACTGCACTCAAAAATATTTGTGTGTAAATACTACTAATAACTGTGTCCATTCTACGAATTTAATTCGTAGTTTTCAGCCACAAATAGGATTCGTAGAATCGACGTATATTCGTACATATTACGAATATTTTAATCGTCGTCTAAAAAAAAAATTTCTGTCTGAGCTGGGGTTTGAACCTCGGCTCTTTAGTTTACGGGCCAAGCACTCTACCAGTAGGCTACAGTCACTCTTCAATCATACAGTTCCTTATTTTCTATAGATGTTTGACAAACAAGACTGAACGATTTCGGTTTTCAATTTTTTAGACTCTACTAATAATTCGTACATGCTACTAATAATTCGTATGGTCAGCCTACGAATGAATTGTTTCTACAAATATAATTTTTCATTCGTAAAAAGTACGAAATAATAAGCAAATACTACGAATATAAAGTAAGAAATTACGAAGTCATTTGTACGGGAAATTTACGAATATTATTATTTATATATACACAATCATTCGTACAATGCACTAATACGAATTGATTTATTTTTGTTTACGAAAATCATTAGTACAATATATAAAAAAAATTATATTCGTACGTACTACATCAGGTTTTAGAAAAATTTTTCTAATGAATTTGTAAAGATATCATAATAATATATATAAACTTTGTATATTATGCAAATATTTGTTGAATGTACGAATATTTTGTTTACTTAACATCAGTCGTAGAAATTTTACTAATAAATTTTTTGATTGTGATTTACAGGTAGTTGATCGAATTTCGACCGCAGGCGATACTAGTATATGGTATTTACTCAGACGTAACCTTTAAAAACACTTAAGCACGTGCACATTTTTTTAGCTATTACAACCAAATCCCTTAGACAAAGTCTGAAATTATTTTGGTTGTGGGAATGTGAAAGTTTATTTTTTCCAAAATGTTGCTTTAAAATTGTTTACAAAATATTTAAGCATACAAAATAATTTATGTAAACAAATTATCCTAATATCTCTTTGCATGTCTTTATAAATGTGCTTACCTCTTTTCTTATAAAATACGCAAAAACAAAATAAAAATTTTTGAATTAAATTTTCCATTTAACTTCAGAAATATGCGTAAAACGTAAACGCTTCTCCTTCAAGGTTAATTTTTTTCAGTTCCGACGTTATGAAAGAAAACGAGTGATATGACCTTGAACTTGCTACATTTTTTTTAATATTTGCATATCGTTTTTTGTTTTGCCATAAAAAATTCCATTTTATTTTTTTAAATTTTTAAAGCATTCAAATATCTAAATATTTCAAACAAGCAAGTCACATCGTATAATTTATTATAATACTAGATGACGGAAATACCAGTGTAGTTAAGCAACCTATGTTCAAATGTAAAACAAAACCTTTTATTTCTTCCTTCTTTATTTTTTGTTGATTTTTTTTTTTCTTTATTGCCTTTTTTTCGAAACAGATTGAACTACAGCTACTCTTTGTTCTTGGGGGAAAAAATAATTCATTGGGGAGAATAACATGAAAAATCGAAAAACAAACAACACCGACAACGTAATTTGTCACAACTAAACATAAAAAACATAAAAAAATGGCACAAAGTAAAATAAATAAACGAAATTCTAGAGACACATTTTGCAGAATTGATGTATAAAATACATTAGAATCTCCGCACGTACATTGATAAGATGCAACGATAACAACAAGAAAAACAAAAACAAAAACAAAAATAAAAATAAAAATAAAAACAAATCAAAAGAAAGAATCGAGAGAAAAAAGGTTCAGTTTAAACTGTAAGCAGAATTATTGCAAACGTAATGCTTAGATGTAGATTCCGTCAATAAAAATGTTCGTGAGTACCCACAACAGCAAATAGCTGAGCACACTGAAAAGCTATCAGCTGGCAATTTTGTGATGTGATGTGCTGACAGACACACATTATTTGTTTTTCGTTACTTTTGCTACCGTATTTTGGTATTTTTTTTTTTTTGGAATTGTATCCTTTTTTCGCTCTTATTGGTTTTTTGTTGATGGTGCTTTCTGGTGTTTTCTTTTTGGTTTTTTTCTTCTGTTACTGATTTGATTATTTGAAAATTGCCGTCAAGGGATTTTTTTTTTTTTTTATATTCATGTGCTAACACCGTCTGACAGGTGACAAATCGACAAATTTAGCCGTTGATGTGGCTGCGATAACGTGGCTCATGGTTGGAAAGGTTAATGATTATTTATGTTAGTATATCAAGGAAGCGACTGTCAAATAAGATTGCTGCTATTCATTTGCGTTGAATGGTTTTCCGCTAAATTGTTGTAAAAATATTCAAAGTATTTTAATGTGTATGTAGAAAAGTAAATAAACTAGTATGCAAATAATTGTGATGTTATCTTGAAGATGGTATTCAATTCATGTATTGGATGCAAAAAGGGCGTGAAAGGCTCTCACGCCCTGATTATATGAATAATAGATAATGATTATATTTTATGTAACTATGTTATACATAGGATCTATTGTGCATGCCCTTGTTCAATTGTCTAGATTTAGGCTTTTATTAAATGTTGGCACTGTTTCTGTCTTGGAATTTCAAACTGTTGATGGGGACACTACTGCCCCTCCAAAGTGGAGACGTCTTAGACTACAGATTGCCGGACATTCACATAGAATGTGTTCTACAGTTTCAGATAGTTCTGATTCAGATAGATCCATTTTTTTAAGATGGTATCTGAGTGAACAGTGATCTGTGAAATAGCTAGTTAGAATTCTAAGGTCTGCTTTGGTAAGCTTGAAAAATATTTAGATTTAGCTTTACTGGGAGTTAACAATTTCTTAGCTTGCCTCTGTCCATTAGTGTCGTTTAGTGTTCATTAGTGATTATATTGATATAAACTAACGTCCTGCAAAACTTCACCTCGATGCGAAGAATTTTTTTTAGTTTTATTTTCTTTCAAGTTACACGCCCTTTTTGCAACCAACTTTTTTTCATATGATAAGGGCGTTATGGGTAGGTATATCAAATATACCTACCCATAATCTTAAGAATACGAAACATAGAACTGCGGTTTTAGTATGATAGTCCCGAGCCTATGCATATTTCCTTGTCACAAAAAGTGCAACTGGACAAAGCTTCATTAAATTTTTTTAACTCTGAAAATACATTACATTAAAAACACTTTTGTTTTAAAAAATGTATATAAAATTAATAATGTGTTCTAACAATTACTAGGTGTGGCAGTTTGCTTAGCTAACTCGTAAGCTGGCCAAATAAATTGGTACGTTGAAGATGCAATCAACTCGGGTCGCTCGCTTCAATAAACTTTTCGCAAGACTATAAAAGTAAAGATAAATAACTACTACTTTAATGTCATATGATAAAATGGCCGATGAGAACATTAAAATTCTTATGAATTTGTTCGAACAAGTGTCAAATCATAAAAGACTTAAATTGTATAAACAGTGTAAAAGTTTCAGAAAATAAAATTATTTTGATCATTAGTTATTAGTTTACACCATAAGGAATATGTATCTCAAGTTTCAAGTGAAAACTCGAACGTTAAGTATTGGAAAAGAGCGCCAAATGCTGTCATGCTATAAGAGCGCTCTTAGCCGCATAAGACTTTAAACGCCGTTTACTCAAAATTACTTTTTTTGTACCTGGATGACAGCATAACTAAGGCAGTTTTCGTCCGATCGATATAATATAAATAAAGTTTTGGAGAGAGACGTGTTTCTTTAGCCTGACTTAGCCGTTTTCTTTTTTCTTATTTTTTTTTTTTTTTTTGTTTTTCTTATAAACAATTTTCTATTGAAAAACAAGCGAAAATGTTTTTTTTTTCAAATCACCGCCATTTTTTTTTTGTAAGCGATATTTTAATTATATGTTTTAAAAATCTTTTTCAGTTCTTGTCCTAAGATGATCCATGTGAACGGATTGCTGTCAACGCCAGTGAGACCAGACTCACTAGGTGCCATTTGCAAACGACCGTTATCCAAAAATATACCAATAAAAAAAGAATGAAAAAGTATTTTAATTACTCATTAGATAATGTTCTACTGATGTGTATAAAGTCTTATATGAATTCATCAAACCGATTTCTTGTCATAAAATAAGATAAAAAACATTTAAAATTCCGACAACTACACTGTTCATAACTAATGTGACCAACATTTTCAGAGCAAAAATAATTTCACGCACAGACTTTAAAAAAAGTTCAAAAGAAATGTATAGAATAAATATAGAAGCAAAAAAAGTACACCAAAAAAAAATATGAAATTGTTATAAGAAGCATACATAAATCCATTGAACAAGAAGATGTATTAAAAAAAGGTTAAAAATTAGATCAAGCTTACAATTTGTTGCTTATTAATATTAATAAGTATTTTTTTAAATACCATTTTTATTTAAGATCAAAAATTAAATAAAGAAACAATATTAAATCTATCCAAGCACATATCGCGCCCGCAGTAGAGAACCGTCAGAATTTAAAAGTCACAAATTTTCAGGAGAGCCACAAAACTGTAGAACCTGTAGAAGTAACGAAACTAACATAAGAACAGACAATCCCAATTTTTTCGGTCAAAGAAGACAGTGATATAAAAGAATTTTTTGCAGTAGTTAGAAATGTGTATTGTGAATTGATTTATAAAAAAAATTGTCAAAAAGATGTAAATAAGAAGAGCAGCAAGTAAAAGAAGTACTTTTAACGAACTTCGGATACAAGAAGTACAACGAGCAAAAAAGAGGTAAAAAACTCCCAAAGGAGTACAGTTGGTCGCATTATTCATATCCCTTAACCCTAACCGTCCTGATAACATTTACATAAGTTGACTCCTGATGAAGTTACCCGGGTGCCTCTGTGCAATTTGTATGGGAACATTGAAAGTCATAGATAAGACATGTTCGTGCATGCTACTGTTTAGGCCTAGCATGATGTGAACACAATGATCGCCGGTGTATGTGTGTTTGTTAATGTTTAATTGTGTGTAAGCTCGTTGTTTCTTCGCATTGTCAGTTCGTGAGTAGGTTTCGGCTCGTAAAGTTTAGGGTAGAGCGAGGATGATTTGATGTAAGGAGGTTTTGTCATTTTCAAATATAGCGGCAACCATGCCTTGCACAAAATGCACACAATTATCAATAGGGCCCCTCAAACGATACTACATGTCCATCCGACCTGTCCAGTCATCACACATGTAGTATCTATCGTTCGTGTGCAAGAAATCAAGGCGAATGGACATGTCCGATGGAAGACAAAAATTTTTGACTTTTTGCTAAGTACGTCCGACATGTAGTTCCGTTTGTGTGCGCCGCCATCCAACTTAGTACATTTTGCTATTTGTTGAAAATTTTTCAGAGGAGCACATCTCGCGGCAAAACTGCCGAACGTAACAAATTTTATATTTGACGCGATTTTTTTTTATCTTTACCTAAAATCGAGATGGCTTGGAATATTTAAAGCAACAAAAAAAAATACATGTTCAAAACATTTGATATTAATATTTTTAAATGATGTTAACTCTTCGGCAGCTAAAAATTAATGAAGTCTATCCGACGTCTATCCGATATGTGCGATGTACGTCCGTCATGTAGTATCGTTTGAGGGCCCCTAATTATTGTCTGTCATCCCTTGAGAATTACATATGAAAATGCCAGTCGCATCTCTGACGCGCTTGTTTCTATACGTTTTTTAATCTTTTGTGGTGCTTTCTTCTTAATTTTGCTTACTTAAGTTTTTTCATAAAATGTAATGGCTATATGTTACTCCTTTTACTCTTAGCAATTTATACTATTCAATATCCAATAAAGATTATTATATCATCAGTTGTGTAATAGTATTTTGAAAATTTGAAAAGATAAGATTAAGATTGGTTAAAGGATGATTTGATATATACCAAGTAAGAGCATTCATCAAATATTAAAATCATCATACTTTTTTTTTAGAGCTGTTATTGATATTTTTATTGTTATTATGGTTTTTGTTATTATCATTTTAGTATAATATCCCTAAGGTGTGTAATAAGAAGCACTTTGAAAGAGTTCTTGATAAAGAAGGTCTTCAAAAAACACTACTCTTTATTAAAAATAAGATTGAAACTGCCAGAACATATAACATAAACCAAACATCATTAATTTATCGACTGAAGATTTTTTTTTTTTGGCTCTCTCAAATCCTCCTCACAAGTAGGAAGATTTGACACTTTCCCATTTTCTCTTTTTCACTTCATCCCAAGAAAACAATTTGGTAATCAAATTTGGAATATAAATGATTTGCAAGTCAAATAATGAAGGAACAATATCCGCTATCAAATTTTTAGCGATGCGTTCAATTTTTTTATAAAAATATATTTTTTCGTCAAATCATCCTCGCTTTACCCTATAACTTTGGTTTGGTTTTATAAAATTTGTTTCGATGTCGCGCAAACGAAATGCATCTGTTTTGAAAAAAGTTTTTTTTTCAGCTATGCATTATTCACGAAGACAGCCAGCAGTAAATGGAAAAGGAGAGATTATTGTCTTCTAAAACAAAACTGTAGGCGGAGTAGACGTAATGGACCAGATGTTGTATAAATATAGCACCAAACGTAAAACAACTATATGGCCATTAGCAATTTTTACAATATGCTCGACGAGGCTGCGTTGGGTGCATTTTGTGTATATTCTAGCATTCAACCAAATGCCAAACAAGAAAATTTTCGACTTCAAAGTCGCTACGTATACTCAGGTACCCGTGGCAGGAGGGTTAGGGTTAAAACAGTGTGTTAGTCACAGCTGAATCACTCAAGACTACGAAGAATATCTGCTGTGTGATTGACTCTATACGTAGTTGTTGTTGTGGCCTTCTTCAAACTCAATTGATCTAAAAAGTTCACAATTAAATTCATGTAAAGATTTTATGTTATGTTGTTTCAAGGGATATGTGTTTTGTTTGTTAGGGAGATGTGTGTAATGAATAAACTTACCCGATCTCATTCTATAACAAAAAAAAAATTTGAATTTTAGAAATTTATTTTAAATTCATCATTTTAAATAATTAATTCGTGGCGTTTTTTCCAACAATTTTTTGTCATTTATTTTCTGATTGATATTGGTTGATGATTCGGTGATTTACTCATTAATCACAATATAACAAAAATAAACAATATTTAAAATACTTATAACAATATATACAAAATTGATTAACAAATACTACATTCTGTTGTTCAATACGATCAAGTGGCGAGTGCAGTTTAACTTAGAAAACAACAATATCAATTATTTTTAATTTTAAGTAACTTGGTGATTAGAAATTAATAAATGCAAGGTAATTAAATTTAATTTAGTGTAATTTAGTGGGGTCTCAAATGAATTAATTTAATATATTGAATAATTAAAGGAGAGCAATCGAAAAAGATCATTCATCAAAGCAAAAACTAAATAAATACAATCCACATAAATTTATAATTAATTAAAATATAATTAATTAATAATTAATTTATAAGAGATAAGAGAGTTAATAGTAATAAAATCATAATAAAAAAACATATGATTCCACTTTATTGAGAAACATGATTTTAGAACGTATGCAACTTATATTATTAGGTAAAATATTGAAAAGTCTGGGAGCCACACAAGTATACTTTCCGCAGTGATGTCAAATCGACTAATGACATACCACGTTTGAAGCGTCATTCCAAGCAAATGTTTACAATGGAACAGTACACGCCACGCGAACGCTCTAAAATTGTTGAAATTTACATTCAACAAAACAAGTCAATAGTGAAAACTCAACTCAATGAGCGATGAAGCTCATTTTCAGTTGAACGGAACGGTAAACAAACAAAATTGCCGTATTTATGCCACTGAAAATCCACAAGAGATTCAAGAGGTACCTCTTCACGATGCAAAAGTCACTGTTTGGTGCGGCGTTTGTGCTAAAATGCTCATTGGGCCGTTCTTTTTCGAAGATGATAATGGCCACAGAGTTACTGTCAGGAGCGTTATCGCGATATGATAAACAATTTTTTCATGCCAATCGTTTTTCGAAAGCGTATCATGCACTACTGGTTTCAACAAGACGGCGCGCCACCACACACAAGCCGCACTACAATCGATTTTTTGAAGCAATTGTTCCCTGGCCGTTTGATGTCAAAAAATGGTGATTTCGATTGGCCGCCAAGATCACCAGATTTAACGCCTCCAGACTTCTTTTTGTGGGGTTATTTGAAATCAAAGGTTTACGTCAACAAGCCAAAGACCCTAGAAGAGCTGAAAACCAACATCCGTCAAGGAATAACCGCCATTCCCATCGAAATGTTGAAGAAAACCATGGAAAATGCTGCAAAACGGGCACAATATGTCGTAGAGGCCAATGGCGACCATTTACGAGATATCATATTCAAGAAATAATGTAAGCAAATCTACTTGAACCCAATTAAATGATATTCATGACGAACAGACAAAAAATTGTGGTTTCTTTGATTTATTTAAAAATAAAATGGCAACCTTCGAATATTGGCAACCCTGTAGAAGTGAAAATAGCGATTAAGTTACTGAGATGGAACAGCGACAAGATTAAAGTCATTTATCCTTAAATTAAAGCCAGCATAGAATCTGTTTAACAGATAACCAGATATATTAAAAAAACTCTTACATCTGTTTTATTTAGCACCTAAAAATAAAACAGATGTTTAATGGGTAAGATATTTAAGTTTTTAAATAAAGGAAAGCTGACATCTAACCTTCTTTTCCCACAAATAATTCGAATGACATGTTTTTGAGTGAATAGCAAAG
The DNA here is from genome assembly GCA_963920525.1 of Dichetophora obliterata. Taxonomy (NCBI): domain Eukaryota; kingdom Metazoa; phylum Arthropoda; class Insecta; order Diptera; family Sciomyzidae; genus Dichetophora; species Dichetophora obliterata. The sequence goes on from OY986437.1 coordinate 88,455,701, forward strand.
GATTAATTTTATTTAAATGAGTACTTCCCCAACAAACAATGCCATATTCTAATTTTGAATGGAAAATACCACGGTTTTATATATGCATTAGACCGTCCCATTTTTTTGACTTTTTCGAAAAATTCCCGGGACACGTTGATTTCTGATTCTTCTCTTAAAAACATGAATTTTGGTATATAACACTTAAATATTAACTAACTAGGCTCTTTTGCTAAAAATTCGTTTTGTTGAAAAAACTAGAAATTTCTTCTTCAGTATTTTGCATATAACTATGAAAGTAATTTATATTTACATTTCTTATCAATTTATACTTATTTAAAAGCTTATAGAATTTTCCATCTTATGCTATAAGAAAAATTGCATTTTGCTCAGTACATTTTTTTAAAAAACTCTGTAAATTGAAATTTTGATTAAAATGTTTTCGAAAATTTGATAACTTCATCACGCATTACCCCACGTCTAGAGCATGAAGAATAAATTTTTGATTATGTAAATTTCGTATTTTGAGGAATTTTACGGCAAAAACTTTGATATATATTTCAAAGATATATGATACGGTATTTTTTCAAAAAAGAAACACAACTGCACAGTGAATTTTTTATGTATATGATTTAGCTTTAATTGCAAGACATTCAACTTTAATTTTGTAATGTGCAATTATTTAAATGATTATTTCTGTGGTCACAAGGAATAATGACTAAACTCAAAGTATCGGAAAAAACAATATTTTTTTTGCACTTACTCCGACCTTTTTCCCGAAATATATGAACCGTTACAAACAAAATATGTGCAGACATAAGTGATACTTTTTCATGTGTAAAAAGTTTTTCCTGCATCCTTCCAAAGAATGGCAATAAAGAAAATGGCGTATCGCTTTTTTACGGCAGCTTGAGTTTAGTCATTCTTCCTTGTGACCACGGATTTTACGATTTTTAAAAAATTTTAAAAATTTCCTATCAATTTTGAACGGTCTTTTTGATATAATTTGCTATAGTTGTTGCAAAACATGAAATTCGCAGCTTATTGATGAAAAGTAACATGATATTCCTCTGGAAATTTTGCTTAACTCAATTTCATGTTGAAAAAATCTTTAAGCACAATTAATTGTTTTTTTTTTTATTCGCTTATCAGTTTTCTATATACTTCTTTCTATATACTTCTTTATAAAAAATTCGTTAGAGCAATTAATTATTCTAACCTTACCTAAAGCTCAATAAACGATTTTAAACTATCAAGCAACTAGAATTTGTATTTAAAATCAATAATAATTTAAACTATCAAACATTTAAAACTTGTATTTAAATCATAGAAAATCAACATAATAAATAACAAGGTCATGTAGAAAACTTTAATCAAATGGTAGGGCCCGACCAAAACAGACCTGTGATGTATTTAAACACAACATATTTAAAATACTATTTAAAAATTTTTTATATACTGGTCCAAGTAATTGAAAATTAAATACCAAATACATATACTACGTATTAATATTTGAAAAAAAAAACACAAATACTTGGTACTTGAAAAAGGAAGTACAAATACCAATACTTGAGTATTTGCAAAGCTGAATTTTTAAATACTTGCAAATACTATTTAAAAGTATTTAGTAAATACTTTCAAATACTTCAGTAAATACTTAGTCAACATTGAATGTAACGTATCTTTTTATTTTTTACTGTCGCTTTCCTACTGTCGCTGCTTACATCACCTAACATTTGTTATACTACTCTTTGTTTTTTTTCGTTTTGGTATACTTACATTGATAGTACTTATGTGTTTTTTTTTTCTTTCTTGTTTTGGTTTTTTTTTCGCTAACATGCATATAAAAATAAAAAGTTACGTTACATTCAATGTTGACTTAGTATTTACAGAAGTATTTGAAAGTATTTACTAAATACTTTTAAATAGTATTTGCAAGTATTTGAAAATTCAGCTCAGCAAATACTCAAGTATTGGTATTTTTATATACTTTTTCAAATGCCAAGTATTTGTGTGTTTTTTTTTTTTGGTATTTACTTTTCAATTACTCAGGTATTTCTACTTGGATTTGTATTTGTATTTGAAAATCACAGGCCCAAAGCACACTGAAACAGACTGAAAACTTGTCAGCAAATCTAAAAACAACTTCAGTTACCTTGTTTTGTTATATTATAACGTAAGCATAAACTAAAGTAAAGCAAATTAAAACAACAACAAGAAAAGGGAGAAAAACTGAGAAATTGAAACTGAAATCTCGGCCCGGGATCGATTCCCGACGGCATCACAAAGATTTCTGATGAAGCCTTTAGCAGGGCCGAAATTGCTATAAAATCAGCTAGTGATGTTTTCCTTTTAATATTGAAAAATGTTGTTGTTGTTTCTTTGCAATTCGTTAGAGCAATTAATGGATAAAAAAATTTTTTGGAGCAGGCGTTCGATTTTCAGTTCTTTTGGTTAAATTTTAACAAATAAATAAATAAAAAGGCCATTTTATTGGACTTTTTAAAAGAAAGACTTTGCCGAGCTTTTATTGATCAATTGTATTTGCTTGTTATAAAAAATGTTTACGTTCTATTTTTAAAAGAAAAAAAAAATAAAAAGCATTAAAGACACCAGTGGTATTTAATGATTAAATTTTTGTAGTTGTTTGGATTTGAATTAATTTGCCTACTTTTTCTTCATTAAGATCTTAATTGCTTGTTCTCTGATAATTTTACTTGAGTAATCTTTGCAAAACATTCATAACCCAAAAAAAATTTGTTGTTCTTATTGCAACTAGCAGCAGTTCTAGATATTTTGATTTTTTTTTTAATTTTGCTTGAAACATCTGATTTGAGCTAAGACTTGATTTTTAATTTTTAATTTTCAAAGAAAAAATCCACATCTCTTATATATGAACACAATACGTCTGTTCAAGTAAAATTCGAGTAAAGTTCAAGTTAAGTTCAAGTAATAGAGAACTAAGTCGTTACCAGTTAAAATGAGAGAATTTTTAAAACGTTTTTCGAAAACATTTTCAAGTTTATTTTTAACACAACATCGGCTTTTTGACAATTTTATTTATATTATTTACTTAACCTTATTCATTGTTTATATAAAAACAATTTTTTTAAAGGTTAACAACAAAATTTTAAATTTTAAATGGAAATCAATTACATAACCGCAAGGGATAGAACTTCAATCCACCAAAATTTCCCATAATTATTTTCGGACTAAAGTCCAATTTTTTTGCTTTCCAACGGTTAAAATTTCTAAAGCTATAAATCTGTTAAAAAATCTTTGAGATATGAATTTTAGTAAAAATCAATTTTCGACGTTTTTATAGATATTTTCAATTTTATGCACCCTGTAACTCCGCCAAACTTTTTTCCTCCCAGTTAAATTGTTTATTTCCATCAGTGATACTCCATGCCATTTTACCAGAATCGGAGATGGTCATTCATTCAATAATTTTCGCGGTACGTTTAAAATGGAATTGATAAGCTATTTTTCCCACTGTCTCCATTTTATCAAAATCAGAGATGGTCATTTCGTACGGCCGGAACGTTTAAAATAAAATTGCCCAGCTGCAGTTTTTGACTTATCGTTTCTTTTTGTTTTACGAAAACACACACCAACGACAAGGCAGACACGATTAATTTTTAATCCAAGGAAAAGTTTAAAATTTTCTAATCCAAAAAAGATAAGTTATTAATCAGCAAAAAGTTTAAAAAAGCGATATAAATATCAACTTAAAATAAGAAAACTTTTCTGACAAGTTCATGATTTGAACACACTGGTGCACTGATGTGCTGGTCCAACACATTATCAACTCGTCCATCTGAGATGTTAAAACGGGTTCGCTTATTTTGCATCATTACGAAAGCAAGTAAGCTTGCAGTAAGTAAACAAGCAAGCAAAACCGTGGGTTCGAGACCCAGCTAAATTAAACTAAAATAAAAAAATGTCTGTCCAGTTCGTGATTTGAACACACGTCCTCTATTGTGCTGGTCCAACATCTTATGCACTTGTCCAACTAAGTTGTTGATAAGGTTTCACTTATTTTTCATCATTACGAATGCAAGTAAGTTCCTTTCAGGAACGTAGGTTTGAGACCCAGCTAAACTAAACTAAGGTGGGATTAAAAAATAGTACTTTTTGGATTAAAAATTCCACTAAACTACAGTTTGGATTAAAAAGTAGTTCAAAATTTTTAACCGTGTAGCCCAAAGCCTGTTCTGAAATTTGTTGTTGGTCATTTGTTTTTTTTTTTCAAATAAAATACGATTAAATTGAACAAATAAGTTTTTAATTTGGTTATTCATATTAAAATCAGTATCTTCATCACTTCAAATATGTGGCACTTCAAACATAAACACAGCGCTTAAAAAAAAACTAGCCTAATAAAGGGTTAAATTAAATTCGTGATGATCAGAAAAAAATTTGCATTGCTCAACCGATTTTTTAAAAAATTCGTTGTAAGATATAGCGAACTTTTGCATATGAAAAAGATTTATAATTTAATTTTAGACACTTGACGTAGTTTTCAACACATTTTTGTACTTTTCACAATGGTTTTTTAAATAATTTTTTTTTTTTTTTGCTTCAAAAATCTGATTTGTATTCATTTTTTGTGTACCCCAAACTTCCCCTCCCCCTTTTGCTACGGGTTTGCTCAGACTGCTAAGCTTTAAGAATGCTTATAAGTAGGGCGGGTCGATTTATTTTTCGACAATTTCCCTATGATTTCCGTATTCTATGGGTTATTCCATGAAAATTTGCCAAAGGAACAATACCTCTATCGTAAAAATCGAGTCCCCTACTTTTTGTTGGTAGATTTTTTCCCAAATTGACGTTCGTATGAAATATTACCTACACGTTCACATCCATAACTCAAAAACTATCGATCGGGTTTAATCGCCAATCGGGCGCGTTGGAAAGGTGAGCTCATTTTGATCAATTTACAATAAAGAAATCTCCAACATTGGTCCAACGGTTCAAAAGTTACGGGCATTTTTGTCCAAATTTTTGAGCATTTTTCCATTTTTTCATGATTTTGTCAAAGAATATTACCTTCATGGCCATTTTTTTGGCTCAATTTTTTTGACTTACGAAGCTTACGAACCTTACGTTACGACTGGACTGATTTGCGCTTTACATTATTGGCATATTTTTTCACAGGGTGCACACCCTGTGTTATGTTTGTTTATTTCTTTTTGTTTTTAGTTTCTTTATAGACTTCTTTATTTACTACACTCAAATTGAATATTTTTTTTTGATAATAGGTTGATAGATACTTTATTATCTCTTAATTTGAATTTTTGTAGAAAAAAAAATAAAAAGGGAAAAAAAATCAAAAAGTTGGTTTTATGTGTTATTTTGTTTTAGCAATATCGCATGAATTAATCAACCGAATTCGATAAATTTGGGCTTTAACTCTTCGTTTTGAAATGTAAATTAAATAATGTATTGAGCCAAAAAAATGGCCATGGAAGTAATATTCTTGGACAAAATCATGAAAAAAATGGAAAATGGTCCAAAATTTGGACAAAAATGCCCGTAACTTTTGAACTTTTTACCAACAAAAAGTAGGGGACTCGATTTTAACGATAGAAGTATGGTTCCTTCGGCAAATTTTCATGGAATAACCCATAGAATACGGAAATCATAGGGAAATTGGTGAATTTTTTCACTCCCTACAAATCGACCCGCCCTATTATACAGGTATAATTTTTATCATTACTACTATCCCAGTGTCCGTTGGTCGAAATCTGTAAATATTTTGGTTGGTTGGTGGGTTGGACTGTGTAGTACTCGTATCATATACTTTATATATTTGCGTATTCTTTTCAACACTCACCATTATTAACATTCGCCAAGCCAAAGAAAATCAGCATCAATGTCCTCAGAAAGCTGTTAAAAATCCGATCAAAACGTTGAAAACGTTTGTAAAACATGTTGAAATAGTTATATTATAACTTTTTTGCCAACACTGACAGCTTAAATATAAATTTTTGTTGCTTTAAGCCAATGTATTTGAATACATTGAACAAGCTGTTAAAATGGCTCTTAACACATTTTTGGTTAATTTCGCAACAAAATTTCAAAGAGAGTAATAATGCATTTAATTAAGTTTATTCGTTATGCAAGACTTTTTGTGTAAAAAAAAAACACACACACACACAGTTAAAATAGAATTTGCATAATTTGAAAGCGCTTAACAACACACACACATACGCACACACAAATAGACATAACAAGTATTTGTGAGTGTTTGTGTAGGTAGTGTGTTTTTATTTTTATTGTTATTTGTTTATGCTAGTTAGCTATTCTTTCTGTTTTTCTTGTTGCTTTAATGTTTTTGTGCTTTTTTTTTTGTTTTCTTTTTTTATGCCACGTTGTCACAACACGAATATTTGTCAATGTATGCAAGTTTGTGAGTGCATTTGTGTAAGCAGAACAAAGATGCGCTTTTTTTAACTGCAAGGCACTTGTTACCGCTACAAAATGCGAACATTTATTTCACATTTGCATATCGCTGGTAAGCTGCACGCTTGTTCATCATCGTTCTGCATCGTTTCGTCCTGCTTTATGCTTTGCTCTGCTCTATAATCGTAAATATTATGCTTAAGTTGCACGTGCTTCAATTCTTGAAATGTTAATTTGGTTTTTGGTTGAGTCCTTTGTGCTTTTGATGCTGTCGTTGTTGTTGTTGCTTTTGTTGTGCTTGCAGAGTTGCTGCAATTTGTTAACTTTTTGCTGTTTTCTCTTTCGGTTTTTTATAGAAACCCAATGAGTTCTAGTTTTTGCTTTGAAGTTATTGAAGTGAAATTATTATACAAAATTTATTTGATAATAATTTGATTTTTTTTTGTTGTTGTTGTAAAGTTGATAGATTGAAAACGCCATTTAATAGGCTACGTGTATTGTTTATCAAGTTTATATGGCGCCAATTCTGTTTTACATATTTTCCAGAGTACAGAGCTTAATTCGATTTATTTTTAAAAATTTCTATTCAACAACTGGAACAAGCTGGCAGTTTTTATTTAAGTTCTAAAAATTTAAGCATCTAAAAGCTTTAGATATCTCATGAAACTAGTACAATTTCGAGCATAAATATGCCCTTATTTTTATTGAGTAATGTTCTTAGATTCAATATTAAACTTTCACACAAAATTTTATCTTAATATGTATTTTATTTTTTTTTTTAAATTAAGAGTATTATTTACCACTCTCAGCTGTTTTAAGCTATATTTTCAGTATATTCTGCATAACCGGCAATCTTCAACACATAGCCGCAATCTCTTTTATAATACTTTTATTGCTTCATTGTTTATTGTTTTCGCCTGTAAACACATTCCGCAACATGCTTCATTCAGCTTAACACTCTGCCAGCCAAGTTAGGCAACATTTCCATTGTCAGCCAACAACGTATGCGAGAGAAAAACAAATAGGCACCAAATAGAAAAAAACAACCCCATTACGCAAACATATTAGAATAAAGATAGAGGCTTTGGAAAACAACCTTTTCACAAGCCTAGCATTTGCACTACAACAACAGCAAAAGGACACACGCACCAAGTAACGCAGCACAAGGATACGCGACGCGCATCAATAATGAGATTAAAGTTTAGTAACAGCAAGGAAGAAAAGAAAAGGAAAAAATCACAAGGATATCACCGAAATATTGTAGCACAAAAGTATAGCAAAATGCGTTGCCAAGTCGTAAGTAGAGCGTTTTTCTTAGCGTTGTTCGTTTGCGCGTGTGAATGTGTGCGTCTGTGTTCTTGTGTGTGCTGCTGTTTCAGACAACTTAAAGCGGAAACGGCGCCATTGAAGAGTGCCGCAAATTCATTTGAGTTGATGCTTTTATTTTATTTTATTTTATGTTTTTTTTTTGCACAGCTCTTCACTTCATAACAACAAAAAATGACACGCATCTATCTTAACATAACATATTAGTTGAAACATTCATTGTTACATCTCTCTAAATTTTTACAATAACTTGTAAAAAATTTAATTTACTTCACTTTTTTGCTCTATATTTAATGGCTACGCACATTTCGTTTACTTCATTTTTGTGAGGCTTATTTTACTCAGTCAAATAATTTTTAACGAAAAACACTTTCCGACCGTTAGCTACGAACACACCCGTTCCTTGCATAGTCCAAAGTTAACTGAGCTCCGTTTTGAGATGCCAACGCAATCGAGTCCATTCTTCGTTGGGTGCGAAAAATAATTTTGTTTTGGTTCGCAGCAGCAGTCGCCGCAACATCAAGCGTAGAGATAAAACAATAACAAGAACAAAAATGTACACACAAACACTCATACTCACAATTGTACTGCATAAAAACACAGTGAGCAAGGCTGAAAAAAGCTCCGGATGAGCAAAGATTTACTTGATATTTTCGGTTTCCGTTTTCGAAAAGCTCTCCAATTCTCGCAGCATCCTTTGCCGTTGAGAATTGCTGTAAGCAGTGAGAGTATATTTTTGTTGCACTGCTGTGTCTCTCTAGCAATGGTATATTCTCTTGCAACTTTTATCGCATGCTAGAAGTGTTTAGCATCAATATATATTTCAATCATAGAAGGGCATAATGCATTGAATTATTAGTGCATTAAAAAATATCATTAGCACTAATAATTCAATGCATTATGCCCATCTATGATTGAAATATATATTGATGCTAAACACTTCTAGCATGCGATAAAAGTTGCAAGAGAATATACAATTGCTAGAGAGATTTATCACTAACCACCTAGTAATGATTTATGTGTGATGGTGTAATGCGAAAAAAATGCATTAACATTAGTAAGTAATGGTAAAGGAAAAAATTGCATTATAACTGAAATTTAGAGGTAATGGAAAATTTTAATGGTAATGGAAAAAATTTGCATTACCACTAAATTTCTAATGGAAATGGAAGAAAATTTTTCAAGAATAAAATTCTGTTAGCGACGTGGTTACTTTTGAATTAAGAAAAATTGCAGATCAAGAAAACTCATTGATTGAAAGGGTAACTTAAATATATAATATATAACGATAATGAAAAATTATTGTCTGAGGAAGCAATTGTGAAATCAAAAACAAATTTTTGTAGTAGCTTTCAAAAGCTCAAAAACATTTATTAGCTTTTTTTAATACTAGCAAATACCCGCTGCCTCGCCTGCGATAGAAATATTAAATACCATGTAAAAATTTTAAATCTTAAAATTGAACTATTTTCTTTATCTTCAAATGCAAAATAAAAAAATATTTGTGTTGGCTTAATAATTAAAAAATGGTATAAATATTAAAAAATTACGAACTTTATTTAATTTGAATTACCATCTTACAGTAATTGTTATGGTTACATAAAGTTGCTTGGCTTTTGCTGTATTTTGAATTTTTAATAAGTCCTGCATAACAGGATTATAAAAAATATTGGCGAAACATTTTTTATATTTGTGATTCAAAAATGTAATTTTTTAACTTAGATTCTAAACATGAATATATTCTTTTGAAGTTTTGAAAAAGTTTTGAAAAATTTCCATTATTATGACATGAAACTTTTGGCTATATCTCGAAAACTATAGATTTTCTCAGTACAACGCATTTTTTATGAAAAGTCGTTAATTAATAAAAATATGGGTAAACGAAAGATTTTTCTAAAATATTTTGCACGTATATCTAGTATATTGAAAATTTCCGTTATTATGACATCAAAATTATGGCGATATCTTCAAAACTACAGATTTTATCATACATAACACATTTTCTTGAAAATTAGGATGAGAAAAAACCGATTGAAATTACAATTTTTTATTTGCAAGCTAACATCTATGCTATGTGCAAATCGATGTTCATCAAATTTCTTTTGTCTGAAAGCTCAATTAAGTGAATTTGGAGAAATGAGAAAAGATTAAAACATTCGATGTTTATATTGTTCCACAAAACCTTTAAAATATTAAATTCCGATACCGATCACAAAAATTTTATGTTTACAAAGCTAGAAAATTGCTTTTCCTGTAAAATTTTGTTTTTGTTGGTTGCACTTGTTTTGCGGTTATGGCTCGATATTTTGAATATAAAAACATGATCTGAATTTTCTTAAAAAATCTTTAAATTTTAATTTGTTTGTATTAATACTTACTGCTACTTTTGTGTCCGAAGATTTATATGTTGTTTTGGTTTTAGGCCTACGATACAATAAATAATCGGAAAAATTTCTGTCTTCGTTTTGAATTTAATTTTTATTTAATTATTTTGTTTTCTAAATTTTTCGAAAATCTTCAGGATAATTGTATGTTTTAAATAAATTTTTGAACAGTTTTCGCATTGTTCACACTGTCGCCAACTTGGTGCATTTTAAACCAGATTTAGTGTATTTTGAAAATTTTTGCGCGAGAAACATGAGGTTTGGTGTCTAATGCTTTTTGTGCTTTTTTTTATTTTCGGAGGGATCAATTCAAAAAATTAAAAAATTGACAAGTAAGAATATGGTTAGGCTTAGAATTTAATTTAGCTTTTAAAATAAATAAATAAATTTTAAAAATAAATTTTTATTCTAATATATCTGGTTTACTTTTGAGGAAAAGCGCTTTTTCACCTTTTTGGTGAATTTTAGAAAATAAATTTTTATTTTCAAATAAAAATAAATAAAAATAAATTTTTATTCTAATATATCTGGTTTACTTTTGAGAAAAAAACTCTTTTTTACCTTTTTGGTGTATTTTAGAATTAAAATTTGGCAACACTTTTGAACTTCTCGGTTACTTTAAAAAATCTCAGCTATGTATTTTGTGAAGTGTAGACATAAACCCTTATTTGCAATTCAGCAGCGTTGTCAGCTCGTTGATAATTTTGAGTTTCTGTTCCTAGTCTCGCCACGCAGACGCCCATCACTGAACTTTTGAACCAAGCAACGTTCAAACGTTCAATTTAAAAAAGCTTTGCAAGATTGTATTCACCTTCGCATTTCTTATTTTTTTATTTTATGAATTGAATAAAGAAACCCTGATAAATAAAAGATTAAATTATTTTCGCAGTTGAGTGCGAAAAAAAAGTAAAATTACGTAATATATTATAATTAAAATATTAAAATATATTAAAATTAAAAACAAAAATAAAATTACGTTCTAATATATTTGTGCTCGCAAGGAATAATGACTTAACTCAAAATATCGTAATAAAGCGATATGAAATTTACTTTATTGCAAATTTTTGGAAGTATGCAGATATCCATTTTTTTCCCAGAATTGTTCATCACTTTGTAACGGTCAAAAGAATAATTCACAAAAACATTCTCTACAAATTCAAAAAACTGGCGAATTCGTTCGCCTCAATTTGTTCTATCTCGCACGATTTGTCTCAGCTTACTTTTGACCACAATATAAAGTTCTACTGTTACTTTTTCGTAAGGGTTCAGGATTTTCTAATGTAATGAAGGCATTCACTTGTTCAAAGAATGTTTTATTTTAACAATATTTTTGCAACAAAAATACTTTTGTAAAAAAAAAGTTCACAATATTATTTTGAAATAGTAACTAAAGCAGAAGAATTTTACAACGAAGAATTAAGGATAGATAACAATACTGTTTTATAACTGTAGGTTCTCTTTCTAGCACAATTTTAAAAAATGGCTGGCAGTGTTGATACTTTCTATGTATCATTACCATATCTGATTGATATATGATTTATGAAGTAAAGCAATAAGCTCTAAAACTATACGAAATAGCATATTTCCGCATTTAAATGCGTTCATAGCAAATATGTCTGTAAATGTGTAAATTTTGCAATGCACGCCATAATCCTGCATGCATAATCTGATATATAAATATCAAATTCATTTGAATTGAAACAATCAAATGCGCAATCGCGGAACCAGTTTTCACTCAGGGAATGACGTTAATCAAAAATATATATACTTTTCTACACAGGCCACGCCTTTTTTGTGCGTTACAAACGTTTTAAAGATGTTTATATATCCTGACCTCTTCAGGTGTATCGTGATAACAAACTTGACACCAGCTAACTAAAATAATAAAAAAAATTTTAAATATCCTGTACTTTCCTGGTCTAACAACTTTTTCCCATTGCACTGGTGTACTCCAAGACTTTAAAAATATCTTTTATACCTAAAAAATATATGACGCGCTTAAATTTTTCGAGTTTAAAAACAAAAGAATAGAAATGAAGTTTCAGTAGCTGTCTATACTTCTTGGTAACAGTTTTTAGTCGCTTGCTGTTTCGTTTGTATGTTTTTTAAGACGCGATCCCGAATCCGTGAATACCCTACACCTGAAGAGATCAGAGTATATTGCGAAAACGTTTGTAATGCACAAAAGAAGGCAAACCCGGTATAAAGTGCATATATATTCTTGATCAGCGTCATTCTTTGATTGAAAAGTGATTTCGTGATTGCGCAGGTGAATTTTTAAAATGCAATAGAGGAAAGTAGGTCTATATATATGTTTTTTCGTGCGCTTGATAAAAATCCGTTTTCTATCAGGTCAAGATTTTAGATATAGGCAAAAATATGCATACGATACTTTTTCTGTTAATTGGACCATATTATTTTAACGCATCGGCCAATTTCAATCGCCTTTTAAAGTCTTGACTAAGTAATATTAGACGTAGCAAATTCTGTTTACTCAAATTCATTATATTTTGTAGTTTTGAAAATATTGGCCGTCAAACTTTCACATTTAATGCACATTTACACCCGTGTTACTTATTTTATGTTTCCATACAGTTTCAAAAACTTATTTTTGGTGGGATAGACAATTTTTGCAATTTTAAAAAACATTTTATTGTTTGCCAATAAAATTTATGGTTTAAGGATTATTTTATCATTTCCAATACGTTAAAAAAATATAGTCCGACTAACGGTAAAAAACCTTTTTTTTTTGCTTTTTTGCCTATACCTCAAAATCTTGACCTGAAACGGACTACGGACATGCATCTTCTCTGGTTTAAAAGTTGACACTTATTTGTGAGCCTGTGTTATTGTTAAAAATGTGTATGTTTTTCGTTTAAGGTTCCTTGAGCAATTATACAGCTCTAGATAGTTTTTGACGGTGTTTTATAAAAGTGGTGGTATTTTCCATTCAAAAAGGTGGCAGCATTAGTACCATACACAATAAATAGTGCTGTCTCTCTTTTGCGTATCTTGTTGACCTATTTTTATTTTTCTCAAAAATATATTGAAAAAAGAGCTTTTGTCTGACAGCGAAATAGAAAAATTTTTCAACACAACGGATCATTCATCACAGCGGACATTCATCTCTTCTGGTCCAAAATTTGACCTTATGTGTTTTGTTTCAAGTACTTTAAGCTGTAAAATTGCTCTAGCTAGATTTTTTCAGTGTTTTTATAAAACTGGCGGTATTTTCACATTAAAAAAGGAGGTAGCTTTGATACCGCACACAATACATGTTGCTGTCTTTTTTTTTTGCGTATCTTGTTGACTTTATTTTATCGTGCTTTAAAATAGCTTGAAAAGAGAGCTTTTGCAGCGAAATAGAAAAATTTTTCAACACAACAGATTTTTCAATTTTGTTAGCTTTGCGCACATCTTGTTAAGAGTGGCACGCAACCTTTATATTGCTCAAATAGAGCTAAAAAAGGGAGAGCTTTTTTTCTCACTGAGGATAAGAATACAGAAATTGTATAGTTATGCTCTTTTGGATTTAATTAATTATTTAAATAATAATTAGCACATTTAAATAGCTTGACTTTTAAATTTGTGCCATAGCTACCCAATATAAAAAAATTATAGAAATGGACTAATATACGTGAGTCTCCTTTTATATAATAGTATTGATATAAATGCAACAATAAATTTGTTAAATAACAAATTCAACACGTAAACATGTTTGCTGCTTATTTTTTATTGTTAAATGGCAAATTTCCGCGCCAATTAAATATACGGACATATAATCGACAGCGAAATTTTTAAATTTCAACTCTCCCCTCATGAATGGAAATTTGGCAACACAGCAATGATTTTCGTTTCTACAGCGTACTAGCTGCCGAAAGAAAATTTCGCTGCCTGTTCGTTTTCAAAAATCTCAATGTATTTCTTATGGAAATTTTTTTTCGTTCCTACAGCATACTAAACTTAAAGTGGAAATTTCTGCTGATTTAGGAAAAGTTGTGAAGAAAATTGAAGAGCTCAATTTTCGTTTTTATCCAAAAATCGCTGACATAAAAAACAAAAGCAGAAATTGGTTTTTTGAGAGAATCATTATATCTCCTAAGAACCAAAGGGCTGCTTATAAACAAAATTATGCTTAGGTATTTTAAAACAATCAAAATGCGTACAGATAGTGTTCAAAAATTGATGCATTCTAATACCCTGCATAGTTTGTAAACACGTTGAATTCTCCAGGACTTCCAACACCCATAATTATACTTAAAGTAGAAGCTCCTATTATGTTGGTGCGCAATCTTAATCCACCTAGGCTCTGTAAAAGACTGCAGGTAAAATATCTCCACAGAAACGTTGTAGAAGCATTAATATCGACTGCCGGCACTCAGTGTAATTCAGTTTTTATTCCTCGAATACCACTCATACCGACAGATATCCCATTCCAGCTTAAAAGGCTACAATTTTCGCTAAAGGTTAGCTTTGCGATGACAATCAGTAAAACACAGGGACAGTCATTAAAGAAAGCAGGAATTGATTTAACAGAGAAGTGCTTTTCACATGGACAACAATATGCAGCATGTTCTCAAGCTAAGTAAGTAATCTCAGAATTCTTGCAAAAGAGGCTCTCAAGTAAAGACCATGCTAAAAAGACCATCAAATATTATTGCGGACATCTAAAGCACTTTTATCGTATCTTATTATCAGCATGACCGCCACATGCGTTTCTATTGGATATACTGGAAATGCTCTCAGGTTAAGAAGGCTTAATAGCTTCAAAAAAGGCAGATTGCATATAAGGATATCACCTAGCTATAACTGTATAAAGTTTGACCTCAAGAAAATAAGCAACTGCCTTAAACCGAGTTTTTAGAAGACGCAATTCTTAAAAGCCTTTGTCAATATCGATTACAGCCATGTAAACGACCAGCATAGAAATAGTGTGTGCCAAGAAAGATCCTTTTTAGCATATTTAAGCGATCATGGAATTAGGCAGCGATACAACATCAGCCAGCTTTGAGATCATCAAATGTAATAATTCTACAGTTGTTTCGAGAGGAACCTTCTAGAATTCTTGACCGTAAGACCAATGCAATTTGATAGTCAGCAATGAACCAGAGCTTAATAAATCAAGTGTGACAAAATCGTCTACTACAAACTTCACCGAAAACAGACCTTCACTTTCACAGTGTTGGTCCGAGAGAATCGCCAAGATCAATAAGTGCTGAGATAATAGAGTGTGACCACAGTACATCCTTTTACTTCATCAGTGTTAATTAAAGAAAAACCATCCTCATCATTTAGCAGCAACCACCTGACTAGCAAATGCATCAGTCAAGTGTTGTTTCGAAAAACTGTCCTTAGCATTATTGCTTTAGCCGGCTCCAACATCAAGTGTGATTCAACGTGAGCTTGCAGCGGTATCAGTGACATATTTGGTATCAGTAAGAACTTCGTCAACATTCATCAAACAACCCTCTGCTTTACACGATATTTGGCAACAACACCACAAGTGACCGCTTAATTAATTTTGATTAAAGTTCATTTTAGTACAATATTATGTTAGTTTTTTTCCAACAATAATGTTCAAAAATATAAATATAAAGTTTTTTGTTTCTTCAGATCTGTACGAAGCCGGGTTAATCAGCTAGTTTTTATATATAAAGATAACGCTTAAGTTGGTGTGCTAAAAAAGGTGAAAATCGGGCCGCATCATAGCTCGGCTCCAGATTGTCTGAAAAGAAAATGCATTCGAAAATAGACTCTTGAATTTATTTTATTTACAAAAATTAAATGGAAATATGGCAAATTAAAAAAATTATGAATTTTGAAAGGGAAATTTAGAAACTCTACGTAATTTTTAACCATTGCGTTAAGAACCATTGCGTTTAAAAACTAAATTAAATATTTAACCATTGCGCTAAGAACCATTGCGTTTAAGAACTAGACAAATTTTCCAAAGTCGCAAATTTTAAAAAAATGTGGTGTAAAATAATATTATAAATAATTAAAAAATAAATATTAAAATCGGTCGATTAGTTTGTTTGCAGGAAGGAGTGTGGTCCGTTTTGAATAAGTATTTTTCGAGAAAAACGCGTTTAAAGTTTCTTTGGTTAGTTAAAGTTGCTCTGGCGCACAGGGTTTGAAGCTCTGTAGAATCTGTATAATAAGTGGGATTGATTTAACATATTCTTGAATTATAGTATAACAATAATCAATTTTAAAAAAAAATTAAATTTTCAAAAAATGTTGTGCCTAAAACCTCCCTCAAAGGCAAACCAACATATTTTTTTGAGTTATGGGTCTCTAATTTGGGATAAAAAGATTATATACCTATTCAATTTTTTTAATGCTAATGCTGATCCAGATTATCGGCGTAACACACGGAGTGACAAATCCGCAGTACGCAGGGGGAGGAGGATATAAAACAGAGATGTCAATTTGGGCGCTCCACATTGGTCCAGCAAGGCGGGTTTGGTAGCCAAAAGTGGAGTGATTTGTATGAAACTAGGAAGACATGTGTTTCTTGGTCCAGAGATGCTTGCTTGTAAAAATTATTGAAATCCGCTCACAGCTACGCCCACCCACAATTTTCAAACACTATAAATAGGCTGGTATATGATGTACAAAGATATAAATTCGAATGTTTGTATATGGCTTTAGTAGATTCTTTTCCAAGCATGATGAAAAAAGAGAGCAGAGTTTTTCACGCAAAAAGGGGCGTGACATTATTAATAAATTATTGTATCTCACTTAATATTGGAAGTAGGGTCCTTAACTTGGGTACAGAAACCGATTGGATCTTTTCCAAGAGTAATAGGAAAAGTAGGCAGGACTCGGCTAAAGAGAGTGGAATTACTAAAAATAACTTATAAAAAACCTGCAATAAACCAACATTAAGTATATGCATTGCTTGCAGGGTTCGCCACGTGAAGGTAACAGGATAAACCTCATTTCAGAAAAGATATTGCCAATTAAAATGCAATTTCAGACATTTTTTTTGTTTCGACTTATGGCCACCGAACAGTAGTGGTAGCTAGACCACAGCGCGCTCTTCAGAAGCGAAGCATCGTTGGAGTTGTAAAGATTCGATAGTTTTATTATAAAATATTAATTGCAACATACAGAAAATTAAATAAAAGCACTAGCAAGAATATATCCACAATTTTTTTTTTGCATAGATATATTTAAAATTTATAAATAAAACATAAAAGCTATATTTAAAAAAAACTAAAAAGAAAGGGTAAAAAAGAAAACAAATAACAACAATTTAAATAAAACAACATATTGAAATTTGGAAAAATCGAATGAAAACTCTGAAAACCTTCCATACAAAATACTATAACTTCATCAATGCCTAAAATAATTTGTAAAATCAATATAAAAAATTCATTTGTGAGGAATATTTGGAGATTTTTATGTAATGAAGACATCATTTTGTATGGATCGTAGAAGAAATTTTTTATATATTTTTTTTTACAATTTCAACCTCTGTATTCATAGCAAAAACAAAACTGATTTGCAAAACATGATTACATTGTGCTGATTTTTAAGAAATTTAAAGAGATTTCGAGGTTTTCATAAAGCCAATTTGTTGGGGAGGTAGGCGTGATTTTCATTCGATTTTAATAAATTGCATGCTGAAAATGCATTTTTTGAGATTGAAGCTTATGTTTATAAAATTATTATTAAAAGGGGTTTTACGGTATTGATGAAGTAACTTTGTATGAAGGCAGGTATTTAAAAAAATAACGTTCTCTGCAAGAGCCATTTTGCAGCTTCGATTGCAAGGGCAAGAGTTATGTTTGGAGCGGATTGGGAGCAATTAAGCAAAGCAGATTTAATATATTAAAAAATTAAAAATCTTGAATATTTTCAACGTTCAAATTAAAAATTTCAAATAAAAATCAAAAACAAAGTAGTGTAATGTTTTTATTTTTTTTTCATATTATGGTTAAAAAAATTAGTAGTATGTTATATAACAAGAAAGCTTATATTTTGCACAAAAATACAAAATTAGAAAAATAATGTCCCTGCAAAATATTAAGAAAAAAAAATTAATGTGGAAAAACGACAATTTTAGATTAGGAGTTAAATTGCATGTTCAAAGCTTCGCCAAAAAATATTAAATGCATATTTTAAAAAAATAAGAAAAACTTAAAAAATATTATATTATTTTGTATGACTTTTCATAAAAATATATTCCATATGTTTTTCAGTTTGGACAAATAATTACTCAAGATAGTTGAAGTCGTTAATAGCTCCAAAATTATCTTTAAATGATTTCCACAATATCTAGAGATCAAATTTTTTTTGGATCTGAAGACAGTTTTGTTCTCATTAGAAATTGAACTTTCAGAAAATCGACACGCTCCATAGCATCTTACCATTTTTGTAAAGTGATCTGGTCTAATGTACATATCAGAAAAATGTGCACCGTTCTTTTTCAAACTTAAGAGGCGAAACGTGCGGATGGCCCTTTTTAATTTTTCATCATATATTTGGCATTTTCATTCATATTTTAAAATATGAGTTATCACTGTTTTTGTCTCAGGGAGATCCTTTTTTTGCTCCCAAATTCACTGACCCCTTCTAGTACTTAATCACCAGATCTCAGTTCTTACCATCTTGATAATGTACCACCATAATATCAGAAATGAAAAACTTTTACTAAGGACGTATTTTTATTATTCCAGCAAAACTATTTTATAAAATATTTGAATTTTTTTTTTGCCGAACGTCCGCTTTAATTTCTCTTTTTTAATTTTTCGTCATTGAGAAAAAAATACAAAGATATAACGAAGAAATTAAAACAGCGACCCATGCGTTCGGCAAAAAAATTATGATTTAATTGTCTTCCAAAAGTGCTTCGGATTCGACATTTTTTTACTGTAAAGTGGTACGGTCTTATGCACATATGTGATCGAATTAAATTTTCAATCACAAAAATACGTTAACGTTTTTATTCGTTTTAAAATAAATAAATTTTTAACCAAACATAGCTGTTAAACTTAACAAAACTAGTTAAAAAAGTAAACATATAAAAATTATTAATTCGAACTTCAGGTTGAAGTAATTTTTCAACTGAAATAAATACAAACTTAATCAAAATTGTTGAAAAACAAATTTTTAAAGAATAAAAACTCGATTCTCAAGATTAAATAATTTTTACAATACAAAAGATGAAAAGGTCAAGCTAAAGCTAAAGTGATTCTTTAAAGAGTTCAACTGAAATTAAAATTGAAATTAAAAATTGGAAATTTCGTCTTTTTGGATGAAAATTATACAGTTAATTTTTTACTCAGGTTAAAAATTTTAACTTTGGTAGTTAAAAAATATTTTTATATGCGAAGAATTTCGATATCAATCGTAAAAATTTCTGTAAGATTAAAAACAAAAACCTGAATTTCGAACCAAAAAAAAACTTAAATTTGATTATTGTTTTATATTCCTGCCTCAATATTTTTCATATTGAGTTTGAACGATAGCAAAATGTATAAACTGATGGCTGCTACTTTTTACTATAATATTTCTTAAGTAACATTTTATAGTTTGCAGAAGCTAAGACAAAATTGCACAATGAGAGAGAGACAGAGAGGACATGAATGAAAGTACTTGTTAGAGCTTCAATTTTTACTTTGACAAACATTGAGCACAACAAATGGAGTTTTGCTGAGCGTGAAAGAAGCCAAGAGTTAGTTGCTATAAAAAGCTTCTTGCAACAGCTGTTTTCATTTTTCATAACGACTTTGTTGTTATTGTAGTCAATATGTAGGTTATTGTGTTACGAGCCTGCAGTATATTTAATTGCTAAAAAACTCTAGAAAATTTTTGAAAATATCTAGATTATAGTAAATTTTAATACTATGTACTTAAGATTAACTTTTGATATGAATTGATTAATGTAATTTTTGCATTAAATAAAATTGTATATGACTTTTTTTTATTATTTTTAAAGCATTGACACAATTTCGTTTTGTGAATTTGTTAGTTTTGTTTTGGCAGCTTTTTTGTAGTTTTCTAGACAGTTTTATAGCAACACATTTGCGCACCTTCGTTCTCTTTTACCAACATTTGCTCACCATAACTCATCCCTTCATTCTTTCTCTCTCGCTCACTATCACACTCTCTCTCTAAGCCTTTTGTTGTAGCTTACATTTCGAAGAAATTCCTTGAAAATCGCATTCGTCTGCAGCCTATAGTCGCACTTTATGTCACAGCAATGCGTGTGTCCTTAAAGGACTTGGCTGCGACATCAGCGTCTATGAGTTGCTATAAACGATTAGATTTTTGTGGTTTTTAGATGCTTTCTGTTCTTTGTTTGTGTTTTTGTTATTTTTTTTTTTTTTTGCTATATTGTGCTTAATGCAGGGAGTGGCACAAGCATGTGTGTATATATGCGTGTGTGTAGCAATAATAAATAAAGATAGGATCAAGAATAGAGCGACGTATTATGTAGAAATAAATCATTACGCGGCACACTACCCCACATACATAAATACAAACAGACAGACGGGCTGATGTGAAAGTGTTAGTGTTGATTATTTGATTTTGCTGTGCAACAATGATTAAAACACTTATGCACCCACACGCATACACATGTATCGTATTTATGTAGCTAAGTAGAGTGACTAACAGCCTTTTTGCTTTATTGGATTTCTCTATTCATAAATTTTTCCACATACATACTTAAATATACTCTGAAGATATTTTTCTTATTTTTGTTGATTTTTGCTGCGTACGCTCAAAAATCGGTTCAAACACAAAGTAGCTAACAACATATGCCCTAAAAGCTTAATTTTATTGGCATACTTTTGGGGATTCTGTTGGACTTCACACAGAGTTATATCGTTGTTATTGGTGTTACATATGTTGTTGTAATTATTGTTGTTGCTTATGACACTTTCCCCACTGCTGTCTTTGAGCAATAGCAGAGAGTTTCTCTGATTTTACAGTCAATAGCGAATCATTGTAGCGTTTATTGGCGCAATCAGTTAACGTTTTATTTCCGGAATATAATTAGGAACCATAAACAGTCAAATACACAGTCACACACGCACACACACACACACTCATAACGCACTCACAAGTTTAGCTCACATACCCTTGCCTGAGACAGGAAGTCATTCTAAAGATATACATATGTTTCCATTGATAGACAGCAAATAAGTGGTTCTGAGGCAATAAATGATGATGAAAGGACATTCATACTATCCTTGCTCAGTTTTTGCGTTTCCATTGCTTCGGATATTTTGCAAATGACTACTATTAAATGATGGAAGAAGTCATAAAAGTGTGGCCTTGTTTTTGCCGCTTTGATGAATGATGGGTTGAGTGCCAGTTCTGTTATTGTTGTTGTTGTTGGTACGCATTGACGTTTGGCGGGCATTGAAAACATCAGAACTTGCTCATTTTTGGCTTCACTCAGCATTCTAATTATGCATCTGAGCGTATAAGTTATTTGAGTCTCCTAAGTTTTTTCCTTGATGATGCCATTTTTTTATTTACACTTTTGGGAATAAGTTTTGTGTGTTTTTGACTTTTCGCATAGAAAAAGTTGGTAAAAAACCGAATTTATAGTAGAAATTCAGTTAACTGGTCAAAAACATATGATCGTATGTGTTTCATTCAAGTTTATTTATTTAAAATGTAAAGCGTTACAGTTACAGACGAAAGATTTACTTTTAGTTTTGGCTTTTTATGTTTCTTTGAAGTTAGTTTTGTATATTTTAAATTGTTATCTTATTTTCAAACTTATTTTAATCTCGTTTGGATCTGAACAGGAACAAATATATATTGCAAATTAAACTTAAAATAACCAAGAATGTTATATAAAAAGATGATAGACAAAAATCAAAGAAATTGAAATATGACATATTTTATAAGAGAAATTGTATAATAAATAAATCTCATTTTATAATACACTCCGCGAAATATTAATAAAGGCGTAAGGCAGAAAAGCGCGAGCAGGAGAAGATTGAGATGTATGGTGACAGAAACGAGGCTCAAAAATTTTTAGAAAAAATAAGATGCCTTGCCGATGGTTTTAAAACCGGGCTGTTTAAGAACGGAGGCGAAGCTCTACTTAAATGCATTCACGAGCTTCTATGCAGACTATGGTCGGAAAAATGCATTCCGAACGATTGGAATCTCAGTGTGCTCTGCCCAATCCACAAGAAGGGCGATCCCACTATCTGTGCCAATTACCGTGGGATAAGCCTTCTTAATATCGCATATAAGGTCCTGTCGAACGTTTTCAGTGTGGCTTCAGACCTGGAAAGATTTTCAAGCTACGAAATTGGAGAAGACTCAAGAAAAACAAGTCGACACCCACCATCTTTTTTTCGACTACAAAGCCGCCTTCGACAGCCCAATAAGGAAGCACCTGTACTCCACCATGTCTGAATTTGGTATAAATGCAAAACTAATACGACTTTGCAGGATGACACTGAGCAACACCAGCAGCGCAGTTAAAATCGGGAAGGACCTCTCCCCACCATTTGTTACCAAACGAGGTTTCAGACAAGGTGATTCCTTATCGTGAGACTTTTTCAACCTAATGATGGAAAAGATAATCCGAGCTGCTGATCTGAGACGTAGTGACACAATATACTACAAGAGTGTTATGCTGCTTGCGTATGCTGATGACATCGATATCATTGTATTACGCGCGAAGTCAGTGCAGCATTGTCCAGATTAGAAAAAGAGTCAAGTCAAATGGGTCTGGCAGTAAATGCAGATAAGACGAAATACTTGGTGTCAACAAACAAACAGTCCCAGCGTCTTGGAACCCATGTTACAGTTGACAATACCTCCTTAGAGGTCGTGAAGGACTTCGTTTATCTGGGATCCAGCATAAACTCAACCAACGACATCAGCATTGAGATCAAACGAAGAATAACTCTTGCCAACAGGTGTTACTTTGGGCTCAGTAGGCAATTGAGAAGCAGAGCCCTCTCTCGACGAACGAAAATTACGCTCTATAAATCGCTCATCATGCCCCTCCTACTTTATGCATCACAAATCTGGACGTTGAGCAGTTCAGATGAAAAGACTTTAGGAGCATTCGAGAGAAAGATTCTTCGTAAGATCTACGGACCAATCTGCGTCAATGGCGAGTACCAAATACGGTGGAATGATGAACTGTATGAGCTGTACTCTGACATAGTCAAGCGCATTAAAATCGAGCGGCTTCACTGGCTTGGTCATGTTCAGCGCATGAAAGACGATGCTCCAGTGAAGAAAACATTCGATTCGGTACCCAGCGGCGGTCAACGCAGAAGAGGACGACCGCATCTTCGTTGGAAAGACCAAGTAGAGGACAATCTGACGAAGCTTGGAATTTCCAACTGGCGCCAGCAAGCGAAAGACAGAAATGGCTGGCGCAAATTCTTAGATGAGGCCAAGACCGACATACGGTTGTAGCGCCAACTAAGTAAGTAAGTATGATCAGTTTTGTGGCTTTTGCTACAAAAACTTAATCTTTAATGCTACAAAAAGTGTTCCTATCTGAGCAAGAATGTGCTAAATAAAATAAAAAATTACGTTTTTATGCTCAGTGCGTTGAGATTAAAAACACAAACCGTAAGTTTTGCTGTTTATAATGCGAAATAAGTTTAAAGTTCTTATAGAAAACTTGTATTCAGTAATTTGTTGTTAGAATAGGAACATATAAGTATTCGTCTTCTAAAGAAGTTATATATTAACTAATTTTTTTTACTTTTTACTTTGACTATTTTTTTTTAAGTTTTACAGAATGCCACTCGGTAAGAGACTAAGTAATGAGGGAATTGGAAAATAAAAGCCCACCATGAGGAAGGCTTGTCTAACAGAGAAGTGGGTAAACGTATAAAAATATTCTGTTCTCATTTCATAAAAATGACGGGAAGAACAAACGCCCAGGTCGGACACCAATACTAACAGAAAAAGAAAATAGAGCGATTCGGCGGGTTGCTATTAAAGAAAATCTAAGTGCAAGTTAAATAAGCGATCAAATGAATTTAGGAGAGGTCCAAAAAATTATGAAGATGCATTTAAGCACTGTATATGAAAAAAACAAAATATGGCAAACCAGCCCTTACAAAAAAGCACAAGATGGCAAAATTGAGGTTTGCCGAAAATTATTGTTTTTGGGACAATAAATGGAAATCGTTTGTGAAAACAAATTCAATTTAGACGGTCCCCATGGTGTTCATTTTCACTGGTGGGATAAAGATTCAGAATAACAAAAGTGCCAGCGATGAAATTTTGACAGAGGATTGCTTATAATTCCGGCTGGAATGGCATATAGAGGAAGAACTTCTTGTTCTCTTTGGAGAGGAGCTTGCTGGTACTTAGTTCATATTTCAGTAGGATAATGCAGCTATTCATCACGGAAAACAATGCAGTATCTAGAGTCCAGTCGCATCCCGATTCTCAATAAGCCTGCGATCAGTCCCGATCAAAGCCTGATCGAGAGTTTTTGGGCTATATTGTTAATCAACGTTTTTCATCATGGATACCAGTATTCAAACGTAAAGAAGCTGAGAGACAAAATTGACAAAGAGTGTAAGAAAATCAAACAGACTAATTAATTCGATGCCAAGACGTATAGCACAGGCTATAAAGAATGACGACGACCATACCTCTAACTAGATTTCATTTCACAAAATGTATTTTTTAAATTTTAATAATATCATAAAATGCCTTAACAGTGTGTCTCTCAATAGAGTGTTAATATGTATTTACGGAGGTGAAAATTGATGTCGAGCTTAGCAAAAAATCGTATGGAAGAGGTAAAATGGTTAATTAGTATTTCATTACTTTGATGCACATTGTTGTTTTCCGCAGAAAACCTAACTCACGGAAAACTTATCTTAGGAACTCTTTGGAAGGGCAATGAATTAAATTTTCTTACAGTGTATCAAAAAACCCGCCCGATTTATCTTTTACTGATAAGAGCTCTTTCATAAACTACGTTACCGATTTTTTGCTCCTTTTTACCCCTCTCCCCTCCTTTACTTTTTGTAGTCCATTTCAAAACCCCTCCCCCCTCCATAAAGTAACGTGACGCATGAAAGAAAAAAATAATTCATTTAAACATATTATATTATTTTACACAATGTTGATTTTCTATGCTTTAAATACAAATTCTAAATGTTTGATAGTTTAAATCATACTTGAAACAACAACAACTTGTTACTGAAGTTGTTTCACAATAGCACTCAGAATTTTCACTAGTATTACTGACTATATAAATATATATGACTGACTTTATAAATATATATGACAGACTATATAAATATATATGACTATATAAATATATATGACATATAAATTAAAAGTTAAAATATAATAATTAAAAATAAAAAAAAAATTAAAAAAAAATCTCTTATATAAAAAAGACGTGAACTAAAAAGAAAAAGTAAATTTAAGTGACATTTGTCATATGTGTATATAGTAGGTATATTTTAGGTGCAGAAGATTCCCATTCTTGGTTACTCATCATCATAATATAAGCTTACGTAAATTGGGAAGTTCTAATGACTTATATCAATTTAGAATTTTTCAAATACATTTATATTTAAAATCTTAAGGCACTGATATTTTGTAGTCAACCTGATAGCAGTTTATGATAGCAAAAGATTCAATGCCACTGATTATGTGTAGTAAACCTGTATAACGGATCGCGGGCATCGGTGCCTCAAGCTTTAAAATATAAATGTATTTGAAAAATTCTAAATTTATATGAGTCCTTAGAACTTAGAAATTTACGTAAGCTTATATTATGATGATGAGTAACCAAGAGAGGGCTCTTCTGCATCTAGAATATACCTACTATATACATTAGGCTGGATCGATTTGTGGGGAGGCAAAAAAATCGCCCATTACTCAGTAAAAATCGTATTCTAGGGATCAAAATATGTTTGCCCGAGGAACTATACCTCTAAAACGAATTCTTATGCCCAACTTTTGACTTTTGTCCCGTAGGGTCAAATTTTGAAAAATCCCTCTTTGACCCATTTAGAGAGCCCCAATCGAAACCAAATGTATGACCGACCCCCACTAACTTTGGAGGGCTGATCCACA
The DNA here is from genome assembly GCA_963920525.1 of Dichetophora obliterata. Taxonomy (NCBI): domain Eukaryota; kingdom Metazoa; phylum Arthropoda; class Insecta; order Diptera; family Sciomyzidae; genus Dichetophora; species Dichetophora obliterata. The sequence continues at coordinate 88,481,857 of OY986437.1, forward strand.
TATGCCAAAGGCACACCCCCTGGAACCCCCTGGGGGGTTCCCCATACAAACATTTAAAAAAATCACCATTTTGGCACTTAACATGAAAGGTTGGTTCCAGGGGGTGTGCCTTTGGCATGGGTGGATCGGCCCTCCAAAGTTAGTGTGGTCGTTTATACATTTGAACTCAATTGGGGCACTCTAAATGTGTCAAAGAGGGATTTTTCAAAATTTGACCCTACGGGACAAAAGTCAAAAGTTGGGGCATTAGACTTCGTTTTAGAGGTATAGTTCCTCGGGCAAAGTTTCTTATTTTGATCTCTAGAATACGATTTTCACTGAGCAATGGGCGATTTTTAAATCGACCCGCCCTAATATACATATATAACAAATGTCACTTAAATTTAATTTTTTCTTTTTAGTTCATGTCTTTTTTAAATAAATGCTTATTTTTAAAAAATTTGTCCTTGTTATTTATTTTTTACTTTTTAGTCTTAATGGTTTATTATTAACATCTTTTATTTTCAAATCTTATGGAGATATAGCATTTTTATTGATTTTTGGGCGGTAAAAAGTGGTGTGGCCAAATGTTTTTCATAAATCCCATGCTTTATTTGATGAAAATTTACAGTTTAAATTTCAGCTGAATCAGCCCCGTAGTTTTAGAGGTATAGCAATTTTATGGATTTGTGGGCGGTAAAAGGGGTGTGGCAAACAATTTTATCATAATAATGCATTGTCATCGCACTTAAATATGTATGCTAAATTTCAGCTTAATCGGATACCAACAAGTTGTAAAAAAATGGCTTGCAAGTTTTGAAGACATACATACGAACGAAGCAAGTTAAATAAAAGCTTATAAAAAAAATAATTATTATTTATATCATCATTTAAAGCTATTCCATCTTCGATCCAAGAGCCGATGCTGTCAACCACTGGGATTGAGACGCTAGAAGCTTTGTTGAGGATTCTTCAAATTCTTCATCGGATTCTATGTCGAAAAAGGAACTTTGGCTTTTGTTATTGATGTAAAATTGTATCGTTTGAGATTGCTTTAGTTCACCCCCGAGACAATGACCCTCATTTTTTGTCAAAGTGGAATCAGTGAACCTGCTCTGTTACATGCATAAATCTATACATATAATAAAACTGAAAAAGATCTGTACATTTAATGTTATTTCGAAATTTTTGCTGCGCTGAACATTTTGAAGGATGTGGATTCCAAAAAGGTAATTTTTAACATTTGTATCTGTGCGCGATCACGTGAAAATTTAAAGATATATTTTCCTTAAACTTAACATTTGTGTTCTTTACGTCTCTGGTCGGGACATAGTTTACTTTTTATCACAGAATTCTTTTAAACATAACAGCTCTTTCATCTTTCAGCTTAAAAAAAATGGAAAATGAAAACAATAAAAGTCGTGGAAGAGGATAAATTTAAGTTCTCCTTTGCAGCCTTGTATGGAATTATCATATAAAACTTTATAAATTTAAAAAAAACCTCACTGTTGACACCAAGTTTTCAGATACGTATATGTCTATAGTTCATTCACACTTGACATATATGATGGTGTGCTGGGCCTTTCAAAATACATCGGAGATGAAAAAATAAAAAAGAATGCAAAATAAATGCACGATGATTAAATTTTAATCTTTTTGTTTCTCATTTAAACTCTTTACATCTTCATTGTGTTTTAATTATTATTCTCCTCTTTTCCTTTCAAATCACTTAGAATTTAATGTGTTCATATAGGTTAAATCATTTAGGTCGTCTATGTATTTTTAAAAAATTGTAAAATTGAATTGTCATTGTAAATCATAACCTTATGTTACTGCGCTTTCCATAAGACTTTAGTCTTGTTAGAACAGTCCTCGTACAATAAACAAACAAATAAAGCAGTTTTCGAGCTATCACTACTTTATGTGGAGGAGTTTAAAAATGTCTAATCCTTAAATAGAATCTTTCTATACTTTTTCTGATACTACAAGTTTTTAAGAACATAAGAAATATTAACTATAATACTACACATCTAAATCAACATACTCACGCATTCAGTAATAGAAATAGAAATAACTTAGTTGTGGCGAGATACAGTCGAGAGGTCACAAAGCTACTTATGTGCATGTCCTAGCGACCAATAATATACCAGAACTAATTAAAAATGATAATTAAGTTAAAAAATTTTCCGTTTGTTTGTCACCAAAAACATTCTCATATTGAGATAACTATAGAAAGCCCTTGCACTAAAAAGTTTTGAATAAGATTTTAATCTTATTTCAAAAAAAGCCCAACGAATTTTTGTTTCTTCCAAAAACGGTGCAAAAGTTGTTTTTGTCATAAAAACAATATAACTGAAAATTGCACTTTGTATACTCTTTCATATCACGTATCATTAAAAAAACTGTTTTTGTTTGACAAAAAATTTGATGCTTTATTAAGAAAAATGTAATGGTACCCACTCTGATTTTTGTAACGATTTGAATTTTTTGAACATGTCGTTTTTATAAGTATTAAAAAACGCTTCAAGAATAATTTCTGGTTTTTTTTTCGTATGCTGAACCTCATCTGCGGGGAACAAATTACAACTATTAAAAATTTTAACTGCTTAAATCGTAAAAATATACACTCAAAATAAAATTAACTGTGATATTGATAAAAATTTTTTGTTAATCTTTGACAAAGCAATATTTGTCAAATTCAAAAAATTTTATTGATTACACATACAAATTATATTAATTTCACTAAAAATTTATCAATATGAAAAAATATTTTGTCAAAATAAATTTTGTTAGTTTGATAAAAATATGTTATTAGTTTGATAACAAAATTTTCAATTTATTTTACTGTAACAAAAATTTTATCACATTGATAAAATTTTTAGGATATTGACAAAAATTTATCGATAAAACAACAATTTTTATCATTTTGATAAAATCTACGATTGAATTTTTTTATCAATATGATAAAAATTTTATCAATTCAACAAACATTTTTTTTTTTTTGATATTGATAAATTTTTATCAATTTGGATATCACTGAACAAATCATTTATCATATTGATAATGCTTTTATAAATTTTAAGATCGATTGACAAAGTTTTATCAAATCAACAAAGAAATTTTGCAGATTTGATAAAATTTTAAATAATAAATTCCATATATGAAAAGTAAATGTTTTTAAATTTGTGTCTATAGATCCAGATTATGACATAGAAGAACATATAGAGGCATCATAAAGAGAAAAATTTGAAATAATTGCAATATATTAGTTTTCGGGTTTGTATTAACATATTTCTATGTTTTTGATTTCAGATGGGCGCTATGCAACAATTCTGTACTTGCTTCATGCAGTTCTGATACCCACTTCAAAAGTAGTGAAAATCGAAAATGGGAAGAAAATGTATATTAAGTCTGCGATTAAGGATTCCCAGAACTCTTTTATTATTATCGGAAAAACATTGGAAGAAGCAGAAGCAGCATTATAACGAAAATTAGCAAAGAGAGAGGCAATTCAACCTTTGATTATGCTCACTGGAAGCGTCATGTATTCAGAAAATATAATCCTTTATTTTGATGGGATAAAATTCAAATTGTTTTCAATATTAGAAGTGGTTAATATTTGCTTTAAAAAATTTATAATTTTTAATTTAGAATATTAACTTGCTTCTAAATTATCACGGATATTCAATGAAAAATTTTTTTATGCATCAGACATCACATCTGAAAAAGTTCATCCAAATGTAAGCTTTTTGTGTTCATAACTTGAACAACAGAGTTGATTTCATTTTTAACTGCAGATAATTTAAGTTGTACTGAATTTAATTTCTTAATTTAATATATCAAAATATAATAATTTAATTTATGACTTTGATTGTAATAAATTTTTATGTTCGACTAAGGAATAATCTTCACATGTTTTCATTTCACAGTATTTGTTATCAAATTCACTAAATTGTTGTTATACATGAATGAATAATTGTGCATTTAATAAGAAATTTTTAGATTTAGTAACCAAATAAATTGGTTAGATTGAAAAAATCTTTTTTATTGAAAATCGGAGACGAAAACGTTAAAATGAAAACGATTTATTATTAAATAAATAAAAAACATATATATTTATATAAAACATTTTCAACTCCGAATTTGAAACCATAAGATTTTTTTAATTAAGCTGATTTATTAATGTCGCTATATGGAAAATTCTTTATTATGAAAAATAATTATTTCCGTGGCATAACAAAACAATTTTTGAATGTAACATATAGGGTAAATCAACAAGATATTTTTTAAATCAACAATATATTTTGTAAAATCAACAAAAAATTTTGTTAAATAAATAAAATTGTTAAATAAATAAAATATTTTCAAACCTATTTTATTTTTTATCAATTTGACAGAAATTTTCATCAATTACAAAAAACCTTTAACATTTTAACAGAAATTTTATCAATTTGATAAATTTTGATCAAATCAACAATATCGAAGATTCTTGTTGGTGCTCCGAATTGTTTATATTGATAATTGCTTTATCAATCTGAAAAAAATTTTATCAATTTGACAAAACATTTTTCAATTTGATAAATTTTCATCAAATGAACAAAATTGATAATTTTCGTTAGTACTCTAAATTGTTAATATTGATAATTGATTTATCAATTTGAAAAATTTTTATCAATTTGATAAAATTTTATCGAATCAACAAAATTGATGATTCTTTTTGGTGCTCTGAGTTGTTCATATTGACAATTGCTTTATGCAATTGACAAAAAAATTTATCTCTTCGATAAATTTTTATCAAATCAACAAAATTTGTAACTGTTTTTTGTGCTCTGCATTGCCCATATTGCTAATTGGTTTATTAAGTGAACAAAACGGGTTTGTTAAATCAACAAAAGGATTTCAGGTTTTTATCAGATTGACAAACATTTTTGTTGGACGTCTAGTGACAAAAATATTGTCAAATCGACGAAGTTTTTATCAATATCACCAGTTTTTATTTTGAGTGTATTTTTTTTAAAAGAAATATTTTCTCCATTTTATTACACAATCTTGCATATCCTATTTTTAAAGAAAATTCAAATAATAACCGCAAAAATAAAAAATTTTAGAAAATAATAAAATTCCAGAGTAACAACGAGTTAATATCAGCTAGACATAATAATATTAAATTGAATTTTTTTGATTTGTTTTTCAATTTTTGGTCACCCCCAAATTGGTAACGTAGTTTATGAACGACCCCTAAGATGAAATCAAATATGAAGATGAAGTCAATTCGTCAACACCAGCAAATTTCAAGTTTGAGCTCAATTTTCTCACAATTTCGAGTAAAAAATTAAATTTGCTTTTATAACACAGTGCGACAGCCAAAACGTGCTGTCGCACTTGTCGCACGCTCCTATGCACAAATCTATTACCCAAATTTGTGGATTACGCCAGGATTTTGAGAAAACCGTAATTCAACGTCAAAAATTCTCCAAAGAAAAATCAGCTTGAAGCGTCGAAACTAAAAGTAGTATGCGATTTTTGTCTGAGGCAAAGATGTTTATTATAAGTTGATAAAAAAATTTTCTTTCATCCCCCCCCACCAAGGGATGCAAACGATGCATCGATAGTATCGTCATCGACGATATATCATTCATAAATATCGATGTCAACATCTATGTTCTTATGAGCGATACATCGTCGATACATCGGTCTGAAAAGGAAAAACATCGATATCGTTTGCACATTTTTAGCCGATTCACAATTTGACATCTGGAAATACCACAAAAAGCTAACACACAATAACACAAAAAATAAATATTCTGATGCATATTCAATAGCAAATGTAAGCAAAACAGAAGTGCAAATGTACCTGTAGTCTCCTATTACCCCAATAAAAAAAGATGAGATCGAAATTTGGGATGACATGAAATCTCTATTTTCAAAACTTGCGAAGATTGGAATGCAATATCTGTACCCAGCGAACACTTGTTCTCAGAAGCTGGAGCAACCATCACTTAAGAAAGAAACATGCTTCTAGTGACGAGGTTATCTAACCTTATTTTCCTTAATTCAATTTCCAAATTGATAAACTCTAACAAATAAATGTTTTAAATTTATGAAATGGGAAAACATGTTTTCTATTTGATATAGATTTTATTTTGGTAGGTGGTGGTCTATAGGTATAAGATACCATCCTGCTGGTGCAATTAAGTGATGCCAGCAGATAGCCCGTGCTATAAAGTAAATAAGTATTGAAACAAAACTATCGAAGTTTACCACCGAAAAACATCGTTTGACGCCATCGATGCTCATTTTTGCTATAAAGTCTAATTTTGAGGTCGGCAAATATGAAAAAAAATTCAAAAAACGGACACAAAAAAGTTTACAAAACGAATATGAGATTTTTTCTCACAAAATTTAGAAAAAACAATAATCATAAACTTCGTAAATAAAAAAAAACTGTGTTTTGTATGAACAAAAAAAACTCATTTTATTGATTTCGAAAGAAAAATGACAATTTTTTTGATTTTGATTTTACTGACTTAGAACTGTTTGACAATAGTTTTCAAGTATATAGGAAGGACAGACACGCTGACAATAATTCTGCAGTTGGTGGTGGTGTCCTATTAGCTGTAAGGAGCTCCTGTGTTAGTTCCTTTATTGATATTCCCTGCTCTGCTAATATCGAACTTATATGCGTTAAGGTTGTACATTGCAATTCTAATGTATATGTTATTAATGCATACGTTCCTCCAAAGAGCAGTGTAGAGGTCTATGCAAGCCTTGCGGATTGCTTAGAATTTATATTAAATTTACTTGACGTTAATGACGACATTTTATTGTTGGGCGATTTTAATTTGCCTGACTTAAAATGGCATTCTTCTGACGATGAAACACATTTTTGTGCATCTAATTCGAAGACACGCCAAGAACATATATTTGTTGACAATCTATGTTCTGACTTACAACAAGTTAGTTGTATTTATAATAGTCTGGAAAGGCTGCTTGACCTAGTCTTAACTACAGACAGTAACAATGTCATTGTTCATAAGGCACTTCATGCTTTGACTACTATTGATAATTACCATCCACCTTTGAGTATTTGGTATAAATCCGATATTGAGAATATGGTAAATTCAAGCTCTGTTGACACAGTTTATGAATTCAATTTCAAAAAAGCTGACTTTTTGGGGTTGAATCATTTACTTTATAGTAAATTAAATATAATTACAGAGTACATAAATAATAATAGTCTTAATAGTTCAATAAATTTTTTCTATACGGAGCTCTTTGCTATGTTTTCTCAGTCTGTACCATTTAGTCTCAAATTTGCGAAAAATTCTGCGTACCCTTGGTACACAAAGGATTTAAAGACTCTTCGCAACAATAGGAATAGGGCATGGAAGAAATATGTTTGTAGTTTTGACTCAAATGACCTAGAAACATACAAACGTTTGTTTCTGGAATTTGAAAATTGCTCAGCTGCATTATATAATGAGTATTTGGATAATATGAAGCTGAGTATTTTGTCTGATCCAAGAAAATTTTGGGGATTTATTAATGTTAAGAAGAAGACTGATGGATTTCCTTCTTCTTTCAAATTTCAGGATGGATTTACTGACAATTCCACCATTATTTGTGGCTTATTTGCCAATCTTTTTAAAGAATCATTCTGTTCAGATTCTTTTAATCCTGATTTAGCGTATTTTGATTATATGAACAACGCATCCAGAGTTTCTTTGGGGCATATATCTTTTACCTCAGAGGATATTTTTAAGTATATTGAATCAATCGATGAGGATTTTAGCGCTGGACCAGATGGAATTCCTGCCGCAGTGTTAAAACTATGCGGCTCCGTTTTGTGTCAGCCTCTCTCGTTACTTTTTAATAAATCAATTAATGAAAGTAATTTTCCTCTTTTTTGGAAAAAATCTTATATCAGTCCTATTTACAAAAAAGGTTGCAGGAACGACGTCACTAATTATAGGCCTATCGCTAAATTGTCTTCGATTCCTAATTTTTTTGAGCGAATAGTGTACGATCGAGTGAAAATTCACTGTGGGCAAGTCATGACAACTCGTCAGCATGGTTTTGTTACTGGCAGATCCACTGTGTCTAATCTCCTTGATTTCACTACATTCTGCTTAAAATCTATTGATTCTGGTAGCCAGGTCGATTGTATTTACACTGATTTTAGCAAAGCTTTTGATAAATTACCACATAATCTAATTTTATTTAAACTTAAATTAATGGGATTTCCACAATATTTTGTAAACTGGATCAAATCGTATTTGATGGAGCGATCTTATCAAATACGGTTCCGAGGCGTGTTGTCTTCTGAATTTGTTGCAGAATCGGGTGTTCCTCAAGGAAGCCACCTGGGCCCACTTCTGTTTATTTTGGCAATTAATGATGTTACCCACGTCATTAAACACTCTCATTTGCTTATTTATGCAGATGATATGAAAATATACAGAACAATTGATTCTAATGACAATTCAGACCTGCTCCAGTCAGACTTGAACTCCTTTGAGGTTTGGTGTTCTAAAAATAACATGTTTTTAAATCCAGATAAATGCCAAACTATGACCTTTTCGCGTAAAAGGAACAATTTTATTTTTGATTACAAAATTAAAGATACTGCTTTAAGTCGTGTAACTACCGTCAAAGACCTTGGTATATGCATGGATTCTAAATTGTCGTTTAACATGCATATTGATACAATTTGTAAAAAAGCGTCTTCTATGCTTGGTTTTATAAAACGGTGGGCCAAAGAGTTTGATAGCTTAATAACAACTACAACTCTGTATTATTCAATCGTGCGTCCTCACTTGGAGTACGCAAGTCAAGTATGGTCCCCACATTACAATGTGCATGTTGATCGTATAGAAAGAATTCAAAAACGTTTTGTTCGGTTTGCTCTAAGAGGCTTGAGTGGAACTGACACATTTAACCTTCCTCCATATGAGGATCGTTTGAAATTATTAAAAATGCAATCTTTAAGTGAGAGAAGAAAATCTGCTGATATCGTCTACTTACACCAACTCATTACTGGTGTATTCGACTCTCCAGAGCTTCTTTCTCTTATAAATTTTAACACTAACCGTAGAAGCAGCAGAAACTCTAACAACTTGATTTATTTACCATTTAGTAGATCAAATTATATGTTAACTGCTCCATTAAATCGCATGAGTACCTATGTTAACAACTGTAACGTGTTTGATGTTAACTTGTCGAAAGGTCAACTCAAAAGTAGATTGAAAACTAATGTATGATTAGATCTATGTAAACGCATGGTTAGTTGTTACGTCTTGTGTTGTCCCTGAGCCCAACCCATATTATGGTGGGTAAATTTTTCTCCCTTTTGGTTTTTTATTGGACCACTTTTATCGATATCTTTGAGTTATTTCAATGATATTGGATTGGTTCTTAAAATGATCTATTGCGGAGAAAGTGTGAAAAAGCTGTAGTAGCTGAACTCTATTGTTATTGCATGTTAATATAAAAAAAGAAATTTTTCACACAAAATACAGAAATTTTGTTGATTCCTTTTTTTCAAAATTTGTTTTTGTAAATTTTTCTATGTCCATACATTGTGAGTAATTATTCTTTCTTTCATATTTTAAAATAGAGTGCAAATAAAAAATATGTAATCTATAAAAATAATACTTATATTTTTAGAATCCAATTTTAGGCCTAATACAAAAATGAAAACATCGATATATCGGTCTTATTAACGATGTCCTAAACATCGATTATTGTCAAGTGAACATCGATGTTTTCAAACATCGATGTTTTTAAGAACGATGTTGCATCCCTACCCACTCCCCTTTTTCACCCTTATTTTTACGTTTTTCAAACATACTTTATTTAACCGTATAGAGAAAAGTAATATTATGTGTTGGAAAAAAATCATCCCCATAAAAAAATATAAGGTCTTTCGACAACAAAATTACTCTAGATCCACCCTAGATTCAAACAATAGACTCCCAAAATACAAAATTCATTTTTTTTCACTTGTATGATGTAAGCTATTGAGATATGGACAGACAATAGGGCGTATCAAATTGCAATTGTTTTTTCGAATTTTACATTTTAAGAGGTCTCAAAAGTTGCATACGGTTGTTTTAAAAAATTTTAGGAAAGTAACATGTCTTCCTCTCCCGCAAGGACGTTCTAGCAGACATTTCTCAAATACAAGAAAATGCATATACGAGAAATATGCAAAGTATTAATTCGCCAAATTTAAGGAAAACGTTGACACTTTAATCAATACCATCAAAATTTATTAATCAGATAACGACCAAAATATCTGTGCTATCTAGAGTCTACCTTTAGACTTTTATATCCTTATCATAGCAAGCTGTGGGTAAAAATCGAGAGTGGTATTTATTTTCAGTTGAAGACATATGCAGTTTTTCATACAAAAATCTAAGCATTTTGAGATTGTTATTTTTTACAGTTTTTCTTAAAAACAACTTTGTCCTTGAGGGAGAGGAAGACATGCTTTTACCTAACATTTTTTTTTTTTTGAGATCTTGACATGTGAAATTAAAAGCAAAACAATTGTAATTTGATATGCACATAACTCAACACTTTACATCATATAAGTGAAGTTAACTGAAGTATGAAAGAAAATTGTTTAACAACTTATAACTTATAATTCGGTTACCAACATTCGTTGTGAAAGGATCGCGAAAATTTTCCCCCGCATGTTTTCAATTTAAAAACATTTAAAATTAAAATAAATCTTAAGTGTTCACTGGCAATCTTAAAAAAATTTGAGCGTTCGGTGCGTATTTAAAAAAAAAACACGTCAATTGCAAAAGTCTTAACACAGACTTAAAAAGTGTAAACAAAATAACTAAAAACAATAATAGATAAAGTTTGTATGAGTGTTCAGCGCTCTCCTCCGTGTGCACAAAGGCGCATGTCACACGGATAAATTCGTTGTTGTTTTCGCGGGTAAAGAAAAAACTGGAAATTGAGAGAGCGTCTCTGTCATCCAAAAATGTCCAAGCAACCGACAAAATTTGTTCACGATCCAAAGCTGAAAACAATTCGGCAACGGTTGCATTTTCTTGATGTTTTACGTTTAGTAGTAATAAAATTTCACTGCAGTAGGAAATGTACTATTTGAATTCATCAGTAATGCTATGTTTGTCGTTTATTATTGCATTATTACTTAAAATTATGTGAAAGCGTTTGACATACAATTTGTACATATCTGAATATGTGTTGTAAGCATTAATTTTTTTTAGTTTAACAGGATTAGAGTTAACAATGTTGATAGTGTGATTGGAAGTGCGGAATAATTTTACTTAAGGGCCCACACTACATGTGGATACATTTCCTGCATATATATTTGCCAATCTAATTAATTTTAACCCCAGAAGATCAGAATTCAATAAATCCATTTTAAATGCAAATAAAACCACTTATAAATAACCTATAGAGGGTCGCCGTTTTGTTAAATCGATTGCATAAAGCAACATTGTCTGCACAAAATGGTAGCAAAAACCTAGTAAATTTTGCTTCCGCCATTATCGCACAAAAAACTATGTGTAGCATACCGTGGACAAAACAATGAGAGAGAGAGAAAAAAATGGCGAAAATTTCAATGTTTGACAGACAAGCAGATAATAGGTGTGTTTCCGTACTCTACACTGTGTAAGATTTGTGTAACTTCTGGTAAGCTCGAACTGAGAGAGTATAAATGAAATTTGAGAATATTAGCAAAAGTACGGAAACAGCTTCTTGCAAGTTTCGAGCACAAAACAGCTGATTCTGACAGCAGACGAGTCAAACGTAAATAGCGCCAATTGAAATTGTCGTAATTTTGTTTATGAAGTAAGTTTTTTTAAGCTGTAAAATCTTTAAAGTTATGTTTTAAGTTATAAAATTACTTTAAATAATTTATTTATAGTTAAAAATGGAAGGTCAAAAGAAACTGCAATTTGTAAATTTATTTTTAGCAGCACAGTTTGTGAATATTTGTGAAAAACATAAACAAACATTTGACATTTGCTTGTTCTTCTTGATGCTTCTTCTTATTGATGCTTGTTCTTAATTTACTCGAAGTTTTGAGTTCTAGCACGCTCTGTGCACATTCTGTGCTCGAGAGAGCGATTTTATGCTTGTTCTTCTTCTCCCATTTCTTACACAGAAAGTACGGAAACAGAAAATAGCGACTCACAAGTCACACAGTGTGAGTACGGAAACAGACCTAATGTGTGACATGCCCTAAAGCAGTGGAATCCAGCAACAACAACAACAAACAACAGCACAGTGCTCTACAGTAAGTACGCAAAGAACGACCGACCACACTCTCATGGAGTGAGCAGTGTATGTCACTCGTACCCAGGGTTCATTTATTAGGTTTTGGCACTTTAGAGAAATGCGCTCTTTTCCGCCTTTGCTTAATCAGTCACCTGTGATTTCTTTTTTTGTTCTACGAATTCAGTTTAACCATTTTTCTCGATTTATTTTCATCCATTCTGACAGTCAACTCTAGCGAATATGCTGGATGAGGAAACAGTTCGTACTTGTATTCATGGAATTTTGCAATGGGAGCTGGACATGTGTGAACACGCGCATTGCCTTGATAGAAGAGCACTTTTATCCTCGCCAAATGGGGACGTTTCTCTTTAAAAACGTCATTGAAACGGTCCAATTTGGCTGCATAGTATTCGCCATTGATCGTTCTTTTCGGTGGAAGGTAATCGATGTAGATTATACCGCGTTTATCCTAAATAACTGACGCAATAACCTTTCCGGCCGATAGCACCGTTTTCGCCTTGTTTGGAGCACGTTCAGTCGGTGAAGTCCACTGTTTAGACTGTTTGTCTCTTTGTCTCTGGTGTATAGTGTCTCTGGTGTATAGTGATGCATCCAAGCTTCGTCCACGATTACTAATCGACGGAAAAAATCCTTCTTATCTTTGTTCAACATCGCCAAACACGCCATTGAATCAGTCACACGGTCGCGTTTATAGTCGAGAGCGAGGAAACGGGGCACCCATCTTGCAAATAATTCTTTCATGTCCAAATGATTCCACAAAATGTTCCACACCCGTTCGTTTAAGATGCCTACGGCCTCAACAATCTCGCGCACTTTAACTCTGCGATCGGCCTACACGATACTGTGAATTTTAGTGACCATTTCTGATGTAGTGACCTCATTTGGGCGTCTAAAACGTTCGGCGTCACTTGTGCTTGTACAAACGCTTGTGAGTCCCCATAGTATTTATCAAGCCTTTTCTTGGTTAAGCTGATGGTTTTTTTGCGCGCTGAAATTTTAACAGTAGTCTATTGACAGATGTAGTTGACAGGGTCAATGTTGCATTTAAAGTTACTACGCGGGAAATTGAAAAATTCACTAACTTCTCAAATTGCCCTCGTATAATTAGAATTTGTTTTTTTTCCTAAAACTTTTAATAATTATTTAAAAAAAAATTCTTAATATAATTACTTTTAGTCATTTTAGTCATTTTTATTAAAAGAAATGGTTATTTAATATTATTTCTTGGCTTAGCGAAAAATTGATTGAAAGAATATGCCTGACAATTATTATGCTCATTAAGTCGAAAAACCTTAAACGTCGAAAACTTAATTTTATATGATTTACTGGCCACTTTTCTTGCATAAGGCAGAAAACTTTAAACTTTGTAAACATCTATTATATTACACTTCAAGTTTTATATTTCTAATAGAGATAAAACTCTTTTTAACGTGATTTTTAGTTCTGTCTACTAGCTGTTTAAATTTTCAATTTGTTTAATAGCATTTTAATTATTCTCACTTCTAAAAATGTTTGCTTGCCATTATTCGAAAAAATTCTCTGTCAGATACTTTACAGCTTACAATTCAAGACTTAAGTTACTAATGTCAGAAGAGCTATACTAACACTTTATCCATATTGTCTTCAAAGTAAAATAAGGTTATATGCTATCAAGTCTTGGAAATACTAACGATATTATTTTACTCGTTGTTCGTTAAAAGTTTTCACCTGAAAAGTTGTTTATTCAATCTTTATTAAACATTTATCAATAGCAACTTTCAGTCTTCTTCTCCTTTTTCATTGCTTTCCCTCTTAATGCTTTTTAATTTTTTTTTTTTTTTTCAATTTCCCTGACAATGCTTCAACCCAGACACACACGTTAAAAGCATATTTTTGCATTTTCTTCAAACATTTTTACGACTAATTTTATGACGTCTTATTATTATTATTATTCGTCCTTGCCAAGTTTATGAACTTTAACCGAATTTTACGATGTTTCTCAACAATTTAAGAATATTTGGAGTTTATGTAATACTCAAATCAATTCATCAAAAAATGTAATAAAAATATTATATTATTTACGTATTTTTTATATTTTAACTCAGTAAATTGATCAATGACTTGAAAATCGTTTTAAATTAACATATTTTTATTGCAGATGCTTAAAAACTTTTGAGAGAAAAAAAATAAAATTAAACAAGCAATAAATACAGCTCTTTAAAAAGAATACTTAAATACGACAATATAAAAGCAATTATCGGTTTTCATGAATATTATTGCATGATTAGATAATTTCAGTATACAAAAACATACAAGCCAATCGTAATAAAATACGAATACAGTAAAACAAGCTTACATTAATTAATAACGGGATAAATTATTTATTTATATGTTTGTTACATTTGCAAGCGTTTGTCATTGCGACTCTAGTGGTTTGCATTTATGTATATTGGTTAAGTTGGCTTTAATTAGTTTGGCAATCAATGTTTGAGTAAACTTCATTTGTGTAATATTGGAGCTAAAAATATCATGTTGGTTTCAAAAAGTCTCTACAATTAATAAAAATTGTTGACCAAATTGGTTTAAAAATCAATACATTCAAAAACCAAGAGCAGGTCCTTGATATGTTTTCACAAGCATATTGAAAACAAATTGCCATAAATAATAATATTAACTGTGGTTTATTTGTGTATTTTGATGCCAAGCAATATTGTTTTTGCATTAAATAAATTGTGAAAAATTGTTAACAGTTATTAGTGTCTGTTTATATATTAGAAAGTTTATATATTAGAGTCTAAGAACATTTTTCAAAATTGGTAAAAATATTAAAAATATAATAAATAAATGTCAAACGTATTCAAAAGAAATATAACAAACTAGCTGATATACCCGGTGTTACTCGAGAGTCATTTATATAAACATTTTAATATACACTTCTCAATTAAATGTTTTTTGGATTCTGGAATAATGAAATACATGTTGAATTTTATTTTTAAGCTACCGTTAGAAAGGAAATTGAACGAAATTAAATCCAAAATTTTTGTTGTTGGTGGTTCCATTTCATGCGGTGAGCTTATTAAATTCAAAGAAGGGGTACGAAAAACATATTTTAAATATTAAAAATAATTTTTATATTTACTTAATCTTAAAGCTAGTAAAATTACCTTTTCAACAACATCAAAATTATGTTGGGACTCAATGCGTGATTGAGATATGGACATTATAACTAGTGCCCGACCGAAACCGGAATTTTGGCCGAAACCGAATATTCGGCCATTTGATAATATTCGGCCGAAATCGAAACTGGTTATTAATATGAAAATTTAATTTTTTACAAATGATTTTTTTTATTAAAAGAACAAAAGTACTACTAGTACAAAACAAGTATTATTTGAATTTTGAAGTTTATAATAACTAATTGAAGTTTACTATAATAATAAATGAGATCATTTTTTATTACACACTTGCGTACACACTCAAAAAAGTATGCACCTACCATATAAATTTTTTAGAACTACAAAGCAAAGTATTTCTTAAAGGTTTAGTATTAAAAAAATAGAAATATGCATTTCGTTTTCTTTTCCCTTATTCCACACACACAAAATTCGTTCGGAAGTTTAATTATCAATTTTTGGCTTAAGTACCTATAAAACTTTAATGGTAATTGCAATAGAGATGATAATATCAAAAATGATAGTATTGAACTCATAAAATTAACCAAAATGTTTTGCGTTAACACGATAAGTCAAATTATAGACGATTAATCAAATTATAGACGAATTCATAATTTTAGTTTTGTACAATGCGTTGTAAATATTTTTATTAAACCAAACTTATATATTTGAATTAAATTACTAATGCAAAAAGTTTTAAAATTTTTTTGTTGGAATATACTGATTTTAACCTCCTAAATCCAAATCCAAATTTCAGGCCGCTGGCAATTGGTTTAGAAGTTAAAGGCCTCCAAAGTTGCAAAATGGGCTACAAATATTTCTGTTTTTTTTAGTGTTCCGCATTATGGGTATCAAAAGAAAGTTAATGCGAGTACCTATTCAACGAGGTATCAAACATGAAAATCCATTCATAACTTTTTTAGAAATACCTATTATTATATTTACAATTTGTCTGGAAAACTAGTGGTTTTCCTTTTACGAAAGCACGACACTAGAAATGTTTATATCTTTAAAAGTTATGCATGGATTTTCATATTTATTTGAATTGGTACCTTGTTGAATAGGTACTTAAATTACTTTTCTTTTGATACCCATAGAGTGTAGTTTTGTTGAAAAATTAAGACAAATAGCAAGATTTGAATGTTTTTTTCCAACTTTGGAGGCCTATAACTTCTAAATCAATTGCGAGCGACCTGCAATTTTTAAAATCAATTGCCAAAATCAATATAATCTGAAAAAAAATTCAAAATTATAGTTGTCGCTATTCTTGAAATCTTCCGAAATTTTTACAACCAGCCGAAACTGCCAAAAAGGGCCGAAACTGGCCGTAACCAAAACCGAAACCGAATATTCGGTCGAACACTAATTATAACATATAAACAAAGATTTATATTAAAAATTTTAATGAAATGTAATAAAAACAGCGGAGATATTGGCATTAAAAGTAAAAACTTTGGTTATCATATAATTTTTTTCTCATTATTAGCTATCAATGTTTTATGAAAAATTCGTTATACTTGTTGTATTAAAAATTATATTAGCTGCGTTTTTTTTTGCGTAGATCAGGATTATATAATCGCATTTGCAAGCAAAGAAAAAACAACAAATAATCCAGCAAGTGAGGTGGACATTAAATTGATCCCATTCTATGTGTTTCAGTGTTGAAAGCGCAACTGTAAAAGAAGACAACACTTAGTCTTTATTGACGGCTAGATGACGCTGCGACCAAAAAAACTGGCAGCACTGCTTTACTTAAAATTTTAAAAGTTTGGTAGCAATAGCATTTTGGCAAAACTTTTCTGCTAGCTACATAAGAAAATCAGATATTATTTTGTAAGCAGAAAATAGTGCCACCTGTCTGTAATCCCAAACAAGTGGGGTTAAATTTGAAGAAAATTTTGGTAGACATCATTCGGCTATTCAACGCAAGGTGTATAGTTTGTACCAACAGTACTTACAAATGTGGCGCCATCTATTTGTGAATTTAAGAAAAACAGATCAAAACCAATGAAATAATTGTGCTAACCAGATGCGCATATGTTTTATTATATCGCCATATAGCTGAAACTGATAGCATGAAAATATTAACTTTTACAGTAACATACAATGTTCACCGTTGTCACTCAGTTCTTTATCAATGGTACTTTAAATGGTGATATATATACAACATTAAAAGTATCATTGACAAAAAACTGAGTGACAACGGTGAATCAATAGTGAGAAAAAATAGAGCCATCACAACAAAACAAATTAAACAGGCGGGGGATCGGGGGATGGGGAGGCAAAAAAACTAGGTAGATTGAAGAATGGGGACGTCCAAATTATATAGAGAATTTTAAAACAAAACTCAGTTTTAAACTCATACTCTGGTATGAAAAAATAGATTTTTAGCCACAACTTTTGATTGAAAAGAGATATTGGGTTAATTTTTTCACATAAATTAAATCTGAGACTTGAAAAAGTAAAAATATAAAAAAAATTTTTTTAAAAATAAATTTCGTGAAAAAAATCAAAGGGTTTTGTGGTTTTGATGACAAAAACAGTAAAATAATTTTTGAGCTTAGCTGGAAGAGTTTTTGCAAATAAATGCAATGGCATATGAAAGGTAGCCAGATGTGCAATTTTTAATTGATTTCGTTTTTACAACAACAACAATTTTTGAGTCATTTTTTGAGTAAAAAGTCAATATTTTTGACCTTTTTTGACATAATCATAAAACATATATACACTGACTTAACGGTACAGTTCAACCTATTTTTGTAAAGTATTTTTATTGAACTTTTGAACAAAAAAAATTTGAATGAAATATATTAATGGACAGCGGAGATATTTGCATCGAAAGACCAAACTTTGATTTTCATGTCGTTTTTTTCTCATTCTTAGGTAACGATGTTTTATGAAAAAGTCGTTGTACTGAAAATTTCTACGATTTTGAATAATGTTTTTGATGTCAAAATAATAGAAGTTTTATAAAATTAAATACACAAAAAACTCCGACGCTTAAAAGTATTATAATAACAAAATTACCGTTATTTGAAAAATTTCGGAGGGGGCGTGGCAAAAACTAAGTACATAACATTTTAAGTTGGGATGCACTTAATATTTATAACTAGTTTGAGCGAAATCCGTTGAGCCGTTTAAATTTTTTTAGAGGCCTAACAAACAAATAAACAAACAGAAAATGAGTTTTATTGCTATAGATGACAGAACCGTAACCAAGTACGGGTTTTATGGTCCTAAGTGATAAAATAAATCAATTCAATAGTTTCCTATATGAAAAAATCTACATTGAATTTCAATAGTATGTGCATTAGCCCCTAGGATTTTAATTCAACGCAATGGCTAAAAAGTTGTGATTTGCCCTTAAACTGCACTTTGCGAAGTATTGTAGAATTTTAAAAATTAAAAATGATGACACTCGGCGATTTAAAACGGCGATTGGCCACATATGGGAAAATGTTATTTTTCTCTGATAAAATCCAAAAACTTTTTTTTTATTAAACGTATATTTTTATTTGCAACCTGTTACAAAACATTTAGCAAACTGTGTAGAAAATTAAAACTTAATATATTTAACTCTGCACCAATAAACATACGTACAAAATAATTCACTGAAAACAAATTATAACACTAACTTATTTATACAATTATATAATTTAAGAACTTATTTTAGTTATTATCTAAATGGCAGATTTAATATATGCATTCTCTTAAGTCTTCAGTTCATCTTCACATTCATCTGGCAGACTAATTGCTAAAGGATTGGATTGAATATTAAGTCTTTCGATCTATCTATTGGTTCATTAGCAATAAACAAAGGTGCATTAGCAATAAGCCTAAATATTTTTAACTGGAATAGTTGCAGAATTTCTATATTTGACGTTGGTGCAGTGCCCCAAAGTTGTATTCCATAGGTTCACACTGTTTTGAGGATTGCTTTATATAGAATCAGTTCATTATTTAAATTGAATTCTGAGTTTGGATCAAGAAGTCAGTCCTTTTTTTAATTCATACTAGTATTTCCCGGCAGACGTTGTTCTGCCACAGACCGCCTTACTGCCATATACGAAAATGTCAATAAATGCCAAATATATTCACCATTTTCAGTATACCCGAGTAAAAATAAAACCTTTTTTGGTAAGGCGAAACAGCGGCCGTACAAGGCCTAATTTTTAATATTTTTCTCGGCCGTACGAGGGTCGTACAAGGGTCGTTTGTAGAACTTTTTGGCCAAACAGCGGCCTTACATCGGGCGATCAGTGGCCATACAGAGGCCATTTTTAAATAATATGTGCTGTACAGCAGCCGTACAAAGGCCGTTTTTAAATAATCTCGGCTGTACAACAGCCGTACAGCGTACAAAGGCCATTTTGAAATAATAACGGTTGTACAACGGCTGTACAGCGGCTGACCAGTGCTTATTCTACAATGAAAAGCAGATTTTCAATTGTAACTTCATGCGGAAATAAATTAATGTAAGACTATTTGAAAATTTTTTGAATTAATTTATTGTATTTCATTAATATTTTTTTATTACCATTTATTGTAATCAGATAAAAAAAAAAATATACTGTTTTAATTTAAAATTTAAAGGGGCATTATATTCAAACAAATAACTTCACAAACATAAAATGTTTTGCGTCTCACACAAGTGGCGATAATATTTAGATCGTCGAGTGAGGCTTGCTTATGTTTTTGCGCATACGTTTGTTGAATAACAGCTTTGAAAAATTTGGTGGCATTCAACTGGCGTACAGCGGTCGATTTGCGGCCGTTCAGTGACCATACTGTGGCCATACAATTAAATTTAAGCCTTGTATTGCCGTTGTTTGACCCAAATTTCGGCCGCTAGGCTTTTTGGATTATTTTTGGGCCATCTTTGACCCTTGTACGGCCGTGCGGCCCATGATCGACCGCTGATCGGCCGCCGTTCGCCCGCTCATATTTTTACTCGGGTAGCTGCCGAAAGTAACCATATGAACTAAATTACCAAATTTTAGTCTAATACGATCAAACCGTGCGAAATATAGCATTTTTGTTGTTTTGTGAGCGGTAAAAAGGGGTGCGGCAAAATTATTTCCCTTAAACCATCTCGTAATTGAAACAAATCGACTGCCAAAATTTCAGCTCAATTTAGCTTAAGCCTGGCGCACTTTGCTTCAATCCACGCTGATCCCCCGAAAAGTTAGTCTAACTAAAGTGGGACTGGCCTATTTTTAGTGCACTTGCTGAGAGTAACCATATGAACTAAATTAACCCTACGGTCCATAACCACCTGAACGAACGGGAGTCCATAACCAGGGTACCCGGGTTATATATGCACAGAATATTAGAAAAGCTTAATTTTTATATCTCAACTGTACAAATTTCATGTTTGTAAGATAAAATTGGTTTCTATGGGCATTTTCTACCTAAAAGGCACACAAAAGTAAACAGAAACTGGTTTTATGTTTCTGTTTGTGTTTTTAGGTAGCAAATGTTGTGTTTGTATTTTTTGTGTTTTTTTGTTTGTGTTTTTAGGTAGCAAATGTTCAGCTACGGTAGAAAAAGAATACATTTCAATGATTTCGTCAGTATAAGTTGAACAGTTGAACAATGAAGTTGAAGAAAAATGAACCGCAAAATAGAATATTTAACTGAAAGACAATATATGCGTTTGAGTGAAGAAGCCAGAAGCAGATATATTGAGTCTATACTTGATAATATGACTGTGGATGACGACGCTTTAGAGCCAATTGAGGAAGAAGGAGAGGTATTTACGGGAGAAGTGCAAGACTCAGAAAGTGAAGACAATGACAACGAAATTCCAGCCGCTATTGTCACGCCAATGCAAATTGAGCAAGATGTATTTGAAGATGAAAGTGACAGCGAAACTGATATGGTTGAAGAAAATGCACCAACATCAAGCACAACAGAAAATATGATTGCACGTGATGGTACTGAATGGCAACCAACATCACCTGTTTGTCAACAAATAAGGAGTCACAACATCGTAATAACTCGCAGTGGTCCATTACGAATGATGGAAAGTATGACTGGTATGCAATGCTTCAAGAGTTATTTTACAAGAGAAATGGTCGATATAATCGTGTGTCATACCAACAAAAAAGCCAATTCAACTCATGATGCCTACAATGCAGCAAACCCAACAAAGCGTCAATTGAAGTGGAAGAATACGACAGTGGCAGAAATATACGCATTCATTGGAATGCTGATAATGGCAGGCGCAAATCATTCCAATGATGAAAATGCAAGGGACTTATGGACGCAATTGTCTCATCCTCTATTTCGTGCAACAATGGGATTAAACCGTTTCTGTGATCTTATTCGTTTTATACGTTTTGATGACGCGAGAACAGCGCACAGACAAAGCTGTTCCAATACGAGATATTTGGATAATGTTGAACGCCAATCTCGCAAAATATTATGTGCCTACAGAAAATTTAACAATCGACGAACAATTGTATCCGTACCGTGGCAGAACAAAATTTACCCAGCATATTCCATCGAAGCCTGCGAAATACGGGATCAAGTTATGGTGGATATGCGATGCTAAAAATTCATATCCTCTTCATGGCCAAATATATACTAGCAAACAAGACAGTGGTCGCGAAATTGGTGTAGGCAAAAGAGTAGTCAGAGATTTGGTTGGGCCATACCACAACAGCGGACGTAATATCACCATGGATAATTTTTTACGACGCTGCCACTGGCAAAGCAGCTGATATCCGTCAAACTTAGCATTGTTGGAACACTGCGGCGAAACAAAGCCTATATACCAACAGAAATGAAAGACGATAAGAGTTGGACCGTTGGGACAAGCAAATTTGGTTTCCACGAGAAGGTGACTATGGTTTCATACAAACAGAGGAAAACAAATTCCGTAATATTGTTGTCGACTCTGCATGATGATGCAACTGTAGAAAAAAACGGCAAACCAGAAATCATCAATTTTTATAACAAAACGAAAGGTGGCGTGGATGTTATGGACCTGACGCTTCGGGAGTATATCACACAGAGACACACAAAAAGCTGGCCTTTGTCGTTTTTATACAATATGCTCGATGCTAGTGCTATCGCGGCATACACTATATTTTATGATAATAACAGAACTGTTCCATATCAAACAACACGGAGAAAACGCTTTTTGCGTAAACTTGCTGGAGATTTGTGTGCGCCAATAATAGAAGAAAGAGTAGCTAGTCGCCAAGTAACGCGCAATTTTTGAGAGCTTTTTGGTAAGACCAGTGGAGACGGTAACCTATACCGAGCAACCATCTACTTCTACGGCTGCTTCTACTGATGGCAGGAAGCCAATAACAGGATGCTGCTATTTGTGCACTTCTTTGCCAGACAACAGTTGAAGAAAGACGAGAAAAGTCTGCAACGTTTGTAAGAAACCAATTTGCGATCAACATACTCAAACAATATCAAAATGGTTTCCATGTTTCAACAATGACTCAACATAAGACATCAAATATTAGAAATAAGTTAAAATGAATAAAATATAAATAATTTAACTAAAAAACAACTACAGTTAATTTTTTACACATCAATAAACATTTTGAAACAAAATAAAATAAAACAAACGTTTTTTCTTTGAAATATTAGGTAATTTTCACTAAGGTACCCCGGTACCCTGGTCATGGACCCCTGTATGCAAAAACATTGAACTCATTTTTTAGTTAATATATTTAACCAAATTTGATAAACTTTTTCAACTCTCTAAGTTTAGCCGAAATCTCTGACGATCCGGAGTTTCATGTTGATATCTTCTATAATAAAGGAACAGCAGCACTTTAAAGTTCAAAAAAGTACCCGGGTACCCGGTTATGGACCGTAGGGTT
The DNA here is from genome assembly GCA_963920525.1 of Dichetophora obliterata. Classification (NCBI taxonomy): domain Eukaryota; kingdom Metazoa; phylum Arthropoda; class Insecta; order Diptera; family Sciomyzidae; genus Dichetophora; species Dichetophora obliterata. Next base: position 88,505,120 of record OY986437.1, read on the forward strand.
AAAAAATGTTTGTCTAATACGACCCAAACCGTTGAAATAAAACATTTTCATTGGTTTGTGGCGGTAGAAGGGGGGTGTCGAAACCAATTTTTAGTGAAGTTGCTGACAGTAACCATACAAACTAAGCTAAAATTTTAGCTCAATCGATACAGTAGTCAATTTTAATGATTTCTCAAAAAGTGGGTGTGGATATATAGCGATAACGCCCATTTTTAGTACAGTTGCCGAAAGTAACCATACAAACTTAAGTATCAAATGTCAGTCTTATACGGCCAAAACAGCTTGAAATATAGCATATTCACTGATTTATGGGCGGAAAAGGGGGCGTGGTAACCAATTTTTCGTATAGTTTCTGCCAGTAGCCACACAAACCAAACTTCCAAATTTAAGTCTTATACGAACAAAACAGTATTAAATGAAGCATTTTCATTGATTTGTGGACGGTAAAAGAGGAAGTGGAAACCGATTTGTGAAGAATGAGGATTGTGGGCGGTAAAAGGGGGCGTGAACACACTTTTAGTTCAGTTGCCGGCAGCAACCAGACAAACTAAATTACGGAATTTAAGTCTTATACGACTAAAACCGTCTGAAATAAAGCATTTTCATTGATTTGTGGACGGTAAAAGAGGGAGTGGAAACCCATTTTTAATATAGTTGTCGACAGTAACCGTACAAACTAAATTACTGAATTTTAGCCTTATACGAACCAAGCCAAGTGATATATATAATTTTTATTGATTTGGGGGCGGTAAAAGGGGGGTGTGGCAACTTTTTTCCTCAACAATCTCGTACCTGAAAAATATCGACTGCCAAAATTTCAGGTCAATCGGTCCAGTAGTTTTGAAGTCTATAGGCATCATACACAGAAACACATCGTTTTGCTTTTTCTGTAAATAGATTGTGATTTGTGGGCGGAAAAAGTGGGCGTGAAAACATTTATATAAAGAGACCGCCTCTTGGGGCACATACACAGAAAGTTTTGACCACGCCCATTTTTTGTACAGTTACCGACAGTAACCATCTGAACAAAATTACTAAATCTTAGTTTTTACGAAAAAAATGCCTGATATATATCCTTTTTTGGTTTGTGGTTGATAGCGCAAATTAAGCTTGTATGTGAGGTGCCACGCCCTCTTATACAATCATTACCAAACCTCACAGGAATACTCTCAAGATGTGGGTTTAGTTTCCCTGATAATAATCGGTTCAGCGGTTTTGGAGTCTATACGTGATAAAGCAACATACATACCCATTTTTATATATCTGTGGACTTTTGACAAAATAACTTCCCACCGGGAAAAAAGAATCAATTGTGTATAAAAAAAGAATCAATTCACTTTTCCAATTATTGATTCTAGAATTGATTATTTTTAAAATTGTGATGTCCTACAAAAAGTAGTACATTCTTTTCTGCTTTCTACTTGAATCACTGCTGAAATCGAATCTATTTTTCGCTTAAAAAATGAATTCTTTTAAATGAAAAAAGTATGAATTTTTCGAATATGAGAAAACATTGAATCGCTAAGAAGCCCTTTTGGAATAGATATACATGAATGAATTCTATAATGCATAGGTTTGTATGGCAGAATTGAAAATCTTTTATTCTTTTTTTAATAATTAATAAAAAATTATAATTCAAATAAATAGAGATAATTATTAGGTAATTTGAAAGAATATATTTAGACAAACGAGCAAACAATTATAATAATACCACATTTATTGCAAAAATATTGATGTTTATGATGTAGGTTGTTCCTTCCGTTTTACTTTGAATGTATCCTTATAGTATTTACATTTTGACTTGCGTATAGCTTGTTTCATATCTTTTTTGAACTGTTCCTGGTTGTATCCTTCCTTGCAAATGCACTCTGTATTAAAAAAAATGATTTAAGCAAGTAAAGAGCAATGGTTTTTCATAACTTACCAAACAATACATTATTCAAATTTTCGAGGCTTCTGAAGCAGTTTGTTCCTTCAACGCTGACAAATCAAACAGAATGTAAAATTTTTACGAAACGCGTGAAAAAAAACAACAGAACAACCGTTTTTCAAAAATATCTGAAAAACATCAACAACAAAGAGAAAATACAAATCATAACAGATTGATTCTTTTTTCGCTTATAGCAGAATTTGTTTCAGAATCAATTCGTTTTTCACTTACTATAAAAGCAAGCAAGGAATCTAACAATGTTTACTTTATTATAAATTATTATATACTTCGTAATCGATTCCTGCAGCAATAAAAACGAATCAATAAATTTTTTGTTTATTGATTCCAATTCATAGGTTTTGCTTTAAATTTATATATTCTTTATACATTCTAAAATGCATCACAAGAATCCATTCAATTCCCAATTTTTTTACAAATTACTTCTCATTTTCCCGGTGGGTTAAGTCTATCTAAAATTCATAGACAAAACCCTTTAATTTTATATGAAATCCATATTGACTTAAGCTGTTTTGTCTATGAAATTCAGAAACACTTAAGTTGTTTTGTCAAAAGTCTGCAAATACTATGTAGACTATTATTTTATATTATTATTTATTATAATTTATTATTAAAATAAATATATTTTTTATAAAGGTTAATATTTATTTTTTTTTAGGTAAAAATCTGTTCAAAAGTAATTCTAGTTGTATTTTCTTCAAAAAATCAATTTTCTAAGAAACCCTGCTTTATATATTAGATGCCATAAGGAAAAAATTAACAACATCTTATTTAAGCCGCCGAGATGGAGAAACATTTGTAAGATACTTTTAAAGTAGGCGCGTCAAGATGGCATCCATGGCAACAAAAACTTTACGTAAACACATTTTAATCGAAAAAACGCTTTTTGATCTCGTTGACGTTATTACGAAAAACTATTTAACCAACCGGACTAAAATTTTAAATCAGTGTCAGGCAGCTTTGCACACTTGGGATTGTGTTTGTGCAGTAAAATGTGTATTCATCTCACTTATGCTGAAAACACATGTGCAGCTATTCTGCATGCATCGCTTTAAGTTATCTGCGCGCAGCGCTGCTGGTAAAATAGATGTGCAGTTTTTTCTTTCCAGTTTCTTTTTGACAAAGGAAACATTTCATTTAATAATGTTTGTACATAAACAAAATCAAAAATATTTGCTGAGACATTTAATTCCAATGAGAGTTCCGAAAATTTTTTCTAACAAATTCAATTAGTTTCTCTTCCATGTTCGTTTCTTTTGAATTAATTTTATTCATTTTAATTTTTTGTCATCTGTCATAATTGCTAAAAAAATTTCGTTGATTTTTGATTTTGTGTTGTGGCGGCACTGACTATGCGCAGCAATTTTTATTTTGTTGATTACTTGCAGCGCTGTGATGTAGTGCAGATCTTTCATGTGTTCATCGCCATTTGAACGAATGAGTTTAAATTTCACTGCAGCAGAATAGAAGCACATGTGTTTTCAGCATTACAGAATGATCAAATCTTCAGTGTTCAAGCGAATATCAAGCAGATAAGAAACGCGCTTGCGTGTTCCTTGAATATATTATATTACATCTGTGCCGATAAGCAATAATAGCTTAAGTCGATTTGAGACAGAGCTACGTTATTGATACAGTTGTGTTCCACGTATTTATCATTATGAACATACAAAATCTAGAACTTCTAGCATGACCTTAGCCAAAGATATAACGCAAAAACAAAAGACCTTTTCATATACAGTAGTAGCTCACAACGAAAGACGAACAGGCATTTCTTAGCACTTTCGCATTGATTTCAGAAATGAAAATGTATGAAGAATATTGCAATATATATTTTTTTCAAAACGTTTTTTTTTGGTGAACAAAATTAAACAGAAACAATTAAAAAATTACAACATAACGGTGAAACAAATTTAAATCGGAACAAACCTATAAAAATGAGCTCACATTGAAAGTCGGGAAAGGAAAGAAGAAATGCAAATTGTGGTCCTTAAACCGTTATTCCTGCTTACAACTTTTTACTACTGTTGGAATAACTTCAGTCAGACGCAAAACTTAAAAAAATAAACATTTCTCGAAAAGTGAATCAATCAAAACTGGCAGAAAGGCAGATCGTGATAGATTATTATTTGAAAGGAAAATCCGAGCGACAAATTTCACAAATCGCCTTAAAAAGTAAGTCAACAGTGCACGATAAAATCAAGCATTATATTCAAGATAAGAGAATATGCAATAAAGAACGTACAGTAGCTTAAAATATACTTAGCTCCAAAGATGAAAGGTATTTTTTAAGAGAAATAATAAAAGACCCATTTTTATTTGCACTAAAACTAGAGGACATGCTATAACTCAATTTGAAAAAGAGTGTACACTCAGAAACAATTTGAAGAGTTTTGAGAAAAAAATGTTTAAGTTGAGGAGTAGCACGAAAAAAGCACTGTATTAGAAAGAAAAATGTAATAGAACGCCCCAATTTCGTGCATGATCAGATGACCAAATACTTTCTATTCTGGAGCAAGGTTAATAAAACAGAAAACATAAGGATCTTTAGCACTTTAAACAATAAACTTTTAGTACAGGTTTTGTTTACCGATGAGAGTTTGTTTAATTTATATGGTTCAGATGGAAAGCGAAAATCGAATGAAGAATTTTGCAATAAAAGTTCTAAACATACGATTAAGCATGAAAGAGGATCAGTCATGGTTTGGGGCTGCGTCTGATGTTAGAAGGATTAATTTTATTGAAGGCATAATGGACAAAAATATGTTCCTTGACATTCTCATGGTGCAAGTAAAAGAAAGTGCGGGTAAATAAGGAATTGCAGATAGTTTTTAGTCTTACCAAGACAATGACCTGAAACATACGACGCTCTTTGTAAAGAATTGTGTACTCAATATTTGTCCAAATGTCATAAAAACAACCTCACAAGGCTCAGATTAAAATGTTATAGAACATCTATGAGAAGAACTTGAACCCTGATTGCAGTATCAGAGATGGGCAACTAAAGATCCAATCCTATAAAAAAAGTATCCTAAGTGAAGAGTGGAATCAGATTGGAGCTGAGGTTTTTAAAAATTTGGTTGCACTCATTTCAAAAAGGCTGCAGGCAGTCATATAAGAAAAAGGATTGGCAAAAAATATTAAATTTTTTGAATATTTATTTATTTTTTTGAATATTGAAATAAATGAAGAAGCAACTAGAACAGATGGCAGCCCTTGATAGAGTTGATGGTGGTGACCTAAAATGGCCTACTGCTTTGAAGTGTCATATGATTAGCAGCCATATAATTCATGAGAATGAATAAGAGGATCTGCACATTCATATGCTAGTTTAAACAGTGAGTTGATAACAGCTTAATCACTCAAAGACTACTGAAGAGGAATATGTAGCGATTTCCGAAATAGACTGTCTAGTCAGCTAAGTGATTGACTCTAAACAGAGTTGTTGTTGTTGTTGTTGCCTTCTTGAAAACTCACTTGATCTAAAGCTCACAATCTTAATTCATTAAATTTTTAGTTTTAGCATTGAATTCCTTATCTGCCCGACTTTCAATGTGAGCTCGTTTTTGAAGCTTTAGTTTGATTAAATTTTGTTTTACCGTTATGTTCTAATTTTTTAACTATGTTTCTGCTTAATTTTGCTCACCAATAAAGAACGTTTTGAAAAAATATTTACTCCAAGTTTCTTCTTTCATTTTCATTTCTGAAACCGATGCGAAAATGCTAAGAAATGCTTGCCCGACTTTCGTTGTGAGCCACTGTAACTTATATGGCGATTGAAAACTTTGAAGCAAGATTTCTGGAAACTTTGAAATAAGACTTAGATTAAGATTACACTGTATAAAATTTTATGTATGCAAAATTTTTGGAAGTATGTATGAAAAATTTTTTATTTTTAGAAAATAACGGCCTAACGCGGCGGCATCAAAGAGGTAAAATTAGAAAAATTTTGCATTAGAAGGCATTACGATACTTTGCATGGCCAATATAAGGTTATTGTGGGGCATGCGATGGAGAAATTAATTAATTATTTAAAAGCGGCATGTCCTCATATCATATAGTGATCAGTTCCAAGTATGTATAATGAAAGAATCTTACGCTGTCATTTTGGCCTTGGTAAAACACAATAAGCAACATAAGCACAGTAAAAAACATATTTGTTTTTTACTATTAGCCTGAATTTTACATTTCCGTCTGCTTATCTGTATTTCACATTATCCGTCTGTCGGTCTGTTTCCTTTTGACATTCCGTCCATTACATATTTATTTAATTTCGCAATACAATTCCGAGCAAAAAATATCCCATAATGTCCCATAAAATATCCCTAGTAAGATTTCTTCAAAAAGCGCTTTAGCACTACTTTGTTTTCAGTGTGAGCTTTAAAGCGCTCATTAATAAATACTCAAGATAAGAAAGTAAAGGTGTGCAAAGCTGCCCTACACTTTTAAATATTTTTGTACATATGTGTATGAAATACAATTATATAAATTCATTAGTATTTAATCGTTTTTTGACTTTGCGATGTGGAAATGGTGAAACTATTATCTTTGATGTTCGCCTTCAATATTTAGATCAAATAGGAATTTCTTTTTTGCTATAACCGTATAACCGTGTTAATAAATTTCATCTGTCTTAAGCTAAATTCAAGTTTTAAATAAGCATCTTCTTAGAACACATTTAACAAAATTTCCTCACTAATTTCAGTTTCATAAGTTGCTACCTTAAGTTGCTACTGGGATCGAAAGTCAAAAAAACACTAAAAACTGAGTTGATTTACATACATAACGTACATAAATATTTTTAAAACCCCCCAAAAATTTTTCTTGATCCGCCCCTGACGAGCTCGGTAACTTATCTGATTCAGTTTGAATGAGGTTAGAGGCAGCTATGTTACAGATATGGGAACGTTCTTAGTCAACCTTTACATAAAAGCATCTATCGCTCAAGTATGATTTCAGCACCAAATTGAAATTAGCCGGAAGTAAAGATTTTACTGAGCAAAGTTTTTGTTTTCCAACGTATCAGTTACAATGTTTATAATACGATGGCATTGCTCGGGTGTACCATGTTTGCTACGAAATCCAAACTGTTATTCAGGGGTGGAATCGGCCAAGGTGGTAGTTGATTGTCACTTTTTGATAGTCGTTTTTGATTGTCGTTTTTGTTTATCAACTTTTCGTTGCTCTGTGTAAAGCGAAGCGATCACTAAATATTTTTAATACTTGTGAGCACTTACCATTCTCTCAAAAATTATTTGTCATTTCGGACAGCTTTTAATGAATTCCTATCGTTTTCCTAAAGTGAAAATATTTCAAAAAACTAAACAAAAATAATTAGCAATTTAATTAACAATTTAATTATACTTATTTCTTAAATTTATTGTTAGAAGTCGATTTTTTTTTTAAATAATTATTTTCTTTAAAATAAAATGACACCAAAATAGCTGTCGCTTAAAATCGATAACTAAAAACGATAGTCAGTTTGATAATCACCTTACGTGGAGCAAAATTTATGATTTTGATCATTAATTATCAACTATCACTTTAGTCGATACCACCCGAGGTATAATGTTATACATTTCCAGATCTGGTTTCATTTTTCCTAAATATATCCTTTCGAATACTTTTGAGAATGTTACCAGTAGACTAATTGGTCTTTACGACTTTAACACATTTCAGACTTGTTTGGTTTCAGAATCATAATTATCTCAGAACATTTCCATTGTGTAGGGAAATGGCGTAATGTCAAAATATAATTAAATATTAGCGTTAAAAATAGAATGCTTTTTTTGGGCAAACACTTAGCTACTTTGGTATCAATTTTGTCAAAACCGGAGATTTTTCAGTGCCAAGTTTGACTATTTCAGCAACAACTTCACTGGTGTTAATGTTCCTTTTTGGCAAATGGATTTGCCACGAAACTTCTAAAAATCGATAGACATCAGAATCACTGGTGGAACTAGTTGCAGAAAACGGCGTCATTTGCTGCTCTAGATGATTAGCAAATGCAGTTGCTTTCCTTTTAGATGATCTGCACCACTTGTCATCAGCATCTTTTATTGGTATATTTCTTTTAGCAGAGTGATTTAAATACTTAATTGCATTCCATAGGCATTGCTCATGTTTTGTAACATCTACATTTCTCAAATATTAAGCAGTTCTTTAATTTTTTAGTTCGTACAAACGATTTTTTGAATGATTAGCGGCTTGATTAAAATAAAGTTTATCAAACGGGTTTCTGCTTAGCATCCAAACTCTTGTTAGCCTTCTTAAATTATGCATGAGATTCCTAATTTTTGTATTTATAAACAGTCTATTAGGCATTCTTGTAGAATTATTAACATCTGGAGTAGATAAAAGTGGTGCTTCGTGAATTTACTTTATTTATATATTCCTATAGAATCATCCAACTCTTGATTATTCGTTATTGAGGCATTCAGATTAATATTCTTGTCCATCCAGTATTCAAAAGAACGAATATAGGTTTTTGCTAATAATTTGGGACCAAACCAAACTCATTTGCGCGTGAAAGTTTATTATCAGAGCTTGTGGTCTGAACTGAGATCGTCAGTATCCGTAATATCAAGGTTGCTGCAAAGAATTCCAGAAGAAAACAATTATATCCAGTAAATATGAAATTTTAGAGGAATCAGTAGGCCAATACGTTGATCTATGAGTTGACAATATTTTGTAGTGCTTCTTCCGAATACATTTGAGTAGCTCTCGGCCTTTAGGATTAACAATTCTCGAGTCCCACCATGAATGCTTAGCATTAAAATCCCCGCCAACTGTAAAGCAACCACCCAACTCTTTAAAAAATTTTATATATCTGCTTATATACATTCATGTTTTTTTTTTAAACGTCGATAAATATGCAAATTTCATTGTATTTACAAGAACTTGAGCTTATTGGAAAGGTATGTATTGAGCTCTTCTTTTCATTGATATATCGTATAGTGTGATTTTTCAATGCTATTTTTGAAGCAATATTGTGTGTGTTTTGCACGCCAGAACGCGTCTAAGAACACGAGTTTTCGTAAATCCTGAATTATATACTGGAGCGCACCAAAGAGGAAACTTTACTGAAAAACGTTTGTCAGAATTTGATTTTGCATACCTAAAACCTCATATATACTAAGATTTGTCAAAATTGAAGAGTAATTGTGGCAATTAAATATTAATAATTAATATCGATTTCTTAAGTTTGACATAGTTATGGCAGTTGTGTTGATTAAGCCATAAAATTAAAGAATAAAAATAAGAGTATAAAAAGAGATCTTATGTAGCTTAAATGTCACTTGTCAAATAGCCGTCAAGTCGAAGTGCATGCGTTTAATGGTTTTCGAGTGCGAGTCTGTTCAATTCGTATATCAAAACATTTTCAAGTACTTAGGTATATTAACAAAAGTAAAGTTTTTACATGAGAATTTTTAATGTTTAGACTTTTTTCTCTCGCTTTGCATTAGATATAGCCTTTTAATATAACCATTCGAAAAAAATATGCTTAATACATGACATAAGCAACATCTTCATTTTATGTCACAAAATGCAAAAAGAATTCAATTTTTCATCCTTCACACAATAATACTAATATTATTGCGTGTCATGAACGCCAAGTAGAATACCGGAAACGCAATCCTATCAAGTTTGAACGCAGAAAAAATTGCAATCCGAGCAGACTGTTGATGATAACTCGAGTATACATGTATGTGTTTGTGCGGGTGCGTACGTCTTCTCACTCTACATATTACGTGTTGAAGGGTATCAATCCCAATAGGCAACAAGGCTAGGGGACTCTTGAAACGAAGTCATGTATTTATTGTTCCTTTTGACGAGAAAATACATGCCATCCTCGCTTATCTACAGAGCACTTCTTAAAAAAAAATTTTCCCACACTTAAAGCAGTACAAAAGCTTTGTTTACCCTGCAAAAAATGGTCGTGTTTATTTAGTTAGTTAGTCCAGATGCGTTGCAACCCAAAATAGATATTGTGCATGATTTTTATTAGCTCTCCAAATTTAAGCTTTTAATAAATTTTAGCACTTTTTCTGGCTCGGTGTCCCAAATTTTGATGGAGGCTCTACAGCCGCTCCAAAGCTAAGAAATCTTGTTCTGCAGATTGCCGGATATTCACTTAGAATTTGTTCTGGAGTTTCTTTCCCCTCCTCGCATAGTCTGCAGAAATCTGATTCAGATAGACTCAGCTTTTCAAGATGTATCTGAGTGAACAGTAGCGACCTGTGAAATAGCTAGTTAAATGATAGTGAATATATTTCGGAGTAATATTTTTGTTAAAAGTGAAAATGCATATCATTCTCAAAAAACATTGTATTAATAGCCTTCATGAATGCTATATCAAAGATAACAATGGTTTGCATCAAAATGGAAAAGTTACCAATGTTTTTTTTTTTGTAAAGAGAGGCTTTTCAGATATTCTTGAAAGATAGGTTTTTGTGGAATTTAAATTGTTCGTTTAGTTCAAAATTTACTTTTAAATTCCACACGTCCTACATAAATGCTATATTAGTTTCGTTTTTCCATTTTAAACGCCTATAAATAGACGTGCGGGGTATAGAAAAGTATATGGGCAAATCCACAGTAAAGTCAACCTTGACCAAAAAATTAAAACTTATTGAAAACGTTTAATATTGTATTAAATAAGAGAAACATTTTAATTTTATTAATTTAAGCAATTTATACATAAATTAATTTACCATGATGATCAAATCGCCTGCACTGTTTCACAAATCTTGTTTCTTTCGTAAATATTTGGCTAAAGATAATGAAAATCTTATTGAGGCACTATATTAAATATGTTTTTTCACTTACCAAATTGCATAATTAAAATAATTAATTGAAAAACTGTGAATTAAATTTGAAAAATTTATGAAAAAAATGTATGCGAATGTGACTTCCGAACGCTAGGATTTGCCTATATGAATTCGGATAAGCATCAGCTAATGAGTAGGTTTTCCGTGTTGTTGTTTTGCATGTGTCGATTGGACCGAAGTTAAAATACCCACAACGGAATTCAGTAAACCACTTCTTAACCATTAAAATTGTTGGTGCATGTTTTTTTACGCAAAAAATTATGCCTGATGAGTACACGAAATTCAATTTTTCCATATTCGTCAAATTCATGAAGCTTTCAATGGCAGTTAAACACAAACTAAAAGACGCAGCTTGCTCAAGATTAGGGATGGATAGTCGAATAAAAAAATCGATTTTCGATTTTTTCTTTTTTTAAAATTTTTCAATGAGCCTGTTTTTCAAAGTCGATTTTTTTGCCTAAATAAGCGATTAAAGTCGGTTTTTCAACTGTTTCCATTATCTCTTATATCATTTGTATACACTGAGTTTAAAAGAGTTCAAAATGTGCTAACCTCAATTCAATGCATATTTGAAAATAAACATACTTTTTTTAATAAATCTTTTTTTTGTATATATTGCAATCTTCGTTTTATTAAAGTTTATTAAATGAAAAAAGATAACAACAAATAAAGAGAAGGCAAACATAAAACGAAATAAATACTTTTTGACTAGATTTCAAGGAACAGTTCTGTAAAAAAATAAAAGTGAATTGGAATTGATTTCACTTATATTACGATTATTAAATTATTTAAAATATGTTACGATATTATTGAACAGAAAAGACTAACAAATTGAAATGTTTTGGCGAAAGATGATCAGTATCATAATTTTTTTTTTAAATGTTGTCATATGCAATTCCATTTGGAATAAGGAAACAGTTAAGATTTTTTGTTTTTTTCAAAAATTTTTCAGTTTGATAAGGGTATTCACCTCAAATTACTTTAATAACTTAGGGGACAAAGTTTTTATTTTTGAATTTTTCCAGCAATATTTGTATTATTTTTGACTAATCTTGGTGCGATTTTTTTAAAACTATTATTACTTTTTTCTAGCATCACCAGTTTTTGAGATAAGCGTCAGTGAAATCGTTCAATGAAAACTTAAGTGAATTTTTATTATATCTGGTGATGCTAGAAAAAAAGTAATAATATTTTTGAAATCAGCGCACCAAGATTAGTAGAAAAAATACAAATGTTGCTGGGAAAATCTTAAAATAAAAATTTTGTCCCCCTGAATTATTCAAGTAATTTGAGTTGAATTCCCTTATTAAACTGAAAATTTTTTGGAAAAAACAAAAAAATCTTAACTTTTTCCTTATTCCAAATGGAATTGCATAAGAAAATAATAAAAAAAAATTTTTGTTTTCTTTCATGCACATGTTTTAACAAACATTAAGCCGTGCGCACGAGTTTATATGCATTCGATCTTGCTAAAATTTTTCACTAATTTTTTATCATAAATTACAATAGTTTGAGCCCTTGGGGTGGTCTTTTTAAAATAAGGTCCACTCTAATGTATTCCATAATAAAAAGGGGTTTTTATTTAATTTACGATTTGCTAGTGGTTGTGCAAGGTGTTGGCGTAGTTGAATAGGAATTCCATCAACTTCTGTTTTTGGCAGAAATTAGCTGGCACAAATTAGCAATTAACATTATAAGGGGTGTTCACATTTCAAACGGCTCATCAAATCGTTTGTCAAATACAATAGAACAACGTGAAATTTCCATGGAATTCCCACGTTGTTCTATTGGGTACAATACAATCAGATACAATAGAACAATGTGAAATTTCCATGGAATTCCCACGTTGTTCTATTGGATTTGACAAACGATTTGATGAGTGTGAACAGGGCATATTGTTTTCTCAAAGTTGACTGCGTTGTTGGCAAACTGAACGCACCAGTCTTGGTCTTGTATAGCAATCGTTTTGCACTAAAAAACTAAGTGCTATCGGTACAAACCTTATTGTTATTGTAACAAAATTATATTAATTATGAATAAAAAAAATTTCACAAAAACCGAAAATAGTCGATAAAGAATTGATTTTCGACTAATAACTGAAATCATTAATCGACTTTAAAAGTGGAAAAATTTTATGAAAAGATCGACTAATCGACTTTTCGATTACTCGACTATCCATCCCTAATCAAAATTGGACAATAGGCTTTTAACAGATAGTAGTTCACAGGACCAGTAATGCATTTAAAGTTATTACGCAGGAAATGTCCGTATGGGCTTGGATATAAGCACAAAATGACTATGAAATCCATTTGAAGGCCTGATGTAGCCCTTCGGAGGCTTGGTAATGCCAACTGGGGTGGTTATAGCTATGGCTGTAGCACTCGTTCTGTCTGTGAATTTATCTGTATGTATGTACGTTGCGGCAGTTTCTGTCAATCATATGCTGCAAATTTGAGTGAAGTCGAGGCTTATCTTTGTAGCAGCATTTGCGATTCTACGCACAACACTGAAGAAAACTGTCAAAGTTTTGACGAAAAAAAAAACTACAAAAGCAGAAAATATATACATACATACATCTTTATAAAAATAAACTGGCACAAAAATTACAAGGTTTCATAAAGGCTGCTCTTGAAGGATGCGCGAGTTACGACCCCCACTCAAACGACAACAACAAATACATATACTTCTCAGCCACCACCCAAACCATCGAGGCTCAATACGCCGCTGCAACACTTACAGTAACAATTACAACAAACACAACAACAATACCAAATTAACCAACAAGTCAAAGACATCGTTACTACATTTACAACAACAGCACAAACGGCAATTAAATCTCGGCACCCACAACAATAGCACCAGAAACAACAACATAATAAGCCCCACTGCACTACTTAAAGTGCAGCGTAATCAATAAGATATTTTAAGTGTTCCAATTTTATTTACACTCTTTCTTTATTTTTTTCCTCATAAATCGCAACTATTAAAATAGGTTCAATTTTAAAATATAACATTAAAATCAAACTCTTGCATTTCTGATATTATGTTGCAACCATAAATTGGGCAACATTTTACGATTATTTATTCTACATATTAACCACAAGACATTAAAATGAAACCCTTGCATTTTTGATATTATGTTGCAACTATAAATTAGGCAACACTTTGCGACTATTAACTTTTACATATTAACCACATTGTATTTCTTTTACATACATTACATTTCTCCTATTTTACAATTGTATTTCTTCCATTTATATCTTTACATACTTTTACACATTTACATTTCGAAAACGAATTGGTTAGATTTTAAGAAAGAGTTGTAATAAAGTTCAGTTCTAAGTTTACAGCAGAAAAGAAAAGTGTGTTTCAATCAAACTGCTCTAAGCAAGGAACATAACTGGCGCAGTCTACGGCTTGGCGAACCATCTTGTGAATAGTGAATAATCAGTATCCTTCTTATTTGAAGAATAAGTGATAAAATAATTGTTCGAAAGAATATCGAACTAAAATTATTGTAATTATCAGAAGTTATTATCGAGAGAATATCGATACATAATATTCTGAAATAAGTGTTGACTGAATATCAGCACATTTTTTTTTCACAAGATCGGTTAAGTATCAACTTTTAATCGCCGTTGGAACTCAACGCTCTGAAAGGACGACTATATCAACTTTTAATCGCCATTGGAACTCAACGCTCTGAAAGGACGACTAGCGAACAACAAGCATCATGCAGCTAAAGCAGTTAATCATCATCATCGTTGGAAGCATGTAAGTCGAAAACTGAAAAATAATTAAATAAAACAAAGCTTAAAAATAAAACAAATAAATTTTTTCAATAAAAGGGGATAAGAAAAGAAAAATTTCAATACGTTAACAATTTTATTCAATAAAAAAAAAAAAGAACAAAGAAAAAAATTCATGTGGAAAAAAAACCCAGAAAAAACGTGCAGAAAATCAGCCCTATTCAGTTTCCCTCAGTAATCTTTTTAAAAGCAGAAGCCTTAGTTCAATTCTAGAAGAACCAAGTAGAGAATTTACTATGGAAAATACAGCCCCCATCCCAACCCTTCCCACCCCTGCCCCTGTATATGTGGATATTTTTCAGTCACTTCGCATTCCAGATGCAATAAAGGATTTGCCTCAATATGATGGCAATCCTCGACTACTATACGAATTTCTAAATAACGTAGAGGAAATATTGTTACATACAAGAGGTGCTAGTCATACGCCTCAAGGACAAATACTACTAAGGGCAATACGAAATAAGATAGTCGGTCAGGCAAACGAAGTACTAAATATGTACGGAACGTCACTCAATTGGGAAAACATAAAAACTAACTTAATTCTGCATTACTCTGACAAAAGATCGGAGACTTCACTTATTAGGGATTTACACAACTTACGACAATACAACAAAACTGTAGAAAATTTTTTCAGTGAAATAATAGAAATTCAGGCTACACTGTGCAACAATATTTTGATACACGAAAGTGATCAAAATGTTGTAGCAGCAAAAAAAGAACTATTTGCGGAAATGTGTCTAAACTCATTTTTAAGTGGTCTTAGAGAGCCACTTGGCTCAAACATTAGGGCTATGAGGCCAGAATCCTTGGCCACTGCTTTAGCCTACTGTATAAAAGAACAAAATATTCATTACATGAGATCAGAAAGAAACACATATCAGAGTAAACAATATAAGCCATATAATACGTTCAATAAATATCCAGCAAGAATGCAAAACCCACGTAACTTTACACCAAATACGTCTAACTATAATCCAAACACATCAAATTACTACCAAAACACATATAACCCAAACCAGTCCCGATTTAATAACCCACCAACATACAATAGGTTTAATCCTAATCATAACCCTTTTAGAAATAACCACAACAATAATAACAATTCGTCATTTTCTGCCAGACAACCACAACCAGAACCAATGGACACAAGTTCAGGTTTTACAAACACTAAAAACTCCACTGTATCTCAAAGGAATAATAATTCCGATGTAAGCATGCGTTCTAAATTTTCCAGGATGACAAGACCAAGAACAGAAGAATTTCATAACATAAATAAAAATCCAAGGACCCAACGCCCCAATACCTCTTACCAACAACAATTAGATCAATATACAGATGACTCAATAGAAGACATCAATAACATTGAAGATGATCAAAATTTTTTCCGATCAGCCTCACCGAACCAACAGGATACATAGACGTAAATAGACATGGATCTGAGCTAGCATATGTTAACATATCATCCCCTTTTGGTAGACCATTGAGATTTCTTATAGATACGGGAGCGTCAGCCTCATTTATTAATCCCGAATTCATACATAAAGACGATATTAAAAAATGTAAATTAACTTCAATCTCTACTATACTTGGAAAATATACTCTTAATGAGCAAGTATCATTACCTATATTTCGTGAATTCAATCAACGCGGTAATCTCATATTCCTTCTCTTCAAATTCCATAATTATTTCGATGGACTAATCGGACTTGATGCCCTTACTCAACTCGGTGCAACAGTTAATCTTGTTAGCAAATCACTTAATACACAAAACTCAACTATTAATCTACAATTTAAACCAAATATAATATCAAAAAAATACTTGATTGCACCTAGATCTAAAACAGTTATTGAATTGCCAGTAGACACTCAAAATGGATCAATTTATCTCAGAAACACAGAACTTAAACCTAACTTAGTTATATCAGAAGGTATATACGAATCAAAAAACTGGGTTGCTTCACTGGAAGTAATAAATTTTTCTGAAAATGAACAATCCCTTTTTCTTGAACAGCCTCTTAAAGTAAACCCTTACAACACTTCTGACTTTGTCGAATTAAATAATATAAACCCAGATAATACTTGTGACCCAAACCACTTTGTAGACTTATCAGAAATTCTCAGATTAGACCATCTGAATTCAGAAGAAAAACAAAAGTTATTGAAACTCTGTAAGAAAAATAACGACGTATTCTACAAAGAAGGAGAACAATTAACATTCTCCAACGAAATTAAGCACAAAATATCCACAACAGATGACATTCCAATTTACACCAAATCGTACAGATATCCATACGTCCACAAAGACGAGGTACAATGTCAAATCGCAAAAATGCTTCAACAGGGAATAATCCGCCATAGCTATTCCCCTTGGAGTTCTCCCGTTTGGATCGTTCCAAAGAAAAAGGACTCCAGTGGAAAACAAAAGTGGCGCCTCGTCATAGACTATCGGAAGCTTAATGAAAAAACAATATCAGATAGGTACCCGCTCCCCAATATAAATGAAATTCTGGATAAACTAGGTAAATGTGTATATTTTTCTACGCTTGACTTAGCAAGCGGTTTTCATCAAATAGAAATGCATCATAAACATATACAAAAAACTGCGTTCACAGTAGAAGGTGGTCACTATGAATACATAAGAATGCCATTCGGTCTAAAGAACGCTCCATCAACGTTTCAGAGAGTGATGGACAATGTTCTTAGAGAATTAGTAGGAAAAATTTGTCTTGTCTACCTAGATGATATAATAATCTACTCAACTTCTCTTCAAGAACATCTTGAAAGTCTTGAAAAAGTTTTTGAAAAATTACGTTCGGCAAACTTCAAAATCCAACTAGACAAGTCAGAGTTCCTGCATAAAGAAGTAGCGTTCCTGGGACACATTGTATCAACAGATGGTATCAAACCAAATCCTTCCAAAATAGAAGCCATCCAAAATTATCCAATTCCGCAAACTAGGAAACAAATTAAAGCTTTTCTTGGGTTACTAGGTTATTACCGAAAATTCATTAAAGATCTATCAAAACTTATAAAACCTCTTACTGAGTGCCTAAAAAAAGACAAGAAAATCGTAATTAATGATCGATATATACAGGCATTCAATACATGTAGACACCTTTTAACAAATGACCCAATACTGCAGTATCCAGACTTCTCCAAACCGTTTATTCTCACAACAGACGCTAGTAATTATGCTCTAGGCGCAGTCTTATCCCAAGGCACTATAGGCAGTGATAAGCCAGTTTGCTACGCGAGTAGAACGCTTTCCGACTCGGAAACAAATTATTCTACTATAGAAAAAGAGTTACTCGCCATTATGTGGGCGACTAAGTACTTTCGGCCATACCTTTATGGTAGAAAATTCAAGATAGTTACTGACCATAGACCTCTAACCTGGCTTATGAGTTTGAAAGAACCCAACTCTAAACTCATTCGCTGGCGCCTTAAATTAGAGGAGTATGATTACGAGATAGTCTATAAAAAGGGAAAGCTTAATTCAAATGCCGACGCTTTAAGCAGAATAATACAGGATAAACCAAACACTAACGTGGACGTAAACATTAACGATACAGAATCTAATCACGCTACAAACGGAAGCATAATTCACTCTGCTATAGAAAATCTCAACGATGGAATAGCTATTTCCGAAAAACCACTAAACGATTTTAATCTACAAATAATTCTACAAATATCAAGCCAAGCACCTGAAATCACAGTCGAAATTCCATTTAGAAATAAACAAAGACGCATAATCCGAAAAACTAATTTTAATGAAGACAGTATTACTCAAATTTTAAAAAACTATATGGCACCTAATAAATTATCTGCCATCTATACGGATGACGATACATTCAGAATAGTCCAGGATGTATACTCCAAATATTTTTCACATACCCAAATATTCCGTGTAATACGCTGCATGGAAATATTACAGGACATAACACAAAGCGACGAACAAGAACAGTTGATTAGGGATTATCACAATCGACATAACCATAGAGGAATAAATGAAACACATTTGCATCTCAAAAGAAAGTACTACTTTCCATTTATGAAAAATAAAATCACACAAACAATTAATAACTGCGAAACCTGCAAAACTCAAAAATACGATAGGAATCCCCCTAAAACAAAATTTGAAAAACCAGAAACACCTATTAAGCCACTCGATATTTTGCACATCGATATATATACAATTAACAATCACCCTATCTTAACAATAATTGACAAATTTTCTAAGTTCGGAGCAGGTTATAATCTACAATCGAAAAATAGCGTATCCATCCTAAAAGCATTAAAAACATACATCAGTGTTTACGGTACACCTCGAAAAATTGTATGTGACCAAGGTCAAGAATTTATGGCAAATATATTTAAGGACTTCTGTCGTCAGTACCAAATAGAACTGCATTTTACGTCATTCCAACAATCGAGTAGTAATTCTCCAGTAGAGCGTATGCATTCCACTTTAACTGAAATTTACAGAATTTTACTTACAACTCGAAAAGAAAACAATCTATCTCTTGAACATGACGAAATTTTAGCAGAAACATTTATAACTTACAATAACGCAATTCACTCCGCCACCAAACACACTCCCTACGAGTTATTTTTTGGCAGAACATACAAATTCAATAACATAATTTCATTTCACAATGAACACGAATACCTTCAAAAGTTAAAAGAATATCAGGAGATTCTATACCCAAAAATATGTGAACAGCTTAAACAAATTACAAGCCTTAACATAGATAAAATCAATGTAACTAGAGACGAACCCGAAAATTTCGACAGCAACAAAACCATATTTAGAAAAGAAAATAGAAGAAATAAAATGACTCCTAGATTCACAAAACATAAAGTAAAACGCAATAAAAAAGTCACATTAACCACAATAAAAGACCAAAAATTACACAAATCCAAACTAAGAAAACAAAATAAACCATAAATTTTAACATTATACCTCGAATTTTTTTTTTCCAATAGGCACTTTTAGCTTGCATTATATTTGTATATTTTCACTTTTTAGGGTACAACTGGTCATTGGACAGTTAATAGAGATTCATAACGTCAAAGATAACCAAGGTATAATTCCACTCAGACTCGGACCGGCACGAGTAGTAAAAGGGTATAACAATTTAATCCATATAATCGACCTAGACAAATACCATGAAAACATTAACAAATTATCCACTACCTTTACTGAAATTAAAGCACAAGGTATACAACCAAATCTTATAAAAGTAACTGAAATGAAACTTTTCGAACTAAAGAATAAAATTCAAACACTATCACCTGTTGCTAGACAAAAAAGGGGTATCTTGAATGGACTAGGATCAGTAGTAAAGTTTATTACAGGAAACATGGATGCGGTTGATGCACAAAATTTAAATAATGAAATAACAAAATTAAAAGAAAATGAAGAAAACTTACAAAAAGAATCGGTCAATCAAAACAAATTGAATATGCAAATGATCGCAAGATTTAAAAATATTACTGAACACATGAATAATGAACATAGCACAATTGAAAAATTTGTAAACAAATATTCAAAAGAAACAGCCAATAAAATTAAAAGAAATGAAAATATTCTAGAAGAAATGCAATATCTTAACCAACTTAACTACAATATAGATATTTTATTCAATCATATCACAGACATAGCAGAAGCCATACTATTAGCCAAACTAAACATTATATCCAAGCTTATATTAAACCAAAAAGAGTTACAAGAAATTAGAAATTATATGATTAATCAATCCATTAAAATTGAAACAGATGAAGAAATATACGAACTATTACAATTACAAGCATATTATAATCATTCTAATGTCATATTCAATGTTCAAATACCTAATCTTTATACAGAAAATTATCAGCTATATCATATTATACCTACCCCTATAAACATAACAAAGCAAATAATAACAAAATCATACATAACTTACAATAACAAAACAATTCAGTTTTTCGACAAAACATGCCAAAGAATATCTAAAATATACTTTTGCCAAAAACCAATCCAAAAAGAAAACACTCAAGAATCTAAATGCCTGGGGCAGCTCATGCAAAATCAACCTGGACACTGCGACCTGTATGACCTCGGAAAGATAACAACAATCTTCCAGCCAGAAGCCAACTTTATCGTCTATATTAATATACCCTATACACTAATAAATTCTACTTGCAGTCAAAGACAATACACAGTTGAAGGTACCGGTGCTATTCATTTCCAGAACTGCGACATCGCTATAAGAGGTATCATCTACAAGAGCAATGTTGGAATTTTCTGGGACGAGATACATATCCTGCCAATAACACACTCAGGAATACAAGCCCTGTCAGTAACCGAAGCCCTAAACTTGGAAAAACTTCGCGACCATCAAATCGAAAGCTACGCATCAGTTAAACACCTCAGCACAATTACATATGCCCAAGACGCACTGCAATATACGTTAATTGTAATCCTTGTCCTGATCTTCATTTACGTCCCTAGGAAAATAATGGCATCAATTTATACACCGCAAACCAATTTCGTAAGGGCCACTGCACAATCTTTATGGCCCTCACTTCATACTGGGGGGGGAGGAGTTACGACCCCCACTCAAACGACAACAACAAATACATATACTTCTCAGCCACCACCCAAACCATCGAGGCTCAATACGCCGCTGCAACACTTACAGTAACAATTACAACAAACACAACAACAATACCAAATTAACCAACAAGTCAAAGACATCGTTACTACATTTACAACAACAGCACAAACGGCAATTAAATCTCGGCACCCACAACAATAGCACCAGAAACAACAACATAATAAGCCCCACTGCACTACTTAAAGTGCAGCGTAATCAATAAGATATTTTAAGTGTTCCAATTTTATTTACACTCTTTCTTTATTTTTTTCCTCATAAATCGCAACTATTAAAATAGGTTCAATTTTAAAATATAACATTAAAATCAAACTCTTGCATTTCTGATATTATGTTGCAACCATAAATTGGGCAACATTTTACGATTATTTATTCTACATATTAACCACAAGACATTAAAATGAAACCCTTGCATTTTTGATATTATGTTGCAACTATAAATTAGGCAACACTTTGCGACTATTAACTTTTACATATTAACCACATTGTATTTCTTTTACATACATTACATTTCTCCTATTTTACAATTGTATTTCTTCCATTTATATCTTTACATACTTTTACACATTTACATTTCGAAAACGAATTGGTTAGATTTTAAGAAAGAGTTGTAATAAAGTTCAGTTCTAAGTTTACAGCAGAAAAGAAAAGTGTGTTTCAATCAAACTGCTCTAAGCAAGGAACATAACTCGCGCAAAAACTTACTTCTGCAAGGGCTTTGGACAGATTTTTAAGCAATATGATTTCTTAAGCAGATTAATTATCTTCATTATAAGACACAACAGGGGCAAAAATAAAAAATCCTAATGAAAAGGCTTGCTAGATAAGTTATGTATATGAAAAAAACTTTTATTTGCTTTCTAATTAATTTCAAGTGATAAGCATAGTCATAAGGAACATGTAATGAAAGTTAATTGATAAGCAAAACAAAAGCAAAAATTAGCTAAAAGTAAGTCAAAAGCAAGCCTTTAATATTACAAAAAAAAACATGATGAAAACAAATTTATGGCAAGGTCACGCCTACGTTTCAAGTCACTCAAACTTACTGTTAATGTAAACAAAATTTTGACAGAAAAGTTAAGCAAGATGGTGTCTGCTGGCAGGAGCTGAATTACGCACCAACAACTACGCCAACTGCGACTTCAAAGGAAAACTCAAAGTTAGCGATATTCAGCTGAACTATTTTAAAAATATTAAGAGCAATTACCGGATCTAATAAGATGTTAATGACAGTATTATGAAAGCAAATTTAGATTCATTGGCACAATTCAGCAGGGACATAAAAATAAAAGTCATTTGGAAATTATTCTTAACAATTTTCTACAATCCGCGTAGTCGTTCTGCTATGAAAACTCCATTTATTTATTAAATATTATAATAAATTTGAATTATTTACTATAGTATTATTATATTTATTACTTGTTAAAACTATATTTTTTTAACTTAAATTTAAATTTTAAATTGAATTTAAAATATATCTGAGCTCTTCACTACAGGAAAAATAATAAACTCATATTTTTCTGAAATATTTATAACTATTTCTAAACATAGCATTGAATCAAATTTCATTTTAATCAGCATAAAAATTAACAAGAAAAACAAATTCATCATAAAACAAAATCAAACAAAATATGTTGATACAAAATAAATTTGTTTTTAAATAATTTTTATTTAGACGATGATATTTTTTTTTTAAATAATTTTGAAAAACATATATAAAGAAAACATGGCTTTTCCTCTTTTACTGTACAAAAAAATAATTCTACGTCTACCTTTACGATAATATTGAAGCTGCGTTTTTTTTTTTTAAACTTATCGTTTCTTGCCATTTAACCCATTTTAGTCTAATGAGTATTTAAATACCCAAGAAAGTGTTGACACTTAAAAAATTCTAGCGCGGGCTAGAAAAGAGATATTGCGGTAAGTTATTTTTTAGTAAAGAAGATGAGCCTAGATAAAAAAAAAATGTAACAGCTCTAACATTTATGTATACATGTATACTTAATACAGTCAAATCCCAATTTGCTGCTGATAATCCGTTTTGCGGGCCTTTTGAACTGATGTGATTATTAATTTTCATACTGGCATTAAAGCTACCCAAAAATTACAACAAAACTCGATCCTCCTGAAAAATTAATTTCTTAATCCGATTCCATACTCACTTTTGACATCAAACTAAATCTGGGTTCACCAGGAGCAAATAAACGGGAATATCGTTGATTTTTCACTCAGTTTATATTTTAATTGTCCCCTTCTGGTTAAAAAATTATGTTCTTTTCAATACGACTTAAGTTGTAATTCCTGTTTAATGTAGATAATATTTATGGAGAAAGTTTGCAAATCGAATAATGTTTAAGAGATCTATGATTTATTATGTGAATGTACTTTTTCGATAAATGGGAATTTGTTGTGTAGTTCATCTACATAATTAAATTATTGAAAATATTTTCATTTTTTTTTGTACCTATATGTGTAATAAGGCGACTCACGAAAAAAAAATTTTCGGATCGGCTTCTCAAAAAAATCCTTGGTTTATGTTGAGTCTCCAAATATTTCGACTCTAGCGATAACCATACGTGAGCTGGAATGGTTTGAAATAATCTATAAAAACCGAGTTTTTTGTAAAGTTATTGGCTGGTGTGGTAAAAGTTTAGAAAACGCACGGTCAGAAATGATTGTAATGAAAATGTTCTTCGAATCTGCATACAAAAATTTACAATTTTTGCCGTCTGACCAAACCGTCTCGACAGCACCAGATGCTTTGGTGACAAAATCAATTTTAAAGCTGGCTTGAAAGAATGGAGAAAAATTGGGGTTAATACAGAAGACAACAAATGTTTGCTTTATAAAAATTTCGATTTTAATTGTATTGAGAGAGAGAGAGAGAGAGAGAGAGAGACATAAAAATAATCGTAAAGCAATGTGCTTCTTTAAGTTTTTCACAATGTTTTCAATCTTTTTTGATAGGAGATGAAATTCAGGAATATAACAAAATAAATCTTACTGCGTTAGATGAACCATCAGTTTTTACGTGTTGAATAATGGACTTAAAGTTTTTATAAAAGAGATATACTGGAAACGAATGTATACTTTATTTTTCTAAGTTTTTAAAATTATATTTTTACATATTCCTATAAGAATCCTAATAAATTGTAAAAAAAATCTTCAAAAGTAAATTCTTCCTAAATTTTGTAGGCAATAAAAAGTACGCATATTTAAAAATCTAACATAATAATAAGATTCCGTTTTGCTTTAAAAAGCTTTACTTATTAAATTTCAAAAATATATCAATAAGATTTCTTTCTTAAATTAAAAAAAAATATTTAATCAATAAGATTTCCTAATTAATTATCAAGAAGATGAAATATAAAATTAATAAGAAAATAACATATTTATAATAAGAAATTTTAATAGTTTTAAAAAGATTTCTTATAAAAAACAATTAGAATCTTTTTAAACTAAATGATTTTACTAATAAAAAATTACAGGGTTTTTAGTAGTTTTTCCATAGTTTTAATAAGACCGTCTCTTTGGATGAAAACCGTAAGGAAGCCTTATTGATTTTGTTCTATTTTATTTATTAGGTCGTTTTGACTTTGTCAAAGATTGTTGCAGAATTTTACTAGTTTGACTGCTGTTAAAATTTTGGTTCATTTTTTTTCTACAAATATCTACAACGTACAATATTTTTGTTATACTTTTTTTTATTGTTAAATTTATTTTTGCAGTTGCTTCTGTTGTTCTTATTGTGCTTTACTTTAAAAATTATGGTACCAATAAAATACGCAAAATATAGGCTATTTTACTGCAGCTTGTTTTGATGTCGTTTAATTTATTTTTTCCTTTAATATTAAGTTGTTGTCATGTAAGTGGAGAGCATTGTCAACAACATATGTTGACAAGCCGTAGGCACGCAGAACGTCTCTTTTCATTATTGATGTTTTCTTTAAATAATGTAAAATTTTTTGTTTACTTATGATGTTATTGTTAATTATACTTTAATTTAAAAGAAAAAAAAAATATGGCTTCCTTAATATTTTTAACTGTTTTTTGGGTGGTCGACTTGATGAAGTTTAGTTATCATATGAATTTTCTATGTGAGGGCGAACGAAAAATTTGAGAAATTGGTTTGATAACTGTGGTTTAATAATCTGTTAAATTAAGCGTACACCCTAACATTTAAATTTTTGTATTTTTTCGAAATTTTGCACTGAAACCCTACTGAGAGCTGATGCAAACAGGAATGCCTTCGCTCAACCAAAAACTAAAATATGAATCAAAAGTAATTTTTTATTTTAAAACCGATTGATTTTCTCCAAACAAGTACGGCTTAGACAATTGGTGCTCATGATATTTAAATGAAGGGTGAATGATTTAAAAATAAAAAAAAGAAACAAAAAAGACACACTATTTCCACTGAAAGATAAAATTAATAGCAATGTCAATGGTAATGGTTATTGTTATGGTTATGATTATGATTGGTAATTATTATTTTATTTATTTATTTACTTATTTGTTTATTTCTTTCAAAATTATAAACTGTAACAATAAAGCAATAGTAGTTTTAAAGGTGTTATTAGGCATAGAAAAATCAATTAAGTTATTATTATACATTCTGTTTATAGCTATAAGTAGTCTATTAATTGGCTCATTAATGGCATAATTGGTTCAACGGCAATTAATGTAAAAATAATCACAGTTACGAAGCATTCTTTGTGGAATATTAAACAATATTAATTCAAGTAACTTCTCACAGATGATGTTTCCATTAATCAAATCGTAAATGATCATAATACTGTGCAATAACCTTCTAGGTTCAAGAGAAGATATACCAATAAGCAGGCAAAGCTTTCTAAAGGACGGAAGAGGATCCAACAATTTAATTGAACGCAAAGCAAATTTCAAAAATCTTTTTTAAACTTTCTCTAATCTAGTAATATGCACTGAATAAAATGGGCTGCAAATAAATGAAGCGTACTCAAGGCTAGATCTTACGAGGGACGAATATAAATTTTTAAATGTGAATGGGTCAGAGAAACCGGTACTATTGCGCCTAACAAACGCTAATAGAGAATATGCTTTGGGGATAATATGATTTAAATGACAGCTAAAACTAAGGCCTGAATCAAAAATAACGCCTAGATCACGAATTTCGGATAACCTTACAAGCTTATTGGTACAAGCTTATCTAAGGTATAATCAAACGATATAGGAGAATTTTTCTTATAATAAGAAAATACAAAGCATTTTAAAAGGTTTAGTGACAATTGGTTTAGATTAAATCAAGAAAAAACGTTTACGAGATCAGCCTGAAGACGATAAGCATCCGATTGATTTTTAACCTTATGGAAAACTTTTAAGTCATCTGCATAAGGTAAAAATTGGGCATTATTAAAATATTTCTAAACATCATTTATAAAAATGACAAAGAGTAATGGTCCAAGAATGCGACCCTGAGGAACCCCTGAAGTTGCTAAAAAAGAAAGTGATTTTTCATTTCTAATGACTACATGTGAAAGTCTATTTGAAAGGTAAGATCCCAACCAAGAAAGATATGTGGAATGGAAGCCAATCTTGGCAAGCTTGAGTAGTAAAATATCATGTGAAAGTTTATCAAAGGCTTTGGATAAAATAAAATAAGGTAGCGCTTTTCAATTGTGGTGATGCAGTATTTATGAATACACTAAGATTTGTTGTAGTTGATCCACCATAAGCATGATAACAAAGCCATGTTGATTGGGAAAAATAAATTTTTTTAATGCAAAGTACATTTTATCTCTTACTGTTTTCTCAAAGAGCTTGGAACTAATTAGTTAACATAGAGATAGGTCTGTAATTTAGGAGGTCATGTTTATTGTCGGATTTAAAAACTGGGGTTATGAGCGAAACTTTCCATTTATCAATGAAAACACCTGACTTAAGGGATTTGCTAAAAATGATACACAGAGGTAAAGATAAATATTGCGCACAATAGCAGCTTCAACATAAGAAAGAGTAACCATAAGCAGGGTTCAGAAATTTTCACTCATGTAACAGAAATCTCCAACATAAATGTAAATAAACACTATTTGAAGCACACAACACACAATTTTATTTTCATTTCATTTTTGTGTGTAACGTAGTTATGTGTTGTTGATCATCCAACATGAATTCTTCGTTTTAATATTTGCTTGTGCGTCACAAACTCAAACAAAGATCGATCTCAACAATTCTCTGTTTCAGATACACTTATGTGAAGAAACTTCAATACGCTGCACAGCAACCAGAACAGCATTCGTCACACGACGGTAGTGATAGATTTAATCATAGCAATAAAACCAGTTGCAATTGCATGTATTTTTCTCTTAAGGGATTAGGCCATTCTAGACACCTGAAAAATATGCATACTTCGATTTTTTTTTCAGAAATACTACGCAATAAATCAAGATTCCAAAAATGGGTGTTAATTATACATATCAGTGACTAATTGAAGTGAATAATTTTTTAAAACGTTAAATTTCAAAATGGCGGCTGTGCAGCATCACACACGATCTGTTGTTTACATTTATTCGCTTGCAGTTAGGGCGGCCAGGTTTTTTTTTAAATCGGGATTTTACAAAAAAAAAATCGGGACAGAGACTCAATCGTCCAGTACGCTTAGAATAACAAAAAAAAAAACTTTAAATGCGTTTGCTGAAAATCGATTTCTTCGAGTTGTATGTAACTTTAAAAAAGAAATATTATATTTTAAACAAAAGTCAGTGACACAGAACTCAAATAAATGAATATAGAAACAAATTAAACTTATATTTTTACTAACCCATATTAATATCTGAAAATTCGAAACTTGCATTTTATAATGTATTTTACATAATGCACTTATTGTTTTTTCGTTTTGTTTTTTTTCGTTCACGCTATGTTTGATTGCTAAAAAAGGATGCGATATGTTGAACTTAACGAACAACGTGGGTGAAAATGAGCAAAGCAAAATTAACAATATCCACAAAGAATGATGTTATTGTTTTATTCACTCCCTTTTTCTTTATTTCACGCACTGTTCGGTTGCTTGAAAAGTATTCGATTCGGTGCAATTAATTAGTGGCGTACAAAAAAATCTGTACAAATTTAGTCATGAGGAAATAAAAACGAAGGAAGTATTTTTAAAAAATAGTGAAAATATTCCAAATAAAATTGTTTTTCAAGAAATTGGGACATTTGGCGTCCCGCGTGAGATCTTCGCGGGACGCACATTTTTAGGCTGAAAATCGGGACAACCCGCGTGGAGATCGGGACCTGGCAGCCCTACTTGCAGTGTACTCTTACAGCAGTGAAGCACTGTATATTCATTTAGCGAATATATTCATGCAGGGCTCAAGTGCCGACCAGGAGGTCTTATCCTAAAATTTAAAAATCAAGTACTTAAAAATTTTTCCCGGCCATCATATTTTGAGACAAAATTTTTGAGGTCATAAGTAGTGTCCGACCGAATATTCGGTTTCGGTTTCGGTTACGGCCAGTTTCGGCCCTTTTTGTCAGTTGCGGCTAGTTTCGGTTATTCGGCCATATTGAGGCCATTTTATCAAAATTTTGGTAAAAACTTCTTTTTTAAAAACTTCTTCCTCAGTCATTTAATTCAAATATAAAAATATTTACAAAGCATTGCACAAAACAAACATTTTTAATTCGTCTCTAATTTGATTTCTCGTGTTAACGCAAAACATTTTTGTTAATTTTATGCGTTCGATACTATCATTTTCGATTCTATCATCTCTATTGTATTTAATATTAAATTTTTATAGGTACTGAAGCCAAAAAATGAGAATTAAACTTCTGAACGAATTCTGTGTGCGTGGAATAAAGGAGAAGAAAAAGAAATATTTCTATTTTTATAATACTAAACCATTAAAAAAAATAAAAAATACTTACTTTTGTAGTTCTATAAAAATGTACATTGTAGGTGCATACTATTTTGAGTTTGTACTGAAATTATAAAGCATGCAAAGATTTTTTAATAAAAAATAAAATAAAAAATTATCTCGTTTATTATTATAGTAAACTTCAATTAATTATTATAAACTTCAATATTCAAATAAAATTTTTTATATTACATTTTTTTCTTGTGTGTATGAAGGTACTTTTGTTTCCTTTTAATAAAAAAATTATTTGTAAAAACTTATATTTTCGTATTAATTACCGGTTTCAGTTTTGGTTTCGGCTGAATATTATAAAATGGCCGAATATTCGGTTTCGGCCAAAATTCCGGTTTCGGTCGGACACTAGTCGTAAGGGACCATTTAAAAAAATATTATAGATTTCTCAAAAGTTCTAGAGTGGCCTAACGCCTTAATGACCGACACAAACAAAGAAAATTTTGTGTGCTTCAAGCAAATTATTGTGAGTGAAGGTGTGTGAATATTCTGAACCCTGCTTTGGAGTATTTCACTCTAATGTTCGTTAGGATTAACACAATGCGCATTTACTTTCGAGCAAAAATTGCACTTAGCAAAATTTCCAGTCCATACTAAACAGTTTTTACATTTAACGCAGCTCATGACTAAGCACGTCAGATCAGCTTAGATATGATGATAATGGCAATGGTAATCGTAATGGTTATGGTTTTGGTAATGATAATGGTAATGGTAATGGTAATGGTAATGATAATGGTTATGGTAATGGTTATGGTTATGGTAATGGTAATGGTAATGGTAATGGTAATGGTAATGGTAATGGTAATGGTAATGGTAATGGTAATGGTAATGGTAATGGTAATGGTAATGGTAATGGTAATGACGATGGTAATGGTAATGGTAATGGTAATGGTATTGGTAGTGGTAATGGTAATAGTATTGGTAGTGGTAATGGTTGTGGTAATTGTTACGGTTATGGTTATGATTGTGGTAATGATTGTGGAAATAGTAATGGTAATGTTTATTGTAATGGTAATAGTTATGGTAATGACAATGGTAATGGTATTGGTAGTGGTAATGGTTATGGTAATGGTTACGGTTATGGTTACGATTGTGGTAATGATTGTGGTAATGGTTATATTGATTGTAATGGTAATGGTAATAGTATCGGCAATGGTAATGGTAATTATAATGGTAATGGTAATGGTAAGTGTTATGATTGTTGTTATGATTGTGGTATTGGTAATCTTAATTGTAATGGTAATGGTAATGGTAATGGTAATGGTAATGGTAATGGTAGTGGTTATGGTTATGGTAATGGTAATGGTAATGGTAATGGTAATGGTAATGGTTATAGTAATGGCAAAGGTAATGGTAATGATAATGGTAATCTTAATCGTAATGATCATGGTAATGGTAATGCTAACGCTAATGCTAACGCTAATGGTTATTGTAATGTTAATTGTTATGGTTATCTATTCTAAATTTAAAAAATTAAATTGAGTTTTTCTAAATGTAAACTGATGATTTCTGAATTTCAATTGACCTATTCTAATTTTCAAATCAAATTTCTGAATTTCTATCAATCTTTTCTGTATTGCAATTTTACTTATCTAGATTTCAAAAGAGATTATCTGAATATCAACTAACCATTCTGATTTTTTTTTTTTTTTAATTTCAATTGCTCTATTTTTTATTTAAATTGATATATTTTTATTTTCAATTGAATATTTTCAAATAGAAACCTGAATTTTAATTGATCTTTTCTGAGTTTTTGTTTTTCTCTACTGAATTTCAAATCAAATTTTTGGTTAATTTTTTCTGTATTTTAAATTAAATTTCTTAATTTTATTTAAGTCGTTCTGAATTTCAAATATTGTAAAATACCATAATTTCAATTGATTTATTTTGTATTTTAAATAATCTTTTCTGAATTTTAGTTGATTTTTGTGAATTATAATTGATCCATTTTGAATTACAAATGGAGGTCTGAGTTTTATTTGATTTATTCTGAATTTAAATTGATCTTTTTGGAATTTCAATTAATATTTTTTGAATTACAAATAGTAATGGTATAAGCCAATGCCAACACCAGCATGCAAAAACAATAGCAAATGGATGCAAAGACATCAAAAAAACAAACAAGCCTCAATCGACGAAAATGATGCATAAGCTGCTTATGTGAAATATTAATTTGTTTTTTTCATATGAATTTTTGCTATTGAAATAAAAATAGAAAAGGCCATAATGTGCAGTATTTTATGGTTGTTTTTTTTTAAGTATTGGTTCTTTAATAATATGTCATGAGCACCACTAGTTCAAAATGTCTTGCTGCTTTTTTTAGTGAAGATTAAAAAAAGCCTTTTTATTTCCAGAGGTTTAAATTTTAACGGCTTAACCAGGAAATAGTTAATAACTTTATGCTTTAGGCTGCTGTTTATTGTACTGTTTTGAGCACATCTCACTTCATACCATGTTCACGTTATAGAGGTTCTGTATGACCTCAACTTCATCGGAGACTTATCAACTCAAATACCAAAAAAGTTTATATTTGTTGCTATTCCATAAAGTAAGAGTTGTTCTCTGACAACACTTTGGCTGAAATTGGTCTTATTTATTCAAGTGCTTCTCCAATTTCTACTTTTATTCACATAAACGCAGATGGATGCCATGCTTTAAATGGAATGGTGGACTCCTTAAGTGAGAGTTAAACATGGATTCGCCGTTATTGAACTACCTTGCTTCAGTCCAACCATTAATCTGATGATTGAGTTTACATTTTCAACACTTCCGTTTCATATTACAACACTAGAAACAGCGTAGCGTGGAAATTGAAAGGATGATATAACAACAACAAAAAAAACAACAAAAAATAACAAAACCGTTTTTAAAAACAATATCAGTAACAGTGGCAACAAAACAATAATACAACTACTGGCATAGGCGTCCGCAGGATTTGTTCAAAGGGGGATCAAAGTCTAGAATGTGCATAAACACAATGTTACATTAAATATTATTGGATGAAATTAACTGCTATAATAGAAGGCAATCGTTTTGCTACCAAGAAAACAGTAAAGTAAGTGCGATCACAATTTACTACCATAATAGCTGTAACGTAAAAATTTGGGATTACTACTACTTTAACAGTAAAACTCTACAAAACCAATGCTATTATAGTAGTAAATTTCAAGGACCGTATACTACTTTTACTACTATTTTTGTAGTAATATTCAATTAACATGCGATAATTTTACTACTACTTTTGTAGCAAAATTCACCTAATTTAGAGTTATATTATTACTACTTTGATCTACTTATTAAAGGCCCTCTTATATATAAAAAAAGACTTGTTTTAAGATTTTCCAAGCTTTTTTTATTGATACAAGACTTATTAAGAACTTATTATTTAAATTTTATAAAGGAAATTGTTTCAAAAGAGGAAAAAAATGAGTTTTTAATTGAAAGTAAGCTTTAATTAAAAAAAAAACATGAATACAGTAAAGAAAAATAATTTTTTCTGTTCATATTTTTTCAGAGGGTCAAACAAATCAAGGAACATAAGTGATGATGACTAAAAGTTGCAAAATGATACTCAATTTTTTTCCTGTTTCGAAACATGCGATAGTGTATATTTCTTTGTGTATCTACATTTTGAAAAATTATATAAAAGATTATATATATTAATTATATTAATTATATAAAGGCAATTCATGTTTTTCGACAGGAATTTATGACTAGGGACATGACGATAAATTTCATAAAAATTTGATCCAATATATTCGCATTCGCTAAGTGAACATTTTATAAATTTTGAACGAGAACTTCTTGTAAAACTTGTTTCATTCCTTTCAAAACTTTCACAGCACCACAAAACATCAAATATTGAAATAGCAAATAAAATTAAATTAACACGTTGCAACGCTACGAATGATCACTCACGAACAGGGGAATGGAAAAAACCGTTCCTTACACGTAGCGCTACAAAAGCAAAAACTCCGCAATCTTTATTTTGCTTTATTTTTATATAGCTTTTAAACTTTAACATAAGCACAACCCCTAGCAGGCTCAATAGAGAGACCGAAACATAATGGTAGAGTTTTTGTTTAAAGAGCTAATAAAGTATTTGCTTTGTTCGAATTTCTCCTCGCGTCGTAAACAAAAACCGAAACAGTAACAAATCAACCTCGCTTCACCGATAGTCATTGCTGCTTCTACGACTTCAAAATTAAAATGCTGCTGAACAGCAGCAAAATAAATTGATGACGCATGACACAATTTTTTTCTTTCTTAAGACGCCGCACAGTGTAGCGGGTGCGGACAAAAGTAAAAAATATTTTAGGTAGCAAATTTAGAAAACTAAGTACACAGAATCCTAGCTAAGAATACAATTATTTCGAATTAAAAAGAACTTAACAATATCTTATTATTTGTGGATTTGCCACGTCTTCAAAATTTTGCTTGGGTAATTTTTTAAATTTAATTTTTCAAGTTTATTATCCTAATATATTATATATAATATACACATATATTACATAGTACTGCATAACTTTTTTTATTAATCGTTAAGTAGAGACAAAATCTGTTATACCAAAAAATGCACTATAAACTAAAAATACAAATACAAATACAAAAAACTAAACAAAATTTTTTTCATTTATTTAATTCATTGATATCTTAAAACAATGCTTTATTAACATATTTCAAAAATGAAGTTTTCAACAATTCTCACACACATAAGTATAGACAATTTTGCAGTCCAGTTCGAACTATGATTGGAGTATTATTTTGATGTTAATGAAATGTTATTCTTATGTTTTGGAATGTTATTGAAATGCTATTGAAGTGTAATTGGAGTATAGAACGCAGAGTTCTATAAATCAACGATATTCTAATGCTATTAGATGTTTTTGATTTAACTTCGGAATTCAATCTTAATTAACACGTGCAGTTGCACTGGTAAAATTTTATGGGCATTGGATGAGGATCGTACATGGTATCATATGCAACTCTTGACATAATGTTCATTTTGCCTTAATTAAGAGGATTGTATAAAAAAAATATGTTAAGATATCAATAGCTGCGTTCCTTTCGCCTTAATATAATCGCGATAACAAATTTTCTCAAAGGAACGGCAAAAAAAACGACTCGTAGCGGGCACTACCAAACTTAAATTCAGACAAGCAATCACGATACAATATCTATTAGGTGTCATGAGAACGTGTGTCGTTCAAAACTGTTGTGAACTATTACGGTGGCGATACCTTAGTGAACGATGTTTTTCTCTGAATGTGTTTTACTCTAAACGTCAGAAAAATAGTAAATTATTTATTATGCAATTATATAAATAGTTTAAGTGCAATTGTTGGCTCCGCTGAATGCGTCCAATGTGTGTGACACACGCAGTTTGTTTTGTTTTCTTTTGTTTGACATTCGATGGTCGCAGCTCGTGAGAAAATAGGTAGCTGTCATGGCTACCTAATAGTCATTGTATCAGACAAACAAATAATTCAAAAAATGAAATGACAGCTCATAAAAATATACAGGTGCGGCACCTGTGTTTCAAATTTTTTAAAGGCTTCATCACAATTTTGAATGGATAGCAAAAATTATCCTATTTGTTATAGGATTATTATTTTTGTTTTGCATGAAAAAAAATAATTTGGATTATTTTGAAGCAAATCGAACGCAGCTAATGATTTATGATGATATCTTAAATCAATGAAGTGAAAAAAATTTGGTTTAGGTTTTTTACGAATCTTAAATTTGTATATTTTTTCAGTTTCTAGAGCATTTCTTGCTATAACAGATTTTGTTTCTACTTTACGATTTTAATAAAAAAGTTATGCAGTACTATGTAAAATATGTGTAAAAATTTTTTTGTATGTTCATAATACTAAAATGTATGTCCTGTTTTAACATGTCGGATGCTAAACTTGGAAAATTATATTTCAAACATTTTTTGGAAGCGTGGCATATCCACAAATAATAGGATATTACTAAGTTCTTTTTGATTGGAAATAATTGTATTCTTAGCAATGATTCTGTGCACTTCGTTTTCTAAATTTGCAACCTAAAATATTTTTTTACTTTTGTTCGCACCCGCTACACTGTGCGGCGTCTTAAGAAAGAAAAAAAATTTAGTCATGCGTCAACAAAATTTTTTTTGATGCTGTTCTGCAGAATTTTAATTTAGAAGTCGTAGAAGCAGCAAATTTGTTACTGTTTCGGTATTTGGTTACGACGAGAGGAGAAA
Organism: Dichetophora obliterata; assembly: GCA_963920525.1. Taxonomy (NCBI): domain Eukaryota; kingdom Metazoa; phylum Arthropoda; class Insecta; order Diptera; family Sciomyzidae; genus Dichetophora; species Dichetophora obliterata. The sequence goes on from OY986437.1 coordinate 88,540,506, forward strand.
TCTGAACATAGCGAGAAATCTTTAAACAACAACGCTTCCATTATGTTTCGGTCTCTCTCTTCGGTTGTGCTTATGTTTAAGTTCAAAAGCTATATGCAAATAAAGCGTAATAAAGATTGAGCTCTCTAAGAAAAACAGAACAGATCAAAAAACGAACCGTTCGATAAAGTTTTTTTTCCATTCCCTGCTCACGAATTAGCATGCATGCGTCTAGCGGTAGTCAGCTGCATCGATTGCTACAACTAAAGCAGGAAAATTAAACCACATTTGACTAAAATTAATGCAATAATTGAAGCACAGCCGCGAATATCGTTGAAAAAGCCACTTTTTTCAAAACCGATTTTATTGCAGATTACCGTTAACATGACTCTCTTACATTACCTTAACACATAATCAGCCAAAAATATATATCTTGTCGCTATAAAAAGCAATCAGAAAGTTTGAGTCAGTGGAAGAACGTTTTAAGTTACATACAAAATAATTAGAGCTGATTTATCTTATGTAATTCATAAGTGCAACAGATGCACAAAAACTAAGCCCATTGTTGAAAATTGAATTGATAATAATAATGAGAGATTGAAGAATTGTGGTAATGAATATATTTTAAGAAAAAAGTAAACCTCTAAAAAATGCTCCAGAGCAGGTAAAATGGAATAACGTTGTAAGTTCACATTACGTTTTTAGGTATTTGAATTTTTTTTATAGAGATTTAAGATCTTGCAAAAAATTCAGCATAAGTCCAATAAAGGAATATTATTTTAAATTCAATAGAAATAAAATAAAATGAATAAACAGCTTTTACATCTTTAATCGAATTGTGTGAGGCAACTGCATAAAATCTCAAAACTTGGCAAATTATACGATGCCAGTTCTTCGAAAAGAAACCATTCAAGTAAGTGATGATAAGAAAAAGGATATTCTTGCAATGGCTTCATATTTGTCTGAAAAGTACGCCGAGTTCTATAAATCAATCTGCAGTTAAATTAAAAATATATTAAGTTTGTGCTCGAAAGCAAACAAACATATTTTGTCGAAAGTTTTCAAATATTTTCTTTTAAGATCTTCAAATGAATTTTTGTTTTTGTTATAAGGGGTTTTTTCATAAATGACTTCTAAAATTCTATCATTTGCATTTTATTAAACGAAAAGGATCCAATCAAATAAGTCTTCTTATATGGGTGTACTTTAATTGCACGAATAACGTTTTAAAAGCAATCACACTCTCTGCCTTAAAACGTGGAATAACTTTTTAACAACCAATGGGTTTTGGATATGTGGCGTTTTTCCATTTTAAACATTAACAATACTTGATTTACTAACCAAATATTATTATTATTAAACAATTTTATTTTTACTAAAATAGTTAATTTACCTAAGTTTTTCCATAATGTATTAAAGTATCTAAAAATTGCCTACTGTATTTAAAACGTTTTTTAAGTATTGTGAACAATTTACTTTTTGTCGCTTAAAACGTTATTTGCAGCTTTGCTTCAATTGTAGTAAAGCTTCAAATTACTGCATTCATTGCAGTAAAATTACTCTCCGAAACAATGATTTTACTGTTATTGAGTTAGCATTTTCGATATTTGTTTGTAGTAATTTTACTGCAATCTTAGTAGTAAAAATAAGATTGACTAAAATTTTTGCAGCGAAATTAAGCAACCATGGAGTAAATGTATTACATTCCTGTAAATTTATTACATTCCTGTAAAATTACTATTTCGATCAATAACTACTGATGTTCAATAATTTCACTGCAGCTGTAGTAGTAAAAAGTTTTTGCTATCATCTTGGCAGTAAAAAAAAGAATTAAAATTCTAAAAATTGTGAAAGAGACAAAACGATTTTTTGTTAATTAAAGACTAAGAATAGGTGTACAAAATTAAGACAGCCGATGAAGATGATCACTACAAATAGTTTTACACGAAAAAGTTTAAATTTCGAAATTTTGAGTTGTGTCTCTTTTGAAGAGGGTGTGCTAATGTATATAATGTAATGCTATTTACAGATATTTCTGGTAATAGTTTTGTTAACATGATACGCACACTACACCGCTTGTACACATATAAATTTTTATATGAAATCCTTACATGAAATGGAATTAATTACTTACTATTTAGCCCCCAAGTTTTCATTTTTTTAAGGCACCAATCGACTTATTTTTTTTCCAGCATGCATCAGTCCAACAGCTTGCAAGCTGCTACAATCAAGTATTTAAACATACCTATTATAAGAACGATTTAAAAAATTTACGGTTTTTTTAATTAAAAAAACGTGAATAAATATATAAAGAGGTACATGCATATTAGATGAGTTTTGGGTTCCATACATTTTCTTAACATATTCCAGAACCTCCCTGCAAGTTTGGTCTGAATTGCATTCATAATCCGTTTTAAGCATGTGACGCGAAAAAAAAACCAGAAAATTCTCAAACTGGGTGAATTTGAAAACGTGAATTTGAAGAAATATAAAATGGATGTTTCAAATCGAGTTTCCTATTAAGATTTATTCAGATATGCTATCAGTTTTCCTTAAAAATGAGTCATTGATCTAATGTTGGCCTACTTTATTCAGAATTTCCTAATTTTTTATTTCGCTTTTGAATTAGAAGCTTTGCCCTAGCCTATATCGCTGCAAATTTCTCAAATTGATATGCTGCAGGATTTTCAGCCATATTATAAAATCAAGAATAAATAAAAAAAAATATCCAAAATGGATCATCTTTATGAAAGAAAACCAATTTTTTGCAAACAGACTTTTAGGAAAACATTAATGCTTGTCATAAAATGTATTTTTATTTGTTAAAAAATCTGACTTTAAAACCATCTAGTAAATTTACTTATTGTCAAAGTTTATATGCGTTGTTGGTTTAACCGTTTCGGGACGAGAACTTTTGTGGCCATCAATCTTAAAAAAGAGTTTAGATATAGTCTCCTAATGTTGTTTTAAGAAAAGTAATTTCATAATATATTTTTAGGACGTTCCGAAAAGGAGATATCGTCCTGGGACAAAAACATCCCAAACACACCTGAAAAGCAAAATTTGAATAATAAAATCAGAATATATTTTACTTTATTTCAATTTATTTTATTCTTTTATAATATTTATTGTAGCATAAAATTATTTTAATTAGTTTCTATGGCAAGGTGTGAAACATTTTTTACAAAACGCCAAGTTGCAGGCAATGCAAAGCTGATTTGTGCGACTTTCTTTTCCGTTTTTAGTACAATTTACGCACCGTTGTCGCTTGTTTATTCGTGTTGGTAAATGGTCCCCCAGATTTTGTTTCATACGTTTTTTCATAGTGCCTAGGGGTCCTGTTCGAACTTTGCGTCGTATTTTCGCTTGCTTGCTTCCTTCGTCAATGAGAGATTCGGAAAGCTCCACTAAAAATCCCAAAAATGTTTCTCTTTTTTGCCGTGGATGATTTGTTTCCGCATGGATTATCCACGCATTGACAGCGCATGTCATCATAAGCCAAAAGAAAACTTTTCGCCACCATTTCGTTGCATTCCGGTCAAGTTCATACAACGTACTCATTTTGTCCGCCAAATCTACGCCACCCATTAGATTTCTGTACGTTTTTACAATATCCGGACATGTTATATCTATTTTTTTGCCATTTTTCTGTTTTCTTGTAACAGTGTCCACTGAAGCTTTATGGCAGTTGCTAAGCAGCATAACCTGTTTTGTGTCTTGCCAAACCACTGCCAAAGTACCAGACGAATTGCTCTTGAAGACATATTCTCCTCTGCTTAGTTTCTCAGTAAAAGTTGGTAAATTTTTTCTGTTAGATATACAAGTACCTAAGGCTGGAAACGGTATATAATTAATTAATTTTGCTGACGTCGCTGAGTCGCTGACAATTTCATGACAATTTAGGCGTTCGCCTAATGTGGATGATTGATAGGAATGGTCTTCTTTTCCGGAATATATATTAAAATCGTACGTATAGCCTGTCAAACTGTCGCATCGCATCCATAGTTTTATGCCTCTCTTTACAGGTTTTAGTGGCATATACTGCTTCAACGTAGAGCGGCCTAGAAATTTTGTCATAGATTCATCAATGCTTTGGAACGGAGAGTCTGATCTATATTTTTGAAAGTTTTTTTTAGACAATCTACCAAATCATCAACGAAATAAGTTTTTGGTTTTGGATCAGGTTGGAATGATAAGGAAGAAATATAAAGTTTCGACATAACGTGTAAAAACCGGTCTCTGGACATTGCTTTTTTTATGTATGCATTACCCAATGACGTGCTATTCGACCAATAGTCCTTCAAAGATGGCACTCGATTATATGACATAACAAAGGTACATCCAAGCAATATAAGTATTTCGCCGAAATCGGTTTTTGCACGTTTGTTTTTAGGATGGCTGCTATTGAAAATATCAATCCTTTCATTAGTAGAATGAACAGTGTAATGAACAAAACTTCTAGGCAGCAGCTTGAAAAATTTTTCCACAGGCTTCAATCCTCGAGGTATTCCTCCATGGCTAACGGTGCGATCTTCACTAACTGTAAATCGTGGTGTGAATGTTGGTAGGGGGTTTGACCAAATTATAACATTGTTTGGCCAATCAGAAACAATTTCTTCATGCAGACATTCCACTTCAAATATTTCTTCGTCAGAGTCATCGGAAATATCATTTGCAGTTTCATTCGCATCAACAATTTCCATTCCTTCATTACTATGATCCGTGTCTTCTTCCTCTTCTAAAGCACTACTGCCTTCCTGACTGGGACTATAAGAAGAATCACTAGCAGCAAATGGATCATCCTCATCATTGCTTGAATTATTAAGAAAATCCTCAATTTCTGGAGTCGCCAGTTTACGTTTTCCGTCCATATCTTTCTAAGAAAAATAATGTGAATGAGTACGGTTGGGATGTTAACGTCCCACAAATAAACAGTTTTGGGATGATTTTATCCCACGAAACTTACCTTAGCCGCAAATTCAGAAAAATATCTTTTTATTGGTTTTCGATTATATTTTCTATGAAATAACAACTGTTTGAGTAAAACTTTACTAAATGACAATTTTTTCCACAATTAAAACACTTGTTTTTTGAGCTTTTGTCGATGGTCTTATTAGCAACTCAAACCGCGCGAACTGATTTATGACTTTTGACATAAGCTTGATGTGTTATTTTGACAGCTATATTAAATTTTTTGTAGAGAAGAATATAAATAATGAAAGGCATGCACCTAATACAAACAAGGCTTGTTCTTTGACCTGAAAGAAGAGGGATAAATTATTTAGAGGAATTGATTGGAATCAAACATGAACTACTGATTAGGCGAAACAACCGTGAAAGACAATTTGAATTGATTTTAACCGAGGCTAGTGTTGTGCCTTAACCTCGGCAAGCATTTCCAGCCCTTAGTTGTGTTCCTGTCCTTTAATTCCACATTTTCCACCAGGATTTGAACCAGGACCTCTGGGTTGATAGTCTAGCGCACTCTCCACTAGACTACAAAGGCCGACTTTTTGATTGATTATGATGCACCTTATTATAATATATGTTCCTGCCAAATTGTACACTTCTACATCTAAAAACGACGTTTTAATTAACAAAGTTCTAAAAGCTCTAAGTTTAAGGGCAACTTACAATTTAGAAAGTTTTTGGTTCTCTTTTAAAATTTTTTAATTGAATCTTACGGCTTTTTTGATTTAGTATGATATATATAAAATAATTTTAATACCTAGTGGAGGGGGGGGGGGGGGGGTAGGTGGAAGGGCAAATGCACTTGTGGACGCACCTGACTACTGGCAACACTGTGTTTTACTGTGACTACTGAGCTCGAAGGAACGGAAAAGATAGACTAAAAATAACAACAACCAATCAGATAGATGTTGGTAATCATGGCTTGCTGTAGCCCACAAAGCAGCAAGTTTTGGGTTCTTGGCAAAGTGAGAATTTTTTTCTTGGTATTAATACCTTCCTTCTGGAATGCAGCAAAGCGTAGTGCGCGATTTCAATCACCTTGCAAATAACGGTAATAAATACTTATTTCGTTACTTGGCGCACTCATTTTTATTTGAAGTCAATCAGTAGCGCCAAACGTAGACAAGTGGGTTGGTTTGATTTGCTTCGCTGATTCTGATAGAGTGAGTGGTTTGACGCGTATCTTGCAGATGTTCTGGTTACATTTATGTCGTTTTAGTAGCTGAAATATTTCATTGAGTTTTTTAATTATATTTCCTTTTAATTTTGCTTATTGAATTTTGAAGCAAGTTTGAAGTTTGAATTTTTGAAAGAACACAAGATCTGATAAAAACCATAAAGTAAAAACAGTATTAAAACCTAGCTTTTTACGGCTTGATTTGTTGATTTGCTGGGACCGAAAATTGCAAAAACAGATAGATATATTTTATCGAAAAATGTTCTTACATTTTTTAAAAATATTCCTAAACGTACGCTGGATTTGAACTTTCTGCCTTTTGATTAAGTCTAATCCAGCCACTTAGCCACGCCAACATTATTAATGTTTATTTATTTATTGAACCTATAATATCAATAAATGGTTAAAAATAACAAATATGGTGGACATTTTTATTTAAAGCAGCGGTTTTTTCCACATTTTTCGGTCCACAAAAAACTTGCCAATATTATCTAAAATAAGGTTTAGAATCCAAAAAATTGTATCTATTTTGAAATAAAAAAAATGCAAGTTATTCCATAAAGTAGTTCATGAGATATCGTGGAGACCAGTTTGTAAAACATGATTTTTCGCGTTTAAGATTTGGTTAATGATTGTTTCGAGTGCGTTAATGAAAATATGGGTTCCTTTCGTATGCGATAACTTTTAAAAAAAAATAATCCACTCTGTAACGCTCACAAGGAGGCGGGGCAGGTATAGAAAAGCATATACAGTGGCTCACAACGAAAGTCGGACAGGCATTTCTTAGCATTGATTTCAGAAATGAAAACGCATGAAGAATATTGCAATATATATTTTTTCAAAACGTTATTTTAACAAAATTAAACAGAAACATAATTAAAAAATTAAAACATAACGGTGAAACAAATTTAAATCGAAACAAACCTATAAAAACGAGCTCACATTGAAAGTCGGGCAAGTAAAGAAAAAATGGAGATTGTGGTCCTTAAACCGTTATTCCTGCTTACATTTTTTTACTACTGTTGGAATAACTTCAGTCAAATGCAAAACTTAAAGAAATAAACATTTCTCGAAAATTGAACCAATCAACACTGGCAGAAAGGCAGATCATGACAGATTATTATTTGAAAGGAAAATCCGAGCGACAAGTTTCACAATCCGCCTTAAAAAGTAAATCAACAGTGCACGATATAATCAAGCATTATATACAAGATAAGAAAATATGCAATAAAAAACGTACAGTAAGCTAAAAATAAACTTGGCTCCAAAGATGAAAGGTATTTTATAAGAGAAATAATAAAAGACCCATTTTTATTTGCACTAAAATTAGAGGTAACGTCAAAACTCAATTTGAAAAAGAGTGTACACTCAGAAACAATTTGAAGAGTTTTGTATTAGAAAGAAAAATGTAATAGAACGCTCCAATTTCGTGCATGAGCAGATGACCAAAGACTTTCTATTCTGGAGCAAGGTTAATAAAACAGAAAACATTGGGATCTTTTGCACTTTTAAACAATAAACTTTTAGTACAGGTTTTGTTTACCGATGAGAGTTTATTTAATTTATATGGTTCAGATGGAAAGCGAAAACCGAATGAAGAATTTTGCAATAAAAGTTCTAAACATACGATTAAGCATGAGAGAGGATCAGTTATGTTTTGGGGCTGCGTCTGATGTTGGAAGAATTCATTTTATTGAAAGTATAATGAACAAAAATATGTTTCCTGACATTCCTGACATGGCGCAAGTAAAAGAAAGTGCGGGTTAATAAGGAATTGCAGACAATTTTTAGTTTTACCAAGACAGTGACCTGAAACATACGACGCTCTTGGTAAAGAATTGTGTACTTAATACTTGTCCAAATGTCATAAAAACAACCTCACAAGGCCCAGATTAAGGTGTCATGGAACATCTATGAAATGAACTTGAACCCTGAGTGCAGTATCAGAAATTGACAACTAAAGATCCAATCCTAAAAAAAAGTATCCTGAGTGGAAAAAAGTATCCACTGAAAAGAGTGGAATCAGATTGGAGCTGAAGTTTTTAAAAATTTGGTTGCATCCATTTCAAAAAGGCTGCACGGTTATATAAGAGAAAGGATTCGCAACAAAATATTCAATTCTTAGTTTTAGCATTGAATTCCTTATCTACCTGACTTTAAATGTGAGCTCGTTTTTAAAGCTTTTTGTTTTTGTTTGATTTGAGATTTATTTTTTTTTTTTACCGATATGTTCTAATTTTTAACTATGTTTCTGTTTAATTTTGCTCACCAATCAAGAACGTTTTGAAAAAAAAATATTTACTCCAAGTTTCTTCTTACATTTTCATTTCTAGAACCAATGCGAAAGTGCTAAGAAATGCCTGCCCGACTTTCGTTGTGAGCTACTATACATTTTTTTTTATCAGCTTCACTTCCTGAGTCGTAAATTTAGCCAAGTTCATTTGCCCTCCTGTATGTCGTCACGGTTACAGCCATTATTTTAAAACTATCGAAAAGACATCACTTCTGGCGTTCCTCAGGGCAGTCATCTTGGACCGGTTTTGTTTTTACTATTCATTAATGACCTTCCTTCGGTAATAAAACACTGTAACGTCTTTATGTACGCTGACGACGTGAAACTTTTTCTTTGTTACAAATCACCCGAAGAACGACATCTTTTACAATCTGATCTAAATAGACTTGTGGACTGGTGTAGCTTAAATATATTAAATCTCAACTTAAAAAAATGTAAGCAAATGACATTCTCGCGAAGATCTACTAGTAACATAAATTACACTATAAATAACACTAACTTAGAAATAGTTTCCAGTTTTCTCGATCTTGGTGTTATTATGGATTCAAAACTTCGCTTCAATCTCCACTTTAATATGGTGATAAATAAGGCAAGAGGAGTCCTTGGTTTCATTAAAAGATGGGCTAAAGAATTCAGTTATTCCTTTTACTACTAAATTATTATATACCTCTCTCGTAAGGCCAATTCTTGAATATGCATCAGTTGTATGGAACCCACAATATAATGTCTACATCGACGCCATAGGATCCGTTTTAAAACAGTTTTTACTTTTTGCTTTACGTCATAGTTGTTGGAACCCCAATATTATGCTATTTTACTACCTTCCCTAAGAAGCAGAAGAATGATGCTTAATGTCATGTTTCTGTATAAATTACTTCGTGGCGAGATTAATTCGGAATATCTCATCTCAGCTCTAAATTTTAACATCCCAAGGAGAGGAACTAGACATTTTCTGTATTTCAAGTTAAGTCAGTGCAATTCTAATTTCACTCTTCATGAACCTTTACGATGTATGTGCAGTGATTTCAATGATAACTTCAACATGATTAATTTTTCTGATTCGGTACACGTCTTAAAACGGAAAATTATATTACATTTAAATAGTTAAATCAATTTAACCTCATCCTATTATACCTAACGCAATTTTATAACAATGTAATATTGGCAATTGAGATTGTTCTGTTTCTCTTTTTTGTCTCGATATTATGTTTTATAAAGTAAGCACCATCAAATATGAATCGTTTTTAAAACTTACTTTTTAATTATTCAATATTTTAATTTTTAATCGAAGTGGGATTTACGTACTCACGTGGTTTCCTAATTTGAAATTAGACTGAACTCACACTATCATCTGGATTGGTGTGCCAGAGTATATCTCTTTTCCATACAAGTTTATGCCTGCGTTGGCCCAAATGCATATCAAACTAATTGGGATTTTGATTTTGCGGATATGAGATTTATCTCATTTCCACGTAGGTCCTTGGGTTGGACAATGGCCGCAAACCAGTTAAAATGAGTTTAGTGTTTTTGATTGTTTTTCAGGTACCTTAAATTGATAATTACTATTATTTAATTCGATGTTGCTTATTTATACAGAATCAGGTATACTTAAATACGCGTTTATATATATTCAATTTTTAAATTCCGCTGAAAAGCCAATTAATGTGCTTAGTGGAAAATCCTAATTGCCAATAGGGGGTATGTTTTAGTACGTAGGTGCATTCTGTCTGTCCCGGCTGATTCGGGCATATTTTAGGATGTGAATCGTGCATGCGTATAAGACGGGCATACGTATCTTGGGAAGATTTCATACCTCCGGGCGAATCAAAAAAAAAGACATTTAATATTGAAGCTTATATCTAAAAAAATAGATTAAGTACGAAAATTGGTCAAATGGGATAAAAACCATGCCTACCTCCCATATAAACAGACGTTGTGAAGACGGTAAAATCCCTTCAAATTCTAAAAAAATTGCTGTTAATGACGTCAAATGTTTCACATAAGCTTTAACCTCAAATATGTACTTTATGAATAGTGTCAAAATCTAATGAATAACACGACTACCTCCATTTTAAAATTACACAAAAATTAATCTAAATAAATAAAATTTTGCATATTTCGCTTACTTTAACCTCAAATATGCACTCTAAGTATAAAATTTGTAAAAATCGAATGAAAACCATGTCTAACTCCCATACAAGGTGACTTTATAAAATCAGTTATCTATACACTCAGGGAAAAATACTCTTACCTAATCCAGGTTATTTTTACCTGACGAATTTGGTTAGGAGAGTAAGCCACATCGTATGAACCTGATCCACGTCACTTTTTCCTGACGGATCTGGCTTACAGAAATACATGAAGAAAACTGAAACAACAAAAAAACACCTATAATATGTCAGCAGATAGTACAACCGGCTCTAGTGATTCAGAATTTGTTGCAAAGGGTACCTAGGTTTTCAATTTTTTCTAATTCTGTGGGCATTTTAGCTAAAAAATGAAAGTCCTATGATTCATTTGTTTCAGCTTTCCCTCTGGATCCCTCTGGATCCCTCTGGAGGCAAAAAGTGTGTTTTTAAGTCTGAATTTTGCTTCTCGTGATGTGATTATTGATAAATTTCAAAATTTGAATGAAGGTACCTTAAACCTAGGCAAAAACTTTTAAACCTAGCATTTTATAAACCTGATTCAATTCGATTTAACCACAACTACTTGTTAAAATTATGTTAAGAAAATCACATTTGTCAAGTTCATTAAACCACAAAAACAGGTTAAATTTGCATGTGATAATCTTTTCACATTTGCTGATTCATGTTGGCAAATTTAATTCTGATATTTAGTTAAAATTTGGTTAAATTGACCAGATTTGTTTTCTGGGTGTACCTCTTTTAATTTCACAAAAATTAATTCATAGCCTTAAAATTGACTTTACGTCTGGAATGTGTTAAAATAAATTAAAAAAACTCCGCCTACCTTCTATTTCCGAACGAACCCTTTATTCATCACATAATATATAGATACATCAGATTGAAAAAGAGGGCGTGGCACCAGTCATTTAGCTCCAGATCCTTACACGCGATTACTTCGAAATTAACTAACCGTCCACACTGTGTCCAAATAGTCAAAAACTGGCATCAAATAAACCCTACATTGGATTAGGACGAAACGATCTAGCCTGGTCTCACCTTTGTGAAAGTCTTTTACCTTATCTAAAAGCTATATTTTTGGTCAAAATAGTTCTTTTAAATGAATTCGCTTGAGAAACAAATGAAAGCAGTGGGATTAGCTTGTATTAACCGATAAACTGAATTAACTTAAAAGTTTTTTATATTTCGGTGCATATTTATCATATTTGGCCAATACAAATATGTTAACTTGGTCAAAAGCAATTTTTTGTTCATAAAATTTTTTCTAGAAATTCATTGCGAATAGATTTAAATTGGTTTTTGAGTTATATGAGCCGATTTTTTAACTTACTAGCAAATACCCGCTGATTCGCCTGCGATAAAAATATCAAATACCATGTAAAAATTTGAAATCTTAAAATTAAATTATTTTTTTATCTTCAAATGCAAAATATAAAAATATTTGTAATGGCTTAATAATTAAAAAATGGTATAAATATTAAAAAATTACGAACTTTATTTAATTTGAATTACCATCTTACAGTAATGTTATGGTAACATAAAGTTGCGTGGCTTTTGCTGTATTTTGATTTTTTAATAAGTCCTGCATAACAGGATTATAAAAAATATTGGCGAAACATTTTTTATATTTGTGATTCAAAAATGTAATTTTGTAACTAAGATTCTAAACATGAATATATTCTTCTTAAGTTTTGAAAAACTTCCATTATTATGACATAAAACTTTTGGCTATATCTCGAAAACTATAGATTTTCTCAGTACAACGCATTTTTTATGAAAAGTCGTTAATTAATAAAAATATGGGTAAACGAAAGATTTTTCGAAAATATTTTGCACGTATATCTAGTATATTGAAAATTTTCGTTATTATAACATCAAAATTATGGCGATATCTTCAAAACTACAGATTTTATCATCTATAACACATTTTCTTGAGAATTAGGATGAGAAAAAACCGATTGAAATTGCAATTTTTTATTTGCAAGCTAACATCTACGCTATGTGCAAATCGATGTTCATCAAATTTCTTTTGCCTGAAAGCTCAATTAAGTGAATTTGGAGAAATGAGAAAAGATTAACGCATTCAAAGATTTATGTTGTTTTCACAAAACCTTTACAATATAAAATACCGATACCGATCACAAAAATCGAGTTTACATGCACTGCTTATGTAGACAAAGCTAGAAAATTGCTTCTGCTGTAAAATTTTGTTTTTGTTGGTTACACTTGTTTTGCGGTTATGGCTCGATATTTTGAAAATAAAAACATGAACTGATTTTTCTAAAAATGTCTTTAAATTTAAATTTGTTTGTATTAATGCTTACTGCTATTTTTTTGACCGAAGATTTATAGGTATGTTGTTTTGGTTTTAGACCTGCAATATAATAAATTATTGAAAAATTTCTGTCTTCGTTTTGTATTGTTATATTTTTCAAATTATATTGTTTTCTAAGTTTTTCGAAAATCTTAAGGAGAATTGTATATTTTAAATAATTAATGTTTTGAACAATTTCCGCATTGTTCACACTGTCGCCAACTTGATGCATATTCCACCCGATTTTGAAAATTTTGGCGCGAGAAATATGAGGTCTAATGCTTTTTTGTGCTTTTTTTTGTTTCGGAAGGATCAATTCAAAAAAATAAAACAATTGACAATTAAGAATATGGTTAGGTTTAGAATTTTTTTTAGCTTTTAAAATAAATAAGTTTCAAAAATAAACTGAAAATTCTAATATATCTGGCTTACTTTTGAGGAAAAAGCGCTTTTTCACCTTTTTGGTGAATTTTAGAATTTAAATTTGGCAACACTTATGAACTTCTCGGTTACTTAAAAAAAAGCTCTGCTATGTATTTTGTGAAGTGTAGACATAAACCCTTATTCGCAATTCAGCAGCGTTGTCAGCTCGTTGACAATTTTGAGTTTCTGTTCCTAGTCTCGCCACGCAGACGCCCATCACTGAACTTTTGAACAAAGCCACGTTCAAACAACGTTCAATTTAAAATAAGCTTTGCAAGGTTGTATTCACCTTCGCATTTTTTTGTTATATTATGAATTGAATAAATAAACCCTTATAAAAGCTTTAACTATTTTTAACTATTTTCGCACTTGAATGCATTATTGCATTTACTTATTTAAGCAATTAATTGAAAAGTGAAATTAGTATCTAATTTATAAGGAACATAAAAACACAAAAGCATCAAAAGAATAATTCACAAAAACGTTTTCAAGAAATTAAAAAAACCTGCGAATTCGTTCGCTTCAATTTGTTCTATCTCGCACGATTTGTCTCAGCTTACTTTAGCCGACAATATAAAATTCTACTGTTACTTTTCCGTAAGGGTGCAGGATTTTCTAATTTAATGAAGGCATTCACTTGTTCAAAGAATGTTTTATTTTAACAATATTTTTGCAACAAAAATACTTTTGTGAAAAAAAAGTTCACAATATTATTTTTAAATAATAACTAAAGCAGAATAACTTTACAGCGAAGAAATAAGGACAGATAACAATACTGTTTTATAACTGTAGGTTCTCTTTCTAACTCAATTTAAAAAAATGGCTGCCAGTGTTGATTCTTTCTATGTATCATTACCATATCTGATGATATATGACTTATGAAGTAAACCAATAAATAAGCTCTAAAACTATACGAAATAGCATATTTCCGTATTTAAATGCGTTCATAGCAAATATGTCTGTAAATGTGTAAATATTGCAATGCACGCCAAAGTCCTGCATGCATAATCTGATATATTAATATCAAATTCATTTGAATTAAAACAATCAAATGCGCAATCGCGAAACTACTTTTCACTCAGGGATTGACGCTAATCAAAAATATATATACTTTTCTACACAGGCCACGCTTCTTTTTGTGCGTTACAAACGTTTTAAAAATGTTTATATATCCTGACCTCTTCAGGTGTATCGTGATAACAGACTTGACACCAGCTAACTAAAATAATAAAAAAATTTTAAATATCCTGTACCTTTCTGGTCTAACAATTTTTTCCATCACACTGGTGTACTCCAAGACTTTAAAAATATCTTTCATACATAAAAAATATATGAAGCGCTTAAAGAGAATTTTGCGAGTTTAAAATCAAAAGGAAATTTCCATAGCTATATATACTTCTTGGTAGCAGTTTTTAGTCGCTTGCTGTTTCGTTTGTTTGTTTTTTAATGCGCGATCCCGAATCTGTAAATACCCTACACCTGAAGAGGTCAAAGTATATTGTGAAAACGTTTGTAACGCACAAAAGAAGGCGCGGCCGGTATAAAAGTGCATATATATTCTTAATCAGCGTCATTCTTTGATTGAACAGTGATTTCGTAATTGCGCAGGTGAATGTTTTAAATGCAATAGAGGAAAGTAGGTCTATATATATGTTTTTTCGTGCGATTGATAAAAATCCGTTTTCTATTAGGTTTAGATTTTATATATAGGCAAAAATATGCATACGGTTCTTTTTCTGTTAATTGGACCATATATTTTTAACGCATCGCATTAACGCACTAAGTAATATTTGACGTAGCCATTTCTGTTTATTCAAGCTTATTATATTTTGTAGTTTTGAAAATATTGGCCTTCAAAATTTCACATTTAATGCAGATTTACACCCGTGTTACTTATTTTATGTTTCCATATAGTTTCAAAAAGTTATTGTTGGTGGTATAGACAATCTTTACAATTTTAGTAAACATTTTATTGTTTGCCAATAAAATTGATGGTTTAATGATTATTTTATAATTTCCAATACGTTAAAAAAATATAATCCGACTAACGGCAAAAAACCTTTTTTCACATTTTTACCTATATCTCCAAAATTTGACCTGAAACGGACTACGGACATTCATCTTCTCTGGTTTAAAAGTTGACACTTATTTGTAAGCCTGTGTTATTGTTAAAAATTTTTATGTTTTTCGTTTAAGGTTCCTTGAGCAATTATACAGCTCTAGATAGTTTTTGAAGGTGTTTTATAAAAGTGGTGGTATTTTCCATTCAAAAAGGTGGCAGCATAAGTACCGTACACTATACATGTTGCTGTCTCTCTTTTGCGTATCTTGTTGACTTATTTCTTTTTTTCTCAAAAATATATTGAAAAAAGAGCTTTTGTCTCGCAGCGAAATAGAAAATTTTTTTCAACACAACGGATCACTCATCACAGCGGACATTCATCTCTTCTGGTCCAAAATTTGACTCTATGTGTTTTTTTTTCAAGTTCTTTAAGCTGTTAAATTGCTCTAGCTAAATTTTGTCAGTGTTTTTATAAAACTGGCGGTATTTTCACATTCAAAAAGGTGGTAGCATTGGTACCGCACACAATACATGTTGCTGTATTTTTTTATTGCGTATCGTCTTGGCTTTTTCTTGTCATGCTTTAAAATAGCTTGTCTCGCAGCGAAATAGCAAAAAATTTTTCAACACAACAGATTTTTCAATTTTGTTAGCTTTGCGCACATCTTGTTAAGAGTGGCACGCAACCTTTATATTGCTCAAATAGAGCTTAAAAAGGGAGACCTTTTTTTCTCACTGAGAATAAAAATACAGAAAAGGTATGGTTATGCTCTTTTGGATTTAATTAAATATTTAAATAAAAATAAGCACATTTAAATAGCTTAACTTTTACAAGTTAAAACAAAGTATATATGTGTTACTTTTGCGAGTTCTCTCAAAATTTTTTTGCCTCTCCAACCTTGATATATGTTCATGTGTATGCAAGGTTGCCAGCCAAAATTCGTAACAATTCCTACGGAAAATACCTTTTTCCCAAAGTAACATAAATTAAATACCACCAAAATTTCCATGGTAAAGGTAAACAAAAAAAATTCCCACAGCAATTAAAAAATACCAAAAAAAATCCCACGATCATTAAAAATTACCACAAAAATACCACGCATTTTAAAAATACCGCCAAAAATCCCATATGGATTTAAAAATCCCACAAAAAATCCCATACGAATTTAAAAATACCACGAAAAATCCCACGAATATAAGAAATTTTGAAAAATTTAGAAATATCAGAAATTTTTGAATTTAAATAAGCAGAAATAAATAAACATGTCCATAGTTAACAATTTTGCATTTATTGTCGTTGTTTCAAAACTAACAAACTGTATAACAAATATATAACATACAAATTGTTTCACATAAAGATAATTGTAATACATATTACATGTTTTAGTCATTTATTTGAGATCGTGAATTTTATTTGTTTGTTTCCATTTAATAATTTCTAAAACGAAAGTTTGCTTATAAAAATAAAATAATAAAAAATAAACGAAATAAAATAAAAATATTTTTTTAAAAATTTTTTGTGGTTGGTAAGGTGATAGCAATTCATTTTAACACAATATGATTTTTAAAAAATTTGGGTACTTATTTCTAATATCAAATAATAAAAGTGACTTCAGAATAAAAAATAAACAAAATAAAATTAATATTAGTTTGCAAAGATATTTGTGTTTTGTAAAGAGATAAAAAGTTAACTTATATTACCTTATTTCTAATATAAAATAATATACATAAGTGACTTCAGATATAAAAAATAAACAAAATAAAATAAATATAAAGTTTTCAGAAATATTTGTGCTTTGTGACTTCAGATATAAATATTTTTAATTCATTTATTGTAGAATTTTTAGAATAACATTCGTTTTGTTTTTTGTGTTTGCATATATCAGGGATGGAAAACATGCGAACACATTTTTAACACTATTTTTACACTAACTATTTACAGCTAAAAACCAAAGATATAATAGTGATATTCAATGACCGCCGTATTTGTGATGTTATTAGCGTAAGGGCTATATTTTTACAGAAGCTCATTTTCTGACGTGTGCAGCTTACGACACAAAATCGTAGTGTAAACAGAGCATATAATGCGTATAATGGCAACTGTGATTTAATTTTGATTTTAAAAGATAATTGCTGACCGATGGATTCGATAAGTAAACTTGCAAATATTTGGGCAATTCACAGTTCATTGTAATGTTTAAATATACTAATATTTTAATTTACTATATTTTGACAACTGTGAGCACAACTTAAGTGAAAAGTACTCATATGTATTTTCAAAACAGCACTGAAAACTTTAATATGCAGCTCAGATGTTTGGGATTCTATTAAAAGTTAAACAATTCAATTTAATATTAAAGCCAACTCTTTTTTGATACACGGTAAACAGCTGTTCACGAAATAACACAATAACACTCTACAAAAGCATGCCTTATGGCATGTACAAAAGTGGCAATTTAACACACCGGTTTAACTAGTGTTTACATGAAAAACAAAAAGATAACAGGCAAAACACATCTCAGAATTAGCACATTAAACCGTTATTAGCATGAACTGTGAATTGCCCAATTGTCTATTATTGTTTTGGTAGTATTTATATATTTCACTTTTTTTAAAATTTTAAAATCATTTTTGTAATCTTAACGCTTGAATGCAGAAATGTAGAGTTTTCAGAAAAGGTCAGAATTTTTTTCAGAAAATAATGCGCTATTAGTTTTTATGCAATTTTGTGATGTCAACTTGTTCTTAAAACAAATATGCAATTTAATCGTTTATATTAAGAGTAAGTTCGAAGAAATGTACAGCGTAAACTTATAGCTTTACTCTTCTGTATATATACGTCGATTACGAATACTATGATTAAGAGTTTGCTTAATAAAAGTGAAAAAAAAAATTTAAGAAAAAAATCCCAAATTCCCATGCAATTAAAAAATACCACGCTAAATTCCCACGCCAATTAAAAAATACCACGCTGAATTAAAAAATACCATGGGAATTCCCATTAAAAAAAATTCCCAAGACCAATTAAAAATTACCACGAATGGGATTTTTCCCACAATACTGGCAACCTTGTGTGTATGTATGTTCATGTTCATCTGTTCCATCCTCACTTGTAAACTATTTATCATAATTTGACAAATAAGATATCGGCAGTAGCGTTTTACAGCCCTATTCTGGTTGTTAACTTAACAAGAAATAGTTGAGGAGCTCTTGTTAAGCTGCTTGTTATGTTATGTAAATGTTGGTATTCTTAAAAATCATTAACAACATAAAAGCTTAAAAAGCTTTTAAAGTTCACCATGCATGGTGAAAATCGATATGCCTGTTGAAAGAAGAGATGCGCTATATAAACAGATGCTTCGAGTGCAGCTTGTGACTTTGCAAGCGCTTGAAAAATTTGCCACGGCTACTGAAAGATTTCATTATCAACACTTAAAATAAGTAAAAAATTCTTTCATTTTTCAGTTTAATGTATTTAAACTCAATATTATATTAAAATTTGTATTTTTTTATTATTTTCACAACAATTTTCTATCTAAGCACATACATTTCATTCGTTGTTAAGACTCTTTCTGTTATTAACAAAATTGTAAGGAAAAGAGCTTTTAAAGTTGCAGCAGAATACGAAACCTTAACAAATAGTTAATATTAACTATTTTGTTAATGTGGTGAGCTTAGTTAAGCTGCCAGAATAGGGCTGTTAATCCTCCGCTGTTTATAGCCTATGTGACGTCACATTGAATTTAATGTGGCGCCCTCTACATGACGTAAATTCAATTTAACCCTTAACTTCTAAATTACTCATCATAGTTTGACAAATAAGGTATCGCTGGAAGATTTTTGATCGTCCGCTGGTAATGGGCTGACGTCACTTAGCCTATGAATTGCCATAAATTGAATATGGTACCCTCTAGAAGACAGAAAGTCAACTAAAACCCTAACTTCTGAACTACTTATTATAGTTTGACAAATGATGATCGTAGTGATGATCGTATGCCACCATACTTAACAAAAAAATACATTCTACCAGTCGTAAGCGATCATAAGCTTTAAGACAAAGTGCATCACGCTATACATCTAGAGGGCGACCTAAAATCATCACGATCACGTATGTCTTCTGAACATTAGGGTAAGTTGGGGTAGCTTTGACACTTTTTTTTAAAAATGTTGTTACTCTGAAAATTGTTAACCGGTTTCTTAATTTTTTACTTCCCTATAAACATTGATTATTTAACTTTCAAACACTGTAAGGATATTGTAATATAAAAACCCTAAACGTCTTTTTTTTAAACAATTTCTAAAAAAATGCGTTTTGTCAAATGTGCCCCAAACATGGGGCACCCTTGACTTTTGAAGGGGAACATTTGACATAAAAATATATTCTCTGAGAGAAGTAAAAATACCAGCATTATTAATACGAAAATGAAATAAAACTTTTATTTGTGTATTTTCAGAAAAAAAAACGCAAAAAAAAAAATTATAAAATTCAGTCAATTGTAATGCAAAAGTTCAATACTGTTAAAAAAATAATAATGTTGAGATCAATTTGATACAACTGAGATTGTTCAGAAAACCCAGCTTTCATATTTTTAACTCATTTTATATAATAATTTCCAAAATCAGTATTAAAAATATATTTGGTGCGGCTTCTTGATGTGGCAGCTGGATTTTCAGGAGTGGGCAGCTTTGATTCAATCTCGCTGCGTAACGTTAGAGCGATATCCTCAATAACCGTCTCGACAAAAACCCAACCTGATGTCGGTGCTCTACGCAAATAATTTACATTAAAGGTGAAGTCGCTGAATACTTCCATAACTTCGCCAACGTAAAAAAACGGCTTTTTGGTTCGTGGACAAAATTTGACCAGCACATAGTCGCCAACAACTAACTTCTCGTCATCTGTTAGTTTTGAGAAATGTCTATTTTTGACATCGGAATATCCATCATCCTTTGACAGCCCGATGGAATCGATTGACTCAGCGTAACAGACCTCACATTCACTTTCCTCAGATGATTCGAGCTCAATATCGTAAGATTTAAGCTGCTTCTTTTTCGATAGGGGCACTTTTTTTTGTGAAAATTTCAATGCTCGCTTTACTTCTTTGAAATTTTTTTTTGCAGTGAACTGCTCTGCTCGTTGTGTTTCGGCTGAACTGGTTATGATGCGGGAAACTCCTTGTCTAGTAGTTTTATTGGATGCATGGAGGCGTGGTATAGTTCGTATTGCTTGCGGTGCCAATCTATTCGTGGCATTATTCGCAGTCGGTACAATATTTTTAGGCAAATTTATTTTGTTTTCAACGTTCTGAGCAATGGGCAGAAATTCATCTTCTGCGGACTTTTCTAAAGTAAAGTCGTCGTCATTAAACATTTGTGTGTTAAAGGGATAAATTCCAGATGCTTTAAAACCACTCATAATATTTTCTGATGAAAACGATCTTTGGAATGGCTGATTAGTCAAGGCTCCCAAATCGTATATGGTGATATGTTTTCCAAGGTTTGTAGTCATAAAGCCATTAAAACTTTTACGACAAAACTTTTTAAATGGACCAAATACTGATACATCCAATGGCTGAAGTCGATGAGAGGTATGTGGTGGGAAAGACAACAACACAATCCCATTGTCTCGGCTATAAGCAATGGTTTCAAGACTGCAGTGCGAAGAATGATTATCCAGTAAAACAAGAATTGGGTTTTCGACTGAGCAACGAGTGTGATTCTTTATATGTTTAAGCACATCGATAAAAAGCTCTGCCATCATCCATTCCGACTTAGAATTTAAAATCAGCGAGCCTGGAAAACATCCATTACCGAATTGTTCATTGAAACGAATACGAGAAAATATATAAACCGGAGGTAGACTAATCTCATACAAAGTAGCGAGATTTGCATAGACGCCTTCTACACATGATTTTGTAAAGCCGATAAGTCTTGCCAAACTTACTTTTTTTGGTTTCCTGAGTGAAATTGTAGGATTTCTTTTACGAAAGCCATAAAGCCAATCATCCCCTGCTTCTTTATATTTTTCCCAACTAGCGGGAATGGAAATATCGTTAGCTTTGGCGTAATCATACGCAAACTTTTTGAAAGTCTGATTGGTTAAACCATGCGAATAAAAGGCACACTTTTTTACATATTCAACCAAATCGATTTCTTGTTGTTTTGTAAAAATTTGACGCGCTGTGAACTTTGATTGAAATCGAAAATGTTCCTCAGAGCTACTGTCGTTACCAGAATCAATAATCTGTATTGGATTTATATTTTTCATCCGCATAATCAACGTAGTTCTCTTGATGCCATATTTTTCCGCAGCTGATGATTGAGTTTCAGTCCCATTTCTGATGTCTAAAAGTGCTTTTTGCATATTTTCTTCATCAGTACCACAGCGATTGGTTTTTTTTAAATTTCGAACCATTTCTGTATAACAACTATGTAAAAATATTTAACAAAATTAAATTTTTAATGATTTGGTAGTTATGGGGTACAATTGACATATGTTAAAAGTGCCCCTTTCAAAATCGTCAAATGTTCCCCATAAGCTCTCGGCATCTTTTTTCCTTTATATTTTTATTTAGTTTTAATAAATTTCGTTTAAATTTTCAAATAAATAAAGAATTATTCCTACCTTTTGTAAAACACACTTTCCAACATCAATTAAAACTCGATTACAATTTCCTTAGACATAAATGCAGGAAAATTCCAGCTACGCAGTCCCGAACACAAAAAGACGTGTTGCTTTTATAATCGTTTTGCAAGAACTGTAAAACTTTGCAAAGCTTAGTAAAATGCAATGCTGCCAAATTCCTCATATAAAATTTATTGATATTGTGGTGCGTTCACACCGAAAACGTCAAAGTCAAATGTGCCCCAAAGTCAAAGGTACCCCAGGTTACCCTACTATGAATACGTAATAAATACAAAATGAATTCGGTCAAAAATATATTATGTGTATGTTGTTTATTTAATAGACAAAAAAGATTGAATGGTTTGCACATAACAAATTCAGATGAAAATATTTTCTTGTTTCATACTCTTTAGAGCGTGATTTTTAGAGTCGGGTTTTAGTTTTTAAACTTTTTTTTTACTAACTACGAAGGTATTCCTTCACCCTTAACAATACAACAGATTAAAGGAAAGAAGGCTAGTTTCCTTATTATATGTAATAAAAAAAAATACAATTTCGGGTGGTTGGTGTTCTTAAAAATAGTTTTGTAAAGTACCATATGCTTAAAGATTATCTCTTCTAAATTTTTTTTGAAACAAAATTGTTCAAAACATTTTGTAAGTTGACATTTTTTCAATATATAATTTTTCAGTCACCATTATCACCAACGAATTTAAACGGTTCTGTAACATTGTTTAACGAAGACAGTTTTTTTATTAGTATTAATTTTGAAAAGTAGCATTTACCCGTGGCGTTTGATGCTATCAGACTTCTATATTTTTAGAATGCTTTTATCACATTCGGGAAAGTTGATTGTGCCACATTGTAAAAAATAAATTTTTACGATTCCTCGGCAGTTAAAATTTTAACTTTCCCTGCATCCATTAATTGTAAGAAAAAGTAATTGAACTGCATCATCTTGTCTATATACTTAAACTCAATGTCCTCGGAATAATGTTCACTAAGCTTTGCCCAAGCCTTTTTAATTTCATCGTTGGACTTTTTCAAGAAATTGTAAAGAAAGCCAAACAGAGAAATAATTGCCTGATAAGTCCCGAATTCCCAGTCATCTGATTAATCGGAGTTAAAATCGTCGCAAAAATCGATTATAATTCAATAATAATTGGAAATATGACAATAGAATGTTAAAAAGAACGAGGCAATAATATTTTCGTTGAGAATATAAATTAATTTTTCACCGATAAAACATTTTCAATTTTTTTTCTCGGTGAGCAAGGCCCCTAAGCAGTTGCCTACACTGCCTTATAGATAAACCGGCCCTGGCTATACTGAACAAATTTAAGCAATATTTCAAGCTGTTGAAATTTTGTATGTTGTAGTAGTATCGTTGCTCGGAGAATTAAGATTTAGAGACAGGAAAATGTTGGCTTTATAAAAGGTGTTGTACAATAAAAAAAAGGGACTTAGTCTCTTTTTAGGTAAAAAACAGTGACTACATGAAATAAAAAATTTCAATTTTAGTGGATTAGAATGGGATAATATCAACCAGGTTTTACCTTAACACTGATTAGTTGGTCCTAACAATACAAATAAATTCTGACCTTAACAATATTTTGAAACCCTACAAACACACTTTTTACGTACGCACATAAGGCACACCAGGCACACGCGAGCATGTGCCATTAACAACAAAGCTCTGTTGTGTTTTATGTTTTCTGTTTGAAAAAAACTAAATAAAACTTCACAAATTATATTTATGGGTTGGCCTCGATATCCCCAAAATCAAAATCCCCAAACACAAAATCCCCAAAAACAAAATCCCCAAACCCAAAATCCCCAGATCTAGTTTAAGAAGCTTGGGTTAGGTTAAAAATCACCGCGATTTCTTAACTGGTGGTGGTGTACCTAACAAGCAAACAAAAGAATAACAAATTAGTTTTTTTTTAAAATTTTGTTTTATTTGTTTAAAAACTAAACATAAAGTTACATTAGGGTATAAAATTAAAAGTGTAATTAAAATTTATTATATCAATATATTTATTTATTAATTTTTAAATCATTCAAATTTTATCAAGGCTTAAACTAAAACCTTATATTTTATAACTTCATTGTTTAATTACACAGTGAAATATTATTTGCAAAACATTTTAAATATCTTACTTTTCCCACATTATTTTTATTTTTAATTTTTACAACTTTAAATCTTACTTTTTTAAGGGTATTTTTTCGCCCGACTCAATTTTTTGTAAATTAGTTCTTACGGCGATGTTTTCTTTCCCAAGATCTGCTATAATTTTGTACAAACCACAGTTCTTTTTTCCTTCCAAAACTTTCAACCTTCGATGCCAAGCTTCTATAGAATATTGAGTTCTTGGGAAATTTTGCCTGACGTTGCCGCCAATGCACCAAAACTCAGGCTCATACTGTGGTTTGATATTTATTCCACCACTTATATAAGTATATGAACCACTTGCTGATTTTTTTGAAGTCGTCACTTTTATATTTTTTCGTTAATGAGTTGAAGTATTCCACCACATTTTCTGGTGCTATAAATGACAAGCTTTTTAACATTCTGACATGGATGTTGAATTGGGTGTCGTTTCTATAT
The DNA here is from genome assembly GCA_963920525.1 of Dichetophora obliterata. Classification (NCBI taxonomy): domain Eukaryota; kingdom Metazoa; phylum Arthropoda; class Insecta; order Diptera; family Sciomyzidae; genus Dichetophora; species Dichetophora obliterata. The sequence goes on from OY986437.1 coordinate 88,565,105, forward strand.
TTCTGGGGTAGCCTTTCCTTTTGAATGCATCTCCATACAATTTGTCCAAAATTAAAGAGGCACTCCTTGAAATCCGCATCTGGGAAGTACTCCTTGGCGACGTAGGAAATTGATTTCTCGAAGTCACTAATGATCCCGATTGGGTTGAGGATGATGTCTCTTTCCGCTGCCAGTTGAAATAAGTTGTAGAAGAACTCATTGTAGGCCTTTGCCGTTTTTTTTACATAAGGCAAAAAACTAGGGATACGAATTGTCCTTCGTTCAAACCTTGAATGGTAAAAAGCTGCCGAAACATGGTTGGTACGACACAGAAAGTGCCGTCCATAACCCAGCACTGTGATTTGCCAAACGCTTTTAGTGTGCTCCAAGTGCCCAGTATGATGTTTTTCTCACCAAAGTCAACTTCTCTCAATACGAACAGATCTCTCTCCACAAATTTAAGATTTTCTGGTATGTTTATTTTCTCGATGGTTTGCAGTTCACGGATCAAGTTAGCCACAGATCGGGTCCGAGCTACATTCAGATTTTGGGCTTTTTTCGATGACAAGTGGACCCGGCAATCACAATGGCAGCCAACTATAGTTTCTTGAATGATTTGCGATGGTTGGAGCCCGGATGTTGAGGACATGTCTTTCAGGGAATTATTAGCCGCTGCCACATGTTGCTCTTAAATGAGGCGGTCGTGATAATAACACTTTTGCACATTATTTGCTTGCGTTTATCACACGACCAGCGATATTAATTTTTTTTTTTTTTCGAATGTTGATGGTATCGATATCCATCAACGAACAGCTTTTCGTTGCCTTTGTTCGATTTTTGCACTATTATTTTCATTTTTATTTTAATCAAATGAAGAACAACTTCGTCGCACAGTAAAAAAGTAAAAAAGCAACGACTACTTCAAAATTAAAAAAAAAAATGCAAAGTATAAAGGCAATGAACATAAAACATTTTGACGTTTACCTGGATCCGCCCCTGATAAAACGCAACTCAATTTTTTTTTAACGAAAAAAAAAAGTTTGTGGATTTTGTGTTTGGGAATTTCATATTTGGAGATTATGTATTTGGGGATATTATGCCTATGTATTTTGTGTTTTGGGATTAAAAAAATGTTTAGAATTTTTTGATTGGGAACTTTGATTTTGAGCGAAAAAATAAGACTCGACAAATAATTCTTATTCATGAGCATAAAATAAAAATTGACAAATGACTTTTGTTTCTGAGCGAGAAAAATAAGAATTGAGGAACAATTTTCGTTCTTGAGCAAAATAATAAATTTTCAAGACAAGTTATATTCTTGCACAGAAAAATAAAAATAAAAAAATAACTTATTTTTGATCAAAATAATAAAAATCGTTAATTTAAAAATAATTATTAATATTTGAATTTTTGTATAATGCTTATAATAATTACGATCCCTGGTTGAAACATTTAATAGAGAATATATGATAAGTCAAATTATTTAATTTTTTAATAGTATTTTTACATATGACGTATGCTGTCACCATGTTTATTTCGTGACTCATTACTCTGAGTTTCGTGGCGTTCTTATTGATATTTCTTTATTAATATTGTCATATATCCAATCCAAATATCTATCTATTCGAATATATACATGTGGTGCACTGAAAGTACAGCTTTTTGGCCGAAACACGGAAATCCCAATCAAAAAATAGTTTACTGGCACTTCATCAACTTCTGTCGTGCCCATCAAAGCAGAATTTATAAAATAGTTAAAGTTAACACCAAAACAGGAAAAGGCACAAATACTGTTTTCCCTGTCAAGTTTAAAAAAAATCTTTGGATTACCAAAAGTAAAATTTTTAAAAAATAATTCACACGAATCTAAGTTAACGACACGAACAAACGATTTGGCTTGAATGTTTTTGCTCTTATTACTTATATTATCATGCCATCCGGTCAATTCTAAGAGCTCATTATCAAAATTCTTCTGAATTATATCCTTGCTGGGCAAACAAATAGGCCGAATGTAGTCAGAGTACGTTACGGGCTCACTTAATCTCACTAGAGCAATATCGTTCTCTGATTTCCAGCGACTGTTGTTGGGATGAATGATAACTTCTTTAATTTTGTACAGTTTTGGAACTGGTGCGCAACGACCATTATCATCACAGTCCGATTTTTCAATGCTGTTATTATTATTCCAATCACCCAAAATAATGTTAACGGGCTCTTGATTGTCAGTTAAACATGCCGCTGTCCTTACCAAAAACCATTTGTTGATTAAGACAGCGTAGCATTTTAACCACAACTTCCCATTCTGTTTATCTCTGTATTGAAGTCTGCCCATCCAAGGAAATTCGCCAATCTATGTCACGTTTTTTTGGTCGTAGAAATAATCGGTATTTAGTATGCCACATTCATCACTTTGCGGCAGATTATTTTGACCAACTATCTGAAAACAATTTAAGTGCAATCAAAAAATGAATATTTAATAAAATGTTGATGGAACTTACACACAGTTATGAAGAATGTCAGCAGAAATAATATTTTATATAATTTATCTGACATTTTAACTTGCCTTCCAACAACCATCTGGTGCAAAAGTTTTTTATAAAATGACGAGAATTCTGATACGAAGTAATTAAAATCGTGTGCATTGTTCATACAATTACTTGTAAATTGGTGCGCTACTCTTATTGCGAAAGTATATTTTGCTATGAGAACTTATAAAAATTGAAGATATAAAAGTGTTTAATGCTGCATTTACAACAGAAACATTTAGTTTCAGAAAATTTAACAGATTATAATTGTTCACTTCTTTACGTTATTTGGTTTTTAAAATCAAAATATCTTTTAACCTTAAACCCGTTTATGGGGTCACATTGAACCGAGGCTCTTTTCTTTGCAAAAAAACATATGGGTAAATCCTGGCGTTTTCGCAAATTTTATTAACAGTTTTTCATTTAAGATGTATCTGGTTTAATAGCTCTTAAAAAGTTAAATTTGTAACAATTACAACATTTCTAATTTTTTTCGTGCATTCGGACTTCACACACGGTTAGAAATCTTGGACTAAATTTTAGTCCCACTAAAATATTACTGCATGTTTTTAAACCTTGCGGTTTCAAATTGAAACTTTTCAAATACTAACTCATATTTAAAACTTTTCTGTACTAGAATTGAAACCAAAAGAAACATTACAGTATCAATTTTAGCTTTTTGGTTTGAATTTTAGCTTTTTGGTTTCAATTTTATTCTTTTTGGTTTCAATCTAAGTACAACTCTGTATAACTTTTTGTTTTTAATACAAATAATACTAAATTCTCGTTCATGTGGATACAAAATTTGGATTAAGACCCGTAAAAAGTTGGCCTGGCCATGCTGCGACTCAATATTAGGCGACTCGGTTCATATGTATGTTTATCGCGCTTTTTATGTATGCGACAATATCTCTGTGGTTAGAATAGCGAGTTTACAAACTCAATGACGTGTGATCGAATCTCGCGTTGTTTGTTATTTTTTTTTTTTTTTAAATTTGTTATTTTTTTTTTTAATCCCAACATGTACTAAATTTGAAACCAAAGCTGTATTAAAACCATTTTTTAGTATTTTGTAAATACTAGATTTGAAAACAAAGCTGGTGTAGACTTATATGTAGTACAGAAAAGTTTCAATTCTAGTACAAGATTTCTAACCGTGCACGCTTGAATTAAAATATTAAAAAATAGCAAACACCGCGAGATTCTATACCACGACATTCAGTTTATAAACTCACTACTCTAACCACCGGGTCATTGGCCTAAACATAAAAGGCGCGATAAACAAACATATAAACCGAGTCGGCTCATATCAAGTCACAGCATTGCCAGGCTAACTTTTATGGGTGTTAATTCAAATTTAGTACCAAAATTTACTAGAGTTTAGTATAAATTGTATTAAAAACAAAAAGTAATACAGTATTGTACTTAAATTTAAACCAAAAAGGCTAAAATTGACACCAAAAAGCTAAAATTTAAACCAAAAAGCTAAAATGGATGCTGTAATATTTCTTTTGGTTTAAATTCTAGTACAGAGGAGTTTTAAATATGAGTTAGCATTTGTAAAGTTTAAATTTTAATACTCAATATTTAAAAAAACTGCAGTAATATTTTAGTTTTAAGAGATTTCTAACCGTGCACTAAAAACGGAAGATCTTGTGAGACTAACACTCGAACTTGAAATATTTCTGTGAACTGGTCAATAGCATCTCGGAAGTCTAAATGAACAAAAAAATTGCAAATTAAATAAGTTTTTAAAAAGGCCAACATTATTTCAAATATCGTATTTTTAAAGTCACAGTTAACAATTTTATTTGTTCGGACGTTACGTGTCCGACGTCACACAGTTTTCCATTGTACTTTTATTGGGTAATTAGCAAATACCCGCTGCTTCGCCTCCGATAAAAATATAAAATACCATGTAAAAATTTTAAATCTTAAAATGAAAGTATTTAGTTGTATTAAAACAAATTCAAAATATAAAAATTATTGTGTTGGTTTTGTTTAATTATGAAAAAATTGTATATATATTAAGAAATGACTTTATTTAATTTGAATAACTTATTTTAATGGTAATTGTTATGATGACATAAATTTACCTGGCTTTCTTTTTCTTACTTTTGAAAAAGTCCTGCATAACAGCGTTATAAAAAAATTTGGGTAAAAAATATTTTGAAATTTGTATTAAAAAATGTAAGTTTTTACATATGTTCTGAAAAAATATATTCTTCTTAAATTTTTGCAGTTAATCGGCCTTCTTCAGTTATTAACTGTTGTTATTGCGCTTCGGCCAAGCAAAAATTCTTCTTAAATTTAAAAAAACCGTTATAAATACATCAAACTTTTGGCGATATCTCAAAAGCTATTGACTTTCTCATTTCCGCAATATACAAATCGATTTTCATCCAATTTTCTTTGTTTGAAAGTTCAATTAAGTAAATAAGGGAAATGAGAAAAGGTTTACCGTTAGCTCACCAATGCAATGTTTTACAGGCTTGCCAATATTCGAAGCGCCCATCTGGCAACACTGTAACTTTCCGCAGTGATGCCAAATCGACTAATGACATACCGCGTTTGAAGCGTCATTCCAAGCAAATGCTTACAATGGAACAGTACACGCAGCGCGAACGCTCTAAAATTGTTGAAATTTACATTCAACAAAACAAGTCAATAGTGAAAACTCAACGTGCTTTCAAAAAAATTAATAAAGTGAAAAGTGCGCCTTCCAAGAAAACGGTAAACAAACAAAATTGCCGTATTTATGCCACTGAAAATCCACAAGAGATTCAAGAGGTACCTCTTCACGATGCAAAAGTCACTGTTTGGTGCGGCGTTTGTGCTAAAATGCTCATTGGGCCGTTCTTTTTCGAAGATGATAATGGCCACAGAGTTACTGTCAATCAGGAGCGTTATCGCGATATGATAAACAATTTTTTCATGCCAATCGTTTTTCGAAAGCGTATCATGCACTACTGGTTTCAACAAGACGGCGCGCCACCACACACAAGCCGCACTACAATCGATTTTTTGAAGCATTTGTTCCCTGGCCGTTTGATGTCAAAAAATGGTGATTTCGATTGGCCGCCAAGATCACCAGATTTAACGCCTCCAGACTTCTTATTGTGGGGTTATTTGAAATCAAAGGTTTACGTCAACAAGCCAAAGACCCTAGAAGAGCTGAAAACCAACATCCGTCAAGAAATAACCGCCATTCCCATCTAAATGTTGAAGAAAACCATGGAAAATGCTGCAAAACGGGCACAATATGTCGTAGAGGCCAATGGCGACCATTTACGAGATATCATATTCAAGAAATAATGTAAGCAAATCTACTTGAACCCAATTAAATGATATTCATGACGAACAGACAAAAAATTGTGGCTTCTTTGATTTATTTAAAAATAAAATGGGCGCTTCGAATATTGGCAACCCTGTATATTGTTTTCAAAAAACCTCTAAAATATCCAACTTGTACTAAACAATAGGCCAAGAGTTGCTTTTGTTGTACATATTTTTTTCAATTTTAATTATTTTTTAATTTTCATTTTCCTTTTTCTTTCATATAACATAATTTAACTGCAAAAATTTTTCTATTTTGACAAACTGTTATTATCATTAAAAAATATGGGCCACCTACCCCCCCCCCCCCCAATGTTTTTTTGATGAAAACTAATTTGCTTAAAATGTTGTTATTTTTTTCCCAATGTGTTACAGCTTAAAAACTAATTCATGTGAAAAACATTTTCAAATATAGCTTAAAAAATAATTCTGTGAAAAATATTTCAAATATTTCAAACTATTCCAAAGTTATATACATAAATCTATGTTTTAATCTATTTCCTTATCTATATATTCATAGTTAACGTTAAAGTTATAGTAGAATTTGCCCTGACACAATTCAATGAATTTTTTATGATCGTTTTGTGAATTTGTAAAAGTGTAAATTGACCTTCGAACAAAACATATGCTAGACGTTTGAAACATCAATGTATGACGATCAGAATCTGATATATACAGCATTCTTATTGATGTATAGTATTGCCCGGCAGACGTGGTCCTGTCGCAGACAATTTTCATGCTGTTCAAAAAAAAATATATATTCGCCTTTTTTAGTACAGTTGCCGAAAATAGCCGTATGAACTAAATTAGCAAATTCAATGGTTCTTGCGTGACTGTCAAACATCCGTGCAGTGCCACAACGCTACATATGCGTATATTCGTACAGATAGACTTATACAATCTCAAGTGGGGAAAAGCTGGCTGGCAAGGCTGCAAAACATAATTAATGCTGATATCTAAATTCTGACAACTCCCCTCAACACATTAACAAAGAGAATTAATTAACACTGTATAAAAGCAAGAATCTCCCTAAAAGTAAAGCTGGATTAACTGATCACCTTCAGCATGTTTGAAAATTTTTTTTATATGAAGCTTTAGTTAAGAGAGAAAAATTTCTACACGCTCTCAACTTGATTAACATTATTTTAAATCACACAAAAACATCCTGAAGGTTATCAGTGAATTCAGCTTAACTACGCAGCATGGCTGTCGTGTTATATTGAGAGAAGCTCTCTCGACAAAGAGAGAAAAGCTTTGTTTGCTGTTATATTGTGCTGCTGGTTGAATGTAGGCATCGAATAAAATGCGTGATTTTGCAATAATTAAAGAATACATTTTTCGAAAAACTTGGTAAGCTATAACAATCTATATTATCATAAGAATCGAATAAAAAAAGAATTATCAAAATCGGTTTAGCGGTTACCGCGCTTATTCTGGATCAAATTCATGACTCTCCTTTTATATAATAGTATAGATGAAATTCTATGGAAATAGTTTCTTTTTATATGGAACGTAGTGTTAGTTTTTTGTGTTATTGTTCATAAAGGTTATTAGAATACTATTATATTTTGTAAAAGAATATCGTAATTCAATATCAGTCATTTTCAGTGGTCTTCGAAGCAATTTTTTAAGATATGTTGTTACTTATGTACAATAAGGCACCTCAAAAAAAAAAGTGGTCCGGGTCACCTCCTGAAAACAAACTTTGGTTTATTTTATGATGATTCCCAAAATATTGCAACTCTAGCTTTAGCCGTTCGTGAGCTGGAATGGTTTGAAATAACCTCTAAAAATCGCGTTTTTGATTAATACTATTTATACCACACTACCTTCGGTCAAAAAAATTGTCACAAATAGTGTAAATCGATGAAATACATAGTTTTGTTTTTTTATTTTTTTTTAAATCTGCCCACACACTTAGTTATTGAGTTATTTGAAGTGATTTTTTCAATTTTTTTTTAATGCAGTTCTTATAAAAATATATATAACTTCCCCATTTATAGCCTGATTTACCATTCCGTGGTATCATTGGAAAGGTACTGAATGCTGCTTTTCATTTCTGTCGTTAATTAACCCTTATAAGCACTTTTATAAAAATGCATTTTATTTTATTTTTATTTTTTTGTGATGGCCTTTGCCTCAATTCCTGAATTTGTTCAAATATAAGAGAAATAAAATTAAATCATGTAGATAAAGAATGCATTTTTTAAATGGACTTTGGAATAAAGTATAGGAAAATACTTTATTGTACTTAGACAAAACAGCTAAAAGTAAATTTTACCACAGTCCTTATAAGTAGTCACTCATGACTTTTACATGACTTTTAGGTTTGACAATGAGTTATATTATATTATATAAATGTGAGTTTTTGAATTGTGATCGCTTAATTGTTCAAGTTATTCATAAAAAAAATGCTTTTCGTTTCTCGCGAGTTAAATAAAAATCAATTGCCAACAAAAAGTGATGTAATAAAACATTTATTATTTTTGCGCGAAAAAAATAATAATCGGTCTTACGGGCTATCTAATTATCATCAAAACATGCTAAATGATTTAAGCAAAATTTGGAAAAGAGCAGAAATTCCGGTTATATCGAAGACTGCGATCCGCAAAAAAACTTCAAAATTTAACGCTTTTATATCGGGATATCACAAAAAATCCATCGCATTACAATGCAAGCGAGTGGGCCGAACTATTTTCAATTTCTGTTTGCAAATGTGCTCTAAAAATTAGAGTGTCTTGTAGTTGCCCAGGTGAAAAACAAATGCCATTGCATGTTTGGAATTTTTACCTTGATCAGTCGAGCCGAAGGTTGCTCACGCTAGATGACGTTGAAAACCACATCCCATGTGATTCTATTACGGACTTCGAAAGCGAAAGTGAAAACGAAAGTATTGCAACAGCCACTTTTGTACCACAACTAAGAGAAATGGATGTGGATGATCCATATTCATCATCGTCTGAGGAAGATCTTAAAAATCTTGGACCAAGCGTACAAAGTTTTTCCTTACCAACATTCAGTGCTGCGTTGGACCGTGCCAGTGTATCCAATCGCTTTGGGGCTCTGCTCGCAACAACATTGCTAAAAGACTTGGACATTCCAGGCATAATTATTGATCAGCACAAAATCCAAAGGGAGCGAACTAAAGCTAGGGCGAAATCACTAAGAGACATAAAAAACAATGAAATACTAAAATGCATTTCTTTTGATGGAAAAAGGGAACGCACTTTGAAACAAGTTACTGTGAATGGCAAACCACGCAACGTTAAAATGATGGAGGAGCATATAACTCTGGTAAGCGAACCCAGCTCAAACTACATTGGTTACTTAACTCCCGTAGACGGAAGCGGTGCTGGTATCGCAAACGATATTGTCAATTACTTGAAAGCTGAAAAGTTTTCACTAGAGCAAGTGGTCGCTGTAAATTGCGACGGAACCAGCACCAACACAGGCAAATTTAATGGAGCGATTTGTAACCTAGAACGACAATTGCAGCGCCCTTTGCAGTGGCTAATGTGCCTCTTTCATTTTAACGAGTTGCCATTCACTGCGTTACTCAAAGAAATGTTAGGAAAAGCTAATGGGCCGCAAAACTGGCCAGGAATAATTGGGCATACATTACAGGGCTGCGAAGATGTGCCGGTAAATTGTATTCAATTATTTTGTTGTTTTTTTTTAACTGTTAATTTCAATAAAATATTAACTTTAGATTGCTCATAACTTTGATCCAATTGCGATGGGCTGTATGCCCACAAATATTGATGACTGGGTTTTGCGAGCTGATCAAAAATATCTTTATGATATGGTACGAGCAGTTGATGCTGGGGCGTGCGATGAACATTTGGCCAGCATTAAACCTGGCCCGCTCAATCTTTCACGCTGGTTGACAACAGCATCAAGAATTTTGCGGCTATATGTTACGAAGCCTGTGGCTTGCGAAAAGTTAAAGCAGCTAGCATTTTTTGTTATGAGGGTCTACGCACCATTTTGGCTTTTAATAAAAAGCCAACCAAAAGCCATTCATGGCAGCCGCCACTTGTTTAAATACATTGAGTGGACGCGCGAATTACCGGCAGATATGCAATTTATTGTACAACGCTCTGTTCAAATTAATGGATTTTTTGCTCACCCAGAAAATATTTTACTGGCAATGGTTACAGATGAGAGCAAGGCGACACGAAAGGAAGCCTACGATATTATTTTACAATCGCGTGCTCATGACACACAAGGAATTCGCCAATTTAATGTCCCCAAGATACAATTCAATTGTGATTCCTATAAAAATATGATAGATTGGAATGAATTAAGAGTTAATTATGAATTAAGAGTTAACTAATACAGAACTGCCATGCATCCAGTTCTATACTCAACAATACTTATTAGAACTACACGACTCCAATGAAATTGTAAAAATTCCTGGTAATGAAAAGTTTTTAAAATAATTGTTATGCTTTTCTTAACAAACAATTTTCAGAATTTCCATGTCATTCACAAAATACGGAACGTTTTGTACATGTGGTAAGCCAATCCTGCGTTTCGGTAATTGATAAGAACAGACCTGCACATATTGCAAACAAGATTCAATCGCGCAAGCGTTACTGTAAAATTGAATCACGAAAAGATTTGGAATAAAAAAAAAATTATTTCTTTGATAAAACTCTAAATTGTTTTTTTTTTATCTTTTAATTAGCGACTTAATAAATAACCACAAATTTTTTATCATGTTGATAAAAAATGCATTTTTATAAAAGTGCTTATAAGGGTTAATTAACGACAGAAATGAAAAGCAGCATTCAGTACCTTTCCAATGATACCACGGAATGGTAAATCAGGCTACAAATGGGGAAGTTATATATATTTTTATAAAAACTGCATTAAAAAAAATTGAAAAAATCACTGCAAATAACTCAATAACTAAGTGTGTGGGCAGATTTAAAAAAAAAATAAAAAAAACAAAACTATGTATTTCATCGATTTACACTATTTGTGACAATTTTTTTGACCAAAGGTAGTGTGGTATAAATAGTATTAATCAAAAACGCGATTTTTAGAGGTTATTTCAAACCATTCCAGCTCACGAACGGCTAAAGCTAGAGTTGCAATATTTTGGGAATCATCATAAAATAAACCAAAGTTTGTTTTCAGGAGGTGACCCGGACAACTTTTTTTTCCTCCATACAAGTTGAGGCGCCTTAATGTACAATCTTCAGCCATTATAGAGTAAAGGAAATTTTGATTTTTAACTGGTTTCTTTATTTATTTTTTTATTTATTGATTTTATATCCAACACAATATCAAATATTTATCAAGATAGCTTTACACCAGTAATTTTGACGATCGTTAAAGTTAGCGTTATACCGTTATTCGCCGTTATATACCTATTTATTAAATAAACAGTGCTTTCTATATTTTAGTGTTTCAATATAATTTTGATATACATTTTTTTAATTTACTTAACTGAGTGTGCAGCTTTGCATAGAAAATTCTTTAACTCTCACAACTTCTCGAAAATAAAATTGGTCTCATTTCCAATGTTAAAATTTGAAGTTATCAGATCAGAAGTATTTCGAGGAATCAGAAAAGTTCTAAAAAAGGCGCAACTTAAGGATCCTGTATCTTATCAACAAAATGCAATTAGAAATATTTAAAAAGCACGTCTAAAGTGCCATTATTTTCAAAAATTAAGTTTGAGTAAATTCCGTTCTTAAATATAGATTCTACAATCATTCGTAGACACTCGTGTAAATAGCATTATATATGTAGCATAGCTCAACTTTGGATGACCATTGAGACCAATCCTTGGGATCATATTATTTGCAACGTGTGTTTTTCACATGTTGGATTTATTCAAATACAAAAAGTAAAAAAATGGAAGCCCCGTAACTTGTCCCAACTCCGTGTGCTCCCAAGTCCGTGTCGCGGAGTCCCAGAACTCCCTGTCCTAGCAGTCCGTGTCGGTGCTGCTCCGTGTCCCAACGTGCACCGTCTAAACTATAGCATTTTTATTGACTTGTAAAAATAAAAATATTTGGGAAAACGGGTGCGGTGAAATGCTTGCCAGCTGGTGAACAGAAATATCTGACCCCCCTCTGTAACAATTTTTTGTTCGGTTTTGACCCCATAAGTACAAAAGCGTCAAAAAAGAATTTTGTCCAGCTAGCTTGATCTAGACGCAACAATGTGAGCTGACTGAAAGTGGTTGGATATGTTTGGAAGAAATGTTTGTTTGATTAATAATAGAACCAGCTTATACATTTTACTTATCTAAATGTTAATTTGGATGAAATATAAACTCTATTGGAGAAATATTTGGCAAACGATTCTTCCAGTGAAGCTACGAAATGACAAAGTTTGTGTTGATATTTATGCGATAATAGTAAAGGGTTTAAGTTTGTATTTGCGTTCAAGTATATAATCTTCAGTTCCTATAGGTTTTTTTTTTTTCAAAACAAGTAACTAAAAGACTAATATAAAAACATGTATTTGATAAACTACTTTGAATTATATTTAGGTGGAATTCTCTTTGATTTTTTGTGTCTTGAACAAACATTTGAATATTTTGTCAAATAATTATTTCATAGTAAAATACTTTTTTATTTAATTTTTCTAATTCAACTTAAGAATCGGCGTTGTCTGTTCGGTAACTATCTCAATTGAATTATTCGTGTGTATGTTTTGGCTTTTTGATTAAAAATGATATCCGTAAAAATTCAGCAATCTCTTACCGATAATCGATTTCGAAAGTTAAACGCCGTTCCGGGAACATTTGCCTCTGATGAATATGGTGAATATCTAAGGATGATCCTGCGTAACCAAGAGATTCAGAAGAGCATCTTAAGAATTGATGCGATCAAGACTCACATTTTGGCAACGCGTAAAATCGCATCCATCCTAAAGACCTCTTGGGGTTTGAAGGGTTCGGATAAGATTATGGTCAACCTAGACGGCGATGTGACAGTCACAAATTGGCGCAGTCGTGCTTGCCGGCTTAAAGTTAAGGATTTCCGCGTTATTTATAGTGGTGGTGCTGCTCTCAAGGAAACGGATCACCTATCTACATTGGAATCTATCTACAGCAGCTTGCATCCAATTGAAACTTTATCTGAATTGAGGCCCGCCCGTTTACACAAAATCCACTTAAATATTTTTGTAGCTTTGCTGCCTTAGGCTATGTTCACATTGAGAGCTAAATACACATTTAGAGCATTTACTATATATATTTGTCCCTCTTACTCCTACAATGAGTAAAGGGCCGTTCGTAAATGTGGATTCCATATATTCGCATTTGTCTCTTACTGTGAACATAGCATTACCCAGTATATCCTTATTTGTTTGTGTTTTTCCTAATTTGAAATTAAATCATATTTATTGGATCAGTTTTTAATAACTAAGATATTTATATATCTTGTATGGTATAATTTTATGGTAATACATCCAGTAAATAGTTGAGTAATAATAATCGGTTAAATCGTTACGATTTTTTGGAGATATCTTTTATGCTTTAAAATTAATTTTCAATAAGTGCAAAATGAACTAGTTTTTAATGGATTTGTTTAAAACCAATTATCAACAAATTTAAAATCAACTTGTTTCTAAGTAGTTGAAAATAAATGCAAACGAAATCAGTTGACTTATTAAGCGGATATCGCCATACAAAATATGTGAGTCCGTTCTATGGAAAAAATCAGAATTTCAACAAGTTGTGGTTGACAACAAAGTAATTTTTTAATTACTTTTAAATTAGTTGATTTTCCTATAGGGGTGCTACAATAATGACAATGGAGTCTTGTAATCTATGATATGCATCTGTAATGTTATGTTTTCTAAAATCTACGCTACAGTGCCTCAACATATGCTAAAAAAAATAAACTGGTAATTTCAGCCGTTGGAAGCACTTTGACTTAGCTTCTATTGATTAATTGTGTTGTGCGTGTTATTAAATGGTTGATCACAAATGACCGAGAACTGGACCTACGTGTTTTATGCCGACTCCGAACGGCTTATGTTCTTAAGAAGCTTTACATGGCAATTTTTACTCTTTGAGATTTGCCATTGTCTGCGGAGAGGTGATGACCGAACAGAAAAATTAATTTGATTGAAAAAACTTTGTGTCTGAGCTGGAATTGAACCTGGGCTACCGCGGTTCTTTAGTTTAGGGGCCACACACTCTATCCACTAGGCTACGGTCGCCACTTCCGCTTTCTACTAAAATTAAAAAATATACTATACCGCCTTCTACTAAAAATACAAAAAAATCCTTGGGTATATATATATATATGCTTAAAAACGGAAAATTTTGTCAAATATGTTGGAAAATAAAAAGGGCCACCTCATATTTTCCACCTCAAATTTTTTTATTTAATAGGTTTTATCAGTGTTGCCGTTTTGGTAGAATTCTATTAAAACTGGAAACTTTTTTGGCTGCGTTTAATTCTAAACAATTAAAAATTAAGAAAAGTTTTAAGTTGTCCCATTGTTCAATTACTCAATTAATCACATTTTCACCCAAAATTTTGTATGTTTTTATATTGCAATACTCCTGGAATTTTTTTAACTCTTATAACCTTTTCGAACTGTGTGAAAAAAGTTATATGTGTTTATCTCGACATAACCTTTCCAATTCTTTTGGAAGCTTCTTGCATGATTATGACGAACATAAATGACAAAAGCATGTTATGTAAAACAGATCAATCTCATTTCTAATTTTTTGTTTTTAACTGTTCAAATGTCCGACCATTCCGCTTGCACCATCAGTTGGTAATTCTTTTAAATTTGAAACGTATCTTACTACCAAAACTAATGATTTTTATGCTGAAATATCCGTCATTACGTCCACGATAAGGGAAAACTTTTTTGTTTTTAGTGATGAAATTATTTGGTCAGCTGCTTTTTGACCAAAATATTGGCAATATATGTCAATTTGGTTCTAGTGCATTTAAATAATGTTTATTTTGTTAAATTTTACAAGGAAAAGAATGAAATTCTATTCTTTTACCTGAAAAATTACCAAAAAAGAAATCTGCCTACCATACTACCTAGCCAAAAAAAGTTACTATTTTTTGCAGAATTCTACAAAAATAGCAACACTGATAGTAGCTATTAAAACAAATAAATTAAAAACAAATTTTGCAAATATGAGGTGGCCTTTTTTTATTTTCAAAAATATTTGACCATATTTTCTGTTTTTACGCATATCTTTATAACCCTTAATGCCATTTTATAGCGCCAACATTTTAAAAGATACGTTATTGAATTTGCTTTATTCCCTAAGATATGTTTAGTTCTGCAGTGTGTCGGTTTTTAACTTTTTTGGATATTGAAAAGTATTTCAAAATTATAATTAAGTATAACTACAAAATTCAAAAATAAAAATGTAAGAAATATAATTTTAGGGTCCACTTTCAAGAATTTTTTGTATTTTTTTGTAAAAAGCGGAGGTGAATACAAAATTATTTTTCAAATAACTGAATATTTCCTAAGAATTCTACATGCTCAGAATTAAAGAGTTCGATTTCTAATTAATTCCGTCTAGCATGCTCTTTCACATCACTATGCGACGCTAGTTATTCGGAAAATAACTAAAATGATTTTCAAAAAATGTATGAATTTGTCCAATTTTTCATAATTTTATTTTTATATTATAACCTGAATGAATTCTAAAGCACAAGATTTTAAGCTTTTAAATGCCAAATAAAAAACTAGTCTCAAAGTAATGAAATGGTAAAAATTTCAATTATTTCAATTTGGTAGCTGACAATATCAACCAACTTATCTCTCATTGTTTATTTTTGCTTTTGTTCGAAAACGCATGCTCCGTGTATGCCAAAGCATCATCACGATCAAACCAACTAAATGGACACATGCAGGGTTCGGACTTCAAAATTCGTAAATCGCAGTAAATTTTGAAAAAAAAACGCAGTAAAACGAATTTTTTCGCAGTAGTTTTTTCGTTTTTTTTTATTTATATTTTTATTTTTAATCATGTACGTACATTTACTACTTATGTATGTATACTTTATACTAGTTATATAATATACACACAAATATATACATAACTATATATTATATATTTGCATGTTGCAGAAACATGTTTCTTCCTGATTCAAAATATAGTTTCCGTAGACAAATTCAATCACGTTCTTTAAAAGCAAATCAATTTTCAATTTGGTCGCAAAAACTTACGTAAAACTTTAAAATCTAATCTAATCTAGTCAGCAAATCTAAAAACAACTAAAGAAAAGCAAAATAAAAAAAAACAACAACAAGAGAGAAAAACTGAGAAATTGACACTGAAATCTCATCGCCTCTGTTGGTGTGTTGCGCTAAGATGCACTTGCACGAGGCAAGCACGGCCTGGGTTCGATTCCCGCTGGCATCACAAAGCTTTCTGATGAAGCCTGTAGCAGGGCCGAAATTGCAATAAAATCAGCTAGTGTTGTTTTCCTTTTGATATTGAAAATTTTGTCTTTGTTGTTTCTTTGGAAAAATTCGATAGAGCAATTAATTGTTCTAACCTGACCTAAAACTCAATAAACGATTTTAAACTACCAAATAGTTAGAATTTGTATTTAAATCAAAGAAAATTAACATAATATATAACAAGGTCACATAGAAAACTTTAGAATATATCTTTTTTGCAATAACAGCTGCATCTGACAGATTTTTTCTTTTTTTTCAACGCACAGTGTACAGATAGAATGGACCCCTGAAACTACATTTTTTATAATCAACATCAATGTTTACATATTCCAAAAATATCACAAAAAAAAACCATAAAAATGTTTGTTGCGAATAAATCGCAGTAGATTTGAGAAAACCGCAGTGACGCAGTAGAACATTAAATTTTGCTAAAAAGCGCAGTAGATCTACTGCAATTGCAGTAAAGTCCGAACACTGGACACATGCTAAACATGATCTCCCCCGCAACCCCTTTCACTATAACACATACTCGTCTTGTGTTCGCTTGCAACCCTTCGTCTTATGTTTGATGTTTTACACAGCATGGTTTGAATCATTTTTGCTTTCATAAATTTTATACTGCATTCTGGCTTTCACAAAAAATATTTCCTTCTTTGCTTTAAGCGCGTCTTATGTATGCAATTAACTGCCTGAACAGTTAGATCGGCGTCAGCGACTAGCGGCGCTCTCTGCCGCAGCGTCAGCTCGAAATGAAACGAGTTCGCTACCACTGTTCTCGCTCTGAAGAGAGCTCAATGACAGCGGCAAACTGAAAATAGAACTAGATTCTATTTCGGCGGCCGACGGCGACCGTTTCACCTTGAATTCATACATTTTGTTGACGCTAGCCGCTGACGCCGTTCTATCTGTTCAGGCAGTAAGAAAGACAAATTTATTTTTGCAATAAAATTTTCTCACAGCAGAATTATAATTTTAATAAATTGTTTGTTTTTTCCATCAGCTCAAATCAGTTCCTGGCTTCGGCCGTGCATGTGTCTTATCACGATTTTGCTACAAGCACTTGGAAATTGAAGTCAACGTACAGAACTATAAGATGCATTTTTTTTTTAATTTTTTGTCTTGCTGCAGTCTAAGCTTGATGTTGCAATTTTCTACGTATTTACATATAAATCAGTGATGGGCACACACACATTATCATATTCTTTGCGTGTGTGTGAAGCAGAGAAAAACGAAGAGCAACTTGTGAACATCTAATGGGAGCGATTTTAATGCTTGTGAACGTTAAGTTGAGAAAACGCAATTTACGCTAGAGAAGTTGAAAATGTTACAACTTTTCTTGCGTAAATTGCGTTTTTGACAGCACATTACAAATACAAATCATTTTCCCATTCTTCAGGCATCATTTTTATCTGTGCATTTGTAAAATTGCGCAGCCAGACTTATCTACAAAAAGTGCTCAACATCAACTGACTTGATTTGCTTAGCAAAAATCAAAACAAAGCAACAGCCGAACGCACACGATTAAAAGTCACACGAAGAAGCTTATAGTGTACATGTGTTGACGTCGCTCAAGCAGCCCCCCAGTGGGCAAAAGCAGGTCTTTGAAGCGCTTCTAGCAGGCCATCATATGGATTTCTTAGCCCTTCCGTGCTCGTTTCCAAGCCCATAAGCTTTTTTATATGAAACGAGAAAATTTTCTAGGCCTTCCGCTCTCGCGACTCTAAAGAAGCCTGCTAGAAGCCCTTCTTTAGAATGTACATTAGAAAGAAAAGCAATATAAATATCAACTTGAAATAAAAAAACTTTTGACAAATTCCAGATATGAACCAGCGTCCTCTCAGCTGGCGGTTTGGCATCTTACCCACTCGTCCACCTCAGTTGTTAATAAACTTCAGCTTATTTTGCATCATTACAAATGAAAGTAAGTTTTCGGGAGCGCGGGTTCGCAACCCAGCTTGGCCCAAAAAAAAATTTTTTTTTGTATTTTTTTAAAATCTACATTTTTTTACAAATTTTTTTGTCCATTTAAAAATTTTTTTTTAATTTTTTTGTAAATTTCTTCATACAAAAATAATAGAAAAGACTTAGAATTTTTCCATATAAAAGTTTTCATATAATGTGATATGCAATGTGTTAGATTTCGGAGACCTGGGTTCGCGTCCCAACGCGGACAAAAAAAAATATTTTTTTTTTGTTTTTTCTTAAAGATTTGATTTTTTTTAATTGATCTAATCATATATAATTTTTAAAAAATTTTTTTTATATAAAATAACAGGAAAAGACTCCAAACCTTCAAAAGGTAGGCCTTACAGAAGCACTCATCAATGCAGCGATCATGGAAGGTATATTGACGCCAATAAGAGCACTACTAGCATGCATTCTTTTGCGTATCGCTAGCTAAAATGCCCACTGGGAGCATTTTGTTTCCAAACATGCGTGTTTGGGAAATTAAAATGTGCCCGACACTGATATAAATACATGGAAACCTTACTTGATGTTTAGTGCAATCATTTTAAAAACAAGTTTGAGAAAATTGTATTATTATCAAACAAGTATTATGTGAAATCATTTGTAAATAACTGGAAATTCTAAGAAATTATTAGTATAAGTAAATGCAATTAATCATACATTACAGATTTAGCTTGTCAAGAATAACACTGTGTGACCGATTCGGCCTTTAAGAAGGTTTTAACCCAAATTCTTAAACGCTCAATTCTAAGTTTTACATATCGCTCATTTGCTCGAATGTCATAACTCAAAAAACAAGATTTTGGGGTTAATAATGCAGAATTGTTCTTTATATCATGCTTCATATTGTGTAAGATTTTTATGTTATTATTTTGAATATTCTCCTCGTGGGAAGAGAAAATGCCTCTATCTCTTAGTACTAGGTATGAGTCAATTGAAAACTTTAAATGCGTCTTATGCAAAACGACTTTTTTTGAGTTATGACGTTATTCATTAAACATAGGAAATTTTTTAATATTATTGTTATTTTGACATAAAATTTATTGCGATATCTTAAAAACTCAGATGAAATAGATGTTCTCAGTAATATGTATTTTTGTATGAAAAGTCTTTAATTAAGAAAAATAAAGTTAGGTTGTAAACGAACGCTTCTTTGGGTGCAATTTTTTTTTACAGATACACGGAAAAAATTCTTTGCGCACAAGTCATGATCAAGCTGATCATGAAATACAAAATATATACTTTTTTATCCATATATAAGTTTTGATCATGTATTATGGACTCTGCTCACAATTCTTGCTATAATTCTGTATAAAACATGTATACAACACTGATCATATATTATGATCAATTTTTAATTTTCATAATGAACGAATTGTTCTTAACCCATCCTAGGCCGATAACAGTTCCCATGAACTGATTTCGCTTCAACGTTCTAAGATGTATTCAGAGTTTCATTAAAATGGAACGTATGGTTCTTGAGTTCTGAGATGTAACTGCAGTTACCAATGGTCCGATAAGTATAGTGGTTTTGGAGAAATATTAAATGTAGTCAAATCACCAAACCAAAATAGTTTTGATTAATTAATTGTGATCTATTATATAAATTATTTCATGACTCTAATTGCGAGCTTTAGATCAAATAAGTTTTAAGAAAGCAACAACGACAACAACTCTGAATAGAGTCAATCACTTAGCTGACTAGACAGTCTGTTTCGGAAATTGCTACATTTCCTCTTCAGTAGTCTTCGAGTGATTAAGCTGTGATCAACTCACTGTTATAGTCGTATATGATTTCACACATGTTTGAACATATTCTTAAGAATTATACGTTCAAATCGGCTACTTAATCATATGACACTTAAAGCAGTAATCTATTTATAGATCACAGCCATCAACTCTACCACGGTTGCCATCTGTTCTAGTTGCTTCGTATTTATTTCAATATTCATTTGTGTTTGACAATTCGTCGAAATGCACCATAGAATTAAAACGAGTTTTTGCTTCGCTAGAATCATGGCCAAATAAATGTAAAATTAATAAAATAATCTAATAATTGATCGATTTCGGTCAAAGTCATGAGTAATTGTTGCACATTCTTCGCATATGCATTTTCTTGTTTTTGAAAATACTTGAGCGCAATTTTTTAACTTTTTGAAAAAAATTAATATAAGGTTTTGTATATCAGGCATCAAAAGTGGTACCGAAGATATATTTTCTCAATTTTGAATTCTTCAAATATTTCAGAGCAGCATCCTGTTTAAGAGTAACTATTTAAAACAGCAGGTTAAGACCACGATTTTTTTCGTATTTCGATGTTAAAAACAACTTTCAAAGAATTTATTAAGTAGCATATCTTAATTATTGTATTATATACACAAACGTCAAGTTAAAATTTAATAATTTTCAAAAAAATTAATTGTGAAAATTTTTAAAAGCAGAACTATTTCAGAAAATTTTTCTTACGGTTTTGATGAACTAAGATTCCTTTTTGCAAGGCAAAATAAAGCTATTCTGGAATCTCTCACTTGGTAGGCTGTACCATAGAACAACTTTTCCATCATCAAACGACAAAATCATCTCTTATTTCTTTAATTCCCCTAAAAACTAAAGGGAATTGTGAGGAAATAAAAGTAAACATTTTACCTGAGAATAGGGATGTCTTTGTAAATGCAAACTGGTGAAAAAGAGACAAAAGCACGATTTTTTAACTACAGAATTCGATAAGGTTTTCCCTAAAAATTTTGAAGAATAATATTATAATTTTTAGCCCTTATTTAAGTAGTTTTATCAAATTAGCTTACGTTTTTTGAGATATAGAAATCGTTTGTTTAACTTTTTGCATTCGTTTTCATGGACTTGCTTCATTTTGACAAATTTATACTACATAAGTTATGCTGAAGAGTTGCGTTGCCAAAAATATAAAAAATTTATTGAGCAAATAGCTAATCCTAAATTACGATATAGATGGTATGCATGGCAAACACCGTTTTAAGATTTAAAAAATCTTTATTCTGTAGCAACTTTAGATACTACAACAATTTGTTTATATTTTCATTCATTTATTTATACTCTATATTCGGTGAAATCGAGTTCTAAGACACCCCGAGAAGTTATTCCGAGAATCGCTTCAAAGCGTTAAAAATATAAATTTTCAAAATGTTAAAACCATATACTTATTTTGTTTCTGTTACTTTTTGAACTTTCATGTTGGGTATTTTAGTACTTGTTTTGAATCGTACATTCACCATAAGTCTTGTATGTTAATGCATTGATATGAATACAAAAAGTTTTGATTTGCTTTTTCTTTCATTTGGTTTTAACTATTGTTTTACTTGAGCATTTTTTCTTATATTTTTCGATTTACGAGTAAATACAATATGTTAAAAAATATTTAATAAATTCAACACAATTATTAGAAGTCATTTTTTATTTCTTTTTTATAAGATAAATGTGCAGCTTTTCAATTTTTTTGTTATATTAAAATATATGTTGTTTATTTATAGATGCGTGTTGTACTTCAAAATAGAGTTGGGTCGTTCCGGACCTGCATAGTTCATGGAACTATGTTCAGTCTCGGACATAGTTCCAATCATTCCATCTGTACGATTTAAGCATGTTCAAACAGTTCCGATTGCAATAACATTTTTTTAATTGAGCAACATCTCTTTCGCACTTACCAATTACAAATTAAAAATGATATATCGTCATTCCAGTTGTGTGCATTGTTCAGCATTGCTGTTTATTTTTGCTTTTAACATATGAAACAGAACAATCACGAAATGACATTGAGCATGCTTTTGTCACTTTCATTCTTATAAAGAGAACTGCTGGAACTATATAGTTCCGCGAACATGCTTAAAGCTGATGAACTATATAGTTCCGCGAACATGCTTAAAGCTGATGAACTATATAGTTCCGCGAACATGCTTAAAGCTGATGAACTATAAGATGCAACTGCAAATGATTTTCAGCAACTTTATAAATTAGCAACATGAACTTTATTTACTAATTAAAATTATTTACTAAATGATAGAAGTTAATTTTTTATATAAACTAAAGAAATGTTTTTCTTTAATTTAAAAAATATAGAAATAAAAAAAATATTGAACTGTTCTGCAGTTCAAATAAACAAAGGAACTAAATAGTTCCGCGGACATGCTTCAAATTCCCTCTGTAGTTCAACAAGCAGACAAGCCAAATAGTCTATACAGTTCAAATAAGCAAAGGAACTAGATAGTTCCGCGGACATGTTTCCGTGAACTAGTTCCTTTCTTCAAAAGAATCGTTCCATGTCCGTTCCGTCTCTGGAACTGTTAAGCACAAGCCTACTTCAAAAGAACTTAGTTCTTATTTTTATTTATGCTACATTATATATATACAAATACAAATTACAAATCCAATCCGCTTAAAATTAATTAATAATATGTCTAAATTTACTTTCAATAATACTTGTATAAAGCAAGTTTAATAGTGCTAGCATAAAACTGGTTTCAAAACACAAGTACAAAACTAATACTAGCATACATTTAGTATAAAAATTACTAGAATTTATCTGGTTAAAATAATACTAATGTGCAACTGATCTCTATAAAACTAGTATTTAACTGGTTAACGATATACTAGCACACAGTTGGTCAAACTGGTTTAGTATATTTTGAAATAGTACATTTTCTAGTATTTTAACTAATTTGCTACACTGCAGGGCATACAGTTAGTCAAATTGTTTGAAATCTTATTTCTCACATTTGACTTTGGCGCCGTAAAAAGTAAACACCTTCATTTTGTTGGCCCAATTAGGGATATTTATTTCTCTATGTTGGCATATATCCAATCCAAATATCTATCTATTCGAACATAAACATCGGGATTTCGTGAAGGACATTCTGCCTGACGAAGCACAGATAACCCAATCAAATAATAGTTTGCTGGTTCTTCATCCACTTCTGTCATGCCCATTAAAGCAGAACCCACATTATAAATATTGCGACCAACACAGGAAAGGGCGCAGATAATTTTCTCTTTGTCAACTTTATAGTGTTTCTTTAACCATAATTCACAGGTGTTATAAGTAACTACACGAGCAAACGATTTGGCTTTATTTGGATTAACACTGTTATTAAAAAACCATCCAGTCACTTCTAAAAGCTGATTATCAAAATTTATCCTAACTATATCCTTGCTGGGCAAACAAATAGGCGAAATGAAGTCGGAATACGTAACGGGCTCACTTAGTTTAACCAGAGCGATAGGATCTTCAAAACTGTCTTCATTCGACCAACTGTAGTTGGGATGAATAATAATTTCTTCGATTTTATGCAACTTTGGAACCGGTGTACAACGTCCGCGATCATCACAGTCCGACTTTTTACGGCTGTTTCTCCAATTCCAATCACCCAAAACAACACTATCGGTATCTTTTACCTCAGAAACACACCTTGCACTCACCAGCACAAACCATTTGCTGATCAAGGTACCAAAGCATGAATTCAAACTTGTGTTTTGAACACTGACCATCCAAGGAAATTCATCAATATCTGTCAAGTTTTTCGGGTTGTAGAAATACTCCGTGTTGAGCGTGCCACATTTATCACGTTGTGGCACATTATTTTGGGCAACTACATAAAAAATAATTTAAGTGCAATCAAGGAATGCATATTTACAGAACATTGTCTTAAACTTACACACAGATATGAAGAACATCAGTAGAATAAAAATTGTAAATAGTTGATCTGACATGCTAACTTTTCTTCCAATAACCACTAGGTGCAAACGTTTTTTACATAATGACTGGAATTCTAACATGTTGATGTAATTACATATTTAAATTATTCAAGAAAATTTCTGTTTGTGCGCTACTCTTATCGAGAAAGAGTATTTTGCAATGAGAATTTATAATAAGTATTAAAAATTCTTTATTACGTGACTATCTCTATCGTTAGCTGACTAAGTCAGCTAAGTGATTGACTCTATACAGAGTTGTTGTTGCTGTTGCTTTTGTTGACTTCTTCAAAAACTGACTTGATCTAAAGCTCGCAATTAAATTCATGCAAAAATTCAAATAATGGATCACAATTAATTAAATAACAAATTAATTTTTGTCAAAAAAAAAAAGGATAGGTGGGAGGTAGTCGGTAGCTCATGATTTTTAATGATAGAAACAGTTTGTTGAATCATGTGTCAAAATGAAGCCATTTTTGCAGATAAATGATGTGTCATATGAAAGTGTGGAAAATGAAAATTAAAGAAAAATTACAATAGAAACAATTTTTTTTTAAATAATAATAAAGCATTGAATTAATGAGGTAACGGTAAACCTTTTCTCATTTCACTGAATTCACTTAATTGATCTTTCAGACAAAGAACATTTGACGAAAATAGATTTAAAAATGGCGAAGATGTTTGCTTCGAATATACAACTTGAAATTTCAATCGTTTTTTCTTATTCAAAGGCAGGCCCGTAGCCAGGATTTACCAAAGAGGGGGTAGGAAATTGATTAAAAAAATATTGATAGTTTTTGATTATCGATAAATCAAAAGGTATTTTTATATGAACATTAAAATTTTGCTTCCTCATAGACCACGTTGTTGACGCCATAGACTAAAAATAGTCGATTTGATATAAAAAAAAAATCTATAAAGTTTTGTGCCTACTGATAGACTTTTAAAACTAGCTCAAGAGTCCAATAAACGGAGAAGCATTTAACGAGAGTTCAAAACATCTCTTGAAGTAAATTTTCAAGAAAACTGGTTGCATTTCGTTTTGAATGTAGTTGTTCTTTTAAATTAGTTAACAAACATAAAAATCAGATAAAAAGTATCAGAGTTGTGATATTTTACTTTTCGAAAAATGTTATATTATTTTTTGTTTGTAAATCCAAATTTTTGAAATTGTAATCAAATTTTGTAGAAATATTTTCTGAAACAACACTAAATGCAAATGTAGAGTGTTTGTTCAAAAGTTCCTATTTAAGATTTTTGAAAAAAGCTGTTTTACTATGGTTTAGCACTTAATATATTTAATCCTATCATTTGCACAAAAAAGAAAAAAAAAATAAGAAAATCGTAAATTTTTCCAATATTTTGTTCAAAAAGGCCTAAATATGTATACTGAAAAATTTTTTTTGAAGATTTTTGAAAAAAGGGACTAATTGCCATACAAGAATTTAGTTTTTGTACAATATTTAATCAAACGGTCTTATCAAATTTCTTTTAACCCTCCGATGGGTGAGAAGGTCATTTCATTTTCAAACTGAAATTAGTCCTTGATGGTCCTTGGGAGATATACCCCACCCTTTTATGTATTCCAAGGGAATTTTATGCAGAATCGTTTAAAAAGATTAAACCAATAGTTTAGGATTTATAAGGGTTTAAAGCAGGGACCGAAAATAACTGTTATTTTACAATTTTCAGATGAAAAAGGCATAAGGAAAAAGTGGCCGGAGAACTTTTTTAAATATACCATTATTATCGTAATGGCAGCAGCTTCGCGAATATAAAATGCCTTTTAAATTTTTGACTGTTACTATAAAAATTAAAATTAACTGTTATTTTTTGCCTTTTATTTTTTCGGGCAAAAATAACTGTCACTTTTGACTTTTATTTTTTAGGTCAAAAATAACAGTTATTTTGTGCCTTTTATTTTTTCGGTCAAAAATATCAGGCAATTCGTATTTTTTCAAAGGCCGAATAAATACTTAAAAACTAAAAAGTTTCATAGCTCATAATGTGCGCGCTGATGAGACGATAAAAATTGCATAAAATCTTTTTTTGCTTTTCAAGTGGCCTTTAAAGAAATTCAAATTGCCTGATATTTTTGACCGAAAAAATAAAAGGCACAAAATAACTGTTATTTTTGACCAAAAAAATAAAAGTCAAAAGTAACAGTTATTTTTGTCGGAAAAAATAAAAGTTAAATGATAACTGTTAATATCTGACTTTTTTGATAAAAACCATAACCGGTACGGTCCCTGGTTTAAAGGTGTTTAGTACGGGAAAGGATGACAAGGTCCCTAGGGACCTTGTACTGAAACTGCAAGGAATTGTTAGTAAATGCAATTTATTTTGGCGTGGTTTTAATCGTTTTATTATTTGAACATATCACAAACATGTTTTTGAATTTTAGGTACTTTCTAGATTATTGTTGGCCTTTCCTTGAAAACATTATTACCTGTCTGGGGAAAACGGTCCATCCCTTTTTGAATTTTATTGCCTGCTTTATGGTTGAACACAGGTAAATGTAGAAAAAAGAGTTTAAAAGCGGCTTCAGTTTCGCAAACCGAATCATACAAAGTTTACACAGTGAGCAGAAAATATCGCGTGCTAAGTTTTATACTGAATTACATAAAGAAAATACAATGGCAGATAGAAATTTAGATATTGCTGAAATGGTGGTACGTCGTAGTACACGCTACCAGCAAATGAGTGAGGAAGAAAGAAATGCAGTGGATGGGAGATTTGCAGACTTCATGAGTGAGGAGGATGAAGTTGATGTTCCTGCATTTGATCTTGAAGGTGCGGAAGATGACTTGACATATCAACCAAATTTTCATGTTGATGATTCTGATGAAAAAAAGTGAAGCAGATGTAGAGATCAATGAAGATATTAGTGATGACGACGATGATGAAGAGGAAAAAACTGATGCTCCGCAAACAAGTGACAATTACTTTATTTCCATAGATTGCACCAAATGGAGTAAAAATGCACCACCGACTTCCCGCACTCGTGCTCATAACGTGGGCAACTTCACAAGGAGGAAACTGGGACCAGTAGCAACCACACATGATCCTTTTACCATTTTCTGCTCTATATTCACCCAAGACATGGCGTACATCGTAATAAGCGAAACAAATCGAAAAGGCCGTGAAGTGACAGCTGCATGGAATTTGGCAAATCCTACGAACACAAAAGAATGGAAAACAATCACTTTGAAGGAGTTCGATGCCATTTTGGCTATTATTTTGTATGCTGGACTCACCAAATCGAATAGTGAACCTGCTTCAGAGCTATGAGGCACAACGCGCAGTCCAATATACAAAGCTGCCTTATCGTATGATCGCTGCAGATGCATGCAGAAGCAATGTCTTAGATTCGACAATGAAAATACGAGAAAGCAGCGACTATCCAGAAGCAAAACTGCGGCTATAGATGATGTTTGGCAAATGTTACAGTCTAACTTGGCAGCAGCTTACACTCCGCATGATGCACTGACCGTTGATGAGCAGTTATTCCCATACAGAGGCCGCACCCGCTTCATACAATACATTCCGTCGAAGCCTGACAAGTATGGAATAAAGGTATGGTGGTTGTGCGACTCGAAATCATTTTTTCCTGTCAAAAGAATAATTTACTCTGGTAAATTGCCTGAACAAACACAAGAGGTCAATCAAGGGCAGAATGTTGTACTTCAACTTGCGCAGAGTTATTTGGATGCAGGCCGCACAATTTATGCTGACAATTTCTTCTCCTCTTTGGAATTGGTGCGTATTTTGATCAGGAAGAAAACTGCATTTGTTGGAACAGTGCGCTCAAATAAGACATTTGTGCCACAGGAGTTCCAAAAAAATCGTACGCGTCCTGTCAACAGCACATTGTTCGGCTGCAACGAAGGCGATGTAGCGCTGTGTTCATATGTGCCCAAGAAGAACAAAGCCGGTCATTTTGCTGGCAACACAACATTATACTTGCGGTGTGGACATGCAATCTAAGAATCAGAAACCGTTTGTTATTTAGAACTACAACGTCAACAAATCAGGTGTTGATACAATGGACCAGATGCTTTGCACGTATACATGCAAGCGCTCAACAAACCGCTGGCCACTGGCCATGTTTTATAATATGGTGGACGTTCCTACACTAGCAGCATTTATTTTATATAATGAAATGCAGCCAATTCGAAGAAGTGACAGACGACGGGTATTCCTGATGATGCTGACAAAACAATTGGCAGTACCAAACCTAGAGGAACGAGCGCTCAACAACCGCTAACCGCATATTTAAGGATATGGAACGCAATGGAAGCATTTGATGTAAAGGTGAGAAAAATCAATTTTTATGTTCAAAAGTAGAATAACTACATATTTTTGTTCTTTTTCCTTTTTTTCTTTTTAGATATTATCAAGACCTACAGAAGCAGAAGCAGCTGCACCGCCATTTGCGCCTAGAGGAAACAGACCTTCATGTTGCCTATGTAGTTCTGAGTACGGACGGCAGCGGAAAACTAGGTTCTATTGCAATTCCTGCAACAATCCAGTTTGTTCAGAGCATTCTACACCCATGCATCGATGCAACACCTGCACAGAAAATATTTTGGACGAGGGTCAATCTACTCAACAATAGTTATTTAAGCTTTTTTCATATAAAACTCCAAAAAATTCATAGTGTTAGTATATAAAAAAAAAGTTCTGGAATTCATTTAAAATTAATAAATAATAATAATAACAACAAAACAAAAAAAAAAGATATTGAAAAAATTTTTCGTACAATATTACATACAAATACAAATAGGTCCCTTGGGACCTTGTACTGCATATAAGGGCAACGGATGACTCACCCATCAGAGGGTTAAAGACTCAGTTACAAGTTCCTTTTATGTAAAGAAACTGATTAATGAAACTATTCAATGAATCCTCATTACTACAATGAGAAACCGACGAATAATGTGAACGTATTGACATACTGACTGATAGTGAATTAATTATTTCTGTGAAAACTTCTTCTGCACAAGAGCACATATTTTTAAATTTGAAATCTCTATAACTTTGAAACCATTCAAATTTTTTATCCATGCTTACATCATATATTAGCTGTTGGTCTCAGAATTAAAAGCACAATAAAAACTAGACTTTTTTTCAGTTTTCTTCAACTTCATACAATGTCGACATAAGCTCTTTTGAACAGACACTGTCAAATATAAAAAATTGTGGGATTACGTTGCTTACTCAATCCCCAAAAATACGAAAACGCAAAATTAAAAAAAAAACGACATAACGGGGTGCTATAGCATAGTCTTAAGCTATTTTGTGAAAACAAATTACAAAAAAACAGAGACCGTACTTTGTATGCCTTTTATAATCAAAAGCAAAAAATAATAATTATCTTGTGACTTTTAAAATTTTGAGTAAAAAATAATAATTATTTCTGCTTTTTATTTTTTTAAGGCAGAAATAAAAATCAAAATTTGCCCGATATTTTTTAAGCACAAAATAACCAGTAATTTTGGCTTTTTATTTTTAAGGCAAATTTTTTCTCGATATTTTTTTGGTCACAAAATAACTGGTAAGTTTTGATTTTTATTTTTTAAGGCAAAAATAAAAAGTAAAGTTTGCCCGATATTTTTTTGAGCACAAAATAACTGGTAAGGTTTGATTTTTATTTTTTCAAGGCAGAAATAAAAAGCAGTATTTGCCCAAAATATTATGGAGCACAAAATAAGTTAAGTTTTGAAATAATAGTAATTATATTGGGTCGTATTTATAAAGCGAGTTGAGTGGAGTAAACGCAACTCCACTCGCTTTTACTCTGATCGGTATGAATAAAGCATATTAATAAAAATAACTAAACTCCACTCTACTCATGTTTTTATTTGGCGTTGAGTGTTCACTCAGAAAAAACATCGCAAACTCCAGTACTCTCAGTTTTTGTTTATTTCGTATGAATAAAACTTGAGATCACTCAACAAAAGTTGAGTG
Organism: Dichetophora obliterata; assembly: GCA_963920525.1. NCBI lineage: Eukaryota > Metazoa > Arthropoda > Insecta > Diptera > Sciomyzidae > Dichetophora > Dichetophora obliterata. The sequence continues at coordinate 88,595,023 of OY986437.1, forward strand.
TGCTACCTAGCTGCCTCAGCCTTACTTAAGCCATACAAATATCATATTTTGCCCATTTCACAATGAAGTATAACATTTACTGCACTTACCATTTCCTGTTTGGCTCAAATTGTTTTCTTAGAATCCAAAGTTATAAATTTTTAGAATTAATTTTCGCGGCGTTAATAGGGTCATTTTTGAGACAACGTAGCTCCGGCAAATTTAAATGCTATTTTCGTAAAAAGTGTATCATTGAAAAGGTTAATTCATCTTTTTGAAAAAAAAAAATATAATACTTTTGAAAAAATTGCAAAAAAAAATTTACCAATTTTAATTTTAAAGTTTACTTATTAAAATTAAAAAAAACCATCAGGATCTTCTTCAAGCATTTCGTTATCTTGAACTTCACCAAGATTAAGCGCTGTATTTTCATCAAGTTCTACATTGAAATTGCAAACAAACACATATGAACGAAAATTTTGCAAACTTTACAGTTTATTTATTACTTACCTTGGATGGCTTCGAAAATTACATACACTTTAATTAAAACAAAAAAATTTTAAAAATGTACCGTATTTTGTCGAATGACACAAAAAAATTTATTATTGAAAAACAAATTTGGCTGTCTGACAGCTGCTGACGTGAGTGAACACTCAAACGATGTTTCTTTGCCCTCAGAGTGGAGTAGAGTTTATTTAATACGGATTCCACACTCCACTTAACTAACATCGCACACTCAAAATGCACACTCCAGCACTTCACTCCACTCGTTCACTCAGTTTTTATTAACACGTCCCATTATGTAATAATTGATTTTTATTTTTTAAGTCAAAAATTAAAAGCAAAATTATGATTTCAGTTTACGGTTGAACCAAAATTGAAAAATAATTATATATTGCTTCTAGTGAAATTCAATAACAATTTGAACAGATTCCGCTACATTTGAATGGCATTGAATAATACAACAACAATAAAGACAGATGGCTTTGTGCTTTTTTTTATTTTTGTGCTGTACGCAAGTAATATGGAAACATATCAGTTTTTAAGCGCTATGGAAGCATAGTTTAAAAGAATGCATGCGGCAATTTTAGGAACAACGGAAATATGAAAGTTTGAAATTTGTCTATTCCTTATTTCTTAACTTACACCTGTTGCTCATGAATCAATCAATAAATAAACCTGAACACATTGAAAAATGCATGTACTAATTTTTACTTAAGATTGGGAGGGGGTAAAAGATTTTCTTACTTTTGCTGACTAAGGGGACGGGGGGGGGTAAGAATTGCACAAAGTGGCTGAGTTCTTAAATGAATTTATGCAATGTATCAGTGCTTTAGTTGCATTTTTTGCTAAGTTTCATTAAGAAAACTGCGCAACTCTGTTGATGTTCTTAAAAATGGTATAGTTGAGCAGTTTTGCATTATAAGCTTCGCACCAATTCAAAATAAAACACACTGATGCATTGCATAAGTGCATTTAGAAACTCAGCCAATCTGCTAACGTAATACTTGAACGGCCCCTTACGAAGCACTAACAAAATGACATACATCCCCTCATTATAAATTTTTAAATTTTAGTTCAACCGTAAACTGAAATCCTAATTTTGCTTTTAATTTTCGACTTAAAAAATAAAAATTAATTATTACATAATATTATTACTATTATTTCAAAATACATTTTATTTTGTGCTTGAAAATATTTTGGGCAACTATTGCTTTTTATTTTTGCCTTAAAAAATAAAAATCAAAACTTACCAGTTATTTTGTGCTCAAAAAAAAATATCGGGCTAACTTTAATTTTTTATTTTTGCCTTAAAAAATAGAAATCCAAAATTACTGGTTATTTTGTGCTTAAAAAATATTAGGCAAATTTCGATTTTTATTTGTGCCTTAAAAATATAAAAAGCAGAAATAATTATTACTTATTGCTCAAAACTTTAACAATCAAAACTATTAAAATCAATAGAAAATTAAGTTCTACAATGTTAGAGGATTCTAATGGTACCTTCAAAACGGCGCTGCGACAATTTTTTCACAATGCTTTTTTGGTTTAAAAATCTACAAATAATTATTATTAGATAAGTCTTACAAATAAGTCTCTGCAAAAAACAAAAATCGGATCAAAAATTATAGCTGTTGAAACTTGATGTTTTTGTCCTTAAAAATTCTCAAAGTGCCTGTGCTTGGGGCATTTCAAACACAAAAATAACGAAAATCATAAGAAATTTATAAAAAACTGTATTTATCATTTAAAATTATTTCAATAATTTTAAGAAATATTCCTTATTTTCGTTTTAAAAAAAATTCAGTACTAATTTATATTGTAATTTAAAAATTTTAAAATAGCAACTCTACAAAATAACCGAAATAAATTATAACTGTTAAAAATTTCAATTGACGTTACTAAACTAGTGATTTATACGCTTAGTAAATTTTTCTGTTCTACTTAATAATTTTTGGGAAAAAACAACAAAGAATGTGAATGAACAATCTTGATCAAAAATGTATTTTGTTGGAACCATATAAATAGCAATTTGAAAATCAAAAATTTTTATTGTTTTTATAAGTTAAAATGCGAGAAGCGATATTGTGGTATTTCGAAATTCGGTTGCGTTGTCTTAAGCTTTAATAAAACCATCGTGTAGCTCTTCTTCTGCTACACACGCTTGTGCTCCTTGTAGTGTACCATTCCGCACCATCGTAACCCTGCCTGAACATAAAATCGCAATCTTTGCCGAAGTCCTTATATTATCTATGATCTAAAAGCATAGGTCTCAATTCAGTTCAAAATTGAAGTGGTTTGCCACTTTTCACGCTGTTGCGTTGTTGTTGCCTTAATGCTAATATATTAGATTTTTATAATTTCTTGACCCTAAGGGGGAGAGTTTTAACCCCTAAAACCCCCCTTGTCTACGGGCTTGTTCTGAGGCTTAAGAAAATGCAGTATACTGAGAAAATCTTTAGTTCTTGAGATATCGCAGCAAATATGATGTCATAATAGCCGGAATATTTTTCAACATACTATCCGTCCAAAATATTTTCGAAATACTTTCGTTTACCGGTTTTTTATTAATCAACGACTTTTCATACAAAGATGCGCTCTACTCAGAAAATCTATACTTGCCAAGATGCGACAAAACTGAAAATTCATACAAATATAGTCAGCTTTTGCAAGCTCTCACATATAATTTTTTTAAATTGTTTTTGATTTATTTTTGTACACATTTCACCTCTGAAATGATACCAATATTTATTTATTTAGAATTATCAAATTTTTTATTTTTGTCTATGGGACGAAGTACTGTGCGACGTACAAATCTATTAGATGCATTCATTTTTTTTGTTTCGTTTTATGTCTTGTTGCAGTGTAAGCTTGATTTTGCAATTTTTTACGTTGGCATAAAAACATATAAGAAAACCTCACTTGCTGTTAAGTGCAATCAACTTCGCTCAAAACCAGTTTTGATAAGCACTAATAAAAAAAGCAAAATGGCAATGAAATTATTGAATAAACAACTTTTTATTTAATCACACATTTTCTTCAAATAGTTTAGAATTAACATGGAGCAAAAAATATAAACAATCAAGTATTGCTTAAAAGATTGAGCAAACAACTGGAAGTTCTGAGTAAAAAATATTAGTGCTAGTCATTGATTATGAATTAAAAAATATGTATGCTATTTTTCGTAGGCCAACTTTATTTTTAAATAACCGCTTTTATTGTTAATTTATATATGATTTATTTTACAAATTTTTTTTACAAATATAAAAGTTTCTATTCATAAAATAATGTATTTTTTAACAATGTTTTTTTCTAAAAAATTCAACTCGTGATTATTTTTTCAAATAATTGCGTGATGCATGTTTCAAAAATATTTGAAAAAAATATTTGTTTCCCAAATAATAGCTAATAATATTTCATAGAAAATAACATTGTATCAATATCAGCAGCGAACATATTGATATACATTGCAACTAGCTGGCATGCCCGATGTTGCTCGGGACGTAATGTACATATACAATTTTTGTGTTCCGGAGCTTGCTTAAGTGTTCTTTAAAAACCAGAATAGTTAAAAAATATTATACGCAACTTAACATATTTCGTTAAAGTTACAAAGTCCTGATTGGTTTTTTTTTTGAAGAGAAGCTATTTACGCCTCATTTTGTGATTTGCTTGGGTAAAATATCAAAAACGACACTTTTTTCCATACACCATTTTCTTAGAATTTTTGTATTTTTACTTGCGTCTATTACAACAAGAGTGTATAAAATTGAAAATATTTCTTTGTATGCAGTGAGAATCAAACTCACACCATTTTGATCGATAGTTCTACACTCTAACAACTAATCTATAACCCTCTGTTACATATTGCGATTCATTCAATATTAAGTATTAACTGAAGCTATGTTGCATTGGATGACAAGAATTTAATTAAAGGATTGTGCATTAGCTATTTAACATGTGAATACGTGAAGCTGAAGGGTGATCCAATAAGAACTTCTACTTTGTTTTCTAAATAAAATACATAAAGATTAATTTATTGATGCAAATCTTTATTCGGAATAGTAGTAAGGTTCCTACAACTCAATGTTTAAAAAATATTTCGTTCGTTGTCCACGACTAGCTCTTAAATGGTCCATTCTGTGGGTCCAATTTTCAATTTCGACAAAATTCGAGATCGGCGACGAATCGATTGTTCACGGTATTCACGAACACTCTCTGCTACTGCAGTTATATTTTCAAAATTACGGGCTCTATGAACTCTAGTTGAATAATGAATGTCCATTAGTGTAAAATTGGTTCGAAATTTGGTGATGGTTTGGACGCTCATAACGACCAAAATGATGTTGAAGAACTCTATAACATTCTCTAACTGATGACTGATTTTGGTAGTAAATTTCCACAAATAATAAACTTTGTTCAGGAGTAAGTCTATTCATTATTGAGTCGTATTGAACACGGAACACAAACATTGTATGGACAAGCCAATTGACACATAACAGCTGTCAAAACAACCCAGTTGAAAAAGGGACCCTCGTATTGGATAACCCTTTATGTTGCAGCAGATCATAATAATCTATTAAAATTTGTAAGTATTGACTATCCAAACAACAAAAGTAGCAAGGTTCCATTGAACTGGGTGAAAATTATCACAAGATGCCAATTGTTGTAAGTGTAGGTTTTAATTGCGAATGCAGATATGAATGTTCGCAGGCGTTTAAGGCAAGGCCGGTGGTCTAGCGCATGGTATAATTATTTGACAAGGTAGTAGCGTAGACTGGCTTTTTTCTCACGAGCGGCGATGGGTAGTTGTCAAAATTAACTGTTCATGCAATTAATCAAAGAAATGTGAAAAAATAAGCAACGACTTAAACATAGCTAGTCAATCGCAGCAAACTAAAACATTCCAATAAACTTCGCGAAAAAATTAAATGAATTAAAGAAAAGTTAAAAAGCACATATCTAGTCAACAGTAGCAAACTACAACTTCTAAAGCTATTTTTGACAATTACCAATCGCCAAAAAACTGTCACGGCTACCTTGTCAAATAATTATACCATGGTCTAGCGCTCGAAAATTTAAAGTAATTTTAGAATATTTTTAAAAAGTTATATTGAACAATAATATTTAAACTTTTAAGGTATTACGCAACACTCATTCATCATAAAAAAATTCTTTTTAATTTAAGAAATTGTTGATCATGTTCAAAATGGTGCTCAATGAGACGCTCTCAAAGAAAATTGGCATGGGCGGTTTTGTAGATTTTGACTTTTCTTTTTATCTGAAAAATAAGAACCAAGAATATTATTAATCGGTATGAGTGCAGCTATGGTTGGAACTAGAAAGAAAAAAAAAATATTGAAAATAGACAGAATGGCGAGCTTTTGAAATTTAAGTTTTTGAAACAGCTTGTTTTCTACGTTAAGTGAAAAATATACGATGTTTTTGAAATAAAACTTTGATTCTAGTTCCATCGATAGCCACTTATTTTGTGAATAGTATATGTAAATTTTAGATGATTCGGCTAAATAGTTTTTGTTTTTCTACAACACCAAGCCGAAAAAAGTAGTTTCGAGATAAATGAGTACAGAGAATGAATGTAGACGAAACACTGTGGCTCGATACCTACTAAAACGGCTGTAGAAGTAAAAATAACGTCAGAAAGACTATACTTTTGAAATATCAAAAAAAAAAAACCAACTTCATAAAAGTTCTCTGCCTTAAACAATGACGATTTGATAAATATAACGAATGATTATATCACGAATGATAAACGATCCAAGTATTTGTACAACATGGTTAGGGGCAACTATTGATGTAATATTTGCTAGAAATATCTATGATATTACGTTTAAATTAAAGTTTTTTTCTAAATGACCTCTATATTTATTATGTTGACTTTATATGATTTTAATACAAATTCTAAATATTTGATAGTTTAAATCATACTTGATTTAAAATACAAATACTGGTTGTTTGATAGTTTAAAATCATTTATTGAGCTTAAGGTCAAAGTTAGAACATTTAATTGTTCTTACGAATCTTTCCAAAGAAACAACAACAACAAAGTTTTTTCAATATGAAAAGGAAAAAATCACTAGCTGATCTGATTGCAATTTCTGCCTGGCTAAGGGCGTCATCAGAAATCTTTGTGATACTCGTGCAAGCGCGCACTAACGCACTGCACCACCGAGGCGATGAGATTTGAAGTGTCAATTTCTCAGTTTTTCTCAATTTCATAATTTCACATTTGTTGTTGTATTTCTGTTTTACGTTTTAATAATATACGTTTGATATTTTATGTATTAAAAACCAATAATTTTATTAATACATTTCCATAATAATAAGTAAACATATTTACAAAAATAATTCAAAATTAATGTAAAATAACAATGCAATGCAGTAAAATTTACTGGTGGGAATATTAACATATTTTTTATATCCCCACGGCGGGGAAAAGCTGGGGTTGTAACCCAACAATTCTCCACTGGATGTATACCATGATAATCAGACCCATCCTCACCTATCGTGCAATAGCATGGGCTGAGAGAACCAAGCTAACCACAATGAGGAATATGCTAACAAAGTTGCAGAGACTGGCCTGTGTATGCATCACAGGGGCCATGAGGACATGCCCTACAGCAGCACTAGAAGTAATTCTGGACCTAACACCCTTACACCTTGTCATAGAGGGAGTAGCCAAGCGAACTCTGTTATGCATTGCAAAAGAGGGGACAGGTTTAGTTAAAACAATCAGCAGTAGAGTGAAGGAGGATATTGCAAAGCACACTCCCTACATCGATCTACCAAGAGACGATATAGTAAAGAGGTATAACTTCGAAAAACACTTCGGAATTAAGCGTAGTACCGAGAAAGAGTGGGACAGTGAGATGATATCGCAAATCAAGAAACCACGCAGTATAGCGTGGTATACAGATGGGTCCAAGACATTGGAAGGTATAGGCGCAGGGGTGTACGGGCCAAGAACCAAGCACTTTGAACCTATGGGAACAACACCCAGTATTTTCCAAGCAGAAATCCTAGCAATACAGCTGTGTGCACAATTCAATCTGGACCGAAAATACAAGGGTCAGGATATAGTTGTGATGTCAGATAGCCAAGCAGCAATCAAAGCATTAGTCTCCTGTGAGATATCATCGAGAATAACATGGGAATGCCTAACAAAACTTAACGACCTAGGCAAGAATAACACTGTTACTATACTTTGAGTCCCAGGACACAAAGGTATACAGGGTAACGAAGAAGCCGATGGTCTAGCGCGACAGGGTGCAGCCACAAAATTTATAGGACCTGTTGTATTTAACGTCCGTGGTCTCCGTGCTTTCCGCAAGGAAAAGAGAGACCAAAGACGGGAGCAATTAAAACGATTAAGTTATTTTGCTAGCGTTTAAGCTAGTTTTCTTTATTTCAAATGTTTCAAAAGGCCCGCTGTCTAGGCGAGGCTGCGACCTTTGTAAAACTCGTTCAAAATTAGCTCTGTCTGTTTCTGGTCGACGCAAGGGTTTATAAAGAAAGATTTTACTTTCCAATGATGTTCCTAATTTCCCGATATTCCTATAATTTCCAATAAGTGGAAATTATTTACCAATACATAATAAAAAAAGTGCCTACTCAATATAAAAAAGTAAATTTACATATTGTCATTTTACTTTCCCCTTAGCGGTACGCGATCACGCACACTTTGCATGCTAGGGTAGGTAAATGAACGGCTTTATGCTGACCGTGCAAGCTGATGCCGATGCACCCAACAGTGCAATGTCTTGGTTTTGTTGCCGCCGACGTTGTAGCCAGAAACACTTGACAACTAAAAGCAAAACATTGGTTTTGTTTGTTTGGTAATTTAAGCGTGTGCGCTTAAATTAGGTCAGTCTTTTTATTTTCATGAACGCCGGCAATTTGAGTCACCGTACTCAAATTGGGTCTCGGTCGTTCGTTCATAATAACAAACAAAAGGTTGTTTTTTATTTATGCGCTTGTACTAAGAAATCTGCAATACGGTGACGTATAGATTAAACAGATTTTTTGTACCGCATTCTAAAAAGTATTATGTTCTTTATTGGTTTTTTGGTTAATTGTTTTTAGGAACATCGTGTGAGGTCGGGGTGTACAAAGTGTACAGGCGAATGTTGTGGGATACAACATCCCTCCCCCCTTATAAAAGATAATTTTTCCTTGAAGAGGCAAAAATTTTCTGCAGGTCGGGTCGATGTTCAGAAACTGACATAGCTTTACATTACACTTGTAAAGCTTAAATTTATATACATTTTTTTTCGCAATTAACTTATTTTGATTAGTTAAATATATAGTAATAGTAATTGTAATAGAAAAATTAATGATTAATATATATATATATCTTTTTTTTGTGTTCATTATGTCTATATATTTTTTTTTGTTTTTTTTTTTTTTGTGAGGTTATATAATTAATGCAAGTTGTGTTTTTTTTTCTTCTTATTATAATCATTTTAAGCATAAAAATATATTATTATATTTTCTTGTTACCGAAGTATAAGTAGTGAATTTTTAAGTACATTTTTTTTTTCTAAATGTTTATTTTTTAATATATATAAAAATGTGCCTCTCTCTTTTTTTTTATTTTTATTTTTGTTAATTAAAGTGGAGTAGGTATACAATTTGTTATAGCACTAGATTATTAAATATTTTGGTTCCATTTTTTTTTTATATTTATGTGTGTATAAGCCTATAATATATTATTTTTATGTGCATTATGCATTTTTGAGACAATTGCTCAAATATAGACATCTTATAGTTTTTTAATTTTTAAGTTCTATTGGATTTGTATATTTCCTGTTTGAAAGCTTTTGCAAAAAAAAATTTTGTTCTTTTTCATCTCTTTCTTTTTTTTTTCTTTTTTTAAAAACTCTTTATTGACTTTTTCGCTCGATATACATACCGTATCGGCCCGGATAACGACAACCCATGTAATTTGCTAAAAAAAATTTTTTTTTTTATTACGAAATGTCAATTTGACGAACGACCTAGGAAAATTGGCTAAAACCTAATCTGCCAGGAATCTGAAACTGCTAGCAAAGGAAGCAAAACTGATCTTTTCTTAAAAATGATAACAAATTTGGGTTTTTTTTTTTGTTATTCTTAATGTTGTGGATGGGCTTTTGTGTGTGTTTGTTATTTTAATCTGAAAATTGTTTGAGGTTGTTATTGTGTAAGACTTTAATTTTGTTCCGAATTTTTATTGCTGTATTTTCAGGTGAAACTATTTTTATTATTTCGTATGGTCCTTCCCATAGTGATGAAAATTTATTTTTTCTTGATTGATTTTTAATTAAAACCTTTTCTCCGACGTTGAAAATTTTCTGTTTTGAACCTTTATCATAATATTCTTTTGATTTTTCCTTTTTAGTTTTTAACGTGTGTCTTGCAATTTTAAATCCATGTTGTAGTCTTGCTTTCAGCTCATTGGCGTAATTTTCGTAATTATAATTTAAAGTTGGATCTTTTTGCAAACTAGAAGGAATTTTGGCAGGATATCCATAAAGTAATTCGTGTGGGCTGAAATTAGTGCTACTATGTGGTGTATTATTAAAAACAAATATAGCGTATGGGATCCAATCGTCCCAAGTGAGGGGGTCATTATTTACATAATGCCGAAGATATTCAGCTAAAGTACGGTGGCTACGTTCAAGTGCTCCGGTTTGTGGATGATATGGAGTAGTTTGTAATTTTTTAATTTTTAACAATTTGCATACTTCTTTAAATAATTCGCTGAGGAAATTTGTGCCCTGATCGGTTAATAGTGATTCTGGAAAACCGAATCTGCAAAGTATTTGCTCTACAAAAGCCCTGGCAACTGTTGTCGCCTCTGCATTTTCCAAAGGTATAGCTTCGGTGAATTTAGTTAAATCATCCTGGAATGTTAAAATGTATTTGTTATTTTTATAGCTAATGGGAAGTGGACCGACTATGTCCAATGCTACTCTTTCAAACGGTGCTGAGCTTGTAGTTGTAATTTTCATTGGCATTTTTGGAGATTTATTTAGCTTATTTTTTTGACATGATTCACATTTTTTTATATGGGTTTGGGTATCTGTCTTCATCGTAGGCCAGTAATAATATATTTTCAATCTTTTCAATGTTCTGGTTACTCCTTGATGTCCTCCGAGTGGCGATTCATGATATTCTGCTAATATTTTGCTTATTTCTTCAGGATTTTCCAAAGTTATTCTTTGATTTGTATGCAAAAATATTGTATTGTCTCCAAAGATTTCGGTAAGTAATAGTTTAAAAGTTTCTTTGAATTGTATGTTGAATCTGGGCAGTGATATGGCAATTGATTGCATGGGTTTGTTATTGTGACTATTTTTTATTTTTAATAATGTTTTTCTTGCCATTTGTTGGTCTTTTATGCTTCTGAAAGGTATTGGTAGTGTGGTTGTAACTAAATTTTCTTTTTCTGTAAGAGGATATGTTTCTATGTCTCCCATTATTGGCTTTATAAATTCTGGTATTCTTTTTACTATTATTTTTTCTTCGAGTGATTTTACTATCGGTAATATTAATACTTTTAATTTCGCTTCTTTATTTGAATAAATTGCCTCTTTAGTTTCTAATATTTGACATTTTTCATTGGTCCTTTTGCTTTCAGGCTCTTCTATAATTGTCTGCGTATTTTCATATTTTTCTTTATTATTCTGCATTTGACGGGTCATAACTAAGACTTTATTTTCATTTTCAATGCGACTAAGTGCATCCGCATTTGTGTTAACTTTGCCTGCTTTATACTTTATTGTATATTCATATTCTGATAATAATATTCTCCATCTTGCTAATCTAGACATTGGATCTTTAAGCTTAATTAGCCATTCGAGTGGTTTGTGATCAGTGTAGATCGTGAACTTTTTACCATAGACGTAAGGTCGGAATTGTTTTACAGCAAAAACAATAGCTAATAATTCTTTTTCCGTGGTGCTGTAGCGTGTTTCAGCATCATTTAGCGTTCTACTTGCGAAACATATTGGTTTGTCTTTGCCAATTATACCTTGGGAGAGAACAGCCCCAAGTCCCACGTCACTTGCATCTGTCGTAACAATGAATTCTTCATCAAAATCAGGGTATGATAATATTGGAGGGTTAATTAGTTTATCTTTCAGTTTTGAGAATGCTTCATCGCAAAAAGCGTCCCAATTAAATTTTACATCTTTTTTTAGTAGTTTCGTAAGAGGTTTCGATATGCTTGAAAAGTTTTCTATAAATCTTCTATAATAGCCAGCAAATCCTAAAAACGACTTAATGCCTTTCGCATTTTTTGGTGTTGGATATGTTTTGACTACTTTAATCTTTTCCGGATCTGGTTTTATACCGTCCTCTGAAATGATGTGCCCCAAATAGGTAAGTTCTTGTTTTAAAAAATTGCATTTATCAGGTTGTAGTTTTAGGTTGTGTAGACGCAATCGGTCAAATATTTTTGTTAATTTTTTATTATGATCTGTTAAATCATAACCATAAACTACGATGTCGTCGACATAAACGAAACATTCGAAGCCTTGCAACCCCATGAGTACGTTATTCATGAGTCTTTGAAACGTTGCAGGGGCGTTTTTTAACCCAAATGGCATTCGGTTGTATTCGTAGTGTCCGAATGGTGTACTGAATGCAGTTTTGCATTTATCAGATTCCTTCACAGGAATTTGATGAAAACCTTTAGCTAAATCTAGTGTGCTGAAGTATTTAGCTTTTCCTAATTGGTCTAATATATCTGTAATATTAGGTAAGGGGTATGCATCTCCAACTGTTAAATCATTTAGCTTGCGAAAATCTACTACGACTCTCCAGCGTTTTTGGCCGTCAGAGTCTGCTTTTTTCGGAACTAATAAAAGAGGTGAGTTCCATGGACTTGAACTTGATCGAATAATATTGTCTTCCAACATTTCATTAACTTGTTTGTGAATTTCTTGTCGTTGACTTTCAGGGAGTCTATACGGCCTAACGAATAAAGGAGGTTTATTTTCTTCTGTAATAATTTCATGGTCAGCTGTATCTGTAACTGTAAGATGGTCTCCTTTAAAATAGAATAAATCATTATAATTCCTACAAATTTCAAAAATTGATTTCTTTTCTTCATCATTACAATGTTTAAGCTCAATGGCTGTTTCTATTTTTTTTAATCTACCCTTTATTAAATCTTTTGTTCTGTCTAATTTGACTTCGTTAAAATTTTCTATCTTTTCCCACTCATAGTGAATTGTGTTTAAATTTATTGTTTTAGTTTCTTCTGTAGTATTCATGAAGATAACTTTTACTTTATTTTTGATAGGGCGTTCCAGGGTTTCCGCCAAATATACTCCTGGGTTTATTTGTTTCTTGTGGATCACTGCGTCTTTTGTATATTCAAAAGGGATCTCTACAAGTTGTTTGCAGCGAGGTTGCAAGGTAATGGATCGCAGCCCGTAGACATTGGGATGTTGAGGACTCTTGTGATGGCTTATGCTTTGTGCTGCATCCTTTTGTTCCTCCTCCCATTTTGTACGATTCTTTTCAATACCCGTAGGTAAGGCCTTGGTTTCCTGCTTAAATATATTTTGTTTATTTTTGACGAATTTTTCAATTCGAGGTGGCAAGGTAATGGATTGTGGCCCGTAGACATTAGGTTGTTGAGGACTCTCAGTATGACTTATGCCATACGGCGCATACTCCTGTTCCTCTTTCCTATTTTCGCAAATCCTTTTGTTACACGTAGGTAACACCTTGTTGCACTTCTTCGAAAAGTTTTCATCTTTAATAAATGTATTTTTATTATTGTGAATACTTACTGCTGCATTCGAGCAGTCTAATGGTATTTCTAATTGTTTATTTAAATAATCTATTTTACAATTCAATTTAGATAGGAAGTCATTGCCTATTATGCCATCATATGACAGATTAATATTTTTAGGGAGAATTTGAAATTGATGACTCAAAACTAGAACTTGTTTATCATACGGAACATTAATTGTTTGTGTTTGTTCCCCTAAAGTTTGCATTTTATTTCCTGATATTGTAGAGACAGTGTATTTGAAATTTTTATTTAAATTTAGATTATTGTCTGAGTCTTTGAGTAAACTAATTTCTGCGCCGGTGTCTATTAGTAAGGATGTTAATTTTTCACTTGAAGATCCTAATTTTATGCGGATCACCGGATCCTTATATTCCTTAATAAAAGAAATTGAAAGTTTTTTTGTTAATGCCGTGCTCGGTGCACGTCGGCTGTTATCTGCATTTGGGAGGAACTGCCGATGTTTTCCTCCCGTGCAATTTCGTTTCCCGATGAGTTTTCTGCGTGGTGTGCTTGTTTGGAATGACTGCATTGGTTCCTGAAAGCATTCCAATGTGTATTTGACTCACCATTAACCCTTCGATTTTGAAAATTTTCAGCGTTCCGCAGTCGAGACCTACACTCTTGGTACGTGTGGTTTGGACGTTTGCAGTATGTACAAAATATTGTTTGTACTTCTTTTTTTATGCTATGATAATTTGGTTTGTTTTGGGGAGGATAATTAGAAGTGTTGTTAAAATTTAAATTGTTGCTTTTCTTATAGCAGGTTTCCTGTGTGTGCCCTATTCTTTTACAGTAACTACAGGTAGGTTTACTTTGAGTATGTACAATTTGAGGCGATTTTTCGAGCCGCACTGAATGCTCTTCAGCATAAGCTATAGCCTTTTTTAAGTCACGCTCGTTGTGAGCTTTTAAAATCAGCCGTAAATTTTGGTTTCGTAGGCCATCCTCAAATACCTGTATAGCTAATCTATCGTTTTCAGCTTTTAAATACTTCCTAACCGATTCTTCGTTAGTACTGGCAAATGTTGCAGAATTTAACGAGTGTAGCAACTTCCCTATTCGTTCGCCAAATTCTTTAACTGGCTCCTGTGATCGCTGTTTGGCAGTTAACATTTCATTTTGGGCAGAGGTTCTCGATTTTTCTTCTTTGAATTCTGTCTCCAAATCTCGTACCAAATCATTCCATTTGGCAAAAGATTTGAATTGTATTAATTCAAAGGCAGAACCTTCCAAACGAGTTTTCACTACTTCAAGAATGAAGCTGTGTTCCGCGTCTGTCCTTGCAGATGAAAACAGAATATTGCCACATGCTATAAATTTGTTTAAATCGGCCGGATTGCCGTTAAATACCGGAACGATATTATATATATCATTTAACGTAAATTTAAGATCCATATTGAAGTACTCAGGATCTTCCGCGTCAGAGTAAAAAGAGGAGTCGAAAAATGGTAGAGAAGCAAAGTTCTGAACTACCTTAGCCGCGCGTTGACGAGTAAGAATTTTGAAATATTTTTTTTTCACGCAAAAACTTTCAATTACAAAATATTATATTTTTTTTTTTTGTATATACATATATTATTATTGTTATGTTTCACATGAATTTTAACCAAAGGTTATGGGTATTGTGTTTAATAAAGTGTTTTCAGAACAAAAATATTTATAATACTTAGAAATTAATGCTTTCTTACTCTTTTTATACTTTGATTTTCTTGATGTTACCAGGATTTTTCGTTGACTTTGGTGTCGTCTCTGTTGGCTGTTGTTGTTTTTTTTTTCTATGTTTTCCGTTGATGTTGGTGCTGATGTTGGTGCTTTGCTGAATTTGTTGAATTGGTTCACTGATAATGTTGATGCCAGGAGGCTCTTAGTAGCCTTATAGCTGGTTAACCTGGTCTTTTTTTTTTAGAGTTGGGCCAGGAGACTTCACGTCTTAAAGCTGGTTAACCTGGTCTTTTTTTTCACTTTTAATCGTTCACTTTTATTTTTTTTTTACTCACCGCTGTTTAAGCCTTGGCACGCTTTAAAAATTTTATTATGTCACTTGCCGCTGTTTAAGCCTCGGCACGCTTTAAAAACTTTAATATTTTAAATTTACTTTTTTTATAAAAAAAAACTTTACTTTCGGGTTTGTTATTTTTTTTTCTGGGATGGAGCGTATCCCACCGCTGCCACCAAATGTTGTATTTAACGTCCGTGGTCTCCGTGCTTTCCGCAAGGAGAAGAGAGACCAAAGACGGGAGCAATTAAAACGATTAAGTTATTTTGCTAGCGTTTAAGCTAGTTTTCTTTATTTCAAATGTTTCAAAAGGCCCGCTGTCTAGGCGAGGCTGCGACCTTTGTAAAACTCGTTCAAAATTAGCTCTGTCTGTTTCTGGTCGACGCAAGGGTTTATAAAGAAAGATTTTACTTTCCAATGATGTTCCTAATTTCCCGATATTCCTATAATTTCCAATAAGTGGAAATTATTTACCAATACATAATAAAAAAAGTGCCTACTCAATATAAAAAAGTAAATTTACATATTGTCATTTTACTTTCCCCTTAGCGGTACGCGATCACGCACACTTTGCATGCTAGGGTAGGTAAATGAACGGCTTTATGCTGACCGTGCAAGCTGATGCCGATGCACCCAACAGTGCAATGTCTTGGTTTTGTTGCCGCCGACGTTGTAGCCAGAAACACTTGACAACTAAAAGCAAAACATTGGTTTTGTTTGTTTGGTAATTTAAGCGTGTGCGCTTAAATTAGGTCAGTCTTTTTATTTTCATGAACGCCGGCAATTTGAGTCACCGTACTCAAATTGGGTCTCGGTCGTTCGTTCATAATAACAAACAAAAGGTTGTTTTTTATTTATGCGCTTGTACTAAGAAATCTGCTATACGGTGACGTATAGATTAAACAGATTTTTTGTACCGCATTCTAAAAAGTATTATGTTCTTTATTGGTTTTTTGGTAAATTGTTTTTAGGAACATCGTGTGAGGTCGGGGTGTACAAAGTGTACAGGCGAATTTTGTGGGATACAACAGACCAGAACCATTCTGCGGATTGGGCACACATTCTATTAAGGAAGAACTAAGAAGGGAGGAGAGGCGTAAACGTTCAAACCTCTGGAAAAGCCTCCCAAAGCTAAGACAATCCAAATTGCTCCTCAAAGATTTTAAAACTCGGAGAGCAAAATTGTGCATAAGCTTAGGCAAACCAAATCTAAGGATTCTAACGGGGTTCCTTACAGGACACTGCATACTGAAATATAACCTGATGAAATTGGGCATAGGAACCGATAGTAACTGCCGTTTCTGTGAAGAAGCAGAGGACACTCCAATACACCTTCTCACAAACTGCGACGCCGTGGCTCGCAGACGTAAACTAGCACTGGGGAGCTATACGCTGAGTCTAAAGCAGGTTTAAATCTCCACGTTTAAAAAACGTAATAAAGGTTTATTAACTTTGTCACTCCTTTTGTAACGCCGATAAGGAGTCGTGGCCGGTATAGAAAAGTATATACATATATTCTTGATCAGCATCACCTCCCGAGTCGATTTAGCCATGTCCGTCTGTCAGTCTGTCTGTCTGTCCGTCTGTGCAAACCCGCCAGAGGACCTTCGGGGAATCTGCCTGTCCCAAGCCAGGAATGGAAGGGTGAGGGTTTGTTATTGGATGGGCAGTTCATGGGCCGTGCCCAGTTCATCTCATAATGAGTTCATTCTTGAGGCACGGCTCTTGAATGTTCATCTGATAACTGAAAAAGAAAAAGGTTTACCTTGAGCCTTGGTTGTTGGCGCCAAATCTTGGAGAAAGCATGGTTTTGATATTAAGTTATCATAACATCGTCATTGTTATATATGCTTTCGGTGGACGATCAATCCAACATAACTTGAAGAGCGGGGGCAGTCATCCATCAATGATGAGGAGAAACATTTAATCTTTGGACCATTGTATAAGCCAATTGGTATACAACAGCTCATGCTTCCTAGTTTTCTGAAAGAGGCTTTTTATTAAGTCTTAATTAGGTTAACGAAGTTGCATAAGTAGAATTGTGGTTTACCCGGTTTTACTGAGAAACCAATGGTTATTTTTAACCTAGTCGTGTACAATTCTAGTGGCTGAAGGTGTCACAGTCAAATATAAATGTTCTAAGAACTTTTGGTCTGTAAGACGGGATGTTGAAGAGCCTTGTCAGGTGGAGCCTTGAGCCCAGGTATTGACTGTCGTTTGGGTTTGGCCCAAGTGGGGTTTTCAATGCGCTCTGGCTGTGGTTAGGCCAGGAAGGCCGGTGTGAGTTACACTTAAGTTGAACTTGGGCTAGTGATTCCCTTAAATTACTAAGAGAATGATGGTAAATTGAATCTCGCTAATTTCAAACAGTAAATGTTAGGAAGGTAAGCAACTACCGGATCAATATACTGTAACCTTTGGAATTTGAGAACAGGCGACGGGGAAGCCTAAATAGTCTGAGTTGTGTCCACTGAGATTGAGGAACCTGATGATATGATGACAGGCCTTATGTAGTTGCCGCCTTAGTCTTTCGTGTCAAGGAGTGATGACCCTTGATATGATGTAGATGATTATTGAGGCTGAAAAAGTAATGGGTTATATTATTGGTATGGAAACTGAGATAGCCCAAGGTTATTAAAATAACCAAGTCATGTACAAATTCGAGTAGCTAGAAGTGCCACGGCCATGAATTGCGTCAATCTGACGACAAGATAGATTCTGTTGCATGTTATTAGGGGAACCTTTCAAAGTGGTCTGTTTTGAATTCCGAAGGGGCGTTGGCCGACGCTTCATATTTGTCCCAAGCTTTGGAGCACCGTTGAATTAAGCCTTCGCGGCAGGGGTCAACGTTAAAAACATAGTGGCTTTCTGTCCGTCTGTGCGTCTGTCCGTCTGTAGTCACGATAGCAGGCGTAATTTTATTTTAAAGCTTTTTATTCGAAAATGGAGGTCAAGTTTGAAAATGAGCCAAATCAGAGGAAAACCACGCCTACCTCCCAAACAAAGTGACTTAACCGAATTGGTAAAATCTCTTTACAATCCACAAAAATTAATATAATGACTTAAAATTTTGCACAGTGCCTTTAATACTTATTATAAACTTTGGGTATGAAATTTGTAAAAATGGTATGAGAACCACATTTGCCCCCTCAAAAGGTAACTTACCCAAAACGGTAAGCCTTGAATATGCATTTTTAGTATAAAATTTGTAAAAGTTAAATAAAAATCACCTCCCATACAAACAAAAAGACTTACCCTGAACGGTAAAATCTCTTTAAATTCTACAAAAATTAATTAAATTACTTCGAATTTTGAACAGTGTCTTTAATATTTAATATAAACTTTGAGTATGAAATTTGTAAAAATCTAATGAAAACGACGCCTACCTCCCATACAAAGTGACTTAACCAGAACGGTAAAATCTCTTTACAATCCACAAAAATTAATATAATGACTTCAAATTTTGCACAGTGTCGTTAATACTTATTAAAAACTTTGGGTATGAAATTTGTAAAAATGGTATGAAAACCACATTTGCCCCCCTTAAAAAGTGACCTACCCAAACGGTAAAATCTCTTTCAATTCCACAAAAACTAATCTAATGACTTAAAATTTTGCACATAAGCTTTAACCTTGAATATGCATTTTAAGTATAAAATTTGTAAAAGTTAAATAAAAATCACGTCTACCTCCCATACAAAGTGAGTTCACCAAAATGGTAAAATCTCTTTCAATTCCACAAAAATTCATCTAATGACTTCAAATTTTGCACAAAATCTTTAACAATTAATACAAATTTTATTTATGAAATTTGGAAAAATCGTCGTCCGTGGAGTATTTTAACTTGGGCCCAGTCGAAGATAATTCCTTTCTAGTTTTTTAGTTATACTTTATGGTATTTAAAATTTTTTAATTTAAAATTTTTATTAAAATAAACCATTAAATTATCAAATTTATGAAACCACAAAAAAGCTTCGCTTCTGTCATGTGTCCAGCGACGCATCTGTTTTTTATTATTATTATTATTATTTATTTATAAGCCCTTATAAGATTATTAAATTTATAGTTAAGCACCAATTATATATGTGAATATAAACCAACAAAGTTTATATTGTTAAACATTTAGTTTTTTAAGTAAGGATTGCGTAAAAAAGGTTTGAGATATATGAGTAAATATTTTTTTATTGTTTTACATAAGTATTAAAATTAACAAAAAAAAGTGACATCACTTCCGCTTCACGTGTTTTCTGGAAACAGATTTTTTAAAATTGGTACTCAAGATTGCGCTATAACTTTTATACTGATTTACTTCTAAATTGTTGAGTAATTAAAAATTTATATTTTTAAACGGCTGATTTCGAGATTTTGTTTTCAAAATCCTCAAAAAAAATTTTTAAAGCTACTTTTGTCCTAAAATGTTTGGCTTTTTTTAGTTTTTGCTTGGCGTCGTCGCCATTTTGTTTCTAATTAATTTTTTGAAAAAACCCTCGCATTGAGGGTGAAACCCTAAACCAGCAGGCTTAAACTCTTACCAAATTTTTTTCTTTTTTTGTTCCAGATAAGCCAAACTCAAGATCTTTTTAGTGGTTTTGAAGTTGGTTTTTTTTTCTTGTTGAAAAGTTTTTATTTCTTCCTTTTTAGGGATTATGATAACAATTTTTCCCATTCTCGTAACGAATTTTAATATATTAGTGTCAACATTAATTGAGAAACGGTATTTTTCTTATATTGCCACGCTCTTTTGTCCAATAACACCCACTTTCATGACCGTACATTTTCATAACTATGCCTACCCCTGTACCCAATTTCAGTATCCTAGTGTTAATGTTATTCGAGTAACAGTGTTTTTCTTATATTACCACGCCCTTTTCCAATTTCCAGAGCCCTAGTGTCAATATTAACTGAGATACAGTATTTTTCTTATATTGCCACGCCCTTTTTGCCAACAACGCTTACTATCTTCACCTTAAATTTTAATAATTTTGCCTACCTCTGTACTTAATTTCAGTACCCCAGTGCCAATATTATTCGAGTTACGGCGTTTTTCTAATATTTCCAAGTCCTTTATCGAATAACGCCCACTTTTTAAAATAATTTTTAATAATTGTGCCTATCCCTGTACAAATTTCAGTACTCTTGTGTTGATATTATTCGATCTACAGATTTTTTCTTATATTGCCACGCCCCTGTATCGAATAATGCCTACTTTTATATACGGGCACCTCCTCGTCTAATTTATCTATCTGTTGACAAAAAATTGCGGCAACCGGGCAAGTACTTTAGAAGTTATTAATTTAAAAAAAAGGAAACCAACCAACTTCAGAACCACCAACCTCCTCCTTTTTGAAGTCGGTTAAAAAAAGAGACTTGCAAATCAAAGTTTTGACTTTTGCTTTTTAATATATTCAATTTTGTTAAATATTTTTAAATGTAGTTCTATATTTTTGAGATGCTCCGCACAAAAATTAGAAATGCCAAATTCGCTGGCAGCGTCGTCTTTATTTTCAATTGGCGTTTACAAATTTCATAAAAGTAGATTCTAAATTTGTCCGACAGTTCAACAGCTACTGCAACGTTTAAAAGTCTTTAAAATGGTTTGTGTACATACTAAGCGGTAGTTTGTTTGCATTTGTTAGTTTTTTATGCAATTTTTTGTTTCATCGAGTTTCGAATCACAAAGGTGCCAAAGAAGTTACACTAAAAAAAAGTTTATCAATAGAATTAAAAAATTGTGTATTTTTATTGTCACACATAAAAATTTAATTTTTGAATTGAATTGAATTGAAATAAAAAAAAAAGATTGACGTTATTTTACAAATGTAGCTTACAAACATAACGAAAAAAACTACAGTGATATTTATTTATAGATGTTTTCATTTATCCAATCTAAATATCTATCTATTCGAACATAAACATGTGGACTACTCGAAGGACATTTTTGTTGATTAAGCACAGATATTCCAATCAAATAATAGTTTTCTGGCTCTTCATGCACTTGTGTCGTACCCATCAAAGCCGAACCATCATAAAAAATATTGCTACCAGCACAGGAAAGGGCGCAGATGATTTCCTCTTTGCCAACTTTATAGTATTTCCTTAACCAGACTTCACAGGCATTATTAGTAATGACACGAGCAAACGATTTGCCCAAATTTGTGTCAACTCTGTTATTGAAAAACCATCCAGTCACTTCTAATAGCTGATTGTCATAATTCATATGTACTATATCCTTGCTAGGCAAACAAATGGGCCGAATGAACTCGGAGTACCTAACAGGCTCACTTAGTCTTACCAGAGCGATAACGTCTTTAAAACTGACTTCTTTCGACCAACTGAAATTAGGATGAACTAAAATTTCTTCGATATTATATAATTTTGGAACCGGTGCACAACGACCGCTATCATCACAGTCAGATTTTTTATAGCTGTTTATCCAATTCCAATCACCCAAAATGACGCTATCGGGATCTTTTACTGCAGACATACACATAGCGCCCACCACCACAAACTGTTTGCTGATTAAGATAGCAAAACATGTAGATAAACTTTTGTTTTGAACCTTGCCCATCCATGGAAATTCGTCAATCTCGGTTGAGTTTCTTAGGTTGTAGAAATAATCCGTATTGATAACGCCACATTCATTTCTTTGTAACAGATTATTCTGGCCAACTATATAAAAATAATTATAAAGTTATATCATAAAATGTAAACTTGATAAAGTTTGGTTTTAACTTACTCACAGTTATGAATAAAATCAGTAAAATAAGTATTGTAAATAGCTTATCTGACATGTTAACTTTGCTTGCAATAACCTTCAGGTGCAAACGTTTTCTATAAAATGACTAGAATTCTAATGTGTTAATGTTATTAAATTTTTTAATTATTCAAGAAAATATTTCCAGCTTGTGCGCTACGTTTAATGCGAAACTCTATTTTGCTATGAGAATTTGTAAATATTTTATTTATGCATATATTTATTTTTTTACTTATTAGATTATATCCTTATGCTACAAGATGATTAAAAGATCTTAACACTGAAAGCACCAGTTACAAAGATATAAAGCTAAGGACAATAGATTAAATTTATTAATTGATTGACAATTGATTAAATTAACTTCTACATAATGAATGCACATAAGGTAAATAGGAAAAGGGGGTGAATGAAGGCATCTTTTATATAAGTGAAGGGATTATATACTTTTATTCATATTTTAAAATATATATAACACATATTACATAAATACATTTTAAAGTTAATTGATTTCCTTCACAATAAATATTACAAAAAAAAAAAAAAATCAATATTGATAGATATAAATGAAAATAAAACTTATTATTCTAAAAGATATAAATGAAAATGAAACTGCACAAATTGCGGTTTGATATTTGTATACGTATAGTTCTACTAACGAAAGAATGGAGCTCAATTTTTACACGACTATTGTCGCCCACACCTTGCGATTTTTTCAACATTTCCATAATTTTCATAATATTTCCGAGTGTGTTGTAATTCGAAAAATTGACTTCGTCAACACATCGCGTTGCGACAGCAATAAAAAATATGCATAGAATTATTGCTGTTCGAGGTTATTCCCAGTTGGAAAAGAAGCCCTGCTGTATGTCTGCCGGCAACATGCCTCGGAAGGTCAGGAGATATGCTCGCCTCAATACCCACTTATATATTTTATATATAGGCACCTAGGATGGCATGTCTGCCAAATTACTGCAGTCACAGTAACGCTGCATTCATCTCACGGCATTAACGTTGCATTCATTTAACGGTAATAACTCTGCATTAATACCATGAGATGCATGCTGCATTGCTGCTACGGCATTTTATTTGGTAGACATGCCGTCTTAGAACTTGCCTATAGAAAAAATATATAAACGGGTGTGGAGGCGAGCTGAACTTCCAACGCATGTTTCCGGCAGACATATAGCAGGGCTTTTCTTGCAACTAGGAAGTATGATGGTTTGATATATGGTATAGTTAGTTTGGCCATCTCACTTTTGCAGCATTCGGGGACATTGCGCCAAACTCGGAACATTTTTCGATAAAACGGTGACAATTTAGAGATTCTTTTTGACTTTAACATTGTCAGCACCAAATCCAACAATTTTTTGTTTCAAATCAAATGTGGTTGCTGCAGTGGATATGACATCAGTTCTAGAAATAGATTTTTCATTCGATTCGGTGGACAGTTGTACAACTTTAACATTCACATCTTCCAGAGGCATTAATTACCTATCAAGAACAGGAAGCAGGAGCAAAGCAAATTTGTCAGCTTGAGGTTTAGTAAAAAACGAATCAATATTTTGTAAAGAAGCAGGCTGACATACACTTCTTGTATTTTTCTGTTTTTAGGTGTTAGATTAGATAGAACTTTTCCCACTATGCTCAAAATTAAAATCTTGATGGCAAAAATTACAACTAACGTGATCATTGTGTTAATTTTTATGTTTTCTTATTATTTTATTTTTTTTTTTTTTTAGAGCTCTAAAGTCTGCATTCATATTCAGAATTTTAAGTACAATTGAATAACGACATAAGAATGCATTCAATGAATGCAAAATTGATTTATACATAAAATTTTTAATTCACATTCAATTTTAAAAAAATGATTAATTAATCATTTCAATTATTCATTTTCGTTATTCAGAATAATGAATCAATTTTTTTATTCATTTGAATGCTATTCACAAAGAATGCCATTCACAAAGAATTACAGAATTTTCAATTATTCTATTTTTATTCATTATTCATTTTTTATTCGTTATTCATTTTTTATTCATTTGTTATTCATTATTAATTTTTGATTCATTACTCATTTGTTATTCATTATTAATTTTTTATTCATTATTTCTTTTTTATTCATTATTCATTTTTTATTCATTATTCATTTTTGATTCATTGCTCATTTTTTATTCATTATTCTTTTTTATTCATTATTCATTTTTTATTCATTATTTATTTGTTATTCATTATTCATTTGTTACTCATTATTCATTTTTTATTCATTATTCATTTGTTATTCATTATTCATTTTTTATTCTTTATTCATTTGTTATTAATTTTTTTGTCATTGCTTAGGATTCGGGCTGTGTTTTTTTTTTTTATGACAGCCCTATTCTGGCAAATTAGCAAATTTTTAACCAGTATTTTGAATATGTGTGTTTGTTGTAATTTTTTTATTTCAAAACAAAATTTGAAGCTCAAAAATAAAAAATTTTTACAAAAATTGTCAACTGCTTTTCAGTTATTGACAATTTCATTAACAAATTTTGTTTTTTGAGCTTTAAATTTTGTATTGAAAACAACAAACATATAGAAATATTCAAAATACTGGTTAACAATTTGTTAATTTGCCAGAATAGGGCTGTTAGTTTGACGAAATAGATAACAACAGCAAAAAAATTTTTATAAATATCTTAAGAAATCAAATCTGTTAAAAAAAAACACAAACAAAAAAAAATTTAGAAAATTGCTGAGAGAATTCGGCGGCATAAAAGCATGTCTCATTTGGGCCTTACTAGTTTCTAAACGTACGCTTGATCTCTGTTGTCTTAACTTATGAAGAACCAATTCCTCATACCCCGCTGGAATAAGTATATCAGTTATGACATAAAATTTAAGAGTATGTAGTTGGTTACTTCGGTTATCCATTTACCACTGGGACGAAGAAGCAAGCTCGGCATTAGAGCCTGAACAGAATCAAAAATCGTTGCGACCGACGATTGAAATAGCATAGATTCTAAGTCTGCGATTTATCGTTGCAGAAAACGTGCTGCGTATTTTGCATGTATTTTCCAACAACAACGAATCGTCGATCGCAACGATTTTTGATTCTGTTCAGGCTCTTAATTGGCTGGAAATAGTTATGACTGCGTGCTTAGCTTACTCTGAATTTTATTAATACTCAACCTACCGATATTTCTTCTATACCTTTTCCTGAACCTCATCATCAAATTACTGGTAATTAACATACCCATCATTTTTATTATTTAACGCATATAACGGTTTATTTATTATTAAATGTATTTAATGTATTTATAAAGGTATACAATGAAAAACCATGTATAGATTCGAAAAACAATAATAGCAGGTCTGATTTACCGATTGCGGTCAGTTTAGTGTTAACCTAGTTTGTGTTTGCAAGCGTACGATTCTAAATACTTGAAGTTATTTCATATTTAAGGGGGTAGTTTGGTTACTTGGATTCCTTTTTTCAAAATGTTTATTTCATGTTTCATTCAGGTGAGAAACTCAATTTTTTTACATATCGATGGCTTAATATAGAAAATGCGTTTTTCTATAGAAAACTTTTTAAATGCAGATTTTATATAAAATAGGCAACAAATTTACAATCGTAGCTTTTCTATATTAAGCCATCGATATAAAAGTACAAAAAATTATTTTGAAGTTCTCACCAGTTTTTGGTAACTTCAATTTTGGTAATAAGTTTTATGTTGGATTTCTTAAACCAATTTCTTAAAAATGAAAATACTTTAACCCGAATCACCCTGAATAAATTTTTTTTTAAATTTTTAGAATGACCTGTTAACGCAAATATAAAATGGTTTAAACTAAAATAAGCTTATTTTAAGTGTTTGTGTTTGCGTGTCCATATGGCAACGACAGGGTGTTTCGGGTTAATTGTGAGCTATTTAGATCAAATAAGTTTGAAGAAGGCAACAACAACTCTGTATATATGTATATTAACTTTTGAAATTTTTTTCTGTTCTTATCAATATCGTCAAATTGATAAGCAATGACAAAAAAATGAATAACAAATGAATAAAGAATAACAAATGAATAATGAATAACAAATGCATAATGAATACAAAATGAATAATGAATAACAAATGAATAATGAATAACAAATGAATAATGAATAACAAATGAATTATGAATAAAAAATGAATGAATAAAAAATAAATAATGAATAAAAAATGAATAATGAATAACAAATGAATAAAAAATGAATATCGAATAAAAAATTAATAATGAATAAAAATTGAATAATTGAAAATTCTGTAATTCTTTGTGAATGGCATTCTTTGTGAATAGCATTCAAATGAATAAAAAATTTGATTCATTATTCTGAATAACGAAAATGAATAATTGAAATGAATAATTAATCATTTTTTTTAATTGAGTGTGAATTAAAAATTTTATTTATAAATCAATTTTGCATTCATTGAAAGCATTCTTTTTTCGTTATTCATTGATTCATTTTTTTGTGATTTGAATCAAATTGAATGTATTCTTTTACAGCTCTGCAACTATGTAATTAAATTATTGAAATCCTAATTAGGTAGTTCGGGATCGGAGAGAAAAGAAACCTTTATTTGCGTTGTTTTCTTTTCTACCATTTTAAGCAATACCTGCAATTCTGTCAAAACAACGTCAAATGAAAGCACTTGAACTCACACCCAGAGTTGCCGATAGTAGCACTATTGTAGTAATACTATGGTATTTAAGTAATCTAGTACTAATCTTAATACATAAAAGGCAAGCATACTGCTCTGAGCAGCCTCACTCAAACTATAATTATTTTTTGAAATTATTACAGTGCTTTTACAACATATACGTCCTCAAAAATGTTCAGCCTGAAAGTATGCACAGCGAATTAATTTAATTCTTATCACTGACAATATAGGATTTTTACAATAGTACTTTTCTGATCTAACTACTTCTTCTTTTTCATCCTTTTATAAATAAGTTATGACGCGTTTAATGAAATTCTTTTAAAAAATTGTACCAAAAAATATAATTCTATCAGCCGCGAAAGTTGCTACGTATAAGATGGTTTCAAAGACAGTTTTTAAAGTTGTTTATGTATAAATATCACTGTTACTAAACTCGACTTTTTGCACTTTTAAACTTGAACTAATTTCTCAATACTGCTCAATACTAAAAGTGTCATTTAAAATGGTATATTTGTATTTTGCAAAAATCAAGTGAATAAAAAATCATGCTTTAAAAGGCTAAAAAGTGCTTTCGGCAAATATCTCCAAAAAGGAAGTATGCGGACTACCCCTCATAGTACGGGCTTTTATACTAGTACTCTTATGTTCCCTACCATTATATAAAAGCAATAATTTGTATAAGTTTTGTAAACGATAATACTTGAAATAAAAGATTATGAAATATTTGGTGCGTTTGAACCTATTCTTTCTATATGAATAAAATATTTTTTGTAGCAGAATTTCGGGACATTTGGTTCGATTTGGGGACAACGGGACAGTTGCCAAAATTCGGGGACATGTCCCAAGTAAATGGGACAGATGGTCACAGCTCTTCACTCACTGTAAGCAACCTAACACTTCCAACTAAACTTTTGAAATGAGAGCATCGATAGAAAACTGTACGTTCTCAGCTGTAGAAATCGAATTTACCGTTAGTTTAAGGCCTGATCAAAAATAAGATCCATTTGGTTTTTAGTGTCATATGTTTCAGATGAGTTTATTATCAAAAATCATATGGAACGTAAACAGTGGGTGGATCACATCTGAATCACTCAAGACTACTGTTGAGGAACTGCTGTGTGATTGACTGCTGTGTGCTTCATTTTCTACAGAGTTGTTGTTGTTGTTGGTGTTGCTTTTTTTATAAATTACTTGACCAAAAGCTCGAGAATTCTAACTAAGGCTTGAAATCTCATGCAAATAATATGCATGTTTTGCTGAGCATCTGAAAATGGAAAAGGTTAAGTTATAATTACGAATCATGAAATTTCCTTTAAAAGGGTATTCAATCGTAAGTGCATATTTTTGCATATCTGCAATAAATGCATGGTTTTGCATATTTTATAAAAATGCGTTTTTTGCATATTTTTTGCGTAAATTTTTGTATATTCTACAATAAAAACATGTGGTTTTTGCATAATTTTGTTTTTTGATATGCAACCATATAAATTTAGTACGACATATTTTAGGAAAAGATAACTTATAATTATTACTTTTCTGTTCATTTCATATTTTTGTTGTTTTTGATAAATATATTTTAATTTGATGAATTAATTTGTATTTTAAAATTAATTGTGTGTAATGTTTTTGTAAAATTACATGCAATATTTTTTTAAGCGATTATAAAATATAAGAAAAACTTTTTAATTTCATATTTTACCTTTTTTTAGCGCATATTTTAGAGTTGTGAGTCCAAGTTATTTGCGCATATTTTCTATTTTTTAGTGCACGAGATTCATAGTCCTAATTATAACTATGTAAAATCATGAAAAGTTCACAATTTGGTTAATTTTTTTCGTCGACTTAAGTTCAGCCGAATTTTGCATTGCCACCATGCTATATACCAGAAATGCCTAGAAAAAGTATTTGAAGAGTAAAACAACAAATGCAACAACAACTATATGGAATACCAACAAAGAGAAGCACATGAAAACAACAACAAGTATTCTGGCGATCGCGCACAAGTTCAAACACAAAGTGGATTCGGCGAATTACAACAATCATGAAAATATTGTAGTTTTTGTTCCAAAAACTAAGTCGGAATTTTGCATTAGCAAACATGATATCTACCTCACTTAGAAGTAAAGAGGAAGTTTTTAAAATTACAAAAAGTAAACTTCTAACCTAGTAAAATTATAACTTTCCAACATTCCTTCCATCTGCAGGCCTGCTTTGCTTTTCATCTGGGTTGCTTTCTATGATTTATGGTGTTGTTAGTCCACTATGTGGTTAATCTTGAACGCTTATACGACATGAAGTTAAAAAATATTATGATATTTAACGTGTGCGGAATGAAATCTGGACAAAACTTTGTAGAATTTTTCACAGTATAAATCGATAGCAAATTAAATCGACGAGCAAATCCAAATATTGTAAAACTAACGACATATGTAGTTAAGCTTTACAATGAACATGTTGGTGTATTCAAATGTGTTTAATTTTTCAAAATGTCATTAGCAGAAGTAGACTTTCGAAAACTAATTTGCGAGTTTTGCAAAAAAAATTTAATCAAGAAAAAGAGGTAAATCATAAAAAATTTTATTGAACTGAATTTAAGGAAGTCGACTATATATATATATTAAACTATTCAACTTTAGTGAAAAATAAGCCGAACCAAAACTATTGGTCGCACAGCAAAATAAGATAGGTACTTAGCTAGAAAGTATAAAGTGGACGATCATACCATTAAAAATATCTGCAAAACACGACGATCAAGAAATTTGCTGAAAAGTCGTTTCTGATGTAAAAGATAAGCAAGAAAGAACAATCAAAACCTCACTCGGCTGCTTTCACAGAATTTGTTTTCCGCTAATTGAAACGTAACTGGCGTAATTGATGACTAAACATATTTTACACTTAATGGTATCGAATGGAACCCAAAATTTTATTTTAAGCATCCTGCAAAATATGTTAATGAAAATGAGAAATATACTCGCAAAACAAAACACCTAAAAAAGGTTTTTTTGTGGTTGGAAGTTAGCGAGCGTGGCATCAATGAACTGGTGTTCATTATAGTAAATATTTACAAATGTCTTCCCGTTTTGAAGCCTTTCATTGAGAAATATCATGCAAATGATGCAATTGTGCTTTAGCCTGATTTAGCGTCGTCTCATTTCGCAAATGTAACTTAACAAGCTTGTTTGAACTTCAGCATTCCAATTGCCCCAAAAGAGATGGACTACCCACCTAACGTTCCACAACTTTGACCGATCGAAACTTTTTGGGATAGCTTAAAAAGAAACGTTTATGCAAAGGGGTTTAAAATTAGGAGAGAACTATCGAAAATCAATGCAAAAAGAATTCATAAGTACCGTTAGATATCATTATAGCGAACAGATAAGGCTTTAATTCTTTTTTTAAATAATTGTATTTATATAAGTTTGCTTTAAAATACTACGAAAACATTTTTAACTTTTAATGAAATGCATTTTTTTTTATATCAAACTTTTGTCATTATTTCATTCTGCACACGTTAGATACGTACAATCAAAAAGATTTAGTAAACGATTTACTAGTACTAGTAAAAGATTTAGTAAAGAAGTTTTTAAGACATCATTTATATGAATATATTTAATATATCAAACTAAATTGCACGGAGAAAAATGTGTGTGCCATTACTTATAGATAAACTTTTTCTCATATCGGTCATTCTAAGCCTATTGCAAATTTTCTTTTTTAAATTGACCTCATGCCTTTTGATTTGCTTGAAATATTGGCTAATGACACGTTTTGAAATTATAAGAACTAAAGTTGCTTAGTTTTTTTTTTTCAAATCATTTGTCGTGAAATTATGGAGATGCCAATTTTGTAAAGCAAAAATCGTGAAAGTGAGGTTATTTTTAATAAATTATATATAATTAAATTTCTTAAAATTTTTTGATATTTTTGTTTTTTTTAACAGGATAGCCAACTTTTTGTATAGACAATTTATTTGCTCATATTTTAAAAAGGCGATCTTTTTTAATTTTTTTTATGAATCTTGAAAATTTCCATAGAAATTTCGATGGAGAAAGAATTTGTTTTTTTTTTTTTGTAGTTTTAACTTTTTGTAACATACATTAACCTTACCGTTCATAACTTCCTTATCATTGGAGATATAAGGTCAATATATCCAACAAAGTTGTTTGTCGAATTGTGGTCCATAGTTTGATCATAAAAACTAATGACCGTGGACGTGACTTTTAGCCTCGAATTTAAGAAAAATTATTTTTTATTTCTTAATTTTCTCGAAATTAATTTGTATGAGAGTGTAGAAAAAGTTTCTAAAATAAATTTTCTAAGCAAACATTGAACTATAACATTTTTAGTTAAGTGTAATGATAAAAGCATAGTCTCCGAAGCTCCCATGGAACAGCTTGTTCGAAGAATATTTGACTGAACATATCTCTGAAATGGGTCAACCGATTTTATTTTTTTAACTGTTCTACGATTCTAATATTATTACCTAGCGAAGCCAAATTTAGGAAATTATGTTTAAATAACTTAGCTTAACCGTTTGAGACCTTGGGGTACTATATGGCCGTATGGGTTTTTATGTTATCTCTGTTTTAATTACAATTAGTCCGGTAATTTCTACCTTGAATTTGGTTTTAGAAACTTTATAGAATCCGGCAACTTCGGCAAGCTAACAGCCGATCAGTTGACATTATAATTGTTTTTAATACTGCTGGAGTATTTTACTAATACCTCGATTAAATTGAATTCCAAACGTAAATGTTAGTTCTGCATTTAGATGTTTTTAATTAAAAAATATCGAGTTCAGCTAATATTTCCGGTTGTTTTTACAAAAATCACAAAATAAAAAATGGGGTCTTACATGACCCTATGCTGTAAGTAAAAATTTTTGCGATATTTGTTTATACAATCGCAATTTTGTTTTAGTTAAATTTTAGTAAAATTTATGGAGATTTTACTGATTTCGTAAGGTCTCTTTCTATGGAAGGCAGCCGAGATCTTCATTAGATTTTGTCAAATTTTATACTAAAAATGCAAACTATATAGACTCATTTAATTGCATTTTAGCATAAATTAAAGAATTAAACATTTGCTTTACTGCAGAAAACCCAGATGCAATTCGTATGCAAAATCTTTCGATCAGTGCTGAACTTTATTTGTTGTCAATTTTTGATGCAAAAGCTGGTAAATAAAGAAAAAAACACAAAAACAACGAGTGCGCGAGTGTAATTTGTTGGTAGACATCAAACGGTGCCGTCTGTGGCTTAAAACAACTAAACAAAATAATCCTAAGCTACACGAATTGTAGCTGCTGTGTTATACGTTTTCCCCTAATTGCGCGCCAACTACTAACTAAACGCCTTAAATGACACCGAGTCCAAGACTAACGCGTGAACAACTACGCCAACAAGGCCTTCGCTCTAAAAACGAGAACACACCTAAGTCAGAGAGTGGCAGCTTAACCTCTTTTAGTACTGCACTCTATGCGTTAGAAGAGCGTTTGAGTGTTAAGTTGAAAGTTGAAGTGGAACAGCTAGAGGACCGTCTTCGACAGCACTCCGACATCCTCTTCAAGCGTCTCTCGAGTGAAATTGCGAACGTCGAGACTAAATTGAGCAACGAATTTAAGAGCGAAGTTGCAACCATCAAAAACAATTTTAGTGATTACGAACTTAAATTAAGCTCACTTGAAAATCGCATCGAACTTCTTTCCTCGCGTTGTGATGCCCTAACCGATGAACTCAAGCGATGCTCTTCGACATCAAATTCCAACAACAGCAGTGAAAATCATAACTCTTCCGATGCAATTATTTTTGGAGTGCCTTTAATGACAGGCGAAAATATTAAGAGCATCTTTAACCTTGTATGTCACTCTATTGAGTTTTTACCACCGCAATTAAAAGATATTTTTCGGGTAAGGCAGAGAACAACAAATCAAAATTCAAACCCTGTGATCATCGTCAAGTTCTACACTCCGCATGACCGAAATCGGGTTTTGAAAGCATTTTGTGACTACCGCAGACGTGTTAAGAAAGCCGTGAATCTGATCAATGCAGGCTTTGAAGCAGATCACAATATCTACATCCACGAGTGCCTCAGCGCTGATACTAGAAAGCTATTACATGCTGCTATTACCTACAAGAAACGAAAAAGTATTTACAATGCTTTCACCGTCCGAGGGTGTTTACACATTCGGCTACACAAAGGCTCCCAAAGTATTCGCATCAAAAATGAAAGCGAGCTGCACAGCCATGTTCTTGCCGCCGAAGGAATTTGTGAAAGATGCCCGGAAGATGAAGTTGTTCCTGCCTAAGTTTAAGTTTTATGTTTTTGCGTTATTTAATTTGTCTTTCTTTAACCTATCTATCTTCTTTTTATTTCTATTTGCTTCCTTCATTCCATTTCTTTGCGTAATATGTACACTTACTTCTTTTCTTATTTTTATTTCTTTTAATTCTTTATTTCTTATATTAAAAGTTAATAATAATGTTAACTGTGCTGCAAATACGCGTCTTTTTATCTCAAACCATATCCGTTGTGAGTTCGAATAATTACGGTCGTTGTTGTTCTAGAGACAATCTCTATGCTTTAATTCGAATATTAAGCAGGCAAGCGACGGGACTACAGGTATGTCATATTAATGCGCAAAGTTTAAATAATAAAATTGATGAGTTTCGGTACATTTTTGAAAACTCAAACATGGATATAATTTGTGTATCTGAAACATGGTTTCAGCCTTCTGTTCAAAATAGTGTCTTTAGTGTAAAGGGTTATAGATCATTTCGTGCGGATCGAGAGTCTCATGCCGGTGGGGTTGCAATTTTTGTTAAAGATGGTATTACATGCAACTTAATCAGTAAATCAAACTCTGAAGATAATATTGAATTCCTATTTGTTGACATAATCTATGAATCCAAAAAACTACTTGTCGGCACAGTTTATAGGCCAAATCGTTATGTCCATACAGAAAACTTAATGTTGAAAATTGAATCGGTGGTAAGCTCCTATGCTGACATCATAATTTGTGGCGATTTTAATTGTGATTTATTGGTTGAAACTCATTTATCTGATGATATGTGTGCACTTGGTCTTACGTCGCCAAACTGCACCACACCCACACACTTTTCCAAAAATAGAAATTCGCTGCTAGACCTCTTTTTTGTCGGTGATAATGATAAAGTCTTACTTTATGACCAGTTATCTGCTCCTGTTTTTTCCAAGCATGACCTGATTTTTCTTTGCTATAATTTTCAGCTGCTAATACCAGAGCAAAAAATAACATACCGAGATTTTACAAATATAGATTTTAGCTCTCTTCAGACAGAGCTAAATCACGTCGACTGGACAGAAATTTATCACATGCTATCAGTAAATGATAAGTTAGATTTCCTACAACGTAACGTCAATTCATTATTTGAAAAACATGTTCCTCTTAAAACTAAAGTTGTAAAGCACTCTCTAAGGCCCTGGTTTTCCAGTACCCTTAAAAGTTTAATGAAAAAACGTGACGCAGCGTATAATAAATGGAAACGTCTCAAAACACCCGAGCGTTATAATATTTTCCGCATATGCAGAAACAATGTGGTCAGGGCGGTGAAAATTGCCAAGTTAGCATATTATGAATCTAAATTTAGCTCTGCCATAGGCAGCAAAACGAAGTGGAATATTATTCGGCAAATTGGAGTTGGTAGAAATATTTCGCTTACAGACACTAGCGTAGACGTCGAGGCTCTAAATAACAAATTTATAGATATACCTATGTCAGCGCCCAGTGTCAACTGTTGTCGCATCTTTCAGAGATCTATCAACTCGTACTCAGCTTTTAATTTTCAATGCGTTGAATATACAGAAGTACTGCGAAGTTGCTTAGAGATTAAATCTAATGCCGTCGGTTTCGATGAAATACATCCCAGGTTTTTTAAGTTACTTCTTCCTGCTCTAACCCCTTTCATTATTAACATTTTCAATACCATCATAACGAAATCAGAATTCCCTGCTATTTGGAAAAAAGCTAAAATTATTCCCATCCCTAAAACTGGTAATGAATTCCGCCCCATAGCAATTTTACCATATCTATCAAAAGTTTTTGAAACGCTGATGTACTACCAAATAAACAAATTTCTTTTGGACAATAAACTGCTAACTGACAGACAGTCAGGATTCCGACCTAAGCGTAGTTGCGTGACTGCTCTACTTGACGTCAGCGATGAAATTCGAAATAACCTCGATCGCAATGAAATCAGTTTCTTGGTTTTGCTAGATCATTCGAAAGCTTTCGACACGGTTGATCACCAAATTTTATGTTTGAAATTATTAAATGTGTTTAATTTTTCCGCCACTGCAACTCGACTAATGACCTCTTATCTCACAAACAGATCACAAGCCGTTAATATAGGCAGCGTTACTTCCAATTTCTTACCTGTAAACCGTGGCGTTCCTCAAGGCTCTGTAATGGGCCCTCTTTTATTTTCGGTTTATATAAACGACTTACCAACTGTGCTGCAAAATTGTGGTATACAAATGTACGCTGATGATGTACAACTGTATACTAGCTGTCGCAAATGTGATATTACCACGTGTGTTGATAGTCTGAATGCTAATTTGTGTAAAATTTACGATTGGGCTTCCGCTAATGGCTTAAGCATAAACCCAAATAAGTCAAAATGTTTAATTATAACGAGAAAACATAACTCTTCTTTGCCCTTTCCGGACGTTACGATAAATGGGTCATGTATTGAAGTTGTAAAAACGGCAAAAAATTTGGGTATTACCTTCAGCAGCACTTTAGATTGGACGAATCATGTCAACATCACTGTTGGAAAAGTTTATGGTATGCTCCGTAGCCTATGGGCCACACAGTTTTTCACCCCCTTTCACATAAGAATGTTATTAGCTAAAACGTATCTTGTCCCCACCTTATTGTACGGATCCGAAATTTTTGCATACTGTGATGCTGCTAGTAAGCGCAAGTTGAACGTTTCCTATAACAACATCGCTCGTTATGTCTTCGGACTTAAACGAACCGACCGTATATCCCAGTATGCAAAAAAAATATTCAATTTGACTTTTGACAGTGTTTTGAACTTGAGGGCGTTAGTTTTTCTGCACAAAATTATTTTTACCAAAGAGCCAGTTTACCTATATAATAAACTAAAATTTTTAAGATCTCAGCGCGGAAACAACCTAGTCCAACCAAAACATGCCTGCTTAGCGTCCGAACGTCAGTTCTTTGTTAATTCCATACGTCTTTGGAACTCACTTCCACCGTATCTACAGCGTATTTGCAATACAGCCATATTTAAATCTAAATTATCAGATTATTTGTCTTCCTTCTAACCAAAACTTTTATCTATTTTTACTTGATTCGCTATTCTATTATTTTTCTTCATTTATCTCTTTTCATTCGATTTCTTACCTAATTCATTTCTTTGTAATGATATTTTTCTCTCTTAATTTAAAGTTATTTTATTTTTTTTTTTTTTTTTAATTTTCAGTTTTAAATTCTTATAGTCGTTTTTTTAAAAAACTGTTTTTGATCTCAATGTATTAAATTAATTAATTTCTGTTCAAGTTATGTTTAAGTGTTTAATATTAAAAATTTGTTGATTTATATCCACACATGTTATCGGTGCTTAACTATAAGTTTATTTCTTACAAGCGCTTATAAATAAATAAATAAATTAAATTAAATTAAATTAAATTAATTTTAACAACGAAATTTTTTTAAGGGTAGAATTTAACGTCCAAGGACTGTCACTTTGTATGGGTCGTAGGCGTGGGCTTTATCCGATTTTGCTCATTTTCAAACTGGATCTGTATTTTTAAAAATTAGGCTTATATCTTGAATTTCGTTGCGATAGCTTTAAAATTTCTTGTAGAAACTGTTGGGACTCAAGATTATTATTATAGTGCATGTTCACAGAGCAACATTATTTTATTGCCTCATACATTTTTGGGTTGAGGTGAAAGCTGTGTCTGTATAGAATGTTTGGTTTGAAAGGGTCACCTTTTATATGTTTGTTCTTATATCAGTTTTGTAAGTCGTTAATATACCATGAAGGCTAATAGAAGCTGATATTTTCGATATATTGAAATAGTGCATTTTATCTCTTCTTTGTTGGCTGCAGTTTTTTTTAGAATGGACCCAAGCTGGCCTTAAAATCAAATATCTCGTTAAATAATTCTCTTAAAATAAAACCTGGCGAAAATCAAATAAATCATGATTTACCTTTGTTTCATGATCATGTTTCGAATGTTTCGACGTTTGATGTGTCTTCTGCGTTAGATTCATTTACATAATTTGAACCCTATACTAAGAAATCTTATTCAGTTTTATTCATATTCACTTATTGTTTAGCCCTAGGATGGGCAACAGGGTCTGGCCAGACCAAATTTGACTTTGATGTTGAACATCTTTTTCAAAAGACAAAATAGTGATCTAAGACTTCATGAATTCTATAAGCTTTGAATTCTGAGTGGATTGAAGCTATTTTCAGGTTGATTCGGCTAAGTTGGTAATGCAACAATTGGTTTCAAAGTAGAAAAGTGCTGAGTTAACCTACATGGTCTAGCCAGACCACATATATTTTGAACTGTTAGTTTAGTTATGTAATTCACAAAACATGTTCAAGCATGCAAATTTTTTTTTCAAGTGCATGGAAGAGCGAATTATGTTTTTTGATAAATGTTGGCGATGTGGGTATGTGTGTGTGTGGTATTACCCAGTGGGCATTTTAGCTAGCGATACGCAAAAGAATGCATTCTAGTAGTGCTCTTATTGGCGTCAATATACCTTCCATGATCGCTGCATTGATGAGTGCTTCTGTAAGGCCTATTTTGAAGGTTTGGAGTCTTTTCCTGTTATTTTATATAAAAAAATTTTTAAAAAATTTTTTAAAAAATTACAAATATACAGATCAATTAAAAAAAATCAAATCTTAAAGAAAAAACAAAAAAAAAATTATTTTTTTTTGTCCGTGTTGGGACGCGAACCCAGGTCTCCAAAATCTAACACATTGCATATCACATTATATGAAAACTTTTATATGGAAAAATTCTAAGTCTTTTCTATTATTTTTGTATGAAGAAATTTACAAAAAAATTCCAAAAAAAATTTTATATAGACAGAAAAATTTGTAAAAAAATGTAGATTTTAAAAAAAATACAAAAAAAAATTTTTTTTTGGGCCGAGCTGGGTTGCGAACCCGCGCTCCCGAAAACTTACTTTCATTTGTAATGATGCAAAATAAGCTGAAGTTTATTAACAACTGAGGTGGACGAGTGGGTAAGATGCCAAACCGCCAGCTGAGAGGACGCTGGTTCATATCTGGAATTTGTCAAAAGTTTTTTTATTTCAAGTTTATTTATATTGCTTTTCTTTCTAATGTACATTCTAAAGAAGGGCTTCTAGCAGGCTTCTTTAGAATCGCGAGAGCGGAAGGCCTAGAAAATTTTCTCGTTTCATATAAAAAAGCTTATGGGCTTGGAAACGAGCACGGAAGGGACAAGAAATCCATATGATGGCCTGCTAGAAGCGCTTCAAAGACCTGCTTTTGCCCACTGGGTAATTGTAGTTCAGTAACAGCCCAACAACCTAAATTGGTGCGCCATGCGTTGCATTTCCAAATAACGATGTTCTATGCAATCAAATATTTCAAAAAAGCCGAATCAAATCCTTGACTACAGTCGAAATAAGGCAGGAGTTGATACAATGAAGCAAATGGTGTCTGGCTATAGCTGCAAATGCGGAACAAACTGCTGGCCATTGGCCATGTTTTTCAACAGGCTAGATGTAGCTGCCTTGGCCGCATTTGTGATCCATTGTGAAATGTCGAAGGTGAAGCCATCAGACCGGCGCTCCAAACTTCTGACTGAATTGGCAGCGCAGTCAGTAGTTCCCCATTTGGAAATGCGAGCCAGTATTTCCCATGTTAGTCGGAGGTGTCATGTCAAAAATGCGATGTCAAAGTATGGTGTGTTGGTATGTAGTTAACCAATCAAATACCTTTCTTATGCTTTACACATTTCATTTCTTCCCAGGTACCAACACTACAACAACAACAAGAAGTAAGCACTTCGGTAAAAGCAGCCCCTTCGTCATGAAACTACCACCCTTTGAGTGTAGAATGCAAGGTTAGCACCAAAACAAAGCGCAAAACTCGTCTCATGTGTGGTGTATGCAGCAATCCTATGTGCCTTCAACACGGAATATAGAAAAAGTCCTTCGTTTATGATGATTGTTAACCACAACATGATTAGCTTACAAGTTCAAATATAAATACGTGTTAAATCAACAAAAAAATATAAAAAAATGAATAAGCCTAAAATAAACAAAAACACAATTATTTTCTTTTTCGTTTTTATATTTATCTGTACCTTTTCCGTAAGTATACTAACACATACACTTACAATTTATAGCTATATACACCATTAAAATTAAATTTAAAGCAACTCGGACCAACCGCCTCGCCAAAAGGACGCATTTGGAAAAAAAATATCGTCGTGTGGTCTGGCCAGAGCATGTAGGTTAACATACTGCCCTCCAAGTAGTTGCCCATCCTAGTGTTAATCAAGACAACAGGTTACAGCGACTTCAATAACTGTTGCACTTCATTATAATAAGTTTAAACTAAACAAAAATTGCATCCCATAAACTCATTTGCACCATTTGTTTGCTATGAGAAGCTTATTTAGTGGGGTATTGAACCCTCAAAATGGGTATCAATTCACCTGGAAGACGGAGGAAACTTTTGACTTTTTTTGTGTTTGAAATGGGTTCAAATAAGAAAAAAATACTCTCTATCTGTCTGTGGACACGATTACAGCCGTAATTTGGAAGCTAAAGCAATAAAATTCATTATTTTCGCCTGTATCTACAAAATGCAGATCATGTTTGAAAATTATTAGATTCAAAAGTACGGAAACGACTTCTATCTAGTTGCCAGCACAAAAACTTCTGAGTACCTAAAAAACGCAAACAGAGCAACTTTAAATTTGTCAATTTTTTGTTTAATGATATTTTAAGTAAATAAATAAACTTGATGAGACTGATTAAGCTAACATACATTACGCAAACGCAAATTTTGTCCGGCTTAAGGCTTTTTAAGTACAAGTCCCATTTTAATAAATTTAGTATGGTTCGGTAGGTTTAGGCCTCTAGATGTGCAAACTAAATTTTTTATTTCTTAAAAATTTATATATTTTTAAGTTGTAGCGAGTTAAAGTTTCCATATAATTGTTGTTATATTGCTTTTTCTTTTCTTAATTTCACAATATGCCTAAAAATATGTGAGGTAGTTAGCGCCACCTATCGGCTAATATCTATGAAACTGTTATACTGACGAATAATCTTTTATAATTTCACAGCTAAAACTATGAATTGATATATTCAAAATCAAAGTGATACTGGATTGATGTCTTACATTTGAAAAAAGATTTCTAAACTGTTGGTCAGAAAATTTTTTAATTTTTAAAATTTACAAAAAAATTTAATAAGAAATTGGAAACTGGTAATGAAAAATTATTGTTCAGGTAGTTTTCAACTGTAAATCAAGAAACATTCTTGCTCCTGTAAATTTGAAATAAATTTGGGCATGAAATTAAATATGCTAACATTATATCGTCGTTGCGCGTGCAATACTGCGTATATTGAAAAAAGGCCAAAACTAATTTCATTTCAATTTTGATCAGTTAAAAATCTATTCAACAGCTTAAAATAAAATCTAGGTATATTTGATTTTGGAGTCTTAACGCCACACAGGTTTACTTGTAACTATAAATGGGTGAATTTGATATTTATTTGTTTTTCTTAATGCTTGTTCTTCTAAATGCTTTTTCTAATGATGCTGGAAGAAATCTTTCCATCACAACTTCAAGCAACTTTCGAGTTCGAGAGAGTGATTTTATGCTTGTTCTTTTTCTCTCTATTGTAACTTGCAGGTCACCACAATCAAGTGCGAAAACAGAGTTAATTATTAAAATATCTGTATCAGAGCATCTTATTATAACGTTTTCATCAGTATCTATTTGACAGATATGGAATACTGCTTTGTATTTGCCTTTTCTTGAGCTGTACAATGGAAAGTTTGATCCACATTTCTCTGAATTTTTTCACAATATTTTTTTAAAAGAATTTTATTGATTATACAGTATATAATTATGTTACTAAAAACACGATACGAACTAGAGTTGTATGAAAAATCTATTAACAACTCGTCATTCATACCAGAAAAATTCATAACTTATTTTAAATTTTTATTATACCTACTGAAATTGAAATATAGATAAATTTGTAAACAATAACATCTCCAAGACGCTTACTGATGGTCTTACCACTGTAATCAATATAGCTGACTATTATCTTTAATATGGTAAAAGTATAACAATTCACCTGTTTAAAGTTCATAAGGTAAAAAATGACATTATTCTTAAACATTTTTAATAAGTTCACACAGGTGACTAACGTATAATCAATCCACCCTCTGCAAAACAGCTGACTGTTAAGTTTTAGTTCAAAATTATCTTGAAATCTCTCCCATGAAGTTTGGCGCAGAATAAAATTCGTTGTGGCATAATTTTTTTACAACATTTACAGGCTGTCCTCTTTAGCTTCACCACTACTGGAGCAGTTAACGCTCAGATAACATATGTATTAGCGGAAAACTATTACTGTAATGAATTTCAGCCGGAATAAAATGACTTGTTTAAATGCAACGCTACCGCCCGGACTATTATTAAATGAGCGTTCTGTGAAGCTGAATGTCATGTTTCACAGCCTTACTTTGCTGATACGTCGAAAAGCTGTAGGAAGGTCAAATAATTATGGGATTGTTGAATTGATTCTTAACAACACCGAATTTCTAGAGGCTCCACATGTCACTATATCTTTAATAATTGTGGATTCGATTTAGAAAACTTAAACACTGAAATAAATCAAATTTTGATTACTTTTTTGAGAAAAAGAAGAATTTTTATATATATATATTTTTTCTGTTCGTTACAAACGGAGTGACAAAATTCATATATCCTTTACGAATTTTTATATGCACAGGTGTATAAAAAAAAACTGAGTTAATGCCATTGAAGTTCATAGCCTATCCTTACCAAATGTAAGAAAGTTTTATAAAAAAAAAATATTTTCATATCTTTTCAGCCAAAATTTAACTCTTTTCCTATAAAAAATTAATGAAACTACGCGTCTAAAATTCCTCTTTCAATTTCCCTATTAATTTGAGCTATTTATTTAAAAAGAAGTTACAAAATTTAATTCTCACCGTAAACTTAAACCTGTTAATCTCTTATTTTGAGAGATGAAGTAATAACTTTATTTTAACCGCGCGTTTATAATCAATTATGATTAATTAATTAAATTTTAATGTGACATTATATAATACATACATATTTATATATATATCTATATATTTATGTATTAAAGTCACAACTTCTACTTGGCTTTTTGCAGTTGTTTTTCACATTGAAAAGTTGCTTCAAATTACCACGCACGTACCATTTTGTTTGCGGTTTATTATATTTATCAGAAATTTTGAAATGATAAACTCAAAAAGTGCGGTTTGCAAAACAGCAGATGCTGTTGCATTGCTGCTGCCGTTGTTGGTCGATGTTGCTGCTACAACAACCGTCCATTTATTTCTATTGTTTTCATTGTTTTTATTCATTCTTGTTGCAACGCATTATATTTACAAAAATTAATTGGACTTGCTCGTGATTCAATCCAAAGTTCACATATTGTTTATGTCAGTGTTGTTGTTTATTGCTGCTTATAGTACGTACGTTTTTAAGCATAGCGGTTTCTCTGGGAAATTAATTTATTTCAGTTGATTAGCAGAAAATTCACAGCGTGATTGAAATTTCCCATTATAATTGTATATGTGGAAAAATAAACCGCAGAGAAAACCCGCACCCAACCCCCTCAAACAAGTCCAAAACTCAAGCTGTAAAGTCCTGAAGATTTTTTCATGCAAGCTAAATTGAACATGAAACATTGGCGAGAAAAAGGACCGCAAATTATTTTAAAAATACTCACATTGAAGGAAGAAAGGCTAAACATAATTTCTTACGGATTTATTTAAGCAGCTTTTAGGTGGTAGTTAGATTTTTTATTAAAAAAAATATATATAAAAGTATATTATTAAAAGGGAAAATTTCCTTGAGATGCGATTTGCTGCTTATTTACACAAAGACTTCGCAGCATTTTTAAGAAGATTTGAAAGCAATTTTATTTTATTTGAAGCTATAACAACATATGGAAGTCGAACAGTAAAACTAACCTACACATCCGAAGAGCAAAAAAGAAAATACTGAAAGCAAAGATAACAACTACAACAACAACAAAAACAACGATGATAACAAGCAAAGCAAAGATACTTCAACATCTCGGCCACTTAAGAAAATTGAATATGGAAATTGGTTTTTATTGTAATAAGAGTCGATTATTTATTTTGGCGCGCAAGCATTAAAAAGGCAACAACAGTTATAGCAACAACAAAACCAACAACAACTAGAGCTTTCAAAGGCACAGAGCAGAGAAAAAAACAGTTAAGTAAATTGGCTAAAAAAGCTTTACCAAACATGTGCCTAAGGGTCGAGTTTTAGTAAAAAAGCTTCATTTTGTTACACTTGCCTGAATATTCAATTAAGCCATGAATGAGCAGCCAAACATCCTGACAGCCAATCGCAGCTTCCCTAAATTGGGAAAATATTAAAAAAAAAAAAAAACAATAATATTGTTAGTGCAAGCCAGGTCCGTAGCCAGCATTTTCTATGGGGGGGGGGGAGGGACGGGAGGAAAGCAGGGAGTCAGGATATGATTGCGAAAATGTATGCTATCGATGTGGTATTTAAACAAAGGATATCAAACGTTTCATTGCAAAACTGATTAAACTCATATTACACATATAAACAGCACTTTTGCGCTGCGATACTGACATCACTTGCTCTATTAACCCTTTGACGACCGCTCCTGAACCGCTGGGAAATTTAAAAATCTGACACCGGATTCGTATTCAGAGACCTCATGTTACTAAACAAAGGTGATGCGAAAAAAAAAGAATTCCACCTGCAAAGGTGTGAAAAATCATGGGACATATATGTCCCATTGGTCGTCAA
Source organism: Dichetophora obliterata (assembly GCA_963920525.1). NCBI lineage: Eukaryota > Metazoa > Arthropoda > Insecta > Diptera > Sciomyzidae > Dichetophora > Dichetophora obliterata. Next base: position 88,638,858 of record OY986437.1, read on the forward strand.
CGGTAAAAATTTATGAACCATTTTTTTTTACGTTGGTAATGCAAAAATGCAAAAACACTGTCTAATTCAAATTTGAATGCTAAAAATGCAAAGCTTACTGCATTTTTTTTGTTTCTTCGTTTTGGTTTTTTTTTTTTTACTGTTTGTGGGTTCTTTTATTCTCATTATTGTATATATTGTACGTGTCTCGTTCAGTCAGAAAAAGTAATTGTTAAACGCGAGCGTTTTAAAAAGTGAAAAACAGTCCTTCATATCAAATTGTTTGGAATTTCATAAAATTTTGTTAAGTGACTTGCCTTTTTTGGTTCGTGCTTCAGAAATATTGTCGGTTCAATTTTGCAGTTACACAATGAGATCGCGCCGTTTCTACCTCACTGAGGAACAAATTATTCAATTGCTGAATGTCGATGATAGCGATGACGATGAACGTGCTTTAGAGTTGGATGAAGAAGATATTGCTTTTCTTGAGGAGGATACTGCCACCCTACAGCCCGGAACAGAAATCGTAATCGATGATATCCTTGCTGAGAATGAACAACCGTCGACTAGCGCTGCTGCGCGTGAAAAGTCAGCAACACTACCGCAAGTTACATGCGAGAAGCTACCAACAACTGAACCAGTAACTTTCAAGTGGAAAAATGCGGAGGCTAACTACACTCTACCAAAGTTTACTGATCCCGATTTCGAATACGGAAAAGTCTTGTTGCCAATTGCTGCACCCGACAGTGGCGTGCCGAGTGTTTACGATGTGTTTAGTGCAGTTTCCAACCTATTGAAAAAGGCAAAGTTTTCTTGATTTCTTTGGCTGAATTGGAGGCATTTTTGGGCATTATTTTGTGCATGACAATTCACCGTCTCCCAGACACTAGGCTATACTGGTCGACATTGCCCATTTACTCAGTGCCACTTATTTCAAATGTAATGTGCCGAAAAAGATTCGAAGAAATTCGCTCTTGTTTACATTTTAGCAACAATGTTGAACAGCCATCTCGAGATAATCCATCGTACGATCGAGCGTACAAAATTCGGCCAATAATCATTCATTTCAACAAAGCATTCGCGAATGCAATGTGCGAGACCAAGTGCCAAGCCATCGATGAACATATGGTAAAATTCAAAGGACGTAACATAATGAAGCAGTACATGAAGGATAAACCAATTTCATGGGGATTTAAATTGTGGTGCCGATGTGACTCGGCGACTGGTTACCTTCACAAATTTGACATATACACAGGCAAGAAATCGCAAAAAGAAATAGGCATTGGGGAGTCAATTGTTCTGGATATGGCGGAAGGTCTCGATGGCATGAATATTGAATTGTATTTCGATAATTTTTTCAACAATCCGAAATTGCTTTACACGCTAAAAGAGAGAGACATGAGAGCCTGTGGCACTCTTCGCTCCAACCGTAAACAAATGCCTAAATTTGATGGAGACAAGGAATTCAAACGTGGCGAATTCCAGTGCATGGTAGATAATGGTGTGGCCGTGCTGAAGTGGATGGACAATCGTGCCGTATTTTTGGGATCTAATTTTCTACCCCCACTTGAATCAGTCAACGTAAAACGACGCCAAGCTGGATCCGCCACAAAGATCGATGTCAAATGTCCAGTTGCAATTCAGTACTACAATAAAGGAATGGGCGGAGTGGATCCCATGGATCAAAAAAAGGTTGGTCGATTTTTCTTTTTTTGGCCAAAAATTAAATTCTAATTTGTATTTTTATTTTATTTAAGTCTTACTACGAACACGATCGCAAATCAAAAACCAAATTCTACTTGCGTCTTTTCTATGATCTTTTTGATTTGAGTGTGCATAATGCATACATTGTTTACAACAAAATCTCGACATCGAATAATGATCCATTTTCTGTCAGTGCATTGGAATTCCGTGCGCAGCTGGCTACTCAATTGATCGATTCGTTCAGCAGTCGCAAGAGACCACCACCTACTTCTGTAACAGAGGGATCTAAACGAGTCAAACTTGCGCAAGTCCCCACACTGTCCGGCCATTATCTTTGCAAAAGTGAAACCGGACGTAAGAGATGTATTGTCTGCTCCAAACAAGGCAAGCAAAATCGAACAAATTCTATTTGTGCCATATGCAAAAAACCATTTTGCTTCAATAATGAAAGAAATTGTTTTGAAATGTATCACAAAAAATGACTTTTCATGTAATAATTCAAAATGTAAGCCAAATTGTTTTTTTTTTACTAATAAATGAACTCGTGAACAAAATTATAAAAGTTCTTAGATTTTTACCGTTGACGACCAATGGGACATATATGTCCCATCAGATTGGTTGATGGTGTGGGTGGTCGAAGTGCACCATCTTTTTTTTTATGGTTGTTGGAAAGAATAAGGTTGTCCACAACTTCTGTCAAAATTTTGGACCTGTAGCTCCATAACCCTCCATTATATTGCAGCAAGAAAATAGATGGAAAAAAGTTAAGATTTTTCTACTTTGGGGTGGTCTGGTAGGCAAAGGGATGCACCTACACTAAAAAATTAAAAACTTTTTTAAAGCCACATTTATTCCCTGTTAAATAATACGTATTTGAGAAAAATAGGTCCAGTAGTTTTTTCAGGAAAAATAAAAAGGTAAATGGGACACCGGTGTCCCATTGGTCGTCAAAGGGTTAAGTATTGTTTCTAGATAATAAAAATATTAGTGCGGTTCCACTATTCCAAATTAGTGCGGTTTTTTTAAAGAATTTTTCGATTTTTTTTTAGTTTTGAAAAATATGTTCCGAGTTACGATCCTACAACTCCAAAAGTATTTATTTATATTAAACATTTTATCCACTTTTACAAATGAAACATTTATACCTTTCATTAAAGCTATCATTTGTACTGATCTAACGATTTTTGTAGAAATTTTCTGAAAAAATACTTTTTATAGAAAAGAGATGGTCACCACCTCCTCCTGATCCAGCTTGGAGAAATCCTACAAATTGCGCGATGGTCAGGTGATCACGATTGGCAATGAGCGTTTCCGTTGCCCCGAGGCACTCTTCCAGCCATCATTCTTGGGTATGGAAGCCTGCAGTATTCACGAAACCACCTACAACTCGATCATGAAGTGCGATGTTGATATCCTTAAGGATCTGTATGCCAATACCGTCTTGTCTGCTGGCACCACCATGTACCCAGATGTTGCCGACCGCATGCAGAAGGAAATCACAGCCTTTGTTGCCCTATCCACAATGCAAATCAAGATCATTGCACCACCAGAGCGGATATACTCCGTGTGGATTGTTGGCTCCATTGGTGACTCCAGATGTAGATATCCAAACAAGAATACAACGAATCCGGCTCGAAAGACCAATGTTTCTGCTGCGTTTAATCGACAATGAATTAATCAAAAGACAATGATTAACGCTTATAGATGTGTACAATGGAGAACACTTTATTTGGTTGGCAAGAAAGGACTCCCGTTCGATGATATTCAATGTTTTAGCTTCGATTACAATTCTTGTTTTAATTCGAACTAATTTACTTGATTTACAAATTTAAAATGAAAAATTTATGTAATTTTAAGATTAATAATTAATTAAAAAATTGTAAATGGAAAAATGCATGTTATTTTAAAGATTACGAATAACGCACGGATTTAAGTTTATTCTTACTACCGATGGTGTAAAAAGGGAAAGCATGAACTGAAATTCAGTAAGAATGTTGAATAGTAAGAATATTGAGCATTTTAGCAAGGAATTCAATTATTTAACAAAGACACCAAAAGAGATTCGTAAAAAAAAGATGATAGTGACGCGAACACTGCACTTGTGAAAGAGTTTAAAAATACTGTTTTTTACATTTCCCCATTTCAAAGTACACAAAAATATAACTTTGATGTATATTTTAGTTTTTTTTTCCTTTTTGTTAAAAAAAAATCTTTTTATAAAAATTTTGAGGTTCGAAGTATGTTTGTAGCAGGTTGAATACTTTGCTTATTGCGGTTTAAGTGAAAATACTAAAAATTACCTCCCATACATGCCAAATATGCGATATCGAATAGCTTTGAAATTATAGGCCGCACAGCCTCGGAATTCGGTATAAGACCATAATCTGCACGTGACGTTTCCCTGATAGCGTGTTATGGGCTTTGGAAAAGATGGCGTGGCACCCCCATACCACAGGGGTATAGCTTTGGAGTTATAGATCACACAGCTACAGAAATCATAGGTCGCACAGCCTCGAAATTCGTCGTTGGACAAGGGGGCGTGGCACTCTCCACATTACCCAAATTTGCTATTAGAGTTATAGGTCGCACAGGAATTGAGTATTCGAACACAGTTTACACATGCAGTTTCACTGATACGATTGCTTGGCGTTGGACAAGGAGAGTGGCAACTACCATACACACGGTTAAAAATATTGGACTAAATTTTAAACTTTTTTGGATTACATATAGGACAACACCAAAAAAATATTACGTTTTAATCCAAGGAAAAGATTAAAATTTTACAATCCAAAAACGATAAGATTCAATCAGCAAAAAGTTTAAAAAAGCAATATAAATATCAACTTAAAATAAAACACTTCTTTTGACTAGTTCATGATTTGAACAAATGACTTCTGTTGTGCTGGTCCAGTCGAATCCAAATGTTATCCACTCGTCCATCTCAAGGCTCAACCAAAATAGACTATTTGCTCCGTACCGAGTAAAATCTTGAGTGTTCGATTAAATACATCTTAATGTAGTTACCCAAAATGAGCAAACGTAACTGAACGAAACAGTTTGACAAGACGTTTTATTCCATAAGAACAGAACTGCTAGCGTAGCAACTCGTCAACAACAGCTGTGCAGAGTGCGTTTTTATTTTATTTTCATCAATTTGTTTAAATTTTTCCATTATTTCATTCATCTTTCACAAATATTTATTAAAAATTCTAAAATGCACAAATTAAATAAATAAATAACACTCGATTGCCAACTGATCAGCTGATTCAGACGAGTTGAGCAAATCGTTTCATTTTGGGTTAAATCTATCTATCTTTGGGCTATCGTCTCGTTTCGTCTATTTTGATTGGTCCTTCAGTTGTTAAGAAAGTTACGATTATTTTGCATCATAACGAATGCAAGTAAGCTTGCAGTACGTAAGCAAGCGAGCAGAAATATGGGTTCGAGACCCAGCTAAATTAAAGTAAAATAAAAAATATTGTGACTAGTTCGTGAATTGAACACACGTCCTCTAATGTGCTGGTCCAATACCTTATCCACTCGTTTAACTCAGATTCTAACATAGTTTCGTTTATTTTGCATCGTTCTTTTCAGGAACGTAGGTTTGATACCCAGCTAAACTAAAGTAATGTCTGGATTAAAAAATAGTACTTTTTGGATCAAAAATTCCTTTAAACCAAAGTTTTGATTAAAAAGTAGTCCAAACTTATTAACCGTGCAACCAGAATTTGATAAATTTAATAGCTTTTAAGTTATAGATCGCACAGCTACGGAATTCAGTATTTGACCACAATTTACACATGCAGTTTTACTGATAACATTTTATGGGCGTTTGGCAATGGGGGCGTGGCAGTAACGCGTCGGGTTCCAGATAGTTATTTATAAAAGTGCGAAGATTTCATTGCTTTGTTTTGATTTATTTTTTGATAGTTCTTAGCTTACGTTATTTCCGTTATTTTACTCATTGCAAATAGTTTACAATTTACAGTGTTGCAAATCTTATTAAGACTTAAAATTGCGATTTGGGATTTGAAAAATTTAACTAAAAGCATACAAGGACATTGTTTGTTAGTTGTATCTTTAGTAGATCACCCATAAAAGCAAAGGTGTTTTTTTCGCTACACCAGCATTTTCTAATAGAATGAGGTTGAAAAATAAGATCTGCATCAAAAGATTGGTATCGCTAGTGGAAAGTAGACATCCGGCTTTCATTTGAAGCCTCAAAAACAGCCTTAAAATTTTTTGAAAACTTTGCTTGCATTTTTATTTATTCCAAGATTTCAAACCATGTAGTTAATTGAGGAGGGAGCTAGTCACCTAGTTACTGCAGCCTCAAGGGCCTATTGTAACAAACTTCTATGAGTTATAGTTCATCCCTAATCGTTAAGTTAAGTCGATCTTTGGAGCGAAGTGGTTGGCAAGAATTTTTTTGACTATCTGTTACCTTCGGTTTCCCTCCAGTAATGAAGTTCCTCTCTGTTTAGCCTTGTTTGAATTTTATGGTGCATAGTGCCCCATGGTAGCCCGCAGAATGGATCTGGGCCTATAAAGGAACTTGCAGCTCCTTTCCTGACTAGTTCGTCCGCAATATCGTTTCCTAAACAGCTGCTATGGCCTGGTACCCAAATGAGGTCAACTCTGTTATGGGAAGACACCTTAATAAGCAGCTGTATGCTGTCAGAGTGAATGTAAATGTTTTTGTTCCTAGTGGGACTGTTTACATACTCTTTTAGGCAGATCGCTATTGCATAGGCTTCAGCTTAAAAAACTGAGTTACCTATGCCCATGCTGGCATATATAGATTTTCCCTGCCTTGAGCCAAAAACGTCAGCTCCCACGCCTTCATTTGTCTTTGAGCTGTCAGTTTACTAGGCTTGATAGTTACCAGTGAACCGTGGCATTTCTGTTTCCCATATGGTTATGTTTGGGAAGGAGATTTAGAAGTTTTTACAGAAGTTAAGAAGTTAAGCTTTATGGAGATTAAGAGGAGGAGGCAAAATGTGAATGACACAATCCTTAATGATCTACAAAAAATCTCCGAGTTTGGTCTTGCTAATAGAGTAGGGTTCAATGCAAGTAAGACCCAGGGCTGCCTGTTAACTCACAAGCGGATGGATTTCCCTATAGCTCCCCTCATTATGAATGGTGTGGATCTTGTGGAAATAGCCGCTTTTTATTTTATGGGCATATTGATTCAATCTGATCTACGTTTTGATATGCAAATCTGATCTACATCTTCGATGTGTCGAAAGAGAGCTTAATGCCTAGGTTTTTTAAAACGGTGCATAAAATATTTCACTCCAGCTCATCCTCATATATCAGACCGAAAATGGAATTCAATTAGCACATTTGGGCAGGAGCTTTAAGATCTTATTTACAGCATATGAACCGGATTCAACGTGGTGCGATATATTTGACAGGAGATGAAACACTCAACACTCATGGGCATCGACGTAATATTGGTTGCCTCTGTCTTAGCCTGACGCCACCAGCTCGGGTTTTTTTCAGGTCTACTCGGGCAGTTGTCGTAGCCCACTTCTTTACCATTATTTCGATGCCCAACAGAACCGAGATAATTTGTTTTTTGGTCGCATTATATGGTTGTGGAACAGTCTCCCTGCGAGCGTGTTTCTCGGCAGTTTCGATCTGTGCAAATTTAAAACAAATCTTGACCGAGACTACTCCATCTATCTTCCCTCCAAAAAACATAAACCCATCTTCGAATCAACATAATGCTAACACATTTATAGTGGACATCCCCTGAGCGTTGGTTCAGTGTAAATTTTGAAAAACATCTTTTTTCACTGAACGAAAATAACAATTATTTTTAAATTTTAAAATCAAAAGATTATGTATTCAAAATTGTTGTAAAAAAATTTCAAATATAGCAATATGACGCTAGGGAGTTAGGGATTCCATTTTTCATATGATTTTTTAGAAAGAAATTACCGTAAACCAATCATTTTCGATTGGTTTTTTTTCAATAATATATAAAAATTATTTTTTAAGTTTACTCCTTTTATAACGATTTCATATGTAGACTGCAGCATGAACATTTTATTTTTATCCAGCGTTATGTTTTCTTAACCCGTACTGTATTCACTTATTCAGCATTTGTTGTTGCAATCGATAACTATAACTAAAATAACAATGTATACAGTTCGAGGGAATTGTTGCTTTTCTAGTGCTTTTTAGCAATCCAGTTCTTTAAATGTTGTTTGAAAAAAATGAAGAAACTGCAAAAATATTTTGAATTTGTTACCAAGTCAGACAGGTGAAGATAAAATTCCTATGATTCTTGTAGGAGATTTTAACGTTAATTTTGGAACAGATTATTCTATACTTAACTGTAGTTAACTTAATTTCTTCGCGAAAAATTTGGTCTGCACATTAATAACATAATATTTGTTTTCATATTTTGTATAACATAGGATCCTATGAAACTCGCCATTCCCCCTTGCCAACTGTCCTTGTATAAACAAAGCCAAAACAGATAAGAGAGTGCGAGGAATCAAAAGTATTTTATTTCTTAGTATGCTGTGCCATAATCTACTTCCGCTACTGCTACCGGATGCGGATGTTGGTATTTTTAAATTTGAGTGAAGTCAAAGTAGCGGATTGATTGTAAATTGATAGCCCGCCGCTATTAGAACCGTAAATAATACGAAATTGAAAAACAATCACTACAACAACAAAGAAAAACATCCTCGTAGTTGCTTGTATGTGTGCACATTAGATGCAGCTGGCTGCCATTATTTTATACTCTTTTTGGCTTTTTTTATTTATTTGCGTTAAATTATTTATTTTCCACCAGTATTCAAGCACATCCAAAGAAACTGAAGAAGACATAATAATGAAGCGCACATAATAATTCTCCATCAACAGTTCCAACACCTCGATTCACTTCAGCTTCTGATTTAAATTTATGATCCGTCTTTTCCTCACTTTTTTTTAGTTTTTTTAGTGTTTATTTTTCTCTTTGTTGCATTGTTTTTTTTTATATTTTTTCTTCCATGCTTTATGGCTCTCGTCATTGTCAATTACTCAAGTAAACCTGTAAAGCAGTACTCCTGTCAGGAGGGTACAATTTTGGGCTTTTTTTGAATTCATTAAAAAAATAAACCAAAAATATTTTTATGATCAATTTTTTTACTATACGTGTACTATAATAATACACAAAAAAATTAAAAAAAAGTATAGCAGTGAGGGGACTGCCGACCGAAGCGAAAACCTATTCATAAAATATTAGTATTCCCTGGAAGACTTTGTGCTGCCACGGACCGTTTTACTGCTTTATAAAAATGTTCATGCTTATCGGAAAAACTTTTTATATTTTCACTCCCTCAGACTTTGATTATATCTTTCAAAATATTTTTTATTCAGATAGCCTTTTTATTTTAAAATTGCAACAAACTATATTATTGCATTTAAATTGAATAATGTTGATATAAAAATAAAATACAGGGAGCACTATTGAATGAAAAATAATCTTCATAAAATAAAAGGAATTTTCTATTTTCTATATATGATATTTTGTTTGATTCGTCTTGAAGTCTCTTTTAATGCCTGCATTTGAGATCTTGCTACAAGGAAAACAGAAAACATAGCAAGCAAAGTGCAGTTTATTTTCTGCCTCCGATTCGGTTCATCCGTTCATCCGGTTCATCATTAGTGCACATTATTTTCATTTTTTATAATTTAATTATATTTTAAATAATGGGTTTTAGTATAAAAAACAAAGTAAAACATAAACAAAAATAAAAATTAAACTTGTTGGAATAATTAATATACACTTAAAATACTTATACAGGGTCCGCCATTTAACTTTTTTTTTCAACTAGTGCTTATTTTGTGGATGATAACACTTAGCTCATGTCTGATTTGACAGATAGATAATTTTATGCTTCCGTTAAACGAATTTGGTTGACATTACTTTGAAAATCATGATGCCGATTTTGCCAAAAAAAACATCTTTTCAGTTGAAGCTCATTTTGATCTTGGCGGGTATGTAAACAAGCAAAATTGTCGCATTTGGGGCACACAAAACCCGCACGCATACATTGAAAAGCCGCTGCACCCAAAACGAGTCACTGTTTGGTGCTGATTTGGGTCCAGAGGCATAATTGGGCCATTTTTCTTCGAAAATGAGCAAGGAGTGGACGTTACAGTCAATGGCGATCGTTATCGGGCCATGTTGAACGAATTTTTGTTCACAAAAATTGAAGAGGAGGTTATTGGCAACATTTGGTTTCAACAGGACGGCGCTACGTGCCACACAGCCGAAGCTACACTCGATGTTTTGCACCCTGTTTTTGAAGATCGCATTATCAGCCGCAGAGCTGATGCCGTTTGGCCAACTCGGAGCTGCGATTTGACACCGTTGGACAATTATTTGTGGGGTGCCCTCAAATATAAGTGTTACGCCGACAAGCCAGAGACAATTACAGCTGGTGAAATACAGCTGCACACAATCGATAATGCGCTTTAAAATTGGACCGATCGTGTAGGCTACTGCATGGCCAGTCGAGGCAGCCGTTTGAATAAAATTATTTTTCATTATTAACCGGAAGAATTGTACTTTTAAATAAAAAAAGAAATTTGAAAAAATATCCATTAGTTTTTTTTTATTAAATTTTCAAAAAAAAAAGTTATTTGGCGGACCCTTTACATAGAATTTGTATTAACATAAATTTCATTGAATTTAATTTACATTATTTTCACTGTTTGCGTTATTAATTATTGCAGTATAATCTAAAAAAGATACTTTAGGCTTATGGTAGCTGAAATAAGAAACAAAAAATTTTTGGACGATTTGGAAATTTTCAGCGAAGTCAATAGTTGGCAACTGTTTTTTTTTTTAAATTCAAATGAGAAACCTTTGCAATGAAATGATCAATTCACAACAGGTGACTCCTCTGAATGCGGCCAATGTGTGTGACACACGTTTCCTATTTTGTTATCTTTTGTTTGACATTCAATGGTTGAAACACGAAATATCACTCCTACTTATTACTTATTATACCATGGTCCCAGTCAAAGAATATGCTGGTAACATTTATAAAACTACCAATGTTCTTTATGTTGGTCATGAAACTCAAATGCACTCTCTTGGATCTTGGCTACCAGGCGCTCAGCAAACGCAGCAAGCAATTATCAAAAAGTTTATCTGCTGACAAATCGGTCTTTCATAAAATAATCATGAAGGATATTTACTGTTTTTCTTTCAATGAATATGTAGATCTATAGCTGAACTAAAATACATTTACAACAACAATTACAAAGCAAATATACTACAACTTCGAACAGAGAAGAGCAGTATCACATCGGATGCGCAACGTTAGAGGGAATGAACCGAATTGGCGGCGGAAAATAAACAGCACTTTGCTTGCTATGCTTTTTGTTTGCCTGGTAGCAAAATCTCAAGTGGAGGCATTAAAAGAGACTTCACGACTTCACAGTTGATGTGTGAACACTCATCAAATCGCCATCAAATCCATACAAATTTTGTTGGTCAAATCATTTTTCAAATCATATGATGATCGATTTTATGAGCGAGTTGAAATGTGAGCCCTATTGATGACGAGAGTTACTCGCAAAATGACGATGACGCAAACCAAAGATTTAACCCTCTACCAAAATTGTTCAACGTGCCTAAAGAAGTTTTCACTTCAAAAATTCAAAGTGGAATAACTACTGGCTGGTAGAGTGGGGGGAGCTAAAAAAAGAGTGCCTCCATCTTGACACGATATCAGCCAATCTAGTCATCTGGAAAAAAAGGATTGTTAATTAGTAAGAATGCCGCTATATCCAAGACTAGGAAAAGAAAAAGAATTTTTGTTTTCGCAAAATTGCGATTATTTGAAAAAAATTTATTTTTTGGCTTTTTTTCAAAGGTTCGAATTTTTTACATAATTCTAGTTCAGGCCATTAAAGTATATTTAAAAAAAGGCCCACACCAAATTGTATGGTAATCGGTCCATTAGATCTTGAGATATCATGTTAAACGTGTTGGAAAAAGTAGTTTCGAGAAAAACTCTTTTAAAGTTTTTAGGAATAGTTTCATGCAGTCTTACGTTTCATGCACTTACGACACTAAAATGGCTACAACTTTTAAAATAATTCGAATTTCGATATCCTTTGAAGGAGATATTCTTGGATATATAAACTATCTATACAAAATTTTTGATTTTTTCAATTTCTTAGACTATAATACTGCCTTAAGCATTTAATAACTTAAGCACCTGAGTTGCAAGATCATTACACATTTAGTCGCAAATGTTCACGATTTTTTTTTATATTTAAGCCCTCAAATAATTACGCAAACAATATTAAATTTATATTACGTGTTTTTTAAGATTCTCAATTCAGTACTTGAAATCAAGGTTTCATTTATGGCCATTTTGGATAAAATTAAATAATAAGGAAGAATATCATTAGTCATTTATCTTTAATTATCTTGAAGAGATGACCTCGTTTTTGAAAACTTAATTGAACGAAATGTATAACGTATCACAATCTGATTGAATTTCTTTTTCGCTATGGCTCTTAGAGCAAACCAAAAAATATAATATAATCTACAAGCAATAACTAAATATAAAATAAGGGTAAATCCAACGTGATCTGTTAACTTGATCTTAGAAAAAAAAAGTAAAACTTTTAAATATAAAATATTAGCTGAATTGTTCCTGGCGTAGCCTAAGTATTATTAATTTACAATTTACCTTTTTACCGTAGGTTGATTTTTGTATCATCTAAGAACGTGCGCCAGCCATTTCTTTTATTTGCTTGCTGGCGCCAACTGGAAATTCCAAGCTTCGTCAGGTGTTCCTCTACTTGGTTTCTCCAACGGAGCTACTGTCGTCCTCTTCATTGCATTGCTAAATTGCCGCTGTATACCAAATCGAAAATTTTTTGTTAAATGTGACATGATTTAGTCAGCCAAGCTGCTAAAAATTTTATACTCGACTTTGTCGATGTCAGCGGACGCCATTAACGCAGACAAGTCCGTAGATCTTGCGAAGACTCTAATCTTTTTCTTGAAGACTCCTTAAGTCTTTTCATCTGAATTGCTCATCGCCCAGGTTTGTGAAGCATAAGCTATGACGGGGATGACGTGCGATTTATTGAGCGTGCTTGTTGTTCATCGAGAGAGGGCATTGGCGTCGGAAGCGGGGGAAAGGGGGGCAGTTGCCCCCCACTGTTTTAGCTAGATAAACAATTTAAAAAGAAAACTTCAAAAGTTATTCATAATGACGATAATATTTTGGTATAATATATTTTCCTCTTCTTTCTCTCTTCTTCATAAGCATGCTTGCGGATAACCATTTTCTTTCTCTGTGCTTGCAAAAAGATAGAACAAAATGTAGAGTTTTTACTGCAAACCCACCACTTCAGTTTAAAAGCACCCTTAAGTATGTAGCTTAATACTCTAATATTGTAATCGAAGCTTTCAACGGAAAAGTGCCTTCTGAACAATATCTAAAAACAAAACTAGATCTTTATGCAAATGACTTTGATGTGAGCGACCTCCACGCGCAACTTAAATTGCTGAAGCAATTGCCTGGCCAAACACCTTCAAATTGTAGTGGCATTGTATCCCAATTTGCAAAAAATTCGGATACTGTAAAAAAACTATTAAATGAAGTTGGAAAACTTATTGCTTTGCTTTTGACTGTGCCTGCATCAGCAGCTTCATCTGAGCGTTTTTTTACTGCACTAAGACGACTTAAAACGTATCTTCGAGCAACTATGACACAGAAACGACTCACTCATGCGGCACTTATACACATTCACAAAGATAAAACCGAAGAATTGAATTTGATGGAGGTGGTGAAAGAGTTTGTTTCTCGCAAGGATAGAAAGAAATATTTTGGAATAATTTAAATTGATATAACTTTTTGTACCTTATTGCATTTAAACCATGTAAAGATATACCTAGTCTTGCTTTATAAAAGCAACCATTATTTCTTATATTTTCATATAACCATATGAAAGATCCTTTAAAGAATGATCTCTAATATTGAAATTGGAAGAACTTTTAAAAATAATGAAATTTTAATATTTTTTTTATTTTAAACTAAAATAAAAAATTGGTTTATTCACATTCATGTTTCTTTGAAGAAATTTTGGTGAACTTTTTTGCACCACCATTTGTACTGTCCCCCCATTTGTACTGTCCCCCAGATGAAATTCGCTTCCGACGCGCTTGAGAGAGGGCTCTGCTTCTCAACCGTCTGCTGATCCCAAAGTAACACCAGTTGGCAAGAGTTATCCTTCTTTTGATCGCACTGCTGATATCGTTGGTGGAGTTTATACTAAATTCAAGATAGATGAAGTCACCACCGATTTTTAGCACATTTTTACCCCCCCCATAAAGTAAAGGGACATATGAAATAGAAAAATTAATTTATTGAAACATATTACATTATTTTACACAATAGCCCTCAGAATTTTCACTAGTATTACTGACTATATACATAAATATATATGACTATATAAATTAAAGGTACAATATAAAATAAATTAATTACAAAAATTATTATAGCTGAATTATCTAATGTGATTCCAAAGTGCAATGTTGAAAATTAAATTGATAATAAGAATAGAAGATTGAAGAATTGTGGTAGTGAATATATTTCAAGAAAAAAATATACCTCCAAAAAACGCTTCAGAGCAGGTAAAAAATGGAATAACATTGTAAGTTCTCATTACGTTTTTAGATACATGAATTGTTATTATATAGATATGTCTTTTCTTGCAAAAAAAAAAAAATCAGCATAAGTGCAATAAAGGAACATTATTTTAAACTCTATAATAAAAACTAAAATAAAAAACAGCTTTTAACATATTTAATTGAATGTTGCGAGGTAACTCCATAAGAGCTCAAAACTTGGAAAATTATACGATGCCGGTTTTTTTCGCCCAAGTAAAAACCCATTCAAGTAACTGATGAAAAGAAAATGGATCTCCTTGCAGTGGCATGAGAAGTAAGTTGCATAAATCAATATCCAGTTAAAGTAAGAAAAATATTAAGTTTGTGTTCGAAAACAAAAAAATATATTTTGTTGAAGGTCTCAAAATATTATCTTTAAGTTCTTCCAATGAGTTTTTTATCCAATCCATCTTATCGTGGTTACACTGTTATTTTGTAAATTCGTTTAATTTTTACAAAATGTATTTAACTAATATACCAATTTTATCGCATACTATTAATTAAAATATATTTGATTATATAATTATTACGTTACGCAAATCTTTAAAGACTTTTAAAAACAAACACAAAGGTTCCTTCTGTTCGCTACCGGTACCACTAAGGACCTGAATTGGTCTATGTGAGCCTCACGAAGGCATCCGGTCTAACCTAACCTAACCTAACCTATTACGTTACATATTATTTTGGCCCGACTAAAGTACAGTTCACCGCAATATTCAAACCGCTATCGTTCTTTGTGTCATGGACTAGAGCGCCACCGATACAAAAGGCGATGGTATGTGTTCTAATATTCTGATTAAATCAGTTTTATAAACAAAACACGATTGTTTTTCCAAAAGCACCGTTGCCGCGTATTTTGACAAAATTCTTTCGTACTATAAGCTGCGTGGCATCACCGCTTTTAGAAGAACGATTGTGTTTTGTTTATAAGACATTCGTGTCTGAGCCAGAGGAAACCAACGATTTCATTATTATAGAGTTCCTCGAGAGTTCACAGCGCAGTATTTAACATTCAAATTTCAGCAAAAAAAGCAACAATTGTGTACTCATAATTTTTTGTTCAAGACAACACAGAGCCAATGAATACTGTGAGCGTCAGAAGAAAGTAAACACCTCAGTTTCTCATATTAATAGTAATATTACACTTTTGTATTTAACACAAACTAAAAAGTAAATATTTTAAATTAACATTTTATTTACTAAGAGTCTAACTTAACATAAAGATAAAACAAAAACCGCCTGCAACCAGAAAAAGTTCACTTCAAATAACAAAAGACTAAATTTTAAGCGTCAAAAAAAAGTAAATAATAACCATAAAGTAACAAAATGTAGATACAAAAAGTGAACTTTTTTGAAGTTTAATATTTGGTTTGTTTTCCTTTGGAATTAGGAACCTCTTTTATTCGCCTAGGCATCGATTGGACATGGTTTCTTGTTACATCGGAAGAGATTTTGCTCCATTCTTCCATTAGAGCCTTCTTTAGACCATCCTTGTTTGAAATTACCCTCTGTCTGATTTTTCTATCAAGGTGTTCCCACAAATGTTCGATCGGGTTAAGGTCTGGAGACTGCGGCGGATGATCAAGCGTCTTAGGCGTTCGGTACAGTAGCCACTCCTTCACAATTTTGGACGTGTGCTTTGGATCGTTGTCCTGTTGAAAAATTCAGTTTTCTGGCAAGCCTAGTTTCTCGACGCTGGGGGCAACATTGTTTTTCAAAATGTCTAAATAATCCAATTTGTTCATGGTTGAGTCAATAAAAACAAGATTACCGACACCTGATGCAGCCATGCAGCCCCAAACCATAACTGAGCCTCCACCGTGTTTAACTGTGTTGGTAACACACTTTTCATTGAAGGCTTCTCCTTTAGTACGCCATATTTTTGGTGGCTTTTTTGCACCAAAAAATTTCGAATTTGCTTTCATCAGTGTATAATATATTTTCCCAAAAAGTTCAAGCCTCATTTTTGTATTTCTTGGCAAAATCCAACCGCTTGCCTTGATTCACCTTAGATATGTATGGCTTCTTGCGTGGGCTCCTTCCATGAAGACCATTTTTGTGGAGTGCTCTCCTGACCGTACTCGCGCTTACTGGTTTGCCTGAGATCTGCGTTATGTTTTCTGCTATTTTAACTGCACTTGAGGCCGGATTTGCTTTTACTTCTCTTACTGCAGCTCTTACTTCTGTGTCAGTGCGTCGCTTTGGTCGTCCAGATTTCGGCAAATCGTCAACCAGATGGTGTTTGGCGTATTTATCAATAATTTTTTTTATTGTGCAGTGGTCCCTACCCACTATTTTGCCAATTTCTCGCAAGGATTTACCTTTTTTTTTTTCAAGTCAATTATAATTTTTCTAGTGTCATATGATGTTTGCTTTCCCATAGTGAGATTTTTTTCCTTTTGCACGTGTTTAGTTATTTTTAAGTGATAATACGCAACTTAACACGTTTCTACTAAAGTGAACACTTGATCAACAACATTTTTTAAAAAAAAAAATTAAGGTTATAAAATACTGTTATAATAAAATCGTTGTAAGTTTACTTTTTTTTGACGCGTAATAATTACTGCATTTTCATTTTGGGGGGATTTCTGCAAAGTTTGCCGCATATTTTGATTTAACGTTTTTTGGTAGAAAAACTTCAAATTGTACAATAGTACCCTGTAATATTATTTTGTATGGAAAGTCAACAGTAGCTTCGAAATTCAAAAATAATTAAACGAAAAATTAGTGTTTACTTTCTTTTGAAGCTCACAGTATTTTAGAAACATTTTAATTTCTCGGGAACCAATTAAATGTGGCGAGAGAATATTTGAAACAAAATAAAACAAAATCAATTATAGATATGATACAGAGTTTAGAATTGTACAATTTACAGAATTGTTTAGACACTGTCACTGGCTACCGCATCCAATGAAAGATATTTCTCCACTGTAAAGAGAGTGAAGTCGTATCTTTGTACAACAATGGGAGATGACCGTTTAAGTCACTTCATGCTGATGGCTGTGGAAACAGAAATGGTAAAAAAGTTAAACAAGGAAAATCTCGTTAGAGAGTTTACCCTCAAGCGTCAACGTCGTTATCCACTGGAATAAATCCAATATATATTTTTTCCCGTTAAATATTTTATTTTTGTTTTTAATTCCATGGATTTAAAGGCTTCTGTGTATATTGTAATATGTATAGAATTCATATATGTGTGTATAAAAATGTGTATAACTATGGTTTTATTAAATGGTATGATTTACGAAAAAAATCTTATTATGTCATTTATTTTCGCTCCCCCCCCCCTAAGGTTTTGGTGAAATGATTCCACTTTTCTTATGTATGTTTAAATTGCACTGTGGAATACCAATGAATATTGAAATAAATAAGAAGCAACAAGAACAGATGGCAACAGGCCTGTAGCCGTTGTAGAAAGGGGGCAATTCCCCCCTACTGCACATGTTTTCCCCCATTGGCCAAATCAGAAAATGAAAAACTTTAAATAAATAATTAACATGCATTTTGTTGATATATTTGTTTATTGCTTTAAAATTAGTTTAGTTTAAAATAACAAAAAATTTACAAATTCACCATATTCATGACTTGAATATGTATATGAAATTTGTTGACCAAAATATTTCAGACAAATTGTTACAATTTTTCAAATTTCTACTGGGTCGCCAACACTTGCTACCAAAAAATAAGATTTAAATTTTAATAATTTTTTAACCCGCATCCATAGGAACTTTCTAGAAATGAAAAGCACGTTGGCCACCAATTTGATGCAGATACAAAAGGAATATATATATTGTCATATAATTCATTGAAATGTTTTTAATTTAAAATTTTTTTTTTATGCATGATGAATGTTAATTAATTTTAAAATAAGAAAAAACTTCAAACCTTAATTCTGGCAAAAATTTAAAGAAGCAAAAGATTTAAATCAAAACATACATGTTTGTTCTTAATATATAAATCTGAAAAAAAATTTGCATCAATTTGAGGCAAACGACGTATTCGGGTTACTTAATTTTTTTTATTTGTTTCGCTACTCTTTCTTATATTTCTATCCAATTTAAATAAATCTTGTATTTTTATCTTCATTTTATTACAAAGTCCTGAATTAATTTTTATATAATATTTTATGTCTTAATCTCATGTATAAAAAGATCCACATATCCATGTCAATATTATAAAATTAACTGTTTTTTAATAAATATGTGTAATGTATTTATTTCACACGTTAAAAAATTGTTTTTTTTTTATTTAAATTAAAAAATAAAAAATTCCCCCCTCCCAATATTCATGCCTGCCCCCTCTGTCTTCTTGGTCTGGCTACAGGCCTGGATTGCAAACTTGGTAGAGTTGATTGCGGTGATCTATAAATAGCCTACTGATTTCAAAATGTCATATGATTAAGTAGTTAATTTGAACGTTCAATTTGTTCTATTCAAATGAATGAATTTTAAATCATATGCATTCAATCATATGCAGGAAACAGACAAAAATGTTAACATTAAAGAGTAACAACGGGTTAATATCAGCTAGTATTAAATAATATTAAATTGATTTTTTTGAGTTTTTTTTCAATTTTTGGTTACGTTAAAATATCTGAAACCCCTCCCCCCTACCGTTACTTATCGTTACTTATGCATTTCAAAATCCTCATCCCCCCAATTTGGTAACGTAGTTTATGAACGAACCATAACGTGGGTTCCAAAAAGCTGGGACTGTTTGTTTGTTGACGCCAAGTATTTTGTGTTATCTGCATTCACTGCCAAGATCCATGCGACTCGACTGTCTTTCAAACCTGAAGAATGCTGCAGTGACTTCGCGCATAGCTATTATGGCCGATGATATCTATGTCATCAGCTTATGCATATGAATACTGCTCTACTACGACTCAGCTCTTCAGCTAGGATGACCAGGCCGATAAGGTGGAAACAAATGCTAAGGAGAGGTCCTTCCCGATTTTTACTGCTCTGCTAGTGTTGCTTAGTGTCATCCTGCAAAGATGGAGTAGTTTTTCAGGTAGAAAAAAATCCAGACATGGTGGAGAATAGGTGAAATGGCTGTCGAAGGCGACTTTGTAGTTGACAAAAAAAAATGGTGGGTGTGAATTTCCTTCCTATTTTTACCACGAGTAGTAGAAATCTCTTTGGAAATATGTTGTATTTTTTGGTATTTTTTATCTCTCGCG
The DNA here is from genome assembly GCA_963920525.1 of Dichetophora obliterata. NCBI lineage: Eukaryota > Metazoa > Arthropoda > Insecta > Diptera > Sciomyzidae > Dichetophora > Dichetophora obliterata. The sequence goes on from OY986437.1 coordinate 88,658,435, forward strand.
TGGTAAATATCGTTCATGTGGTAAAATTTTTCTTACATACGTTAGGTTAGGTTGAGACGACAGCCGCTGTCGTCAAACCATACACACGTACCACGTCAAACTTTTTCCACTAAGGTCCATTACCGCTGCACACTTGGCCTTCAGTCCGATTGGAACCACATTGAGCTCTTGGTAAAGCTTGTAAAACATTTGACGCTTGTCCTTGACAGGTCGTCAAGCTCAGAAAAGAAGAATGACCCTAAATATTTCTCACATAATGGTTTATTTTTTATCCAATCCCGCAGCATTCCACAAGAGCTCAGAAAATACCGAAATTACGATTTATCGTGCAAACTGGCAACGCTGCTTGTATGCAATATTAAGAAGACTTACCACACTGTAGTTTGCGCACATAGTGGAATCTCCTCTCTTGTGGATTGGGTAGAGCAGACTAATTTCATTTTCGTTTCTCGAAAAAATACTATATTTTTTCTGCCTTTTTTGGAAATTCTGCCCTCTTTAGAAAAAAATATTGATCTCTAAAATTGAATCGTGTTCTTTTCTCGAAAATGTTGATCTCAGAAGTAGAAAAAATTCAGAATTCTCAAAGATGGCAAAAAGAGGGCAGAAAAAATGCAACAGTTTTTGGAGAAACGAAAACGCCATAGATTCCAACCGTTTGGAATATATTTCTCCGAAAATATTTTGCTCAATAGAAGCTCCTACAATAAAAGTTCGTGAATGCTTTCAAATAGATATTCGCCTAAGGTCTTAAGCCACGTTCTAAGCCGCGGCTTTGTTGTTTTTAAGCCAAGCTACAACTGTCAGGGGTTTCTTATAGTAGAGCAGTGAAACCTTAACGCTGTCAGCCGTATTCGGAAATTAAACGATATGATCTGTATGGGCATGATTGTTTTCGCCACAGCCACTTAGAAGCTTATCTTTATAGCATCAGTGTATTCTAGACATCTGTCACGAGCCTCCCGTTTTCAACCTCACAGGAAGAGGACCCGGTTTTAAGCCTCAATAGTTTAAAGGTCAAAATATGGGGACTTTTTTATCATTCGTGAAAAATACAACCAAAAAAGGTTTAGCATACCATTATTTTTCTCAATTAACGACTTTTCTTACAAAAATACGTTTTTTAAAAAATCAATAGTTTTGAGAATAACTATTGTCATAAGTTTAATGTTACATAAAAAATGCTAATTGTAGAGTACCTTTTATTATGATGATGCATGAACCCAAAAGTTAAGGGGATGGGAGGGAGGTAAATGGCATCTCATCAATGTCAAAGTTAAAAAAAAACTGTGAGGCTTTCAGACAAATTAGCTCACAGCTGCTCAGGAGTCGCCTATTGAACTGTGGTTTATATGACCGACCATCATTAAATTTGGGGACCCTTTCTCAACCTTTTTTGAGACCCTTTAAAAGAGACAGGGGTTAGTATATTCAGGAGAAATGTTAAGGATAATAAATTAATGGGGTTGGTCATACACTTGAATCCTCTAGGAGCATCCTGGTAGCAGTAAAGCGTCACTTTTGTATGGAAATCTCCCAAAGAGGTTGAGAAAGGGCGGAGGTATGTCTTTTGGAAAAAAAATTCGATATGAAAAATGAATGTGGGTCGGTGATACAAATGAACTCTTTTACGAAGCACTGTATATTCTAGCATATTCAAGAGAATTATTATGGAAAATAAATTAATGGGGGTTGGGTGTATATTTGAATCCTCTAGGAGCATCCTAGTAATAGTTAGAGCGTTGGAAGTAATTTTCATGAAAACGTCACTTTTGTATGAAAGCCCCCCTAAAGGGGTGGAGAAAGGAGTTAAGTGTGTTTGGAAAAAATATTGGAGATGAAAATTTAATGAGGGTCGGTGATATAAACCACAGTTCTATGGGCGACTCCTGAGCAGCTGTGGGCTGATTTATCGTAAAACCTTACATTTTTTTTTACTTTGACCTTGATGAGACGCCATTTACCCCCTTACATCCCCTTAATTTTTTGGCTCGTGCATTTTTTTTATCAAACCTCACAAAATAAAAGGTCCCAGTGTATCGAAATCGGAAAATCTTCCTCTATGCCATATCTATTGTACAAGCTTCCTCACCTAGACCTTCTACCTGATACCACATTCACCATTCTACCTCTTGCCGATCTTAAGGCATCTTACTGAAATTAAAATATACTTTCAATGTTAATTTTTCGGGTCATAGGTAATATAATTAACCCATTTTTTGCCGCACTAAGACCCTGTCGACCGATGGGATTAAAAATTTATTTAGAACCTATTTCAATTCTATTAAGAAAATTACAAACTTTGGAGTCACATAAAGGGAGTGTGGCTGTGGCACTGCTTGCCACTTTGGTGCGTTTTAATCTTGGTTCCTCTGCTCCCATTTGGTGCCCGTTTGAATCCTCGCAAACAAGTAGAGCTCTAGCAATTTCCGACCGAAATTCCAGTTGTGTTTTTCCTCGAACTTTCCCAATTATGTACAAAAAACTGTGCATCTTCCAGGCATTTACAACAGCCGAGTCCACAGCATTCGAAAATAGAGGCCACCATCAATTCTGGCCTCTAAAATTTATTCGGTAGTTCGATATGGCATTATCTGCCATATCTACACCTCCCATATGCAAGTTATAATTTTTTATCGTATTAGGCTCTTCAACATTTACATACTTATGACATTTTCGATTATAACGTCGAGCAGTTGTAAGAGGATCGATGCAATCAAAATTAATCGCTAAGGTCACAATCGCATTATCATGCCAAGTTACAATAAAAATTTCATTTGCGCGATCAAACATAAAGTCGTATTCTCCTTTTTTTAGACTTTTGTCACTTTTAATTCCCACATTAGCTGGCAATCTGTTTTTGCGTACTGTGCCCGTTGCATTAAAATTTCTTTCAGACAGCAGGCACATAAGGTAGAAGGACGTCAAGAAATTATCAAAATATACAAAATGCCTTTCTGGATGCTGCACATTTTTCAGCAAACTCAAGACCACGTGAGCTCCTAAGCCGATTTCTCTGCTATACGATTGCTCGGAACCAGCGTATGGAATACAGCAATACATGTATCCATCAGATGAAGCCAGAACCCACAACTTGAAGCCGAAACGAATTGGCTTATTTCTGATATACATTTTGCTCGAATGCCTTCCGAAGTATGGTACCATTTGTTCGTCAATTGACAAATGCTCACTGAAAATTCTGAACTGAATAAACTTTTTATTCAATCCATCAAGTACAGGTCTTATTTTGGCAAAGCGGTCATTCTTGTCTAAGTCGTTATTATTACTGACATCTATAAATTTCTTCATCCACCGAAATTCGTATCGTGTCATGGCTTGTTTTACAATTGGAACACCAAGATCTGGCTGCTGACTCCAATAGTTTTCATATTGTGGAACAGTGTGATAGCCAGTAAATATCAATAATCCAATGAAATGCCGCAACAGTTCAACTGTGCATATATTGTCCATAACATTATTTTGCCTCGCATACTCATTGGTGTTCATCACTATTAGCTCCACAATTTCTTCATCGAAAAATAAGTTGAACAGATCTAAAGGCGACTTTCCGTCTAAATATTAAAAAAAAACAAAACTAAAGACTAATAAAAAACAAAATACAAAGGTAACATACTCAATGATAGATACCCATTTTGACAAAGGAAATGATGATTTGGATCTATAATTTTTTGCATTTGATTTTGGCAACAATTCCAAGCTTTTTACTTTATTTGGAGCACCAATATCTTCATTTTCTACTACATATTCAAGCTCCAATTCACCAGCTACTTCACCTATTGCATTACTGTTTTGACCACCAACGATAGTTTCATCAATATCTTCTTCGTCGCTGACGACGTCAGCTCGGGGTGGAATATATACAACATTACTGGCATTATCGCGAATCTGTGTGTTCTCTGATTCATCTTCAGAGTCTTCCAACACATCGAGTATTTTCCTCATGGATAATGCGCGCTTTACTCGAAAGTCAAAACTACAAAAGTTTAACTTTTTTTTTAAATATAGAGCTAGAGGAATATAATAAATCTGTGGTCACAAGGAATAACGACTAAACTCAAAGTATCGTAAAAAAACGATATTTTAATTGCACGAACTACGACCCATTTTTTGAAATATATGAACCGTTACAAACAAAATATGTGCATATCTGCATACTTCCAAAAATTGGCAATAAAGTAAATTCCATATCACTTTTCTATGATATTTTGAGTTAAGTCATTATTCCTTGTGACCACAGATATATGGAGATGAATTTGAAACTTATGATCCGGACATTTTTGCGTATATGTATTATGATCAACTTATTGCATAAAAACAATACTTCTTGTAATTATGTCGAATGCGTATAAAAACATGCAACTGATATAAAAACGTTGACTGCCAAAATGTGTTGCGAATTTTACAAATAATTCTCACAACGCATACATAAACCGTATCATAGCAGCAGCATGCTTTGTTTCTGCTTCTGATGACAAAATTAATACGTAAGTACATTTATGCGCATAAATCAAACTATAAGGAATACGTTTTTCGCCAATGGTGATTATAATCACCACAATATTCATCATGAAATTGTACATAGTATATGTGTATTATTTGTAGTAAATAGGACTCTAAAGACAAAAGTTAACATTTTATTTTATAATTATTGGCGCGGTTGTTAGATATCATAAGATCTTTATATCCACATATTTTGATGACCTTTATTTACTAATTTCTAAAAGCACTACAATAATTAATTTGTGCTGTGACAAGAACTAAACTAAGTATGTAATAAAGACATCAGGACCCTAAATACTTTATAAAAAAAGTATTTTGAGTAAAACACTATTTTGTTTGCCACTTATGAATAATAAGAGTTCTGGTGATTATAATTACCAGTCGGCGAAAAATCGATTAAAAAGGAACATGTTTCTGCACATCTATGGTTCAGTACTTTTTTAATTATATACGTTTTATTACCCTTCTTCTTAAATATTAAAAGAGCGTAGGAAAACTTTTAATGTTCACTTATTAATATACCAACGTACAGTGTTGCGCAAAAGAAAAGCAACCAAATCAGTGCGCTGCTACAAAATCGTGAGTATTTTTTTAATATTGGGGACACACAAAAATTATTATAGGAATCAAAGCATATATTCATGCATCATATATAAAGCAAATCATATTCAAATTTGGTTTGGTTTTTTTTTAATTTAAAATTAATGTGACTACATTCAATTTGTCTGAGAGCAAAACAAAAGCAACAAAACTTGAAAAATGTAAAAATACAACAGAAGTTCCAAGAATTATTGGTAAAAGTTCCGTTATGGTAAAGCACGTGTTGTTTGTGAGTCATAAACATTTCAGTTTAGTTTTGTTTTGCGCTAGTTGTGACATTGGCTGTGCTATTTATAATTGCACGTTACTGTGGAGCTCTAAAATTATAAATTATTTCCGAATATAAAAACGAAAATTCGCAAATATCTAACGCGAAACAGTTTGATATTAAGGGGTCAATAGTTTGCAGATTAATGAAGAAGTATAACATCACAAAAGACGTAACAACGGTACATTAAAGAAGGCGGTCGCGGAAGACATCGATGCGTGATGACAGGAACATTTGTGGCGTGTTCCAATGCAATCCATTTGCCAAATCCAAAGAGATTGTTCGGACACTTGATTTAGATATCCATCACTGCATTGTTCGAAGACGAGCCGTTGATTACGATTTAAGAAGTTACAGACCTGCAAAGAAACCTTTGCTTACAGCTAAGCATAAAAAACAAGGTGAGGTGTTATAATTTAAACAATTCTGTCTGAAATTGTGACAACGAGATGCAATTTTTTGTATTTTGGGCTCAGTCTTGCAAAAGAGCACCTAAATTGGACCGTTAAAAATGGAAAACCGTTTGTTTAGCGATGAATCAAAGTTCAACTTGATTAATTTAGATGGGATGTGCACGATACGGCGTCACCTAGGTACACGACTTGAAGCACGAAACTGCAAAATAAATTTTAGTCATGAAGGCGGTGGTATTATGGTCTGGACTTGTTTTTCCTATAATAAAGTTGAACCATTTAAAAAAATCGATAGTATTATGGATCAATTTGTACATAAAGACATTTTAGAAAGCAAGATGCGACCACATGTAGAGTGGAATATGTCACTTCAGTGAACGTTTCAGCCCGACAACGACCTGAATCACACTTCAAAGCTCATCAGTGATTACATAAGAGGCAACGGGATTCAAGTTCTTGATTGGCCGGCACAATCACAATGACTTGAATCCCATCGAAAATCTTTTTGGGATTTCGAAGGTAAAAGTTTCTGGTCAGAGATTTTCCGATAAAACTGCCTGAAACTTAATTGGGAACAAATATCTAATACCAACATATCTAATTTAATAGAGTCTATGCCGCTCAGATGTGCAGCGATTATCAAGAATAATGGATTTTTTGAGGAATGGAAATTTTAATTATGTTGCTTTTGTTTTGCTCTCAGACAAAATGATTGTCATCACATTAATTTTAAATTTAATTAAAAAAAAAAAAAACCAAATTTAAGTATGATTTCTTTTTAATATAATGTTTGAATGTATGCTTTGGTTCCTACAATCATTTTTTTGTGTCCCCAATATTAAAAAAGATACACGATTTTGTAGCAGCGCACTGATTTTGTTGCTATTTTTTTGCGCAACGCTGTGAATATAAGATAATAAATAAATAACCCTTCGAACTAATTTTTAATTTTTGGGGTATAATTTTCAGCAACTTTATAATAAATTCAACAAGTATTCATTCAGCAATAAGTCATTCAATTTAAATTTCTGGCCAATTTTTAGCGCAATTTTATTTTTACACCGAATTACACCAAATTTCATAAAAATCCAACAACTCTTTCTGGATATATTTACACTGTTAAAAAAAAAACTAAACACAAAGTTTTAAACAGTCCAAAATTATTCAACTGAATATCTACAGTTAAAAATCATAACTTTCTCATAAGCAACTTTCCTTCTAAAAGCTATGCTCACTCTTCCTGAGCTATTCCAAACCATAATCCACACTTTTCTGAAATAAAGTTCTTTCCCTAGAACGAGCATGAAAAACATCCGAATATACATGCATACATACATACATACAATAAGAACAACAAAATTGCATAAAATTCTCATTGCTGTCAACAAAAGCTTACATCGCGCAGAGGCAGAAAGCGTGCAAAGCGTGCATTTTCAGCCACAACAACAAAATAAATATGTAAAGGTGAGGTAGCCCAAAAGTGTCAACAATGACAATGTCACAGCTATGTTGCAGCAATGTTTATGGCATAGAGTACAAACACGCGATCTATAATAAAGTGTAAAGAAAAAAAAAAAATTAAAAAATCGCAAAGAGCAAGCGAGTGATATAAAGAATGTTCCCAGTCTATGAAGCGCAGGTTTTTTATTCTTTTGTAAAACATATCGCTTGAAAAGAAAAAAAAAAGTATGCAAGTGACAACAATGCCGACGATGATATGTCAAGCAATCAGAATACCATCGAGGCAATCCTAGAAGACAGCACTCAAGACAAACAACGCCCGGTAAATTAAAATTGTGTTCAGCTGTGATGTGGACTCAAAGGAATTCGATAAAAACTAAAAAAAAAAAATTAAGAACCACACAGAAGCAAATATTGAGAACGGCCGCATTGTATGTATATGAAGTGTATAAAACAAACAAAAAATTAAAAGTACAAAAAAAAATTTGAAAAAATAATATTCATCATCATAATATAAGCGTACGTAAATAGATAAATTCTAGGGACGTATGTACATTAGGACCTTATTTGTGGGAAAATTTCCAAGCACTTCATGGAGCGTCCCAAGGGCTCAAACTGCTCTAATGGATAAAAGAAATATTCGTGTAAAATTTTTATAAGATCGAATGCATGCATATAACCTCGTGCGCACACGGCTTAAAGTTTGCACAAGTGCATGAAAGAAACAAATTTTTTTTATATAATATTTTCATTTGCAATTTCATTTCGAATAAGGAAACAGTTAAGATATTTTTGTTTTTTCCAAAAAATTTTCAGTTTGTAAAGGTATTCACCTCAAATTACTTTAACAACTCAGGGAACAAAATTTTTATTTTTGGATATTCCCAGTAATATTTGTATTATTTTCGACTAATCTTAGTGCGCTGATTTCAAAACTATTAATACTTTTCTGAGCACTTAAAAGTGTTATTTATACTAAATTGAGTTAATTAATAAAAATTAAACCATTATTTTCAATTATCGAACATCAAAAATTTTGGAAATGTTTGAAAAAATCGAGAATAATTTGATGAAATTGTTTCAAATAATTATTAGATAGGGTCAATATTAGTAAAACGGTTAATATCAGTAAAACGTTTGTAATTTGAAAAACATTAAAAATTTTATAAATTTGACCCATAAAATTTAAAAAATTGTTAAAATTTGTGGGTATATTCTTTAAATTAATTAAAGTTAGAGGTAATCAAGTTTAATCGAACAATTCTGTTCTACAAGCTCCTATGAAATTTTATAAAGGCCGGGACAAGAAAATTTAAAATTTTAAAATCGAGTTATCTTACCACTCTATATGGTTATTTAGGTGTTTTATAAAATAAAATAAAAAAGTCAACCATTTTCTTCAATTTTTCTCACTCTAAAAATTCTTAAAAATTTTTAAAAACTGAGAATACGGAATGTAAAAATCTAGTATTTTTTATTATATGGGTCAATTATACACATTTCTATGAATTTCTATTATACACAATATATTATTTATTATTCAAAAGAAAGGTATATATAGAGGCATTGTTGATCCGAAGCTTTTGTCGGCCTTTGTAGTCTAGTGGAGAGTGCGCTAGACTATCAATCCAAAGGTGCCTGGTTCGAATCCAGGCGCGGGCATGGTTCTTTTCACTTTCTTTGTTTTTTCATACATTTAAGAATTATGTAAAACTAAAAACCCACAAATAAATTGTGGAAAATGTTGAATTAAAAAAAAGAACAGGAACACAACAACTAAGGGCTGGAAATGCTTGCCGAGGTTAAGGAATAACACAAACCTCGATTAAAAGCAATTCAAATTGTGCTTCACGGTTGTTTCGCCTAATCAATAATTCACGTATGGTTCCAATCAATTCCTCTAAATAATCTGTCCCTTTCCTTTCAGGTCAAAGACCAAACCTTGTTTGTATAAGGCGCTTGCCTTGGTTCTTTGATCTTTTTTTAAAAAAAAATAAAAAATATGAATATATTTTTTTGTTTGCAAAATATAAAAAGTAAACAGTCAGTCTAACGGACTGATTCGACAAAAACGTTAAGAAAAATTATGACGTTGAGACATTTTTGGGCAATATTTTTTTATCAAAAAATGCATTAAGCAATCCATTTACAAAGAACTTTTAAATTTTGTGAAAAATATTTTTAGTCTGCCTAGCTAAGCGACTTTTTGAAAAACCTGTAATTTTTTACCTTTAAGATTCCCGTAGCGATTGCAAATTGTAACGAGACTTAATAATTTTAGTTAAGGTTGCACCGTCATGTACCCTTATTAGCTGCATCTTTATGTAAAACAAAATGAAGGCTAAGCGTGGTGCGAGACACGGTTAACAATACATTTTTCCATATCAAAAAATATTGTTGCTCGTTTCTCCCACAACGAGCAGATTTCGTTTCATTTACATAAAGATGCAGTAATATGCACAATGATTTTTTTGTTGCCGATAAATTGGGGCCAAAATATCTTGACCCTGTCTGAAAACGACTATTTGTTTTTACGCCACCTAGCAAGAAGAAGATGCTTAAAAAAACTTATTTGGAATATTGTTTTTTGTATTATTTACGTGAATAAAATTTCAAGTCTTTAAGATAAATGTTTTAAAAGAATTCAGTACTTCTGCTCCTTTTATTTATGTTCCTTTTTAATATTATTTTTTTATATCTAATTATTATATTTTAATAAAAATATTTGTTAGTCTCAAAATAAAATATATAAAATTGCTATGAGGTTCATTGTGTAAAAATATTTAAGTTGTATTTTTGTGTTAAAAAATTTATATGTTATTGGTTTTTGGATTATGATACGTGCATACCTTTTTTTCAAAAGTGTATACTTTTGGATACTTTTTTGACCTTTTCATGGATACTTTTTTTTAGAATCGTCGCGGCAACACTGATTGTCTTAACTCAATAACGACAATGATGCCATATGGCATCACTAAGTCGAATGTCGCAAAAATAATTATATCACATAAAAATTAGTCAAAATCGAAATTGGGTAACAATTAACACATGTGTGAAAAAAATTGTCCCGTCTTTAAGGAGTTAACTTTAAGGAGATTGATAAAAAAAAAACGTCCGTGGCGAAGCCGCAGACACCAGTGGCCTACTAGTTTTTATTAAATTTAAAGAAAATTTTTTGTGACCTCATTTCCGTGTGACAGAGGTGTAACTGCGTTGCCGAAAAAAAGAAGTGCCAATTTTTGTGCAGGATATCTTGACTTTGGATAATATGAAACGAAAATTTGGTAAGAATTGAAACATATTATTTCGGGATGACATCGAGTTTTTTCAAAAAAATTAATTAGAAACAAATTGGCGGCTGCGCAAAGTAAAATTAAGCCCAATATTTTAGGATAAAATTAGCTGCAAAATTTTTTAAGAACTTTAAAAAAAAAACTCGAAGTCATCCCGAAATTATGTTTCAACTCTTACCAATTTTTTTTCAGATTATCCAAAGTCAAGAAATCAGTCACAAAAAATTGGGACTTTTTTTCAGCGACACAGGTAAGCGTCTGTTACACGAAAATGAGGCAAAAAAATTTTTTTTCTTTAAACTTAATAAAAACGTAAAAAATAAAAAAAAGTTTCACTCAAATATCACTATCCTCATTCCTTAAAAATAAGCTAAAATTTCGAAAAAAAATTAAGAAAAACCTCCCATAAGCATATACGTTTCTTTTCTATAGCTCTTTCATCAATGATGTTCTCTAAAGCTGAACTCTTTTAGCTGATTGTGTAATAAATAGATATAGTAGTATGCGGCACTTCGCAAGACTTGGCAACGCATAAATTAAGTGAAAGACTTAAGCAGAGAGTGTAGAAAGCTAATGGCTGTTTTGCACATATTAATGATTGAACTCCATTATGCTATCTAGCCATATTTGAGCCTCCAACATATCCTTGACCTCTCAAATTTTCAATAGAAATACGTAAAATACCGAGCTCATCTGTCAAGTCAGATTAAATCAGATCCTACAATATCTTCACGAATTAAACATTAAGTGACATTCACATATCTTATAAAAAGAGTACACTGTTATTTTGTGCTAATATCCATTCTTTCATCACATATAATGGAATAAAATTTGGACTCATTGTCTTAGCCAATAATATTAGAACGAAAAATATTAGCGCTGATGTAGACTTTTTTAAAGGAGGTTTTTGGCATACAATTTTTTGGAAATCGAATTTTTTTTAAATTGAATATTGTTGTACAACTATTCAAAGATATGCAAAACAAAAATTAAAATTAATCAATCCCGCTTATTATACTTATTCTACAGCGCTTAAAACCCAATTCGCCAGAATAATTCAAATGAGTATTTCTCGAAACATACTTCTCAAAAAGGGCTGTAAACAAACTACTTGACTGATTTAAAATATTTTTTTTTTTATTTTTTTTTTATTTTTATTCAACATACTTTTACAAAAAAAGGCGCCTTTGGTAAATTTGTCCAATTTTTACATGCAACAACATGGTCAAGAATAGCGTAAATTTTTCGGCATTTCTTCCAGGCTTCATAATTTTCTTAATTTTCCATACTTTCATTCCATTTTGGTTAGAGATGTGGATTTAAAGGTATATTTGCGAAATTATGTTTGTTTTTTTATTTTCAGACGATCTGAAGCCGAGCTAGGGTGTGGCCCGATTTTCACCTTGTTTTAAGCACACCAACTTTATCGCCATCTTTGTACAAAGGACGCAGCAAATTTAAGTGAGAAACCTTTGCAATTGAATTAAATTTACATAAAAGTTAAATATTATTAAATTGAAACTAACATCTGACGTGTAGAGAAGCAACACATTCAGAGAAAAACATCGCGCACTAAGGTAGCCATTACAGTTCACAACAATTGTCTGCGCTGAATGCGGCCATTCACAACTAGAGCACGAAAGGGTACAGTATTTTCTACAAAACACATCTGCAAAAATCGTAAGCTTACTTTTTAAAGCAAGAGGCGGGTTGCTTGATTTAACTGCACGAGCTTTTAGAGGTGTGGGTCTAAATACCTGCACTTTTTGTAATTTAAGTAAAGTATTTCGTAGGTGTATGTCCTATCTTCAAAACAAGCAGAATCAGGTGTTTCGGCAAAAAAGATTTAAAGGTGGCAGAAGTTTTAGTTTTGCTTAATGGAAGTAATAACAGTGCGCTTTATGAGTTTTTAAATAGCTCTCTCAAATATCGATATTTATTATTAAATTAATTTATATATAATATTTAATTTTTTTTTTAGTTTTTTTTTTTAGTTTTACATGAAATAATATTAGCTTTCTAGGTAGCAACTTTCTTTAAACGACACACAACTTAAAATGTTATTGTCAATATATTAAGATTTTTTCTTGTGTATTTCTTATAATATTTTGAATTTTCATAATAAAATCTTATCTAATTCTTAAAAAAATCTAAAACACAGTGTGCCGAAATCACAAAAGAACAAAAAAGCATAACCAAACTTTATTAAAATTCTTAAATAGGGATATATTGAGATTCCATCGCACCTAATTTGACCTCTCCACACATACAGCCATTTGCCTTGTTGAAATTGAAAAATAAATCCTTTTCTTTTGGGTAGAATTTTGAAGGAAATAAGACTATATAAGATTTGACGAAATCGGTGCGTTATGTCTGCTTGCAAACATAGACATATATGATTAGTGTCCGACCGAAACCGAAATTTTGGCCGAAACCGAAACCGAATATTCGGCCATTTTATAACATTCGGGCGAAACCGAAATCGAAACTGGTTATAATATGAAAATTTAAGTTTTTATAAATGATTGTTTTTATTAAAAGAAAAAAACAGAACTACTACTATAAAACTAGTATTATTTGAATATTGAAGTTTATAATTAAATGAAGTTTACTATAATAATAAATGAGATAATTTTTTATTTTATTTTTTTTAATAAGAAAACTTACACACTTCCGTACACACTCAAAATAGTATTCACCTACAATGTTCATTTTTTAGAACTACAAAGCAAAGTATTTCTGTTTTTTAAAGGTTTAGTATCATAAAAATAGAAATATGTATTTCGTATTCTTTTCCTTTATTCCACACAAACATAATTCGTTCGGAAGTTTAATTATCAATTTTTGGCTTAAGTACCTATAAAACTTTAATGAGAATTGCAATAGAGATGATAATATCGAAAATGATAGTATCGAATGCATAAAATTAACCACAATGTTTTGCGTTAACACGATAAATCAAATTATTGACGAATTCATAATTTTTGTTTTGTACAATGCGTTGTAAATATTTTTATTAAACCAAACTTATATATTTGAATTAAATGACTGATGCAAAAAATGTTGGTTTAATTTAAGAATAGCGAAAACTCTCCTTAAAATTTTTTTGTTGGATTATGCTAATTTTAACCTCCTAAATCCAAATTTCAGGCCGCTGGCAATTGGTTTAGAAGTTATAGGCCTACAAAGTTGCAAAATGGGCTACAAATCTTACTGTGTTTTTTAGTGTTCCGCGGTATTCGTACCAAAAGAAAGATATTGCGAGTACCTATTCAACGAGGTATCACATGATAATCCATTCGTAACTTTTTAAGATATACCCATAGAGTGTAGTTTTGTTGAAAAATTTTGAAAAATAGCAAGATTTTTAGGCTGTTTTTTCCAACTTTGGAGGCCTATAACTTCTAAACCAATTGCGAGCGGCCTGCAACTTTTTCAGATTTGGAGTAAGGAGGCCAAAATCCATATAATCTGCAAAAAAAATTAAAATTATAGTTGTCGCTATTCTTGAAATGTTCCAAAATTTTAACCAAAAGTTCTCAATATGGCCGAATAACCGAAACTGCCAAAAAAGGCCGAAACTGGCCGTAACCGAAACCGAAACCGAATATTCGGTCGAACACTATATATGTTATAGGATTTGATATAGGATATGATATAGGAATCAGTTTTTAACGAGAAAAAAATTACGTTAAAATTAATGCCATTTAGCGAGTTCTGAACCGATTTTGATGTTCTTAAGTTCAATGGAAAGGTATTTTTACATGCAATTAATTTTTATAAAAAGACTATTATCATTAATGGAATAATAATTAATTAAAATTTAAAGACACACTATTTTGTTTAAGTTTCAGGAAAGTACAAGAATTTTCTTCGGTACACGCTTCATTTTCTATTATATTGAAGCTCTTTTTACATAGCCTTATTTTAAGCAAAATTCTACGGAAAAGAAATGGATTTATTTTTCATGTCCAACAAGGCAAATGGCTGTAAAAATTAAATAAATGTCGGGCACAACAAACACTACACTTTAACTTTGAAAATAAATTAAAAAGACACAGTTTCGATAGTATCGTAAGTATAGACGTAGAATCCTTTATACAGTAACAGAGAAAAATTCTGGTTTTTTTTATTTATACTGTTTTTAACTAATTTTTCGATTGATTTTTTTAATGATAAATTTGTTGTTCTTGTTCATTTTTATGGTTGTTTAACTTAAAAGTAATTCAAAGTTATGTTTAATAAATGGAAATAAATATTTCGGAAAAATATGAATTATTTATTTTTTCTGAAGTAAAGAGCATATATATGTATATTTTAAAAGTAATTTTAAATTAAAATTAAAGTTAACAAAATATATTTTAAATATGAAAAAATATAATGCATATATAAATAATTCAAATTTATTACGATATTAAAAAAATAGTTTTTAAAGCACAACGCATGCTGAGTAACGCATGCGCAAACCTGTGTAGTAGCAACACTTACTAACTCTGTAGCTACATGCATTTGTATTCTATTCACTGAGCTAAAAAACTACTTAAAATCAAAGGTTACCACTTCAATTCAAATATTTTTCGGAATGATTTGGCACCAAGCACGAAAATATTAAATTCAAAGTGAAACACATGCATTCAGTTTTATGTTGTTTCTACTTTAAACTAAAGTGTAATACACCTTAAAATGATAAGTATTCGACTTTAACTTAACGTAGATTCAGATTTTATTCCAAGAGGAAGTATATTTAATTGGAATACTAACGTATTTATTTTAAATGCGTTATAACTTTGAAGTAAGGTATTTTCTACTTTGATTGCACGTCCTTGCATTAATGAATCAATGTGATTTTCACTTTAAATTAAATACTTAACATTTTTGATATTGAATGGTTACAAAGTCCGTGAAACAAAATCAAATATATAAAATAAAATTAGTTTTTTTAGAAATGTTATTTTATTAAAATGTTAGAATAAATGTGCTAAATTTTTTTAAAAAATTATATGATAATTCAATATATTACATTTATATAAGAGAATTATGATTTTAAAAATTTAGTTATAAAAATTTATTTCTCACATAAGTTTTACCATTATTCATTAGGTAAAAGGCTTTCCAACTCAAAATCTTTAAGCAGACTAGCGAATTTCTCATTATCTTCTTCCAAATTTGTAACTTCATCCACACTGCTGACAGGTATTGTGTCCAAATTAAGAACTTGGCCAAATTCATTAATATATTGCATATTTTCCATTTTTATTAATCTTCACATATTTGCACGCACAAACTTGAGCGACATTTAGTGACCACCTTCGTCAATTTTGTTGAGTAAATTGAAATTATTTCAATTAAGTCGAACAGCGTGCATAAAATAATTGTTGCTCTTAAAAAGACAGATAGAGCGAAAACATAACTGTTTGCTTAACTGTTATTAAAACGATTGCAACGAAATTATGCTGAACACATACACACAAAAATATGCATCCAACTTCAAATTGAAGTGTCTTCCACTTTAAAATATATGTTTTCTACAAGAATGATAAAATACAAAGATTGCGCCGAAGACAAGAAAATGAGTACAACAAAATCGTCGTTCTGCGCATGTACGTCATAATATCAATGCTGTTTTGGAGAGCGATCACTTTGCATACCATTTCTACACAGAAATGAAAATTGCATACATTTTAGTTTGTATAATTAAAATAAAAGAAGTAAGAAGCAATTTATTGGAACGTGAAGAGGTTAATTTATTAAGTACTCCTTTGCAAACATTATTTTTACTATTATTTTATTACAGCCAGGAAACAGCTTAGTCAAAAAAAAAAAATTGTCTGAGAAACCAACTTCAATGAGCATTATTTTTTTGACTTGGATTTTATAAAAATGTTTATTAAGAGTTTAATTGATGTAGTTTAAACGTTCCCAGATATTTTATTTCCATTAATTTACCTGTGAATTGAAAGGACAAATAAATGATATTTCCAAGTTTTTAAATAATGAAACAAATTTTGTTAAGTTAATATATTTTTGTATTTTTTTTTCTTTTGTGTGCGTTTTCTACAATTTCTTGGTGTAATTTTTGTTTTTATTGCAAGCATCAGGTTTCTGAAAAAATATTTGTTTGCTACTGTTACCACAATTAGCAGCTGCACACTTCATTTTTTAAATTTTAAGTTAAAAACTCTCAAATATACTTCGATATATACACAATTAAATAAAACACAACCAACCGATCGCAGTACGTTTCTCAAAGAAATAAAATATTGTGACGTAGTCAACTGAACAGCTGGTTGTCAGACTCCATTAGCAGAAGTAACGGACCTGCGCAAAGCGTAATCTCTTATTCTATCATTCTTGTGTTTTCTACTTCGTTTGCAGTACTGACAACTTCAATATAAACCATGTTATTTTTTAACTTAGTTTCGAAGTGAATGCACTTTAAAGAATTTAATAGCTATAGTCGATCACCACTATTTTAAAGTTTTTCCACTTCTTATTGGAGATCAAATGTTTTCATATTTGATTTAAAGGATTTCAATGTGAATTTAAAGATGATTTCTTAAAAATGGAGCAACGTAAAATTTACATGATAGTATTTAATTTTACGTTGCGATTTTTCCCTTAGTGTATTGTATTTATATTTACAAACTTTAAAAACGAAAGTAACTAATGTGTATTTATATGAGTACATTTTACATACATATTAATAACAACAACAAAAACAAAAGCAGCACAATCAGTAGCGTTACTATAGTTTGTGCGCCCGCCCGCAGGTTTCTAAAAGCGCCCTGCTATTTACTTTTAGAGTAAAACTATGTTGTGAATAGGTTACTAGAAGCGTAGGAGAAAACAAGAGAACTCTTGACAAAAATAAGAGAACAAGAAAGAGCTGTTTTAATTCAATAGCATCATTTATTACAACAGTTATATTTTAAAAATATAAATTTAAAATTTCTTTTTTATATGTTTTAAATCGTATAAATAAATTTATATTTTATTTTATTAGAATTTGTTAAAAAAAACAATGACATAATTAAATACTCAAATATAATAAAATTTATAATAAATATTTTAAGATTTTATCACAAAGTAGGTAGCAAGAAAACATATATTAATTATTTTAAAAAGTTAAACTTAAAGTTCGAATAAATGAGATCAATATTTTTCAATAATAATAAGTAATTCAATAATGATAAGAGCTGATAAGAACTGATTGATTAAAATAACATTAGTAGCTGACTTGCTGAAAATATGAAAGCAAACGGGTAAATCTACTTCGACCATAATCGAGTTTTGCCTAACAAAGATAACTTTTGCTCAAAATAGTCGGACTTAAATTTGATTTCAGCACATATTATACAATTATTTTTTATTTATTGTTGTTAATTTAAAACAATAATATTTTGCAAAGGAAATAAATATTTAAAAATGTATTAAATTTCTTAGAAACAAACGTCAACCAGTCCCCATTCTTGGCCAAAATTAGAGGGAGTGATCGAAGAGCTATGAGAACTGGCACGGATATCTTTCGTGCCAAAATTAAGAAATGTTGAAAAAGTTATATATAAACTTACATAAACTACATAAATTTCTTTTATGATAATAAATAAATGGAAAGTTTCATAGGCGAATGTCACGGCCATTAGTTATATTATAGTAACTCAGCCTTGGAAAATACTACCTACACAAGTTAACTACGTTTTTGTTTATATTTGTAAGCTTTTTTGATTACAGCAAGGAAATTTTAAAAATTGAGTTTTTTGTGTTTGTAAATAAGTTGAAATTTCAAAAAATAATCAGCTACCATACATCAAATGTATCTCATATTTTAACTAAACAGTTCATCATAAAAAAATATATATTTAACGTATTAGCAAGAAATGCTTGGATCTGGTGTTACGCAGTTCTAATGATGTTTTCGTGGAAAATATATAATCTTGTAGTCAGCTCCTCTAATGTGCCAGTCTTGTCGCGGCTTTTTCTGACTTGCAAATGTTATTTGTTATTGCTATAACATTTAAGTGGCAACGCTTCTGAGAAGCGAGACAGCTGCAGTGTAATTTGACTGACAGCTTTGATTTGACTAATCGCTCTCTGTCTTTCTTGTGTTGTTAGAAAAAGCGCGGGACATCACTGTTTTTGAGCGGCAAAATAAAACAAAAGAAAATATAGAACTGTCGTATATCATTCATTCTAAAATTAATATTTAAATAAAAAACATCTTCCCAAATTGATTAAAATCTCAATAATTTTTTTAAATACTTTTAAAATTTTAATGTTCAAAAATTTGTATCCCGCTTTTAGTGTTCACTTTTATGATAATCTTAAAACCATAGTTCAAAATTTAAACAAACACAGTAATGTTGCCAGACATAAAAAATTTTAAACTTTATTTTGATATAAAAAAAAAATTAAATAAAATATGAATGGCAAGAAAAATTGTATTCTTAAATAATGCAACTTTGGCGACTTGTCATAACGAAACGGTTGCGACTATTAAAAAACTAAATTCGGGCCCGCCTTTTACGCCACTGAGCACAATAACAAACGACACGATTGCGAATCAAACTAACAACCATAACAACAGAACAGGCAGCTTGTGTGTAACTTTTCTCATACGAATATATGAATTACTTCTTTTTAGATTTGCTATTTTGTGACTTTATTAAAGAAGTGACAAAACTGTAAGTTAGATATTCGTTTTATTTGCACTCTAACTGATATGTTGGCTTATATATGTTCTTTTTACGATGAATATTAAAAGCTGTAGGTATACCCCAAAGTGTCAACTGAAATCCTTAAATGTGCTTGAAAAAATTTGTGAAAATGGCCCCCATACAAACCGTGCTGTAAGACGTAATTCTACGTCAAAAAAATTATGCAACATTGAAAGGTCAAATAAGGTGCGATTGACTCTCAACCTATCTTCTATAAGAATTTCTATAAAATTTGGTTGTTTTTTTTTTGTCGATTTCAGCATATTCTGTTATAATTCAAGAAAAAGAATATTGGTTATTAAATTATTAGTTTATTAGCTTTTTTTGACCGTAAGTGTATGTTAACAAAAAAAAAAACATCTTTTTACCTAAACTGATGATGTAAAATATGCATGCAAGTTAAATTTTTTGTATGTATAAACAACTTTTCTAGAAAGCATCTTCTAAAATATGCCATTATTTTAGCCGCCTTTGCCAAAAAACTCCCTTGATACTTCTATGTTATAAAACATGGAGTTATAAATCTGGTTTTCCTACATAATATCCCCTGGATCTGCGCCTGCTGATAGTTGTAGCTTGGCTTAAAAACAACAAAGCCGCGGGATCCTTCTTCCCCTGTATCACATCGATGTTCTATGTTCAAGTGCTAAAATAATGTTGAAATCTTACAAATCTCAACTTCTTAATTGCTTTTTCTATAAAACATCATTATTTTAGCTGTAATTTTTTATAATTTTCTATGTAACCTCTTTTATTGTTCTCATCACTCAACGCAGTAGTTAGTGAAATTAAATAAGTTTTAAAAATGTTACCATTGTTCAGAACTTAACAAATGTGTAATTAAGTAGTTCAGCATCAACGCATTTCTATTTTTAATCACTCAGCGCCAAACAAAGGACTCAATATATATTACTTTTTTAAGACTATATTTTCCACTACTATTTTACTACGCTATACTTTACAAGCGCTTACACCATGCAGACAAAAGAAAAGAATTGGAAAAATAGCAAAACAAAAAAAATAAGAGATATGTATGAAAAACTTTTCATTCACTTTTATTCATTATAATTCCCACTTCTAGAATTGCGCACTTCCATCAACTCGCACTTCATGGCGCTCCATACCCTACATAGTACGTATATAGTACATATATATGGCATTGTTATGGAATGCCAGTTGCCGCCACCGCATGCCATATCGACACAAGTAACAAAATGTTGGTCCTTTGCAGCAAAAACTCAGAGAGACCAACGCATTGGCAGGGAGCCGTATGCGGGCGACACCTACTGCTAGAAGAGAATCGCAAACGTACTTGCATACATAACGTGACTTGGTAATTTATGAATTAATCCCATTGTTCTCGAACGCACAGTTAAATTGATATTCACACTGGGCAGCAAAGCAGCCCCCTGACAGCGTGGCAAACCGAGGACCACACAGTCATCCGAGCCACTAACAGCCGGTGACGCCGCACAATAACTGGAGTTCTTTTTGTTTTTTTTTTTTTATTTTTATTTTTTTTAAAAGTTTTTCATTTCAAGCATGAGATTTTTCGAGCAGAAAAATTATGTTTTTTTATACTATATGTAGCATTAAAGTTTTGCTTGTTTAATGTTGGAACCATTGTTTTCACTAAAATTCATTTAACTTACTTTTTCAAACATAAAAACAGAATATTTTTAATGTTTCAATTAAATTTTTAGCATGAATTGTTACAAAATACTGCACGTGGTGCAGAGATTTGGCCAAATTATGTAAGAGAAAAGAGCACTTCAAATAAATTATTGACGCTTTCATATCCGCTTGAGCACAAATAACACAAAATTAATTAAGTAAAATTCTAAAGTAAGTGACAAAATATTGCAACTAGGCCTAATTGGCATACAACGAAAAAAAAAACAAAAAATTCGAATTCAATAGGATTTTGCTCAGTGTTGCAATTTCACAACACAATTAGTGATAAGAAAGACATGACAGTTTGTGCATTTGTGTTATCGTTCATTTTTCAGTGGCTTTGCCGTACAATCAGTATAAAATTTAATTGAATTGTCTATAGAGCTCTAAAAAATATATATAGGCATAAAATTTAGTTGTAAAATGAGCATAGATAAGGTTTTTGATGCCAAATACACTGTTTACTAGGGAATCAGCACACTGTTGGATCAACTTTTAAAAGTTAACCCATTAAATCCGGTTCCTCTATTCGTGCAGATAAAGACTAGTCCAACCGAAATATGCACAAACTCTAGGAACTCTATCCTATGGATCACTTTCAGTTTGTATTAATATAAAAATAAGTTAAAAAAACTAAAACCCGACTACTAAAAACGTTCTCTAAAAAGTATGAAACAAGAAAATATTCTCACCTGAAATTTTTTATGTACAAACTATTAAATTTTTTTGTCTATTAAATAAACAATTCATAGTGATGTTTAAAATATATAAGTGGTAGCATGCCACCTCATATATATTGTCATATGTCGCCCTCTATATGTATATTGCACTTTGCCCAAAACCTTTTGATCGCTTACTACTGTTAGAATGTATTGTTTTTTTAGGGTAGGTAGCATATGACCACGGATATCTTGTAAACATCACTATTAATTAGTATAATGTGCAATTAAATACATTATGTGTAAGTTGTTTATTTAATAGACAACAAAAATTTAATAGATTGTACAATTTCAGGTGAGAATATATTCTTGTTTCATACTTTTTAGAGAGCGCTTTTTAGCATTCGGATTTTAGTTTTTTGTTAAATTCTGATAAGTAGCTTAGAAATAAGGGGTTTAGTTTACTTTCTATCCTCCAGAGGGCGCCATATTAAATTTTATGTGACGTGATATAACTTTTCTTCATCGGACAATCAAAACGCTTCTAACGGTACCTCATTTGCTTATGTCACTAAAAATTTTTTTTTGCTCATGACTTTATGATCGCTGGAGGGCGCTATATTAAATTAAATGTGACGTCACATAGTCATTAACCAGAAGACTATCAAAACGCTTCCAACGATACCTCATTTCTGAAATTATGATAAGTAGTTTAGAAGTGAGAGAACAGATGAACATACTAGGGAGTCACAATTTGTGGTAAATATTCTTTATTTTTTAATATTTTTAATATTTTTTTTTTGCTTTTCTTCTGCACAAAATCGAAAATCCAACTGACTTTTATGTCAAATATCTACTAGTGCGAAGTGCCGCATACTACTATATCTATTTATTACACAATCAGCTAAAAGAGTTCAAGAAAAGAAACGAAGATGCTTATGGGATAAGGTAGATAATTGTGGTTTTCAACTATGTCAAAAAAAAACACAATACAACTATACCACCAATTGTGAATACCCTTATTGTTAATAAGCACAAAAAACTTAAACAATATTAATGACTAGCAAATTGTATTAATTAAACCCTTTCAGTAGATTTGCCCAATATATTGAACACATCAGAAAGTCATTTTTATATGTATTTATTTTGCAAGGCTTTTGCTTAAATCAAATCGTTTGGTTCTGTGTAAAATGATGAACCAACACGATAAAAATTAATTTGGAGAGATATTTGACATAAAAGTCAGTTGGATTTTCGATTTTGTGCAGAAGAAAAGCAAAAAAAAAAAAATATTAAAAATATTAAAAAATAAAAAATATTTTCGGCCTATTTTATAAAAAAATATTAACCGGACAAAAATCAAATTTATTTTTTTTTTATCTTTTTTGGCTTTAATGCCTTAAGAGATTTAAAAAAGACGTTGTGCCAAAAAGGAGCAAATAATACTTTCTTTGTACAAGCATGCAAAACGTAAGTAGCATAGGTTAAAATCATAGGTATGCTTTTTTCATCTTTTAAGGACGTCATTGATAGGAATATTACCTCAAAAATGATTTTGTTCTTAGTTTAGCCTAGCCATTGAAAGGGTTAAAAAACAAAAAATATAAAAAAATAAAATACAGAACAGTTTAAGGTATAAACTATATAAATGTTAAACTTTTCTTTTTTTGTACACCGCCTTCATGATTTTTTGTGTTTAAGGCAAATTAAGGTTGGAAAAGATTTCTCAAAATTACATTTTTTGTTTTAATTATTTTTAATGTAATCATAAAGCTGATCAACGCATTTAATTTTTTATTTGAGAGTTTTTTTGGGATATTATTACAAATATAACCCGCTGATGAGAAGCATTCTGATTGTATGCTAGTTGTAGAAATATTTGTACGATAATCGTAAGCAATTTGTAAGTTTCGAACACGATTGCCTTCACCACAAAACAAAATTATTTCCTAAGACAGAATATCTTACAATAAGTTATCAATTTTTACGTACTCGATGGATAAAGCCGCTTGAAAATGGATTGTGAACAAATTTGTTGAAAATCCAAATTTTTAAGGAAATACGAAAGCAAAATTTTTAAAAAATTCCAATAACACAATAACAACTGTTTGTAGTGTTAACAAAGAAAAGAAAAAACTAACAAATGTAACAAAGAAACTCTGAGCGTCTTCTATAAACAGGGTGATTCATTCGTGATGGATCAATCGAAGCAGGTTGATAAGGGACGTTAAGTTAACCAAAAAAACAGTATGGGAGGAGAAGTCGTAAGCCCCCCTTTCGGAGCTAAAAGGGTAAAACTGAAATCATATGTGTCTGTACGTTTAACTACGTAACTAACACATCCCTAAACCTATTTTTAATTTGAATATGATTTTCGAAAGGGAATTGAAGCACCTTTGAAATTAAGCTTAAGCTGAAAAAGTAATTTTTTTTTTCTTAAATTTAATTTTGATCGTAATTTTTTCGGAATAATACCCAATTTTTATGTAACTCTTGTGACCTTATGTTTTTTCTTAAAAAATCCTTCATTTTTTTCGTAGTACGACAAGCAATATTTCTCAACATGCGTCTCAAAAAAAAAGGTACTACGGAAAATCTTTTTTAACGCAAACTAGCTTTGCTGAGTCAAAAAATAAGTAAATCAGGTTAATGGAGAATTGCTTAAAGAAAAGTGTAGCAAAAAAAAAATTATTTTTTTAGTTGAACTGTTTATAAGTTTTTATTTGTGTACTTACATAAAAACTTGAACTCAGTAGCTTTACCCTTTCAGTTGGCTCGTACACAATTGGGAACATCACTTTGTATGGCACTTGTATCAAAATTTGTTTCATGTTAGACTCGTTTCAATGGAATTTTAGTTCTTTAGAGTGTTCTTTATGAATTTTTATGCACACATACAATTAAAATACATCTAAATTCAGATTTTTTCTTAATTTTCTGACATAACTTAGAACAACCAGAAATTGATTCCGTGAAATCCATATTTCATTGAAAATGCGGTTTTATAAACCAAAATTATTTAAGAAATAATAAAATATATCCATTTAGTCTCAAAACTTTTAAAATTTATAAAAAAAACAGCTCAAAAAAATCATGTACACAAATGTGTACAAACAAACTGAGTACATATAAAAACGTCTTAAAAAAAATATAGTAAAGTCTCTGCAAAGTGTAACCGCTATTAGAGAGAAAAAAGAAGAGAAAACAGTTATAATTTTAAAAATTGTAGTTGGAACTAATTGTAAGAAGCAGTAAGAAGGTATTATAGTACGCGATTAAAAATATTCTACTAAAATTGAAACTTTTCTGTGCTTCATATAAATCCTCATCAGCTTTGGTTTCAAGTCTAGTATTTGCAAAATACTAAAGTATGGTTTTAATACAGCTTTGGTTTAAACTTTAGTCCAGGATTGAATTCAAATATTAAAAAAAAAATAATAATAAAAATTAACAATCACCGCGAGATTTTAACCTACGACATTCAGTTTGTAAGTTCTTTAGTGTAACCACTAAGCTACTGCGCCTTGCGTAAAAAAAAAATAAACAAATATTTAAACCGAATTCATCATTTAAATTTAAAAACAAAATTTAATACAGAATTGTTTTCAAACTATAAAAAAGGTAAAAAACGCTTTTGTACTTAAATTTTAACCAAAAAGCTAAAAGGGAAGCTGTAATATTTCTTTGATTTTAATTTTAGTACAGTAGAGTTTTGAATATGAATGAATATTTTAAAAGTTTAAAATTTAAATTTAGTCCAAGATTTTAACCTGTGTAGGTTACATTGTTTGGCTTAAAAATTTAATAGGACAGACTTGAAATTATACTTGAAAGGTAAACAAAATCATATGGCTTAAAAAGAGGATTTTGTGAACACAAACTCATGGATTTAAGATTTTAGAGTTTTCAGATTTTTCTGAATGTGAGGATGATTTTAAAACTTAAAAATAAAATGCGTAAAACCCAGTAGTTGATATAATTACAACAACTCCTCAAAGATATGGAAACTTACTTGCTTTTGTAATGAGTGGAAATATTACTGATACAGCACATTATGAAGACGGATCGGATATTGCTCAACCTTTTACTGAATTTTGTGGTTCTGAAAATGTGCAGTTTAGTGATGAGATGAAAAAGTACTTAGTCACTGACAAAAATAAAATTGAATTCAGAAGAAGGCAGTTTTTTCCAGGACCAGAAAGGAAGGAGTTTATTTGTTTGAACCAGAAGTATTGGTAAAAAATTAAGCAGAGGACGTTCTAAATAGATGGCCATCATCATATTTCCAAAAATGTTTGTCGACTCAAATTTTTAATCGAATGGCCACATACACAAATGTTTAGGCAGAATAGACGGGAACAAGCATTTAAACACACGACTCAAGACGAAATGTTTCAGTTTTTTTTAATCCAAAATAATATTTATTAAGACAAAAAGTTAATATTGTGCATTATTTTCCATTTCGCTGACGTTTTTGTTTGTGCTTACTTGACAAAATACATAAAAGATTATATAAAGTGCAAGAGTTCATAGTGTTCGGGTATATTTTGTTCAATTTGCTGTAAGTGCAGGATACATTTGTGTTTGACGAAAAATCGAAATTGCTTTCATCAATTTCGTCCGAAAAAATTACCAACATTTATATAAGTATATTATAAAATAAAGAAATTATCTTATGAGAATTAACATTTTAGTTTTTATAATGTTAATTAGAAATAATTGAAAAACAATTTTTACAATATTTTTATAAACTTTCTTTAGTGCTGTAAAAAATTACGCCTGGTATGTACGCAATTGCGGACATCCTGAAAAAGGATCAAGGAGCTGAATGAGAAATTTTTTGTAGTGATTTTTGAGTTTTTATGACGTTTATTCGCTAAAAGCCAAAGATATGACACAAAAACAAAAGACCCTTTCATATAACTTTTTTATGCCATATATTAATAAAATATATCAAATTGGATAGTTAATTTATGTGCATAGTAACAAAAAGCTGTAGTGGGAAGTTCCCAACCACAAATTCTATTTTAACCCTTTCCGAAGTTACACCCACAACAAAAAATAATATATTTTAAAATCTCAAATTATGTGAGGTTATTTAGTTAAAAAAAATTGGTTTCAGTAGAAACCTTCGGTTCTCAAAAATCCTTGAAGGATATGAAAATATTAAAATATTAAATTGAATTTGTTTTTATATCATATAAAGACCATTTACTCCAAAAATCAGAAAAAAATTTTTAGTAGCGTAGCATTTGGTCGGAAATTGTTAAAGGGTGATCAAATTGTTTGGTTCTATGAAAAAAAAAAAACCAACATGATAAAAATAAATTTAGGGAGATATTTAACATAAAAGTCAGTTGGATTTCGGTTTTGTGCCAAAGAAAAGCAAAAAAATATTTTTCGGCCTATTTTATAAGAAAAAATGAACCGGACAAAAATCAAATTTATGTTTTTTATCTTTTTTGGCTTTAATGATAAGAATATTAAGAGGGTATAAGAAACAAAGATCCAAAGGGTTGAAAAACCTTTAAGGGATTAAAAAAAAAGACTTTGTGCCGACTAGGAACAAAATAATTTTTTCTTTGTACAAGCTTGCAAAACGTAAGTAGCGCACAGGTTAAAATCAAAGGTGTGTTTTTTCATCTTTTAAGGACCTAAATGATAAGAATATCACCTTAAAAATTATTTTGTTTTTAGTTTAGCCATTCCATTGAAAGTGTTAAGGAACAAAATATATAAAAAATTAAAACACAGAAAAGTTTAAGGAATTACAATATAAATGTTTTTTTGTGTTTAAGGCATATTAATTTTGGAAAAGACTTTTCAAAATTAAATTTTTTTTAATTATTTTTAAAGCAATCATTAAGCTGATCAACGTGTTTTATTTTTCGTTGGAGAGTTTTGTTCGGATATTATTACAAATATAACCCTCTGATGAGAAGCACCGTTCTGATTCTATGCTAGTTGTAGAAATATTTGTACGATAATTGTAAGCAATTTGTAAGTTTCGATTACGATTGCCTTCACCACAAAAAAAAATATATTTTCTAAGTCGGAATATCTGACAATTTTGAAATACATAGCTTACTTCCCGATGTTGCAATTTTTCTAAAACTTTGCAAAGTCTTTGCCCAGTGATTCTAATTCGATTTTCTAATTCTATATTCATATCAACTTAAAATGAAATGTTTGCACGCAGAGAAAAGACATGGTTGAGACATGATTAATGCAATAATAATTTTTTTACTAAAATTATTGTATTACTTCTGCAAAACACAAATTTTTGCTCAAATAAAGTCATTATTTACTAATGGTGGTACCAAAAATAACATTGGAGTTGAAATCATAACATCATTAAAATCGTCAACATACTATGATTGCCTCAACTATTGGTTGCAACAAAAATTTTGTAGTTCTGTTAATCATGATAATTGTGATATTATTATAGAGACAAACATATTAGAATTTTGAATGTTTGTCTGAACTATTCTTTGCTTGTTGGCAAACGAAGCAGAACATAACCAAAAATCGAAAGAATTTATTGTGTCTGAACAGTTTGAAGGAAAAACTTTCACTTCAGTCAGACACAATAAGCTTTATCGATTCCTGGCTATGTGCCATTTCGTTTGTCAACGGTTCAACTATTGTGCTTTGTTTTTAATCGCCTTATCCTAAGAACAGAACGCAGAAAAGTGACATTTTTGACTTTAATTGTAGCAAACATGTTTCTATTTACCGTAAACATATTTCGCAATTCTGACCATATTTTGTCTATCACAAATATGGCTATTTTTGTGACAATGCACTTAATGTACCATGTTTATGAATGATATTAGTCAGGCGAGCGATGATAGCAGATGTGGCTGACTGGTAGTGTGCGTGGCTCGTAAGCGAAAAAGCCGCTGTTCAAACCCCAGCTCGGACAGAAAATTTTATCAAATAGATTTTTCAATTGGATTAATATTTCTGTTCAGCCTAGTCAATGGCAAACCTTAGGAGATATCTTAATTAATAGGTGTGGAAATTGGAGTACATGAAAATTAATAATATTCAATAATATTCTGGATCCTAAAAATAAATTTAGAATATAGTTGTTGCAATCAATCTGTTTTTGACCTAATAAGAGAATTATGATTGTTTCAATAATATTTTGGTTCCTACAAAAAAGTTCTTTTTCTAAATATGGTTGTTGTATTCATTTTATCATGATCAAAGAAAATATTATATGATTAAGAACGTGTTAGCAACAATCATAATCCGAATCATGCTATGA
The DNA here is from genome assembly GCA_963920525.1 of Dichetophora obliterata. NCBI lineage: Eukaryota > Metazoa > Arthropoda > Insecta > Diptera > Sciomyzidae > Dichetophora > Dichetophora obliterata. The sequence goes on from OY986437.1 coordinate 88,687,311, forward strand.
TCCTCTTAAAACATGGTTGTTGTAACTATGGTTTTTTCTCTGCGTGTGCATTTACATGAATAATTGTAATAGAAACTTTTTATTTAAAAATCCCGGGATCCTGAAAGACAATTCCGGGATTTAAGGAGGCTTAAATCATCCGGGATCCCGAAATTCGGATTGACTTCCCTAATGACTACTAAAGCAGACGGAATTAATTTTAAAAAAAAATTTTGTTTGCGTATCTAATTATTCAATTTCAAATAAAAGTGAAAATGTTTTTCTCTAGCTGGATCATAGTGCGTGCAGTAGAGGGTTACACGAACCCTATCTAAATCCTAAATTCCTCAATAACCAAAACTAACATAAGCATAAGATAAATAACCTTGTTGGCTACATAAGAAAACAAAATTAAAGATAAGAACCAAAACTAAAGTAAGATAAGGACTTACACAACATTGCTTCCTATCTTCCTTTCCCCGTTCTTGTTAAAAAAATTTAAATTTAATTTTACTCTAATAAATAAAAAAAAAAAAATCGGTGTGTCTCTTCTTTTCGTCCACTAATCTTGTGCTATCACTCTATGGTCCCTCTTAGTCTTGAAGAATAAAATTTAAAGCTAAGTTGTTGGATATATTGTAAAACTATGTCAATCTGGTGGGCGCAAATAATAAATAAAACAAATAATAAACCCAAGTCCTTTTAAAGAAGTAATGGCAAAAAATCGCACTCTTTTCTGAATTTTAATTGACTTCTTAATTACAATTGGGAGGGGTGTATAAAGTAATCATTGAACGTTTTAATAGATGCATAGACCATAGTATGAAGATTTTGTAAGATTCTTCTTCATGGGAGTTAGCAAAATGTCGGATTTGGAATGAATCGATAAAAGTAGGTATACACAAAATATATAACCAAAGGAAACGTATATTGAACCAAAATTTCCAATAGTTACAAAATGCCAAATAACCACACACTATTTTTTTTTTAGAATGATGAAAATGGCTGATAGTTGGACTTAAAAATTTTAGAATTATAACCAGGGCTAGGATTTCGATGGCATGTCATCTTTTTTCTGCTGCTTTTAAGACAATTCCTGCTTATTAAGAACGTCCATTTATGTTTCCTTAATTCCAAATATGAAAAGTTTTTGGTCATTTATCATTTTAGTTTTCAGGTCATTTTAACTAGATTTAGGGCCTTTTTTGGTAATTTTTAGCTATTTTTAAGTTATTTTATTGTCATTTTTTGACATTTTTAATTTTAGAGCTTTTTTGTGTTTTTATGTCTTAAAAGAACTTTTTTTTTTCGTACTAAGAAATTTTAATATGCAAATTTTTAAACATATTCTTGTAACAATAAAGTCCCTTCAATCAAAAACATTACCTCTCAAAAAAGGAGTGGCTTCGACTTCGATGAAATAAAGCTCTGTGCGTAGTGAAACTGACGAAAGGGTATGTAGAAAGATGAAACAAGTGTTGTTTTTATACTCTATTGCTGAAATATTAGGGGGTAAAAATTTTAACAATATGAAATTAAAAGAGGATCTTACATCTGATGAGATATCGTCTTTTAAATATGTTCCTCTCGTCAGTGCAGAAATAGAAAGAAGTTTTTATGTTTGCAAAAAAAATTTGCCAGACAATCGACATTCTTTTAATTTTAAAAACTTAGAAATGTACCTTGTTATATAGTGTAATGCTACGTATAAAATTATATAAAATAAATTTTAAGTTTAGTAATTTTTTACTTTTAAATTTTTTATTTTTTATGTAATTTTTTGCATTCTTTTATGTAGTTTTTGTCAGTTTTTAGATCATTTTCTGCAGTTTTTAGGTAATTTTTGTCAATTATTTTACGTAATTTTTTGCAGTGTTTTAGGCCATCAAAATCTGAGCCCTGATTATAATATAAGAATGTGTTTTTATTATTTTTATTAGTTTTTTAAAAAAGGTGCTAAAGTGAAAGTAGTAAAATTTTAGTGCACAAACCCGGAAAAGCACGCATGACTTTGCATTTCTTAAGCACGGTCACGAAGATATTTTTTCACGGCACGTGCACGATGTGACGGAAAAAGCACGGCACAGGCCCATCTCTAGTTGGAGGGTGGATAGATGGTGTAGTGCCGGTGAAGATTTCTTATAAATTGGCACAGCTTAAATTTGCCGGGAAACATGCTTGCAGGGATGCTATTCCACCACTTTGTCCGTGGGCATTAGAAAAGAGATTATCTAGGTATTGCGAGCTTTTGTTGGACATAGAGGCAATGGTAAATGGGTAGGCTTTAACAGGTACCCGAGCAGACCTAGAAGACTACACGAGCTGGTGGCGTCAGGCCATGTAACTCTCTTGAACACTTTCCGTGTTAGAGCTTATACAGAAGGCTAAAGAAAAACAGCAATACGTCGATGCCCAGTAGAGTTGAGAGAGGATAAAATACTTCAGCCTCTCTCAAATGTGTTGAACGCCATTGAATTCGGTCCAGAAGCTTCAATTCAGATCTTGACGCCCCTGCTCAAATATGAGAATTGATAATACTAATAACATAACCAGTGTTAAAACAAAAATATTTTAAAATTACACAAAGCTTCCCGAAAATAACACAAATTTTTTTTATTTTATTTTCTTAAATTTTTTGTTTATTTTCTAAAAAAAAAATGTTGGAAAAGCAATAAAAAACCATTTACATTAATGAACAATAAAAAAAATTTTAAATTGCATAAAACATTTCGAGTATACTTATAAAAATATCTCGAATTACATATACAAAAGAGGTTTTACATTATTTCCAATTTAATTTATACATATCATATCAAAAAATTCTCCTCCACTGCTATTTATTCCCTTCTTGACAGAAACTAGGGTAGCTATTTTATAAGTGTTTTAGCCTATTTCTTCAATCTTTCAATTCAAGTCAGTCTTTCAATTCTTTAATAAACTAAATATTCACTGAAACATTGGAAAATTGATGTATTAAAAAGTATCTTATGACTACCCATAGTTAGGAAAAAGTTCCTCTCCAAAAGGATTTTTTAGACTAAAAAGTTTTACCAGCAAGATTCAACACAAGATTGTAATTCCAAATTTAGTGACTAAACGATCTAAAATACCGAGATAAACGTCATTATTCTCTTCAAAGAATATCTTATCTCAAAAATCAAATACGGATATTTTCTTTTATACACTATACATTTTGCTTTAATATAATTTGGCAAAAGGGTTTTTTAAGTGGAGTAACGCTAGATTTCAATTTGTACAGTAATGGAAGTTCTGATTGAAAAATGATGTTAAAATATGTAATAATGCTTAGGACATATGACATAAATTGTTAATAAATTTTCGTTACTTTATCATATAAGACATGAGTGGATGAAAGTGATATGTCGAAGTTATCTAGTTTCGAGCAAATTGAGTTCAAACTTTCACATTTGTACTAAAATCTATACTAAATTAGACTTTGTAAAGTAGGTTATTCTAAAATAGCCAAAAACATGGCTGCTTTTAGTTTTAAAATGTTTTTAGTTTTAAAATGGTTTATATGCACATAAGATCTTCATCCATGAGTATAACATCGAAAACCCGAAAATACGACATATCACCTTCATCCACTCATGTCTTCAAATGTTTATGCTTTTTCCCGTTGTTTTAGAAGGATCTTCAAAAACTGTCAACTACAAAATTACACAAAAATGACACAAAATGCTCACAGTACATCTACAGTACAATCTTTTCGAAATTATACACGCTTTGTGTAATTACACAGAAAGTGGCAACACTAAACATAACATGTAAATGTTTTGTAAAATTTCCTAGAATTTTTACGCTAGTTTAAATTAATACATCTAATTCCAATTGCACATAAGTTCTGCACTCTGAAATCTGGTGCAAAGTTTCGAAATAATGAGCAGGCACCTTTTAATAGTTGTAAATAATAAAAACATATGAAACACATTTTCCATATTTCGGCAAAAAAATTATGCAGTATTTATGTATTTCACCGACTCTGAACACGGAAAAACACTTTGGCACACAATCCAACAAGAATAACAACAAAAATAATAGTAGAGCAAGCCACAACAACAGGAATTTGTGTTGCATCAAAAATATAACAACAGCAATATTTGTCTATAGGCCAAATTTTCGGATAGAGAAAAACAACAACCACAACAAACACAACAACAGCATAGCAGCATTTACTATTACAAGCACTTAACATGGTTCATTTTTTACATGTTGTTGTTGTTTTTGTTGGAATTCATAAACAGCTGCTTCTGATTTCACTACCTTGGGTGTTTTTTGCATTAAACGATGCCACCGCAGGTTAGTTAAATTTGCATTTTGGCCAAAATTGATGTTCGGCCAACAGGGCAGAGATGGTGCTTAAGTACGTGCTACACGTACTATAGCCTCCAACAAACATCAAGGCTAATAAATGCTGAGGTTTTGCAAAGATTCAAACGGGCAGGTGCTGAAAGTAAACTGAATTGACTCAGGAGAAAAACGAAAAGGTGGAGAAACGATACAAGAATATGTCATCGAAACCACACACTAACAGAAGTAGACTAGAGCAGAATAATTTTAGCTCAATTAGGGTCATTTAGGATCATTAAAGACATTACTGCTTGCATGACTTATGGGACAGCTAAAACCGTGAGGCGTAATGAATTTGCAATTGCCACTTACAGACGTTTTGATGTTGAAGGAATTTCTCACATGCGCCGTTTCGTCATGGAAATTGTAAATATAATAATGTTTTTCTCTCAAAATATTTACGATTCGTTGGTAAAAAATAAGCTTTTTTAAAAATGTAAAAAACAGGAGTTCTCTGGCATTCCTTTTCCCTTGCATTAACTGAAATAAGTGTTTTTGAAAATTATAAAAAACGTCACCAAATTTATACAACAACGACTTATTAGGGGTCGTTCATAAGCTACGTTACCTATTTACCCTATTCATAAGCTACGTTACCCTCCCTCCCCTTCGTTACTTTTCTCGTGCATTTCAAAACCCCTTCCCCCCTTCATAAAGTAACGTAACATATGAAATAAAAAATGGATAGATTTAAACATATTATATTATTTTACACAATAGCCCTCGGAATTTTCACTAGTACTACTGACTATACAAATATATATGACTATATAAATGTATATGACTATATAAATTAAAGGTACAAAATAAAAAATAGTATGTAATTATTTATATCATCATTTAAAGCTTTTCCATCTTCGATCTAAGAGTCAATGCTGTCAATCACTGGGATTTAGAAACTAGAAGCTTTGTTGAGGATTCTTCAAAATCTTCATTAGATTCTATGTCGACCCAATCAGGTGTTTCCAAATTTCTTATGCAAAGAAATTCACGTGGTTTTTGACAGAGTTATGAAGCCGATTTAAATGTTGTTTGTTTTCTTTTATGCTTATAATCAGTGAAACTGCGCTGTTAAATGCATAAATCTATACATACAATAAAACTTTAAAAAAACATCTGTACATTTAATGTAATTTGGAAATGCGCTGGACAATTTTAATGAAGTGGATTCTAAAAATGTAATTTTTAACATTTTCATCTGTATGTCTGTCTCTACGCGCATCACGTGAAAATTTCTGGATATATTTTCCTTAAACTTGACATTTGGGTTCCTTACGTCTCTGGTCGGGACATAGGTTCTCCTGGTCGGGACATAGTTAAGTTCTCCTGGGCAACCTTGTATGGATTTTTCATATAAAATTTTATAAATTTAAAAAAAGCTCACTGTTGTCTCTAAGTTTTTCATATACATACAATTATTTATGTTTGTTTATAGTTCATTCACACTTAACATATGATGAATTTCATGTAAAAATCGAGATGCATTGAACCCGACCCCCTCAGATATCGATGAAATTTTGTTCATAGCTAAATTTGATTAATACAAACAAACTCTCATTTTTAGAAATGACTGTTTTGCGATTTTTTGGGCGTGGCACAGTGGGAAAGTTTTCGAAAAAACTCGAAAATGGTCAAAAAGAGCTCCATTTAAACTACAATAACTCAGAATCGGCTGAACCGATTTCCATGATCTTGGTATTTGAACAGGCTTTATGACACGTTTTATGACACAAAAAAAAATTACACTGTAAAAAATTTATAAAAAAAAGAAAATTTTAACTAACGAAAAATCCAAAAAGATCATGGGTTTTTTTACAGTGTATTACTTTTTTAGAAAGGTTTATCCTTCACCTATACCATATCAAAAAATAAAAATGGGTTCTTTTTTAGTTTTTTTTATATAATTTTTTAAGTAGTGTCACTTCTATTGGGGGTTGGAATTAGTTTTAAAGGTTTTCTAAGAGATGGCGTAACTATCAATAGATCGCATCGGGCACACCTGTGACTATATTCATTTCATAGCACATTGTCTAAGCTTCATTTTTCAGTATGTGTCATTCCACTGAAGTGTAAACAACATATATTTTTTTCTCTGTGAACATGTCGACTTTCGTTCCAACAAAACGCAATTTGCGGGAAGGTTTACTTTTGTGCTTCCATTTGAAGAAAAAAGCGGTTGAAGCACAACGCACGCTTACTGAGGCTTACGGGGACTATGCTCCATCGATTTCTACTTGTGAGTACTGGTTCCATCGGTTTAAAAGTGGTGATTTTGATACGGAAGACAAAGAGCGTCCGGGCCAGCCGAAAAAGTTTGAAGATGAGGAATTGGAGGCTTTGCTCGATGAAGACCCGTGTCAAACCCTTCAAGAATTGTCAGAATCATTGGGAGTCGACTTATCAACGGTCGGCAAACGCTTGAAGGCCATGGGAATGACTCAAAAGTAAGGAAATTGGGTGCCGTACCAGTTGAAGCCGAGAGACGTTGAACGGCGATTTTGCATGTGCGAACAACTGCTTCAACGGCATAAAAGGAAGAGTTTTTTGCATCGTATTGTCACTGGCGATGAAAAGTGGATCCATTACGATAATCCTAAGCGAAAAAAATCGTGGGGACCACCCGGCCATGCATCAACATCGAGGGCCTAGCCGAATATTCATGGCGCCAAGCTTATGCTGTGTATTTGGTGGGATCAGAAGGGTGTCGTGTACTATGAGCTGCTAAAACCTAACGAAACCATCACTGGGGAACGCTACCAACAACAATTGATGCAATTGAGCCGAGCATTAAAGGTTAAACGGCCGGAATATGCCAAAAGACACGACAAAGTGGTTTTTTAACATGACAACGCACGGCCACATGTTGCAAGAACCGTCAAAGAAACGTTGGAGGCGCTGAATTGGGATGTGCTACCCCACCCGCCTTATAGCCCAGACATAGCCCCTTCCGACTACCACCTATTCAGATCGATGACGCATGGCTTGGCTGAGCAGCGCTTCACTTCTTACGAGGATACCAAAAAATGGGTCGATTCGTGGATTGCCTCAAAAGACGAATCGTTCTTCCGGCGCGGAATCCATATGCTGCCAGAAAGATGGGAAAATGTTGTAGCTAACGATGGACAATACTTTGAATAATATACATTGTACCGTTGTTTCTAAATAAATGCTCAAAAACCGAAAAAAAACTTTAAAATTAATTCCAGCCCCCAATAGTAATTGCCCTTATATTTTATATTTACAGGTTAAATAAATTAATATAGTCCTAGGAAAATTATGAATATGTTTTAACCCCAATTTTTTAAGTAGTGTCACTTCTAGTAATACGTACCGAAAGTTTTCGAAATAATTCGAATAACAGCGAAAATATCAGGTCACATTCTTACACATTTACAAAATAGTTCAACAATTATAACATTTTTTAAATGTTTACAAATAAAAATTGTCGCTTTGCTATGAAATGATGCGGAATCAGAACTTTGATGTGTTTAGTAAAATCGCTGACAAATGATTCTGGGTTGGTGGTTAACGATTCCAGAACACATCTAATCGTTGTATTCCACTTTTTGTATATTATTTATTCAGTTTGGTTATTTTCAAAATGTTTTAGCATATGCGTTTTTAGATTATTTAAATTTTTGAAGCAGTGACCACACATTGAAACGCAACACTCGCTTTTTTCTATGTCACCATCACAAACAACGAATTTGAGAACATCTTTGTAGTCGGTAAATGTGCATTCTCTTTCAATACAAATTGATTTTAAGCCACTTTTTTCAAACATCAATTTCATATTCTGATGCAATGTGCATACACAGATATTTTGCTGGTTTCCAACTCCAAGTTTCATACAATTTTTTGGCCTTAACATTGTAAATTTTGTAAAACCCACTTTGGCCAAGGGATGGTTTTTTTAAATTCGTAGTAAGATTCGCGTAGTGAAGATAACATCAGTCTTTTTTGAACTTTTTCACGTAAGTTTCCTTGTTTAACAGTAATTGAATCTTGCGATCCTGGCATCATTCGGCTAATTTCATCATCTTCATAAAATAACTTGACTGTGCTTAGAGTTTCGGTTGGTAAACTACGTGTGCTCATTTTTAAAAGATTGATATCTGCAAACTTCGTTTTATTCCCTTGGATATCGTTACTTTTTTTGATACAATCGTGAGATATATCATCCCCAAAACGATCTTTAATTTCTGCGTGACTCATATTGATTGGTAAGAGAGATAAAAGTTTTTGCTTTTCCAGAAGATTTGAGCTGTTCTATATTTGATATTTGATGTTTTGCAAAATTTCTTCGTAAATGGCTTTGACGTTTTCAAGTTGCGCTGACAAATCAGACAATGGATCAGCTCCAAGTGAATCTGCTACATTTTCCAGAATTTGCAGTGATTTTCTATTTCTGTATGCATCTCGTTTGATATATTTACTCTTAAGAGGCGACATTTGGTTTGGTAGATGAGGAATAATATGATCATTTATATTTTCAATGAGTTGGTTGCTTTCGATGTTTGCATTACGGCTGGTACAAGTTGGAAGTTCATTCAATTCTTCCCTAATTTCATCGCTGGGCGTTGTTGGTAAATAATTTGAGACTTCATTCTGCTCCACGTTGGATTCATTACGACTGCGCGCTTTTCTCAGTGTATTCCGGCAAGTTTCGCAAATACGGCTACAATGAATGCTGGCGACAGCTGGAAAATATTCAATTATATTTGCAGCCTCGTTTTCACTTATTTTACGAAGCGAAGCGCAACACTTATTAGATATTTTTATGCATCTGTACTTATTGCTTGAATTCATATTCACTCAAATTTTTAAAATATACGCGTAAAAATTGTAATGGGATATCTTGACTTCTCGAAACTGTTTATAATTATGAATTTCGGTACGTTCATCAGGTGCATTTATATAGCAATTTTTAAGGCAAACAAGAACTTTTTGGGGTTAAAACATATTCATAAATTTCCTCGGACAATGTTTATTTACACAGTACAACATTTTTCAGTTCATTGATTGCCAACTCAATTCTGAGAACTGTATGTGAAATTAGACCCAAAAAGAAGAATTTCAGCATCATTGGGTTTGTCTTCTTACCTGCCAAAATATTTTTAATATCGATTTGTAGTTAGTAACTATCGTATAGGGGAATTTTTCACGTTTGACACCTTTTTTATGATTCTGAGAATTAAAAAAAAAGGAATAAACAAAATAATAAATAAACCCACATTTAAGGGTGTTGATTATTTGGAAAGTTTTGCACAATTTGAAACGTACAAGTGCTGAATCAGGTATATATCCAGCCACCCTTAAAATATGCGCCCATTTATAAGTACCTGGCCGTAAAATATTGAAAAATACGTAGTATTTTGGTGTGCATTGATCGATTTTTGTCATTCAGGCAGTGCCGACGAACGCGAACAGTGAAAGTGATTTTTCTCCAGTTTTTTAAAAGTGAATAACAACAAAACATGAAATATATCAATATGGAAAACAACAAGTGCCCAAATTTGGATGAATTTTGTTATGTTTGTGGTCATATCGTTCGAAAAATACAGAAAAAAGATCGAAAAAATTTGTTTACTGAGCAATTCAAAATTTTTTTATTTTAAGGGTGGTGGCTATAACTGATTTTTGAAATTCATACCTTTACTCAATTGCGAATAAAAGCGAAACTCGAGCATCGATTTTCATGATCTTTGCCTCATTTTGCTCATAGGTTATGTGACTTTGTGAAAAAGTAACTAGACTTGAAACTTATTTCCGTTTTGTATTTTTTATGAATTTAAAAAAAAATATTTTTTTTCTTCATGCGCTTATTTTTAACTTGGAAATTGTGGCTTTTATAGGAAAACAATATATGAACAGATTAAGGCAATTGTAATTTTTAATTTTTTTAAATTTATTTCAACTAAATCGGGCTAGTGGTTGTCGAGCTATGTCAAGCAACAGGGCCTAAAACGTGATAAATTCCCCAATACGATAGTACTAACTTCAAATCGATATTAAAAATATTTTGGCAGGTAAGAAGACAAAACGAATGATGCAGAAATTCTTCTTTTTGGGTCTAATTTCACATACAGTTCTCAGAATTGAGTTGGCAAATCATGTGTTGTACTGTGTTATTTTAGCTGTAAATATAAAATATAAGGGCAATTACTAGAAGTGACACTACTTAAAAAAATTATATAAAAAAAACTAAAAAAGAACCCATTTTTATTTTTTGATATGGTATAGGTGAAGGATAAACCTTTCTAAAAAAGTAATACACTGTAAAAAAACCCTTGATCTTTTTGGATTTTTCGTTAGTTAAAATTTTCTTTTTTTTATAAATTTTTTACTGTGTAATTTTTTTGTGTCATAAAACGTGTCATAAAGCCTGTTAAAATATCTTTTTAATGATACCAAGATCATGAAAATCGGTTCAGCCGATTCTGAGTTATTGTAGTTTAAATGGAGCTCTTTTTGACCATTTTCGCGTTTTTTCGAAAACTTTCCCACTGTGCCACGCCCAAGAAATCGCAAAACAGTCATTTCTAAAAATGAGAGTTTGTTTGTATTGATCAAATTTAGCTATGAACAAAATTTCATCGATATCTGAGGTGGTCGGGTTCAAAATTTCAGTTTTATCTCGATTTTTAAATGAAATTCATCATATATGATGATGTGCTGGGCCTTTCAAAATATATCGAAGTTGAAAAAATACAAAAGAATGCAAAATAAATGCACGATGATTAAATTTTAATCTTTTTGTTTCTCATTCGAACTCTTTACATCTTCATTGTGTTTTAATTATTATTCTCCTATTTTCCTTTTAATTCACTTTAAATCAATGTATTCATTGTAGGTTAAATCGTTTAGATCGTCTTTGAATTTTTAAAAAATTATAAAATTGAATTGTCATTGTTAATCATAACCTTTTGTAAGCTTGCCATAAAAATTCAGTCTTGTCAGAACACAGTCGTCGCACAATAAATAAAGCAGTTTTCAGGCTATCACTACTTTATCCTAGCCATCAACTTTATGTCGAAGATTTTAAAAATGTCCAATTCATAGATAGAATATACATATCTATACTCTATTTGATACTGCAAGTTTTTAAGAACATAAGAAGTATAAACTATAATAGTTACTATGCATCTAAGTCAACATACTCACGCATACGGTACTAGAAACAGAAATGACTTAGTTGTGGCAAGATCCAGTCGAGAGGTCCCAAAACAACGCTACTTATGAGCGGGTCCTAGGGTCTATAATAATTTACCAGAACTAATTAAAAATTATGATAAAGCTAAAACATTTTCCGTTTGCTTGACACCAAAAACATTCCATATCTTGAAAACTATAGAAAGTCCTTGCCCAATAAAGTTTTAAAAAATTTTTAAACTTATTTCAAAAAAGGCGCAACATATTTGTTTTTCTTCCAAAAACGGTGCAAAAGTTGTTTTACTCGTAAAAACAATAATAACTGAAAGTTGCATTTTGTATACTCTTTTATATGACGCATTATTTTTAAGAAAAACTGTTTCTGTTTGAAACAAAATTTGATGCTCTATTACTGCTCAAATGTAATGGTACCTCCTTTAATTTTTGTAACGATTTGTATTTTTATAAGTATTAAAAAATGCTTAGCCTTCAAGAATAATTTCTGTTTTTTTTCGTATGTAGAACCCCATCTGCGGGGAGCAAATTATAACTATTATAAATTTTAACTACTCAAATCATAAAAATATATTTTTTTCTTAAAAGACATATTTTCCTCATCTTAAAACACACCCATGCAAATCCTCTTTATTTTTAAAGAAAATTTGACATAAAAATCACAAAAATAAAAAATTTAGAAAATATTAACGTTCTAAAGTAACTGGTTAATATCAGGTAGTCTTAAATAATATTAAATTTAATTGTATTTGTATTTATTATTTGATATACCAGTTCTACAAGGTACGAACCTTATGATTAATGCACTGGCATCATAAATTTTTTGTATTTTGTATTATAACAATAAATTTAATGGTAACAATAAAATGAATTATAATTATAATAATATTAATATTATTAATAATATCAAAAGTATAGATAATATTGAAACAGTTCCACTTCTAGTGAATGGATGACAATACAGCTAAGTTGATTTTATTTAAACAGTACAAAATTACAATAATAATAAATTATAATACATGATTTTTTTTTTTAAAAAAAGAAAGAAAAGGTGAATTTTACGAGAGAATAAAAATTATTGCAAAGATGAAAGATGAGAGTATAGCATTTTTTTTAATTGCACTGCGTTTTGAATTGATTTAACAAAAAAGGTAACGAGTTGTGTTGAATTTTTTTTTAATTTTTGGTTACGTTACAATATTTTAAACCCCTCCCCTCTACCGTTACTTATCGTAGTGCATTTCAGAACCCTTTCCCTCCCCCAAATTGGTGACGTAGTTTATGAACGACCCCTTATCAGTGTTGATGTTGTCCTCATGATTGTTAACGAAACATTCCAACTGATGTTTATCGTTGTTTTTGTTGTTGAAGTGCTATCAATGTTATTCAATGTCTATCATCGGTGGCTTTTCAAACCCAAACATGATTAAACTTAGGCTTTAGCAAACTGTGACGCTGGTGTTGACGTCAGTTTGTGAGCACGAATGCTGCTTGCTGCCTATTGCGTTTAAAATCATCTGCATCACTCGAGAGCAATAATGTGTATTCAAAATAATCAACACTGTGGACATAAGCAACAATAACGTTAATTACAAGAACAATAAATGCTTGCATATACGACCTCCAAGTCTAAATACCATTTCAACCATTTGCTGCCAGTGCTCCTAATCCCTTTTTTGATAGGCACGCCAGATAATTTAAGGCTTTGACATGGTTTCATGTGTATAGATAATTACATGAATTGGTTTTAAAATTACATAGTGTCTGAGTGATGAAGCGGACAGATATTTGATGGATTTTTGGGAAATTTAGTTCAGTAACATTATGCGAATAGTTTTAATGAAATACCAAGCAAATATTTAGGCTTGAATGTTGCTGTTAATAATAGATTGGGTATTATGAATATAGGAAGTTTTTCATTTGTCTTTTTTTTCGAAAGAAGATGAAATAGCGAACTCCACCGGGGGTGAAATTATCAAATTATGTAAAGTAAAGCAAAAGACTTGTTTTTAAGATTCAAGACAAGAGACGCTAACTACTCGTATATAAAATACTAGATAGCCTGGCAGCTGCTGTTCTGTCCTTTCTTGACTTTCACAAACATTGTTCAAGGAAAGTCGCACAGTGGATATGGCTCAAGGAAAAATGTTCAATGAAGGATTCATCGTTGACAAAAAAAGTTGGTATATAAATTAGGATTAGCTTTTTAAATTGTATAAAAATATATTTAAACCCGTCCCAGCCATGCCTACCTCCCATACAACGCAAAAATTTTAAATGCCATATTTTGGAACGAAGAATTTTAATTTTAATTACACACTTTTAGTTAAAAAATGAGTCAAATTTGAAAAGTACTTCCTTTACGCAGCTTGCGGGTTTTATGATTTGGTAGAAACAGTGACATTGCTGTGTGTGCATGCGCGCGAGTATCAAGCAGACTACAAACTAGCAGCTGAGTGCGCTGTGTGTTCGTGCGTAAAAACGCATTTGTAATTTTTATTTGTGTGTTTGTTTTAAATCTTACGTGAGAATCTTTATTGCATTAAGTTTTAAGAAATGGAAATTGCAGCAAATGTGTGTAATACTGTGTAATCTGATGTTAGAATTTCAAAAAGTTCTTTTGACACTAGGGTCGACCCTAAAAATGTGTTTTTTGGCTTTATACTCCTTGCAGATGTGCTGGTCACTGATTTCGAATCTGATGTAAGAACTTAAAGCTTTTTTACACTAGGGTGGACCCTAAAAATGTGTTTTTTATACTTTCAAGTAAGTCCAGTTTTCAATCCAACTTTTCAATGAATTCAAGCTTCATACGAGGAACATGGTGAATTTTCAATGGTTAACTCCTTGTTGCGTCATGAAACAAACATCGCTTGCAACTATGACTGCCTATTTTCATCTCTCATAAGAATTGTATATCTTAATTTTCAATGAATGAGACTCTTTTTTCTAAAATATTATATTTTACTTTTTGATTTGATTATTTTATTACATAATTTGCCATAAAAAATTATATTAAATAAAAATAATAAAAAATACAGGATAGCGTGTATGCTATGGTGTACCAAAAGAATAGTCGTATTTGAGGTCCACTGTTTTTTTTTCACTTCCACTTGACCTAAGGAACACATCCTGTGAAGCGCATCTCAATTGGTAAAGGTGTAGAGGTCATGAATTTATTTTCTTGTTTTCACTTATGATAAATATGGGGGGAAATCTATTTTGCTGGTAAATTGAATTTAGAGACATTATATTTTCAACAAAATGGTTACAAAAAAATGTGCCCCTTCAAATTTTGTCTTTTATGACATATCCAAATATCCTTCTCATCTGATTTTTTTTTTGTGGTTTGTGACTTCTTAGAGCTACCGTTATACATGAATACTTTTACTTAAAATCATTTATTTAAAAATAAATATCTCCTAGAGTATTCCATATTCATTATTGTGATTAGTTTTAATTCAATTGAAAGTACTACATGCTGAACACTGATCCAAAACTCTTTGTTACTTTTTATTTAACATTAAGTTTCAACTGAATCTATGTTGCACCAGATCACAATCTTAATACATAAAAGTCAAGCATGCTGCTATGTTTCAGTGCTTTTACAACATATGTTGTCCTTAAAAATGTTCAGGCTTTAAGTATGAACATGCATGAAAAGCACATCAAAATGTCATTATTTTGTGCCATTATTATTAGTGATTCTACAACATATACGTTGAACATATAAATGGAATTAATTAAATCAGGCATAAAATCAGAAGAGGAATCTAAATTGCTTGTTAAATGTACTTCGTGTGTTCTTTAATATTTTTTTATTTGAATCATCTCTAGAAATCGGAAAACTTCTGTTTTTAAGCGAATTCTATTAAAACAAATGCAAAAAATTCAAAAAGTACACACTAAGCTTTTCAATCCCGGAATCCCGAAATCTTGAGATCCCAATTAAAATTTCTAGTTATGGGGATTCTAGTTATGGGATTCCAAACGCTAAATCGCAGGATTTTATTCACAAGAAATTATAAAAACTTTCAGCAACAATAAATACAACTGCAATGTAAACGATGTTTTTTTATTACCTATCGAATTCACCTTGTTCTTCTTTTATTTCTCTATACACTTTGAAGGACTATTTTTAAGTTTGTTTTGGTTGTAATCTTCAAAGACTATGTTTACTTGGCTGTTAAAGATTCATAAAATTTTATACAGTAGTTTTATACTATGAAAAGAATATTTTATTCACATCATATTTTTTACTAACCTCTAACTAATTTATTTAAATAATAAGTTTAGTTTTCTTTTAAAAAGTTTTTAAAACATAAATTTATGTTGTTTGTTTTGTTTAACTTGTTAACGATTACATTTTTATGCTTATAATAAAGTGAAATATTATTTGATATTTTTTTGATCGTTTAACTTCATATTTTATATAACTTTTTTTATTAACGTATTATATAATTAAAATATTTAAAAATGTAGCAAATATCTTTAATTAAGGTTTTTAAATAATTATTAAAAACATCATTATACCGTAATCGTTATTTTCTAATTAAATTTTTATTGCTCTGGTTTATTTGGGTGATGTATATTTTTCAATCATAAAAATTACTAGTGTTTCCCCTAAAATTATAAAATGGAATTTCAAATTTCGACTTTATCTTGCAATTATTGTTGAATTATTTTTCCTTAACCCTAGAGATGTAATCATATTTTACACACATTGTAGGTAATCTACGTCAGATCAACGTGGTCCAGTTTTAAACCTTTTTTCCGAAAATAATATAAGGTGGAACCCCCCAACCATCAAATTAGATAATATTATAACTTTATTAAAATAAAAAATCATGAAATTAAACTTAATTTTGTACTGTTTATTTAATTTTTCTAAAATATTTTAAGGAACCCTTTTTACCTTTATATGAACTAAGACAAATAGAATTATTTATTTAAAATAGAAACAAAAAATAGTCGCCATGAAATTGATTACATTTGCTTTTAAATAATTTAATTTCACAAAATAAAAAAAAAATATAATATACATATTAGGGTGGGTGAGTTGTAATCCACGTAAAAACGTAATCTACGAAGAATTCTAAGAAAATTTCCCCAAGAAACTATGGGTTTAAATTCAAAACCCAGCTCCATCCGAGAGACATAAAAATTAGATTTTGAAAAATTTCTCAAAATGCCTGATTTTTAACAAATAAATTTTAAAACTTTTATTTTAGTTTATCCAACAATTTAAGGCCAGAAAATCATGAAATTAAGGTTCAAAACTAAACATTTCTCAAGAGCAAACTATTGAAGCGATTAGTGCGCTACCTGTTTCACTCTGTCGGCTCAGAGGCTCATAACTTGTGAACCATTAAGTATTTCGGTTTTATCTTTTAGTATAAGATTCTACACACTTATAGCTTTTTATAATTTCGACCCAACTAATCAGACTTTAGTCGCGTTGTGAGACATGCGTTAACAACTGCGTTTAACGTTCAGTTCCCTGAATGTGCGATGAAATTCCTGGATCTGGAGGTTGCATTTCCTCAGAATTTATGTACTCCAAGAAATACTTGAGTGGGATGCTTGCAGTAAATGGAGGCTCAGATAATATTTTGTCATTATCTAAGTCCATATAATCTGCACACTCGAAATTAATTGGATGCTTCATATATGTATGTTCTGAGTTTAGTTGCGTCATATATAATTCACGACAATAAATAATTTTTTAAATGGCCCTTTGCATGGTCTCTATGAAATAAGGCCCCAGGAAATAAGGCCCCAAACTACAAACGAAATAAGGCCCCAAACATTTCTATACAAAACAACAACACAAATAATTAGGATGTTATTTCCTATTTTGGAGCTTTATTTCATTTTTAAATAATGGGGCTTTGTTTCATAATGAAATAAGGCCCCAAGAGTAAAATGAAATAAGGACCCAAAAATTATATTAGGAATTAAAAGCATGAATATTTGGGGGTGTTATTTCGATTTTTGTGGCCTTATTTCATTTTTTTAACTAGGGTTTTATTCCATTGTAAAATAGGCCACCAAAAATTTCAACACTCCTTGAGGGTCAGACTTGGATACGGTTGTTATAACAACTTTTCGATTTTTGTTATTTAAAATCAATTAAAAATTTCTCAAATGAAAAAATTTATAAAAAAATGTTAAGTTTTGATATTTTTGCCACTTAGTGAGGACATAAAAAATTCAAAAATAAAATTAATTGTGAAAAATTTCATAGTAAAAGAAGGACCGTGAGCTTATCTATGTCCTTGATCAAAAAATGATATATAAAAAATAATCCACTTACAAAACTATAACAATATATGAATGTCGGCAAGAGGCCTGTAAAGCAAGAGTTAACCTTTTCTTGGAAGGAAAATTTTGCGAGTTCGCACTTCACAAGATCTCTTACGAGTAGGAAAACAACTCTTTGAACTTAAATTGGACTCTATTGAAATTAAACTTTAGGTACGAGATATAAGAAAACTAACAAAGTTTTCTTTATGATTACATATTTGTAAATTAAGATAAATTTAAAAAACTATAATATCATCTAAGCTCAAACGATTTGGATATAAATTTATAAAAATATTTCGTACAAGGGAATACTGTTTTTTCAAATTCTTGGTATGATTAATGAATTCTTGAAGATATTAATTCATTCATGTTTACAAATAAAAATAATAGCAATTAAAGGGTGTTTTTATTTAATGTGGGGTCATTCTTCATAAATTTTTGGGTTGCTATTTTCTTAATATTGGGTTTTGATTCCGTTTTAAGATTTAATTTTATTTTGGGGTGCATTTTTGAGCAGCCTTCTACAAAACTGGCATATTTAATTTTCATACAAAACTTGGTTATCAAAAGAGAGGCTATTGTGTTACCTATTCAACGAGCCATTTATCATAAAAAACCATGAATTAATTTTGAAGATATATTATTTTACGTATTATGCACTGCTCACACAAATTGTGTTCATGTTTCATTGTAAGGAGAATTATATCCAGAAGTACTGTAGACAGCGTAGCCGGTGTTTGACTTACTGAGGGTTGTAATCCCTGAGCAGCGGTCGAAGGCCGCCTATTAAAAAGAGAATTAATTTGAACTTCCAGCAACATATGTATATAGAAAAACAAATTTTCACATTTGGAGCAACGAGTTATACTTCGTATTTCTTAAAGTACTCAAAGGATTTCATTTATTGATCATCTATAGATCACATTTAAACCTTTTAAAAAGTAAACATTTTTTGTACATTTTGTTTCACATAAAAAAAAATTTGGTCGTTTTCATATACATACTTGAAATTGTAATTTTTTGCAACTTTGAACCCCTATAAGTTCGAAACTACTTGAGAGAAATTTTTTCAGAAATGGACTTGGAAGGTTTAAAACAAATGATTAAAAATTTTAAAATTCGAGTTTTCATTATTCTTCAATGGTTCCTTTATATCATAAGAACTTGTTCCACAATGAAGTAAAGACCCAACTTTGGGGCCTTATTTCATTTTCGGTTGGGGCTTTATTTCGTAGGGTGTTATTTCATTATGAAATAAAGCCCCATATTTGGGGCCTTATTTCGTTTTTGTTTTGGGGTCTTATTTCACAGAGCCCTTTCATGAACAGGTTTCTTTTCATCGAAAAGCATTGTTAACAAAATATTTTCTGGATGGGCGAAAAATAAATTGTTTTGAATTGTTTTGCTTACAATTTCTCGAAGATTTAGTGGTTAAAATTGTTTTGACTTTATAAATATATATAAAAGTGCACTATCATATTTTACTGAATTAGTAAATTTTACTTTAAAATGCATCGGTACATAAACTTTCATATTGAAATTGGCTAGTATTTTTAAATTTGCGGAAGTTAATGTAGTTGCGACATAAAAGCTTAAACGTTTGCTGGTTTTTGTTAACCAGAGAGAATGAACAATTTGTCCCCGTTCATTTTCTGCATATAGATATAGATATAAAACGTCAGTACAAAGACTTTTTCATCTCTACTGTCCAAAGGTGGAGGCATATTCTCCAATGATATTGGTTCAGAATCTAGTAGAGTCTACAACGAAATTTTATTCTCTTTTAAGGGATTTGCACTAAATCGTTGTTATAATAACTCCGTGCTTACCGGAAGACGTTCGCTGGTCCTTAAATAACTCGCATAGTTGCATTTGCTTAGTATTTGAGTCCTCAGCGTCAACTTTTATGTGACCTAACAAGTTGCTTCCCGGCTTTTTAAGAATCACTATATGAGACTCCTTTTCTACACTCGGAGTGTGTATCAATCAAAAGAAAAAGCTAGTAAAGCTGAATTTTTCTGCTGCATACGACGAACGGACTCCCTGCTTTTCATTTTTTTGCGAGCTACTTTGGATTGATCCATAATAACAGGGTTCCCCATTTTCATCAGCAAAACCAATGTCTTTAAATTATGCTGTAGCTAAGCATGAGGCAACTCTGTCTAAAATGCCGAATCTATCACACATCATAGCGCAATTAATTGTGTCGCATCTTTTAACATAAGGTTCCCTTTTGCGCAAAATCGGCTCTCTTGCAGCTGGCATTGCAAACTCGATTTCAGATTGGACGTTCATGTGTGAAGAGTAGGGCCTATACGAAGGACCTATACGAAGGCCTATACGAAGGAGTTGGCTTGAGTGTTAGTCTACGATATTTATTACGCATTTGGGAATTGTACTTTTTTTGTTGGTGTGTTTTGGTCAATCATGGACACCTGAAGTGATCAGGAATTAATCCAAGGATCATGGCATTGTTTTTTTGCACCTGCATTTTCCGACATAAAATACATCATTCAACGTTGGCTCAAATTCTGAAAATGTATTGGCTCTAGATATGTTCTGAACCTCTTTATGGTATTTATTGAGAAATGTGTTAAGCTTTTTTAAAACACTTTTTCTATTTATCGATGTAGTATTAATTTTGTTCCAAATTTCAATTATTTTGATTGCAATTATCGAAGAAAGCTTGCATGCAAGTGTTGTTTTTTTACTTTTTATTTTTATGCGATTACTTAAAAAAAATAATACTTTAAAACATTACGATAAGTTGGCAAATTCAATTCAATAAATTCACGTGGTATGCCATTGACACTTGCATTCTGATTAGTCGCGCAAGTTCACTTGATCGTGAAGCCATTGTAAACACATCAATTTCCGTATTGGAGGAACCAATTGAAATCACTGATGTTTCCATAATTTAACATTATTTATTTAAAAAAAAATTTTGTGAAAAAGAAATGAACGCCCGATTACTTTTTTAACGTTAACTCTAAAGTGCTCAAATTAAAATCTTTATGTCGCTCGGCGAGAGCTAGGTTTTTACTTTAGACCCCTAGTTTCTTGGTGTAGTTTTCTTAGAATTTTGGTTTTCACCTGAACAATTTGACCCACCCTAATACATATATTAGTTTTAGCAAGAAATACAAAGTTCAACTCTTCACATATATTAGAATCGCATGTCTTTGTCATTTGTATGAGGACAATATCATGATATAATTAGACAAGGTAATGTTAGGGCTGAATGTTCTCTCATTATTAGTGACCAGAACTGTCAAAATCAGCCATTTAGCTTTTTTCGAAAGAAGAAGAGGTAAAAAAATAAAACTTTGACTAATTGAATTAAACATTGTGTGTTTTTTTATTATTATTATTTCTATTATTATTATTAGAATTGGGGGGGGGGGGGGAGTACAGTAAGATTTAGTCTTTTATATTACAACAATGGGTATTAACATTGGTTTATAAAGCAAACTTAAAATTATAAAAATTCTGCTTACAAAATAACAAAAACTTATAACTATTGAAATTAGCAACATGTAAAATTAAAGTGCAATATGGAAAAGAAATTTTGGTTTATAAGTTGGTTTAAAAAGTAAACACAAGGTTAAAATTATTTGCTTACAGAGTAACATTTGCTTAAAACTATTTATAATTATTTTTATTTGTTAAAGATGAATTACAATATAATAAAAAAAATCAAAGTTGGTTTAAAAAGTGAACATAAATGTTAAAATTTTATGCTTATGGAGTAACAATTAATAATAAAAAATCAAATAGCTAGAAGTAAAGAAAACAGAAAGGTGAAGTAAAAATTTGGTAGAAGAGCTATTTTGAATAAGAAAAAGTAGCACATATTTACTGATTTAAAGAACTGAAATAATTAAATCTGGTTTTAAAAGTGACTTCTTATCTTTTTTTTACATTTTGTCTATTTATGCTTTCTCATCGTATTCTCATCGGTAGCAGATTTTGTATGAGCTGTGAAATTCGTTTTGACAGTTTTGGTCAACGGCTCTCCGCCCTATGTTAGTTAAACATAGACAGTTTTTTGGTTTTTGTCTTTTTTGACATGTTTGACACTTATAGTGTCATTATCATGAATGACTTTTGGGATGTTATCTTTTGTGGTTCATTGGGAGAGCTCAGCAGACTCTTTCTCATTCAGTTTTTCAAAATCATTTTTATAACACTTTGATAAAACTGTATAAATCTAAGCATTCGATAATCCTCACTGTGAGACATTTTGAGGCTTTAAAACGCTCTAAAACGCTCTAAAACTAATAAAATGTAGCAAAACACCACAAGCACGTTTAATCTATGTTGCATCTACGTAGTGTGTTTTTAGTTTTTAGTCATAAAAAAAGAACAATTGCTCGGCGCCAAGCTAAGCAAAACGTTTACACATTGCAAGAGTACATCAACGACTAAAACTGTGTGAAAAGAGAAAGTAGTACGAAGAGACAGAAATGAGAAAATTTAATATATGTACGCTCTCTAGGGTTAAATTCCTCTTTGTACATTGCAACTGCTTTGTAACCCTTATCTGCATTAATAATTATGATTTCTTCTTGGTGTTGTCTTATAACTTTTGAGTGTTTTATATTTGAATATTTTAAGAACCTATAAAAAACGATTTTGATTTAAAAATCAAAAAAGAAAATAATAATAATATAAAATTCTTTTTGCCGAAACGCATAAATTAAGAGAAAGAGTTATTAACGGTCCCTGATTTTAATACAGCTCAATACCATTATTTTAAAATTTTGGCATTTGTGGGATCCCGTTAAATTCGGGTATCCGGGGATCCAATTTTCCAACCTCGAGATTCCAGGATTGGCCAAAACTCTTCGGGATTTAAAGCCCTAGTTCACACATCTTCGGAGGGATATGGCACCTACCACATAACTCCAGAACTTAAACCACGCTCACTCCGAAACTAGCTATCCGATTCAGTTCAAACTTTCAAAAATTTTTTTCTTTAATGTTAGTTGAGCACATATATTATCATATTCATTGATTATGAAAACGTACACTGAGTTTGATATTCGCCCCTACACGCAGAGAAAAGACATGGTTGAGATATGATTACTGCAATAATAATTTTTTTACTAATATTATTGTACTCTTTCTGCAAACACAAATTGTTGCCTTAATAAAGTTATAATTTGCTAGTGGTGGTACCAAAAATAACATTATGGTTCTAATAATACTATCGTCAACATATTATGATGGCCTCAACTATTAGTTGCAACAAAAATTTTGTGGTTCTGTCAATTATGATATATGTGAATATTATGATAGAGACAAACATACTAGAATTTTTAATGTTTGCCTAAACTATTCTTTGATCGTAAGCAAACGAAGCAAAACGAACAATTTGCAGGAAAACATTTCACTTCATTCAGAGACAAAAAGATTTATCGATTGCTGGCTATGTGCCGTTTCGGTTGTAAGCTCATCAATTATTGTGTTTTGTTTTAAATCACCTTATCCTAAAAACAGCACAAATATTACCTTATCCTAAAAAATAACATTTTCGACTTTCAATGTAGCAAACATATTTCTACCTGCCGTAAATTTATTTCGCAATTCTGGCCATATTCATATTGACACTATTGTTTGCAAGTATGTTTTTTCACTGCGTGTAAGCGAATTTCTGATCTAGGAAGTAATTTCAAATCGATTTATAACCCAGCGAAGTTAACGATTTCGTTCTTTTTTAAAATTTACGATTTACTAATGAATTGTGATTTTTTTTTTACAAGCGAAATCGAAAACGAACGCTAACGTAAATAAAAAAATTGTCCGAAAAATGATTCCTTGACAGCAGCATTCTCTGAGGTCATATTCCGACAACTGAAGAGAAACTTATTTGCCAATTACAGCTTAATATTTTAGGCAAGGCTTTTAATTTATGTTAAAATGTAATAGTCGAGATAACACAAAATCCCACGCACTTTTGGGAAAAATATAAACAAACTAAAAAAGAAAAAAGATACATATTTAAAAATATAAACGCACATCCTAGCAAATACGGCAATATTAATTAAACTTCTAGGTGGTATTGTGGAAAAATAAACCTCGATTCAGACAAATTCAACACTTGTTTTCAAATTTATCTTATTCATGACATAATATCATAAATTTCTAGAAGAGAAGTATAGAGCTATCACTCTTAATGTTCTACATTGCTTGTATTCTATAATCTTTGGATAAAGGCATTTGATATCAAGATATCAAAAATTTCATATTTGTGTCGGACTTCAGTCGGCTCAAGAAATATAACGTTCTGCTTTGGCCAACTCACACGGGAACTTTTCTTACGCTCTTTTATATTTTGATTGCTGGTAGCTCACACGACACGCCAATCTACGTTTGACATTTTTTTGAAAAACACTATTGTTTCTCCTTCACTTTATTTTGTACTATAAAAACATTTGGTATTAATTTGATAATGATTGCTTACCTGAAATTGCTTGAATGTTCTTTGAATTATTTTGTTATTAACGGATTTATTATGTTACATAAACTGTTACGCAGAAATTGAATATCGATCGATTGATTCGTCACTGTACATCACTACTCAGTATCACACAGATTAAAGTTTTTACATAAAGTTGCACAAGTAAAATAAATGGTAAAGAACTTTATTTGGAAGAAATGGCTTAAGAGTTAATAAACTTGGCTAAACAAAATGCGGAGAAAATAGTCTTTATGAACCACAACCATAGAAGAAAATTTCAAACTATGAGTATTACAACTTAATATTAATGCTTACCTATTTCCTGTTTTCACAAACGCACTTTCTTGTCGGCTTTTTTCTTTGTTTACTTCTATAATTCACTTGTTGTACTTAAACTCAGAAAAAATTTTTATTTCGCCACCTAGCAGCACTGTTCAGATTGCCGATTGCTGCAATCTGTGTTCATCCGCTCTCAGTGCTTTTGACAGATACCCATTGAAAGCAACAACAAAAAGACCAAAATTGTTTGATTGGCAATCACCGTGTGAGTTGGGACTTACAGAAATCCTTATATATATATTAATCTATATATATATAAATGGATGTATATATGTGGGTATGTGGCTATATCACGTATAGACTCCAAAACCGCTGATCTGATCTCTATGAAATTTTCAAGGAAACTGAAGCCACATCTTGAGAGTGTTCCTGTGAGTTTTGGTAATGATTGGACAAGGGGCGTGGTACCTCCTATACAAGTCAAATTTGTGCTATCGACCACAAACCAAAAAAACGATATACAGCTGCGGTCAAAATAATAGCAGCACCCTTATATTCAGACATGTTTGGATAAATAATACTAGTCTACAAATTTCGGATCCGGTAAGTCCATTTCCATTCCTATATGTACTTTCAATACTCGTTCCAACTCCGTACTCAGTTTCCTCCTATATTGTAAAATTTTTAAGATACAGAGTGTTTCACGCTTTTGGCACGTGTTTAGTATTATTGATCTAGAATCTAAACTACTCACCATAATATAAAAAATATTATTTTGTATTTTAGAAAAAGTATTAAATTTTCTATTTATATATCAACCACTATCGTGTCATGTGCTGTAGCGGAGCTAAAATTTTCAAATTTTCCAACGAAATATCAAAAAATTTTGTATATTTTATTTTATCGGAGCTGTTATCATTCAAAATTGGAATTTATAAAAAAACTTTTGGGTAAGTGTATTATTAAATGAAAAAATGACATTTTAAATTTGGACGGTTACAGTTCCACTAAAACAAAAGATAAAAAATTTGTTGATATTTCGTTGGATAATCTCAGAATTTTAGCTTCAATACAGCACATGACACGATAGTGGTTGATACATTGATGGAAAAGTTGATAATTTTAAAAAATACAAAATTATACTTTTTATTTTATGGTGAGTAGTTTAGATTCAAGATCAATAATACTAAACACTTGCCAAATACGTGAAACACCCTGTATCTTGAAAATTTTACAATATAGGAGGAAACTAAATACGGAGTTGGAACGAGTATTGAAAGTACATATAGGAATGAAAATGGACTTACCGGATCCGAAATTCATAGACTAGTATTATTTATCCAAACATGTCTAAATATAAGGGTGCTGCTATTATTTTGACCGCAACTGTATATCAGACATTTTCGATCGTAAAAAACTAAGATTTAGTAATTTTGTTCAGATGTTTACTGTCGGTAATAGTACAGAAAATGAGCGTGGTCGTAATATAAATACGCCCACTTTTTCGAAACCATGGCAATTCCGGAATTCTACACATTTTTATTCTGAAACTTGCTGTGTAGGTGCTCCAAGAGACGGTCACTATATATAAATGTTTTCACACCCTTTTTTATTGCCCACAAATCAATATCTATATATATAAAAAGCTAAACGATGTGTGTCTTTCTGTGTGATGCCTATAGACTCCAAAACTACTGAACCGATTGACCTGAAATTTTGGCAGTCGATTTGTTTTAGGTACGAGATGGTTGGGTCGTATAGGCCTAAAATTTTGTAATTTAGTTTGTACGGTTACTGTCAATAACTGTACTAAAAATGGGTTTCCACGCCCCCTTTTACCACCCACAAATCAATGAAAATGCTTTATTTCAGACGGTTTTGGTCGTATAAGACTTAAATTTGGTAATTCAATTCATATGGTTACTCTCGGCAAGTGCACTAAAAAAAAGCCTGTCCCACTTTAGTTAAACACAGTTTTCGGGGGGTCAGCTTCGAGTGAAGCAAAGTGCGCCAGGCTTAAGGTAAATTGAGCTGAAATTTGGGCAGTCGATTTGTTTCGATTATTAGATGGTTTAAGGGAAATAATTTCGCCGCACCCCTTTTTACCGCTTACAAAACAACAAAAATGCTATATTTCGCACGGTTTGATCGTATTAGACTAAAATTTGGTAATTTAGTTCATATGGTTACTTTCGGCAGCTATACTTGAAATGGTGAATATATTTTGCACTTCTTGACATTCTCGTATAATGCAGCAAGGTGGTCTGTAGCAGAACAACTTGAGTTCTTCAGTGATTTATTTATGACCTTGATTAAAGACTGGGCTGATTCGCTTTTCTATGTGCTTTACTTACGCCTCTTCTAAGTTCAGTATCCTGTTTTGAAGATTTATATCAACATGGGTGTGCCTCGGTGATTTAAGTACACCAACGTGTTCAAACGAACGTTCGAATAAGAGCAGCAACATAGATGCATGTATCATTATTTGCCAAAGCTTACCGAAAATAAACACTGAAAACTAAGTAAAACAACAAAATAAACAACAATAACAATTGTAACAAAGTGAATAGGAACTCTAATGAAATTCATTTCCAGAAATTATATCGCTGCTTACAGAAAGGACAGACATTTCTGTTTGGAGAAAAGAAGTGCCCAGTGGGAAAAATAGTCAATATAAGTACTATCATAGTGAGTTCTTGGAATTTATGCAGAAACAGAAATTTCACGCTGGGTTCGTGTTGTTTCCCAGTTGGAAAAGATGCCCTGCAGCAATGCAACATGAATCTTATGGTATGAATGCAGAAGATATACATTAATGCCAAATTAACTGCCCTAGCAGCTATGCTGCATGCATCTCTCGGCATTAATGCTGCATTCATACTATAAGATACATGCTGTATTGCTGCTACGGCAGTTCATTTGACAGACATGTCGTCCTAGGACATGCCTATAGATAAAAGATATAAGCGGGTATGGAGGCGAGCAAGTCTGCTGAATTTGCAAGTAATAACAGAAATTTCACGCTGGGTTCGTGTTGCTTCCCAGTTGGAAAAGGAGCCCTGCAGCAACGCAGCATGCATCTTATAGTATGAATGCGGAAGATATACATGTATTCCAAATTAACTGCCCTAGTAGCTATGCTGCATGCATCTCTCGGCACTAATGCTGCATTCATATCATGAGATGCATGCTGCATTGCTGCTACGGCCATTGGCGTCGGAAGCGGGGGGGAAAGGGGGCAGTTGCCCCCGCACTTTTTTAGCTAGATAAACAATTTAAAATTAAAAGTTATTCAAAATATCAGTTTTTTTACAACGATAATATTTTTGTATTATATATTTTCCTCTTCTTTCTCTCTTCTTCATGTTTCATGTGAAGAAATTTTGGTGAACTTTTTTTGCACCACCATTTGTACTGCCCCCCCATTTGTACTGCCCCCCCAGATGAAATTAGCTTCCGACGCGCTTGGCTACGGCAGTTCATTTGACAGACATGCCGTCCTAGGACATGCTCATACAGAAAAGATATAAGCTGGTATGGAGGCGAGCATATCTCCTGTTCTTCCGAGGCATGTTGGCGGCAGACATACATTGTGGCAATTGTAAAAAATATCTGTGTTATTGTAAAACTTGTGAAGGAAATGAAATTGCAATTACTTTTTGTCATGATATTGAATGTGATAGTAACTGTTTTGTAATTGAAAGTGTTAACTCCTTTAAATATCTAGGAATCATAATTGATAGTAGGCTGAGTTGGCTTGAACATACTTGTACTATCAAAAAATATCTATTATCTGTTAATCGTAGTATGTTTTGTCTAAAATCATTTTGCGCTCGAAAACTACTAAAAGCAATCTATTTTGGCATTTACCAATCAAAATTGGAGTATGGGTTAACTTGTGGGGGTGGCACCCATACCAACAAAATTAGGCCAATTATTATAGCTCAAAAGCAAATCATTGGAAGAATTTTTGGAAGAAATCGTACTCATAGTAGTTTACCTCTTTTTAAGGAATTTAATATTATGCCGATTTAGCATTTATATTGCTTTAAAGTTATGAAGTTTTTTGTTAAACAGGACAAACATTTAAGGACTAAAAATTGCCCGCATCACAGACTTCGGATCAATAGCGATAACTTAGTAGACATTCCTAGACACTCCAAACTGTTGCGCCGCGGATTTTTAAAAACCTGCCACATAATATTAGAAATATTGTGACGATCCCGCTGATCCCGAGTTGTTGCTATAGTTTTAAATTTTCAAATCAATTTCTATTCAGTTGTTCTAGCTATTGGATAGCTTGTCGACACTAGCCCTCATAGCAACAGACATGCAATCCTGTTCATTTTAAGTTTAATTATTTTCTGTGGCTTTTATAAATTGTACGAACTTTGTCAATATTAATAAAAAAATACAGCAGGGCTCCTTTTCCAACTGGGTAGTTATGACAAAATTTGGAAAAAACACATTTTTTAATAAAGTACAGATTTATAATAGCTACGCTAACTATTTATTTATATTAATATTTTTTTATTTATATATATTTATATTCAATATACAGTAAGAACTATGCTCTTTTAATGTACAATTTTAACTTAGCCGGCCTAGGACATGCCTATAGAAAAAAATATATAAGAGGGTATAGAGGCGAGCATTTCTGCTGAATTTTCAACTAATTTTGCCGGCGATTGAAAAATTACCATTATCAGGAGACAAACCTCGCCCGCCTGAGTGTAAGTGATGCCTATCCATTCGACCATTGCAGATGTTAACTAATCGTCGCTTAATTTGCTTTAAAATTAACCGGAATTTCCCATTGGCAAACATGATACTTTATTATGATACATTTGTTATTATACTAATATTGAATGTATATGTTGGGCTATAAATGACCTTAGTTCTTACTGTACTGATGCTTTTTGTTTATAAATAATAATAGTTATAATAAAAGTAAAGAGGAAGTTTTCAAAATTTAAAAAATAGACATCTTAGCATTAAAATTATAACCTGCCACATTCCTTCCATCGGCAGGCCTGCTTCATTTTTCTTCTGGGTTGTTTCAAAATACACGCACTCCCAACGACACTAACCAACACAACCACAAGCAAACATTTGCATACAACGCGCTGTGCTTTTAGACACATGCATATGCATGTGTACAGGCACACATTAGAACAGGCAAACACACACATTCGTACACATCCATATATCCATTACCTTAATTTTAACGCTAGCCAAAACTGCTACTAGGTTTATGTTGTTGTTTTTATTGTTGTTGATGTTGTTGCTGTTGTTTAAAGCATAACAAAAAATAATTAAAACTAATTAGAATTTCGCTGTTTGAATGAATTTTCGTTCCGAAAAACGTAGTAGCTGTAATTTTCGAAACTCCTGGCAGAAATATTGTTTTTGTTCCCTTATATGTTCTCTGCTCCTGCTTATTGTGATAACTTTTCCAAATGCTATTTTTATTATTGTTTTCGCTGCACAAATGCGATTTGTTTTTAATTTTTTTCATCGTGGACTCGTGAACTCATGGACTCAGTTCCAGTTTACCGCTTCCTTCCGTTTGCTGAGTTGCTCTGTCGTTACAGAGCGAGTGTAAGACTGGAAATAAGCAACAAAATACAACAAGCGCGGGTAAAGTTTCGGCAGCAAGTGTTGAGGTGTGATGGTGTTGTTGTATGTGCTTACTTTTGGCTCTGCTATTGCTGCTCGAATTATACAAAGGTGGACAAACTGTGGTACGCAAGATTATTTCAAAATTTG
This sequence comes from Dichetophora obliterata, assembly GCA_963920525.1. Lineage (NCBI taxonomy): Eukaryota > Metazoa > Arthropoda > Insecta > Diptera > Sciomyzidae > Dichetophora > Dichetophora obliterata. The sequence continues at coordinate 88,717,645 of OY986437.1, forward strand.
GAAAGAAATCGCATTTTACTTAAAGGGGAATAATAAATTTCATATAAAGTATAGTCTGCGATTGAAAAGGTTACTTTTGAAATTTCAATAGAAATATTAGGTAGTTATATTTTAGTAATATCCCACAAGATAGTTTTAGAGAGAAAACTAGGAGCGGGTCAGTTTTTCGCTTTTCGAAAGTCAATTTTAACAGTATTGTTAAAATACCATTTGTCTAAAAACCTGTATTTCAATATACTGTTTTTTAAAAACTTTGCTTTCAAAAAGTCTGCTCTCCATTTACAGCATTTTAACTGTATTTGGGATACAAAATGCTGTTTTGTAAGATAAAATTTTTTGCCCTCGTACGGAAAGTTGTTATTTGAGGCTTTTTTACCTTAGTTGTTTTTAGCCCATATTTTGCAGAATTTTGGCCTACAGAATTTCTTAACACAGTTTTATGTTAATGCAGAGTTTTGGTATACAGAATTTCATACATACATACAACTGCACCAAACCGGAGATAACCCTCTAATTAAATTGTACATTTTTCGTTAAGGAAGCCATTACATTCCATACAATCAATTCCACAAAAAATAAATTTACGACCCGGAAAATATTGCGTCGTTATCATACGTAGGTACAAGAGCGTCGGTAGGATTTGTTCTAGGTAGGGAGGGCAAGGGATTAAGGAGTCTAGAAAGAACATAAGGAAAATGTAAGCTATATAATTCTGTTTTCTGAGATTTTTGGTACTTATTTTGTTATCATGATGATACGCTGGTTGACAAACGCTTGTACACATAAAAAAATCATATATATTTCAAATATGGGATAAAAATATTTCTCGTTTCATGCCCGCAACATTTTTAAATTTAATTTTTTTTTCATGTTATTTCAAACATTTTTTTTCTCAACAAATATTCTTATTAATTTAGTAAATTATATAATGTGAGGTCTCCTTAATCCTTAAAAAAAATTGGTTTAATTACTTTTTAGCCCCCAAGTTTTTATCTTTTCAAATAAAAATGAAAAATTTCCTAATATTTTTTTTTGTAAGTTAATAAAACCAGCAGGATTTTTAGACCATTTTTTTCAGTTTTGGAGGCCTATAACTTATAAACTAATTGCGAGCGGCCTGAAATATATCTGATATGGATTTAGGAGGTAAAAATCCATATAATCCGATAAAACTAAGAATTAGAGTTGTCGCTATTCTTGAAATGTTATGTACCCAATAAAGTGGAACATGTTTTGATGAGTTTTGGGTTCCATTCATTATCCAAAAATATTCCAGAACCTCCCTCCAAGACTTGATTCTGAATCCCGGATGTAATATAAGCACCAGAAAATTCTCAAAATGAGTAGACGCCTGTTAAAAAATGTGAATTTGCATAAAATAAATATATCAAATCGAATTTCCATTTAAATTTTAGTCATAAAAAAACTTTTGACCATAAGATATCCTAATGTAAAAGCGTTTTCTTAACAAGAATTTTCCATCAGGTTTTTTAAAATTAAGTGCTTGATCTAAAATTAGCACTTATTATTATAAAATTCAGAATTTCCGATTTTTTTCGCTTTTGAATAAGAAGCTTTGCCGTGTTTTTAAAATTAATATTAGTAGTAAAAATTTATTCGTAGATATACCGTACGCATTATTCGTAGAATGTACGAAGTATTAGTTGAGCTTAAAAAATTTACAACCGAAATCTTTCAGCCTGGTTCTTTTTCGCTATTAGTACATGTAACAAATGTATTCGTACAATATACATTTGTTTTTGTACGAATACGAATAAAATATTTGTAATATGTACCAAACTACATCCAATCTACGAATCCTATTCGTGACAAAAAACTACGAATAAAATGCATAGAATAGACGCAGTTATTGGTAATATTTACACACAAAATTTTTTGAGCGTAAGAATACGTATTGAAAAGTTCCTATGAAACAAGGGTAAATGAAATGGTATCGTAACTTATCATTGCGACGGGTACAATATACAATTTAAGAATGCATGCATGGTTTAACTCAGCTTTATTTACAAATATACCTTAAAAAAAGTGTTTTTGAGTTTTCTTCAAAATATATTAACATATAATGAAAATATCGTCATATAAAATCAAAAGAGCGGTAAGTTACAATAAATTCAATGTTGACTTTTTGATTGATTTAGGATGCACCTTACCAAAATACATGTTCCTGCTAAATTTTACACTCCTTCAACTAAAAACGACGTTTTTATAATAAAAGTTCTAAATCCCTAAGCTTAAGCGCAACTTTTACAATTTAGAAATTTTTTTGATTCTGTCGTAAAATTTTTTAATTTTAGCTTGCGGCTTTTTGATTTTATACAAAGATATTTAAAATATGTTCACTGTCTAGAGGGGTAAGTGCTTCCCCTTCCCACCCCTTTGTACGCCCATGCGTAGGTAGTTTGCAATTTATAAATATTTTTGATTCTCTCGTAAAATTTTTTAATTGTAGCTTGCGGCTTTTTGATTTTATATAAAGATATTTAAAATATGTTCACTGTCTAGAGGGGTAAGTGCTTCCCCTTCCCACCCCTGTGTACGCCCATGCGTAGGTAGTTTGAAATCTACCATTTGTAAATATACCACTGTCAAATTTTGAGCGAGCCGCTTCGTTAGGTTTGTGTTTGGCAGTCTTTATAAGTAAATTTCAATGAAAAGGGAAGAAAGTGAATTTCGTGCACTCATTAAGAAGTATTTTTGCGTAAAAACCATCACCGGGCATTCTGAATCATCAATTTCAATGGTTAAGAAGTGGTTTACTCAGTGGCTCAAAAGAGGTCGGTACGTTAGAAATAATCGACAAAATCCTTGAAATTATATTGGCGGATCGGAGAATGAAAATGGTTGTGCTGGCTGAAATTACAGGAATTTCAACTGCGCGGATAAATCTCATTTTATATGATTATTTGGAAATGAAAAAGCTATATGCGCGATGGGTGGCACGGTTGCTCACACTAGACCATAAGCTTAACCTTGCGACCACTTCAATGGAGTGATTGGCGATGTTCAACCGCAATCTGAAGAAGTTTTTGCGCAGTATATAAAGCATAGATACATCACAACACAATTGAGATCAAGGAACAGTCAAAGCAGTGAACTTTTCCGGGTGAATGTGCACCAAAGAAGGCCAAGTTGGATCTGAAAAAAAGGTCATGACGACAGTTTTAAGGATGCATGCGGAGTCATTTACATCGATTATCTTAAAAAGCGATCATCGGAAAATATTATTTACTGCTGTTAGCCAGATTGGACATTGATTTGAATCCAAAACAACCGCATTTAGCGAAAAAAGTGCTCTCCCATCATAACAATTCACCGTCGCAGACGGCTACGAACCTTCAACCATATTCTCCAGATTTAACTCCCAGTGACTATTTCCTAACCTGAAAAATGGCTGATCGGTAAGATATTTGGATCAAATGAAGAGGTCCTCACTGATGAGCAAGGTTAGGTTAGATTGAGGCGGCAGCCATTGAATTTGCGAGGAAAAACAAAATGCACATATCCCGGCTTACTTCTACAACCCCCCGTTGTTCTACAGGAAGAGAGTTCAGCACATCTTAAGTAACCTTTAGATGTGGTGTAATCTTTGATTAGCAGTTTGACAGCTGCTAATGGAGTATTCGGTAGATTCTAAACCACTGATGCCACTGAGGTTTCGTTTCTAGCAAATTCGTCTGCTTTTTCGTTTCCTCGTATACTTTTATGCCCTGGTATCCATATTAAGTTAATGTTAAAACAGTTTGACCCTTCGCTAACTGCAACATAGCATTCTTGGCTACTTTAGAGCTGAGGGATTCAGAGCCGGATTAACCATGTCGGAGACCCTAGGCAAGGCAATTCTCATGATCCCTTTACCCTTTTATAACTTCCTAAAATATATCTTTTTCTACCACAATTCATTTATATTCATAATCACAGATATTTTTTTTTTACTACATTGAAGGTTTGTCATCATCCTAAACAATAAAACAAATGAAAGAAAGGTTGGCGTTTTCTTTTTTATTAAATGGTGTTTTTTAAACAAAATTAGTTTTATAAAGTACAATATGTTTAAATATGTCTTCATTAGACACAAAATCGTTTAAAACATCTTGAAAGTTGACTTCTTCTAATACATCATTATCTATCGTCATTATAGCCAATGCATTTAAACGGTTCTGCGGCATTGAAGAACAAAGATAGTTTTTTATTAGTTTTAATTTAGAGAAACTAAGCTCACCCATTTGATATCATAAGACTTCAACAATATATTTGCAATGCTATCATTACATTCGGAAAAGTTGATGGTGTCATATTATTCAAAATCAATTTATATGATTCCTCGGCCGGTGCAATTTGGTTTTTCCGTGCATCTAATTGAAAAAAAGTACTTAAACTTACCCATTTCGTCTGTAACTCAGGCTCAATGTCCTCGGAATAATGAGCATTAAGCTTTGTACATGATAGCATTCTATAATTATATTTATTTTACTATATAGTAAATGATTCAACCTCAAAAAGTCAGCTCTTTTGAAATGGAATTTCCAAAATTTGTCAACAGAGCTTTAATTTACCATATTCTCCCTATCAGATTTATACCAAATACTCAATGGTGAATGGTAAATATCAATAGTTGTAAAGGTATGAAGTGCCTTCTTAACAATTACATTGTTTCTGTCTGTATTTAAGACTAGGTCAAGCTGTCTTTCCAGACTATTATAAATACAACTTACTTGTTGTTAGTCAGAACATATATTGTCAACAAATATATATTCTTGGCGTGTCTTCGAGATAGATGCACAAAAATGTGTTTTATCATAAGAAGAATTCCACTTAAGTCAGGCAGATTAAAATCGCCCAACAATAAAATGTTGTCATTAACGTCAAGTTAATTTAAAATGTATTCTATGAAATCCGCAAGGCTTGCATTAATTACACTCAGAAAAAAATTTCCAGAAAATCTAGAAAAATTAAGTATGTATTTTCGTTAAATTGATACCAGAAATGAGAAATATTTAAGGAAAATTATCCAATCATTTAAGACCTATTTCGCTAAATTGAAGATACTTATCGCAATTGTGTTGAAATCTTATTACATTTTAGTAAGTTTTTCTACAGTTTATTTATCATCGGCTATAACTAAAAGAATCATTTTCTCTGAAAATAATAAATTTTCTACCCTTTATTAATCATCGGCTATAAGTAAGAGAAAAATTCTGTCTGAAAATAAGAAATTTTTCATCAATTCCCTGGAAATATTTTGTAATTTTTGCAAGAAAAAAACTTTTTTAAGATTTTAGACAGTATATTGTGAGAATTATGATTTTTATACTGAGAAAAACTGCAAATATTATTATTATTAACATTAAATTACATTGAAAAATTACCATTATTCGGAGACTTGAACCTCGGCCGCGCGATTGTTGTTGTTCGACCATCCGTTATCCATTCGACCATCGTTGTTGTTCAACAATCGTCGCTTAATTTGCTTCATTAAGAATCGTTTCCTTCGTATGTAATTTTAAAGCACTTTTTCCAGAAATATAAGAAATGAATTCTTAAAATAAATCACCTTTGGTGTACAAAAAAAGAAAAACTTACATGTATTTCTATAAAATATCCAAGTTTTAAAACTTATGTTTCTCCAAATTTAATAAATCATGCTGTAGATCGTTGCGAGCAGACTTGATATCAATACAGTTTTCCTTCAAATAATTTCTGCAAGTATAAAATTGTTGGAAATTTAACTTCTATCATACCGTCATTTCTTATATTTAAGTAAAACTTGTCTTCAAAACTAAGAAGCTGTTTTGATAACACTGCAACGAAATCAAGACGTGAGGTCATTATATCATGTAAAAATTCTCTACATTAAGGGGAAACCTCTATAGAATATAGAAAAACCCATGCCTATGAATTGAAGCCACAGTTTCTTAATTTAAGGGAAGCAGATTTTTTTGAGTGTAGTCCCCTTACATTTTTATAGTAAAGGGGAAAACCTATTTAGTTTTTTTTGGTCTGACTGGTAATATTGTTTGTCCTTCTAGACCTATGTTAAGGCCTAAACTCGGAAACGAAGATATTATCAGCCCACAAATTAGAGCTCAGAATAGTTGCAAACTTTTTAGCAGCAACTGTGAGAATAAATGATGCGTGGGAAGGTTTATGGCCAATATTTTTGCATGCGAAGAATACAGTCTGACTTAATAATTGGTTATATTTGACAAACGTCAGTACATTGTTACTTGCTGTGTCGGGCTGAAGGCGTGAACTGAAAACCTTCTTTCTTCTCGACACCGCTCTTAAATTTAATGAATTATTGCGCTCATTAGAAATAGCAATCTCATTTCTAGCCGGGGGAGAAACAGATGAAGAAGATAGAGTAATAACTCTATTATCTATCTTCACTGGTTTAGTTGAGATCTGCTTCGTCTCAAAAGTGGCTGCAAGCGTCATGCGTCATTCCTCTTTTTCTTCGAAATATTTAAGTCTTTTTTAGATGAAATTATTTGAGACTCAGAAGAAGAGGCTGGAAGCGTCTGAGACAACGCAGACAAAATATTTTCCAATGAAGAATTTTCATCATAGATGCTAGTACTGGATGAAGTGCTTACCTCATTAAAAAATGTAACAATTTTTCTAAAATTGTTATTTAAAGTGGTAAGAGTATCACCGAAAAGCTAATTTTTTGAGAAAAACTTATCTGGTGAAAGAACCCTACATGAATCACAATACCATTGAAGACCTGATCGTGTTGATATTAAATCATCAAGACACGACTTAGAGATCCCATCACATGAAGTATGGAACAAACACGTACATGGGCCAGTACAACTGAACATACGGCTCAGAATGCTTTGACTTTTACAAAGCTTGTCTAAAGAACTAGCAGCAAAGTTTTCTACAGAAAAATATTTCATAGCGAAAAAATAAAGTTAATTAATATTATGTGAGCAAATATAATGCCCACTAAGTGCTAATGGGTTAACGTACTGTTACAGTTTAAAAGCAACTGCACCAATTCTCTGTGCTTAGTTTATAATAAACAAATAACGCAAAAAGAGAATGAAAAAAAAACATATAAGCTTAGCTATCAAATTATGCACAATAACAAAAATGATACACAATAAAACTAACAAAAATTAGTTACGCAGCTTGAGCACAGTTAATAAGACATCACCTTATTAACAGGAAAATGTATTCTTTTAAACAAAAATAATTATTGTAATAACACAGAATAAATTGAAATAAATACAAACAGATAAACAAAGATTGCATTGAAAAAAGCAATACAAGAAAAGAAACTAACACCGGCTAAGAGACGAGATCAACAAGATCGTACCCGAGAAACAATTTCAAATTTTGTGTCAATAAAGTATCTGATATATGTCCGGTGCCCGTTTCGTTAAATGTTGGTCTGCGCCAAAAAAAGTGCTAGTTCTGGAACACCTTGCTTGGGCAGGCACATTGTACGAACGAAGACCGGTTCGAGCACTCGTCAGTTGATTGTGTCCGAAAATAGTCGCTCGTTTTTTAACTCTTTATTGACATAATGCAGACTTACTACGGTATTTTTTCAGGTGCCTTTCAAGGCACTTATTGGGCATGTTTCGGGCACATTATAGTTAAGATTCAGGCCAGTTTCGATACATATCAGCTACTTTATTGACAGAATATATCAATTTTTTCTCTGGTCCTGCTCGCTGAAGCTCGTTTCCATTTGGTTTAATATTAATGTGCGATTATTTTTTTTTTTTTTCATAAACTTCGCAGTTTTTCGTTACTACTCGTAGCTTTAAAAATAAAATTGAGTCCAATTGAGTAAAACTGAGGACTTTTGTGCCTGAGTAGTTTGGTACGGACACAAATTGTTTCTCGGGGTAGTATCCCAAAATTTATGAGGTCTGTCGCTAAATCTGATTCCAGTTAGATAAATTTATAATGTTGCTTACGTCAAGTGTTGCCATCAAACAGTAAATACTGTACTCCTTTCATTGCCTTCTGCGCGGTGGTCGTAAGTAGCTTAATAGCGTCAGTTATTGACTGGGCCTTTCGAAACCCAAATTGTCAGACGGAGTGTTCTCCTCCGGCTTGAATCACATTTTCAAGACAGTTACACACCACTCGCTCAAGGACCTTGCCTATTGTGTCGAGTAAACAAATCGGCGGGTAGTCTGAGGGAACGTCAGTGGAGCCACCACTTTTCGTTATAAGCACTAACTTTTGGATTTTAAGCTATCTTGAAAGATTAGCAAAAGCATGAGGCTGCGACATAATGGCAAACTTAATTACGTGCTTCAGAATATCATCAAGACCTGACGCTTTGTTGTTTTTTATGTATTTTGCTAGTTCCACTTTCTCTTCAACGGTCACAGTCAATATGATCCGAAGTTCGTCGTATCCCTCGACTTGATGGCTCGCTGACTGATGTAGGAAGAGTGTTTTAATTATGAGACTTAGTTACTACAGGTCCGTATGTGCTAGTCGCCTGAACGACTTCAGTTTTTTCATAACCAATCTGTATGCGGTACCCCATGGGGTGGTTTCTGCCCCGTCACATAGCTGTAGGAAGCATTGGCGCTTGCTCGAACGGACTGCTTTTTTCAGGGTGTTTTTGCAAGATCGCCTTGAGATCATCTCTTCATTACAAGCTCTTTTTATTTGGTCCAGGGTCTGCCTTGCCATATCATTTGGCGTGCCAGATAGATGAATATCGGCCATCATTATTTTAAAACATCTTCGTCTACGCGATCGACAATCGAGCTTATAAATAATAGCTTGGTAATCGCTGTGCGTGTACTTCTCGCTAACAATCTACTCTGCTCGCCTATTTAATTCGCTGCTGACGAAAGTCAGATCGATTATGGATCTCCCGCCTGCACTGCTGAATATCAACTGCCCACGCGTTTAAGTCACCAGCTATAAGGAGAGGTTTTAGCCCTCTCGTTATGGTATAAAGACCACTCTTGTCAAATGCCAAGAGTTGGGAATATATGTAAGCCATTATATATACAATGCCATTACATATGTTATGCAGCCATTAAATACAATACGAAGGTAAGGCAGAATATATTCCGCAGCCTCTTGTATTTCTACAGGTAAACACCATGAGTCCCTGGATATTTATAGAATTTTAAACTGTATACCGCCCATTTGAGTTTACTATCGGAGACTATGCTACCGGCATCCTGATGAAAGCAACTAGGGTTAGGCAGTTATGCACCATTAAGCACACCGCAACCAAGGAAGTTGACAATGCGCATGTGTCATCCGACCTTTCGAGATAGCCGGGTATGCTAGTAAGAATCTTATGCACCCTGAATGCCTCTGAAACTGCTTTAATTCCTTCACAGAATTGTCTTCAAGAGAATTTTTAAGTTTTCCTGGTTTCCGCATTGAAAGTCTTGAGGGCTTACTTGTAGGCTTCCCAATCAAGCTCAGCTCTCGAGTGCTTAGTTACTTTAAAGAGTCTTCTATTCATTGCTTTTGATAATATGTCGACTAGATCATCTAGATCAGCTGCCGATTTTGGTTTGTCAATCGGATCTTATGACAAATATTTTGCCAAAGCCCTTCTATATAACCCCAGTCCGCCTTGCGAATATTAGGAGACGTATTTTGTTAATCATACTCAATGTAGCGGTGGTCGGAGTTGCAGTGCTCTTCTGATACTTTCCACTCACCAATTGTTTCGCAGACGAAGTCTGAGGCTAAGGTTATGTTCATAATTTTTCTTCTATTTTTGATAGTAAAAGTGGATTCTCCACCCCTATCACATATACACAGGTTAGTACTTAACATATAGTCAATAAGTTCTCCTTAAAACAAACGTCTATTTTGAGAAGCTTGGCAAAACCTATTATTTCCAAGTGATTTAAAAAATTGGTAAAACGCCGTTTTAACTATATCGATCTAAGAGAAGACTGTGTTAAGAAATAAAACGCTTTTTATGCCGAAAAAATACCATTTATTCAAAAAATCACTGACTTATCAAATTGTCCTTGAATATTTACAGCTACAATTACAAGCGCAACTGCAACTTCAACTAGGTACAAATCAATGAAGACCTTATTAAAACTCTTAAGTTTATAAAAAAAAGATTGCCCACTGCTGCTCTATAATAATTTTTGCCAATTTTGGGGTGCCATTTTTGTGCTGTATAGTAATTGCAAAAAGGCTTCCGCAACAACATCAACAAAAGCAGCAAATCATAAAATATGTCACGGTCACTACTAGCATTACAAGCCACCCACTCATATCCACCCACAAAATGCTTGACTAATTCTATTTGCACTCTGACACTGTGCCACAGCTAGCGACCTTCAACTATCAAAATTATTGTTGTAACCAAGCACTGTATAAAACTAAATTATCGTTTTTAACTTAAATTTATTTCATCATATAAATAACTTCAAGGTAAAAGTAATTGTTTGAATTGAACTCAATTAATTTTAACTGGTATTTAAAAATATCAACTAATTCAACATAATTATAATGATAGTCATTATAAGGATATGAAAAGGGGAGGGGCAACAGAATGAGGGCAGCTAAATTAATTATACAAAGTTGTGCTTATAGTGGTGATTAGTACGGTTTATTTGAAGTTCTTTTTGTATTTTGTAAGCTGAGAACAATTATATATGTGGTTGATGAGAGAAAGAGTAGCTATTAACACCTCTGCGCATCGTAAGCGCGCTCTACGAATGATTATAACGAAAGAAACTGCAAACAAAAAGACCCGAATTTCAATTAAAATTTAATATTCTCTAAATAGAACTAACTTTTTTAGAATTATTCAACTTTAACATAAAATACTGAGTGCAACCCCACTCAACTTTATCATAAAATATTGTAATGCAAAAATATCTAATTTTGAGTGAGTTGCCTAGGAATTTATGCAATAGCTATTTGAATTAATTAGCACAATTTTGTAGCGTATTCCTGTTGTATATAATGGATGGAGAACACATCCGTTGTATACAAATTTATGAGAACCAACTAAAGCATCAACAATTATTAGGCAATTATATTAAAACTGATTTGAAGGTAGTCTACTTGGTTTAGTTTTGTTTGAATATTGATTGCATTTCCTGTTTGAAGCTGTCATAATATTGGTCAGGGATAAAATTATATTTGTATTGTAATCAGTGTCAGAATGCCAATTTTAGTAAATTAATACTTATGATTATGGAAGCTTAATACACGTACTTATTTTTTTTTTTTTGCATTGCATATAGTTTTCTTAATGTAGAAGAAACGCAATAGATATAGTACCATATTAAAAATGTTACACATATTTTATATTTTTTTTTTTACTATTATTAAATTGTATAATTTTTATGTAAAATATTTACGATGTTACATATAATCAGCACTGTGAATATTAACACTGTGAAGAAGTATATATATGGAGTAAAACTGTAACTTCGTGTTTCACCGATCTATTTCATTAAAAATTTTTTTTTTTTGCATCTGAATTTAAAAAACGATCCATTAGGGGGCGTATCATTACGAAAATTTCAAAAAAATTAAAATGAGGAGGGGTACGTTTAATTTCACGCAGAAAAATATTTACCCCTAGAATCCTTTTTTTGTCCTCTATTGGAGAGAAACTGTACAAACATAATTTCATCTAATCGTCCCACCCTAGTACACACTCATATACAATTATTCATTAAAAATAAAATTAAAATGTGAACTCATTTTATAGTGATTTTTTTATTTTTCAAAGTTCTATATCGCATAATGTTGCTCATAATTTTGTCTTTCCAATGAGCGCAAGTTGACCAAAGTCGGTTGAGATTTGACAAGATAGGAGCATTTGGTATGGTAGCAAACATATACATATATCAGTGTTTTCTTGACCGATTTCAATGTTCTTGGATTCAGTGATAAGGTATTTTTACTTGCAACTAGTTTTGGTAAAAAAAAGTATAGCAGTGAGGGGACTGCCGACCGAAGCGAAAACATATATGTAAAATATTAGTATTCCCTGGAAGACTTTGTCCTGCCACGGACCGCCTTACTGCTATATAAGAATTTTCATGCTAATCAGAAAAAAATTTTATATTTCCACCTCATCAACCTTTGAATATTTCTTTCAAAATATTTTTTATTCAGATAGTATTTTTATTTTATAACTACATCAAACTATATTATTACATTTACATTGAATATTGTGGATATAAAAATAAAATACAGGGAGCACTATTGAATGAAAAATAATCCTCAAAAGGATATTTAATTTTTTTCTTTCAATGTATATTGAGAGCTATAGCTAAAACAAAATAAATTTACTTTTTTTTATATATTGTATGATATTTTATTTGATGGGTCTTGAAGTCTCTTTTAATGCCTGCATTTGAGATCTTGCTACAAGGAAAACAGAAAACATAGCAAGCAAAGTGCAGTTTATTTTCTGCCCCCGATTCGGTTCATCCGTACATCCGGTTCATCATTAATGCACATTATTTTCATCATTTATAATTTCATTATATTTGAAATTATGGGTTTTAATATAAAAAACAAAGTAAAACATAAACAAAAATATAAATTAAATTTATTGAAATAATTAATATACACTTAAAATACATGATAATACACACATACATAAAATTTGTATTTACGTACATTTCATTGAATTTCATTTACATTATTTTCACTGCTTGCGTCATTAATCATTGCATTATATTTTTAAAAAAGAAACTATAGGCTTATGGTAGCTGAAATAAGAAAAAAAAATTTTGGACGATGCAGTCCCACTCATGATAAAATTATTATTAGGTAACCTTGACAACTACTTATTTCCTCACGAGCTGCGACCATCAAATTTCAAACAAAAGAAAACAATATAAAGTGCGTGTGTCACACACATTGACAGCATTCATCGGAGTCAATAGTTGGCAACGGTTTTTTTTAAAAGTTGAGTGAAGAAACCTTTGCAATTAAATTATCCATTCATAGCAGGTGGCTCCTCTGAATGCGGCCAATGTGTGTTACACACATTCTCTATTTTGTTTTCTTTTGCTTGACATTCAATAATCGAAACACGAAATGTCATTCTTACCTATTACTTATTATACCATGGTCCCAGTCAGAGAATATGCTGGCGGCATTTAGAAAACTTCAAATGTTTTATGTTGGTCATGAAACTCAAATACACGCTCTTGGATATTAGTTACCAGGCGTTCAGCAAATGCAGCAAGCATGGCAAAATTAAACAAGGTAGTAATAGGGCGGAGAGCCGGTGACCGAAACTATCAAAACGAAGTTGACGTTTTATACAAAATCTGCAAGTAATGAGAATGCAATATGAAAGCAAGAATTGGCAAATATATCAAAATGGATGAGTTTGACAGTTATGGTCACTTGAAAGAGAACACATTCAGCCCTAACACTACCTAGTCTAATTCTACTATGGCAGCAAGCAACCATCAATAAGTTTATATTATCAACCATCTCCTTCATAAAGAAATCATGAAAGATATGTACTGTTTTTCTGTCAATGTATATGTAGATCTGTAGCTGAACAAAAATGCATTTACAACAACAATTACCAAGCAAATATACTACAACGATGAACAGAGAGGAGCAGATCACATCGGTTGTGCAACGTTAGATGGGATGAACCGAATTGGCTGCGGAAAATAAACAGCACTTTGCTTGCTACGTTTTTTGTTTGCCTGGTAGCAAAATCTCAAGTGGAGGCAGTAAAAGTCGGGCAGTCAAACAAAAAGCAAATATCAAAAATTTTAAATTTATTTTATTTTAGCCTACAGCTAGCTCTATTTCTGATCTTAAAATGCTGCCAAGTTTCAAGCATTTTTTATCAGATCGAACATTGTTGGCAAATCTAAATAACTATTCATTTTCGTATTTTGACGTATCACCACTCAGTGGGCGTTTTGGTATTGTGTTTTTTTTTTATTTTTCTTAAAACAGCTGTTTCAAGACTGTGATGACAAATTGATATAAAGTTGAAGTAACGTTGTTTTACTGAAATTTTATCTGTTCTAGTGCCACGGGAATGCAGCTAATGTTTCGCAGCGGAGCAAATGGAGGGGAAAGAACGATGCGTCAGCAGAGGAACTTATTGATGGTTGCTTGCTTATGTTTTCTAAGTTTCTTATCTTGTTATCTTTGCTGTCTGTATTGTCTGTATGACGAGAGTTACGCGGGAAAAAAATGACGCAAACCAAAGATTTACCCTTTACCAAAATCGTTCAACGCGCCTAAAGAAGTTTTCACTTCAAAAATTTGTCAAAAAACAATGTAAATACATGGTGTGATTTTATTTTTGAATCGCATTTGATTTTCGAATCGTATTACAGAGTAAGGCCCTTAGGGTTTGAACCTCGGCTCTTTAGCTTACGGGCCACCCACTCCACCAGTAGGCTGCATTCACTTTACAATCATAAAGTTCCTTATGTTCTATATGTGTTTGAAAAACAAGGCTGAACGATTTCGGTTTTAAATTTTTTAAACTCAACTAATAATTCGTACGGTCAACGTCCGAATGAATTGTTTTTACTAATATTATTTTTCATTCGTAAATAGTACGAAAGCATTAGTAATTACTATCATTACTATTACTTTTTCTGTCTAAACAGTAAAATATATCTGAAAATGACTTATGAATATATGAAAGATCTTCCAGATTCAAACAAAAAAGTTTAAGGTGACAAGCGTCTACGATCAATGGTTTTGTCATAAAATTGGCATTTTAATAAAAAAATTAATTATTTTCTTGCAAGCAGTTGGTTGATTGACTTGAATGCTGTTTCTGCTTGCATCTTTGGTTTCGTTGTTGTTGCGTGTTTCTTTATAATTACAACAACAGCTGTGAGTTGGGATGAAAAGAGAACAACGTGTGTAGTTTTTAATGCATTAACTTTACAAACCACGAAATCAGTAGATATACTGTGCTTTTTCGCAAAAGTTAGTGTTCTACTACGTCACTGTGGTTTCTTAAAATCTACTGCGGTTTATTCGCAACAAAAAATTTTTATAGTTATTTTATTGATATTTTTGTTGATGATGTAGTTTTACATATGTAAGTTTTTGCGACCAAATTAAGAATTGATTTGCGATTAAAGACCGTGATTGAATTTGTGTACGGAAAATATATTTTGGATCAGTAAAAAAAATGTTTCTGCAACATGCAAATATATGGTAAGTAGTTATGTATATATTTGTGTGTATATTATGTTATACACTCACATAATTTATTAGTAAAATTTCTACGAATGATATTAGTACACAAAATATTCGTACATTCTACAAATATTCGTAAACTTTACAAAGTATTTTTATTGTGATATCTTTACGAATTCATTCGAAAAATTTTTCCAATACCTGATGAAGGTATCTACGAATATATTTGTTTTATATACTAATGATATTTGTAAACAAAAATAAATCAATTCGTATTAGTGCATTGTAGGAATGATTGTGTACATATAAATAATAATATTCGTAAATTTCTCGTACGAATAACTTCGTAATTTCTTTCATTACATTCGTAGTATTTCTAATGCTTTCGTACTATTTACGAATGAAAAATAATACTAGTAGAAATAATTCATTCGTAGGCTGACCATACGGATTATTAGTAGAATGTACAAATTATTAGTACAGTGTAAAAAATTGAAAGCCGAAATCGTTCAGCCTTGTTTGTAGAACATCTATAGAACATAAGGAACTGTATGATTGTAAAGTGACTGTAGTCTACTGGTAGAGTGCGTGGCTCGTAAACTAAAGAGCCGAGGTTCAAACCCCAGCTCAGAAAGGATTTTTGTTTTTAGAAGACGAAGAAAATATTCGTAATATGTACTAATATACGTCGATTCTATACGAATCATAATACGAATAATACGAATAAAATTCGTAGAATGGACGCAGTTATGGGTAATATTTACACACAAATATTTTTGAGTGTTTTTACAGTGGTTTCATGACTCCATATTGTTTGAATGGAATTCTTTTAAAACAAAATTTGTTATATTTAAATATGTTCAAAAATACTTTTATTAAAGGTGATACTTATTCAACGAACAAACCTGATACTGGTAGCATAAATTGATTGTTGTTTTAGCTTTATGATTGTTTGTACAAATATTTTATGAGCCCAATCTCAGTATATACACCAAGACTAATACCAAACAGTTTTAAATAGGAACCTATTTTGGCAATCTTATCACATTCTTATTATGTATTGTCAATACAAAATTTAAATTTCCACACAAATTTCATATTGAAATTTTAAAATATTTTTAACTTATTTGAATATTGAATCTATTACATTCTGTTATTTACATAACACAAAAGTGTGTGTATTTGCATAAAACTGGATAACTAAAAGAAGGAAATTTAATAACTTTAAAAAAATCATAGTAAATGGTTTCAGGTTATAAGCAAAATAGTAACACTGAAATAAAAATTTGAAAACAGTCAGAAAATTTATAATCGCTTATAGACGTCGTCGTAATTCGTTTCTCTAATTTTTTTCGCCGAAGTAATAGTATACTCAGTTTCCGCTTTTATTTTATCTGGATCATAATCGGGAAATTTCTTCTTTCGAGGCCAAGCTGGCCGAACATTTCCCACTCATTTTCGCGTGTTTGTCATTTTTGAAACTTGCTAAAAATACGTTACGGCTAAAGGCGGATTCACTAACCACCTTCAGCAAGTTTTGCAAGTTTTTTTTATATAAGGTTTTGAAAATTTGTGTGGTCTATCTCTCTCCACACTCATTGAGAGAGTAACAAAAACTTACTACACTCTCTTCGATGTGGTTAGCTTAATTTCAATTTTCTTACTAAATCTTTTTGAGTAGTACTGCCAGAATGGAGTTTCTTGAGTTGAAGTTGGCATATTTTACTATTGAAGCTTCAAAATAAAGAGTCTGGCAATATTGAATATGACAAAGAAAAACAGAAAACTTGCTGAAAGTTTTACATGTCAGTGAATCGACCTGCGGCACATTCCCACCGAGAGAGCAAGAAAGCTGTCACAAAAAACTTGTTGAAGGTGGTCAGGTCAGTGAATCCGCCTTAATAGAAGTGTATACAACGCTAATCCGACCTAGGGTACGCTGGCATACGAGAACAATAGAGAGGAATGAACATAAATTCGTTGAGTAAGTCACAATCTGACTATCTGCACAAGATATACCGCTTAGGTAGTCAAAAATGCCTGTCCCTCGAAGCTGCTCATAGCGCGCATTTATACCTATTTTTCGGCCTACGCATGCTCTTGTCTAACACGCTATGACTCGTAAAATAAATTAGTTAGGGAAATATCCTTTTAACTACATATTTTCAAGATCCTATGGATGAAAACAAAGCAAAAACAAAAATTTTCCATCGATTACTACTAGAACCTCCCCTTAAGCCGGGAGTAGAATGATTGCGTTTGCATTAGCGTCCGTCTACTCGCTAGATTAAAAATACACGAAAGCTTATGGAATCGAGTAGAGTAAAATCGAGTAAATTGCCAACTCAACACTTACGCAAGAAAAGTAGAAAATAATTAAACTTTTCTTGCTCGTTACAAACAACGAACATCGAATATGCGCCTCAAAATAAAATTATAAAGAATAAAAATTTTTTTGAGATTTTAGTTTTATTAAACTAAAATCACTTTTAATGCTTATTTTTAAAAAGTTGTTGGTATTATAAATCAAACAATTTGATATACATATTTTAACGTTAATACATTTCAAATTACAGTTCAACAACATAGAAAATATTGAATTATTTTGTAGCCCTGCTTACTCTGAAAGTAAAACAGTGTCTCAATTGCCAATCTGCATGGTCATTTGATTTCAATGAGTAAACACCGACTTAATTCGCACTGTATTGTAAAAATTGTGCACGGAAACATTAAAATACACCTACAGTTTGTTAAGCAGTCTATGCCTTTAAAAAAATACCAATAAATTTTTTAATTGTTGGACACTCCATGATGATTGTTAACTTAGTAATAGAAAAAGCGGTAAGCAAAAAATCGAGTACGCTCCGAGTGAGTGGCCAACTGTAGTCACCAGCGCCCGAATTATTCCATTATGTAAACTGTGAGGTAAACTGTCTCTCGCTTGTTAGCACCAGTTGGAAATTCCAAGCTTCCGAATATTGTCTTCACTGGAGCATCGTCTTTTATGCGCAGAACACGACTTAGCCAGCAAAGCCACTCGAATTTAATTCGCTTAACTACACCGATGTCAGCTCATACAGTTCATTACTCCACCGTATTCGGTACTCGCCACTGACGCAGATTGGTCCGTAGATATAACAAAGAATCTTTCTCTCGAAAGCTCCTAAAGTTTTTTCATCTAAACTGCTCAACGTTCAGGTTTGTGATGCATAAAGTAGGACGGGCATGATGAGCGATTTATAGAACGTCATTTTCGTTCGTCGAGAGAGAGCTCTTCTTCTCAATTGCCTACTGAGCCCAAAGCAACACCTGTTCGCAAGAGTTATTCTTCGTTTGATCTCAATGCTGATGTCGTTGGTTGAGTTTATGCTGGATCCCAGATAGACGAAATCCTTCACAACCTCGAAGGAGGTATTGTCAACTGTACGTGGGTTCCATGATGCTGGGACTGTTTGTTTGTTGACACCAAGTATTTTGTCTTATCTGCATTCACTGCCAGACCCATTCGACTTGACTCTTTTTCTAATCTGGAAAATGCTGCACTGACTTCGCGCGTATAATGGCCAATGATATCGATTTCATTAGCATATGCAAGCAGCATAACACTTTTGTAGAAAATTGTGCCTCTAAGTCTCAGATCAGCAGCTCGGATGATCTTCTCCATCATTAGGTTGAAAAAGTCGCACGATAAGGAATCACCTTGTCTGAAACCTCGTTTGGTTACAAATGGTGTGGAGAGGTTCTTCCCAATTTTAACTGCGCTGCTGGTGTTGCTCAATGTCATACTGCAAAGTCGTATAAGTTTTGCAGGAATAAAAAATTCAGGGCTGCAGGAATACAAATTCAGGACTGTCGAAGGCGGCAAAGATGGTGGTGTAGACTTGTTTTTTGATTCTTCTCCAAGATTTGTCGTAGCGTGAAAATCTGGTCGATGGTGGACTTTCAAGGTCTGAAGCCACACTGATAAGGCCTAATCAGTTGATTTACAATGGGTTTCAGTCGACAAGGCCTTATATGCGATATTAAGAAGGCTTATCCCACGCT
Source organism: Dichetophora obliterata (assembly GCA_963920525.1). Lineage (NCBI taxonomy): Eukaryota > Metazoa > Arthropoda > Insecta > Diptera > Sciomyzidae > Dichetophora > Dichetophora obliterata. The sequence goes on from OY986437.1 coordinate 88,736,842, forward strand.
AATCGGCACAAATAGCGGGATCGCCTTTCTTGTGGATTGGACAGAGCACACTGAGATTCCAATCGTTCGGAATGAATTCTACGGACCTTATTCTGCATAAAAGCTCGTATATGCATAAGCCATCAGCTTCCGTGGCTTTATTTTTAAGCCAAGCTATAGCTGTCAGAACTTCATCATAGTCGAGCAGCGGAACCTCGACGCTGTCATTCGTAATTGGGAATATCATCTCTATTGGCGGAATTCTTGTCAGCGTTGCCATTTAGAAGCTTAGAGAAGTGTTCCTTCCATAACGTCAGTGTACTCTGGACAAATTTGTCACAAAATTCCCGTTTTTATCCTTGCAGGAAGAAGCCCCGATTTAAGGACCATCGGCACGGCGTCTTTTTTTGAAAAATTTTCGAGGCTCATTCCTGTCACCTCAATCTCTCATGCTCGCGCTTTTCTGCCTCTCTTTTTTTCTTTGAAAATACGTCTATCTTCCTTCCTTCTTTCTTTGTATCGCTCCTTAGCAGTGCGAGTTACAACCGACTGCAGAGTGGTTTTGTAGGAGGCGTCTTTCTCTGTAGTGGCGTCGCAACACTCCTGGTCTTACCACTGGTTTCGGCGAGGGCATGGAGTGTGAAATGTATGTCCACTGCGCGCATATATCATTGATTGGAGGAGTGCTTTGAAGCATGAGTGAGAGTCGAGTGACGAAAGCTTCGGCAGTCTGTTTCGATTGCAGCTTGTTTTTCAGAAATTTTTTTCTATGAAGTTTAAAATTGCGTCTAGGGAAAGTCAGAAATTCAAAGAGGCATCATTATAACCAGACCAGAGATGGGCGTGGTGCACTTAATTTGCAGCTTCAGCTAACATGTACTGATAATATCAAAATATTCTCTGTCTTCTATTAGTTTTTACTGATGAATGGAAAAATATAAGCCTCACTTTACATGAGTGATAGTGATAGTGAAAATTTTTCACTCAAATTCATATAAGAATAGTGAAAAAAAATTCTACAGCTTAGTGAAACTTTTTTTTGCACTAAATTAACAGTGCATAAAAAAAATACCTGCACTAATAGTAGTAAAACACACAAAGTTTTCACTCAATTGAAAGAAAATGGGAACAGTTTAAATATTACACATAACTTTGTGTGCTTCTATGCTATTATTAGTGTAACAGAAAAATATTAAGTAAAACAAGAAAAATAAAATATGCCAACAATAACTTCCTTTAAGCAAAACAAGCTTTTCGAAATAAGAATAGCTTATTTTTGTCTCCGAGGAACATCTAACAATAGTCCATCCTTATCAACAAATGTTTTTTATTTTTTGTTTTGTAAAAGCAGAGATTTCATTATTATTATCTTAATATATAAAAGGCAAGAACCCTGCTCCGTGCCCAATATCTCTGAAACTGTTCAGCCTGAAAGTATGCACATCTTAATACATAAAAGGCAAGCATGCCGCTCCGCACGCAGTATTTCTCAAACTGTAATTATTTTTTGACAGTAAAGTACTTTTACAAGACATACTGTGTTATGTTCAGCCTGAAAGCATGCACAGAAAATATATTTGCAACTTATCAGTGATAATATTGGGTTTTTACTATAGTAAGTTTTTGATCTACCTCTTTTTTTCATCCTCTTATGAAAAATTTTGACGAATTTAATGAAATTCTTTTGATTCGATTTGAGTCCATTATACCAAAAAATACAATTGTATCAGCCGCAAAATGACACCTGAGTTGCTACGTATATGATGGTTGCAAGGACAATTTGTAAAGTTGTGTATACATTTTAATAATACCAAGCTCGACTTTTTGCACTCTTGCACTTGAACTAATTTTTCAATACTGCTTCAATAAGTAAAGTTTTATTTAAAGCTGTACATTTGTATTTGTCAAAAAGCAATTGAGTGGAAAATCAAGCTTTACAAAAAGAAAAAAGTTATTTCGGCAAATGGCTTCATTAATAAAAAGACATAAGATGAATGTAAAAAATTTGTTTTCAAATGTTTTTCAATCGTTTTTCTTCAAAATTTGTTTGGAAAGAATCTTAGTGTAATTATATATTGAAAACTATCATAAAATTATTATTTTAAATAACACCAATTTAATATAAACTGTATATCTGATCGTAGCTTAGTGATGCTCATTAAGAGCTATTGTTGTTGTTTTTTTATAAACATATCTGACCTTAAGCCCGAAAAATATTTCTTTAAAATTTTTTTTAATTTGAGTCTGACTGAAATAGTTTCAAAATCAGTCATATTTTGAATATCAGTCAGTCAGTGGAAACACTTTCAATTGCAGCTTTCATGTAATGACTGCTCAAATTTTGCGCTATTTGAGTGTAGTGGAGATTTAGTAACTACCACGCACTTTAGTTATAGTGCAACAATATAACACTATCTCTAAAATCTCTAGTGATAGTGAAGAGATAGTCTTGTTGGCAAAAAATCACTAAGTTGGCAAAAAATAGTGAAAAATATAATTTCTTTCAATATATTTTAGCGTTAGTGAAAGGCTTAGTGCACTCAGCATTTGGTGCACTACGTGCAACTCTCATAACAACGCGAATATTTTGCATTATTTTATATTATTTTAATTATACATAATTAATTGAATAAATTAAATGACAATTATCAATTTTGGTAAAATTGTAAATTTAGTTAATCGCCTCATCAAAATTATTCTTTGGTAGAAATTTAAAATTGGCCCTGGTAAGAAGTACTTTGACTTTATAGAATAAAGTTTAAAAAGGGCCAATCTACCACATAGGCTCTTTTAAATCAAAAAATCTGTGTATCTGTGTCCAGCCAAAAGGACCAATGTGCATTCTTATATTTTCTCAATAAGAACTATAAATACTTCGTGCAGATTTTTTCAAACTTATTAGTTTAAACGTTAGAATTTAATTCAGATTTTTTGCAAAATTTCTACATGATTGAACCATCTAAGTCTTAAAGACTTACTTTAGAAAAGCAGATTGGCTCTTTTGGCGTAACTCCATCGATATATCAACACTATAAAAATATTTATGAACATACAAAAAATTTTGAAATGGTTTCGGTATGTTGATCGCATATTGGCTTTAAACACACATTGCATGATTTTTGGATTTTCGACGTATTTTTTCTGGTAGTGTGATGCCCAAGTAGCATGAACCAACAATAGGTTTTTTTTCCAGTGTTCAACATTCATATCACCGTCAATATTTTTTGTGTCTGGTATTACATCTCCTACAAACGATGTTTATTCCTTTTCTCCTTCAGACAAATGTTCATCTTCCACAATATCGTCGAATGTAGATGCGATGAAATTGACTTTCTCCACTTTCTTTAATTCTTGGGGTACACCCAAACGTTATCGTATACCCAAAAAAAGCTTCGTACTATGTATAAAACTGTTTGTTCTTTTCAGCCTACGAACGACTTTGTGAATAATACAAATGACCGTTTGTATATTGTACAAAGAAAAATTTGTATATTTTACAAACGCATTCGTTTCATCTACAAAAGATACGAACAAATATACTGCTGCCAGTAGCGTAACTTTATTTTGTGCGCCCGCCCGCAGGGTTCCAAAAGCGCCCTGCTTGACAAAAAACAAGAGAACAAGAAGAGACTTTTTTATTCAATAGTCATCATTTATTACAATAGTTATATTTTAAAAATATCTTTTTTTATTAATAAATTTATATATTATTTTAATAGAATTTAAAAAAAAGCAATAACGTAAAAAATACTTTATATAATAGCTGCGTTTTTCCAATATCCAAATCTAAATTGAGATTTTGATTTGCTGCTCATGAAAAGTATTTGACAACTAAATGGCGTTGAATTCAAATATGAGAATGCCAACAATGCTTTTTCCGATCATTTACTTCATGATACGCCAACTGGATTTGATATTTCAAACTACAAGTTCACAAAATCTAAATACATAGCAGGATTTTATTTTTATGTAAATTGGATTTGGATGTTGGGAAAAATGCGTCTAATATCAAATATAATAACATTTATAATAAATATTAAGATTTTATCAGAAAGTAGGTAAAAAGAAAACATATATTAATTATTTAAAAAAGTTAAACAAACATAAAGTCTGAATAAGCAGATCAATAATGTTCTTATTGGTGAAATGATAAGTTTAAGATGTTAAGTTTAAATGTTTTGTATATGACGTTACCTGTTAACTAAAGAATTTGCCAACGTCACATAATATGACCAACTGATTGATTAAAATAACATAGCTGACATAATAAGATAACAGTAGCTGTCTTGCTGAAAATATGAAAGCAAACGGGTAAATCGACTTCGACCATAATCGAGTTTTGCCAAACAAAGACGACTTTTGTTCAAAATAGTCGGCTTTTTTTACTTCAATTATTGCATCCTGAGAAATCGTCTGTACGGGACTTATATATTATAAATTATCATCATTTATTGTTGTTAATTTTAAACAATAAAATATTGCGATGGAAATAAATATGTTAGTATCTCTTGACTTTTTTTTTAAACAAACATCGCACAGTGTAACGTTCCATTATTGTCCAAAAATAGAATGAGTGATCGTAGAGCTAAGAAAATTGGCATAAGTATCTTTCGTGACAAAATTAAGAAATGTTTAAAAAGTTATACAAATCCGCCCTCTGCCACACCCGCCTCCCATATAAACGAAAACCATTTTTGCCTGAAACTTCATTAAGTCTTGTCTTAAAACAACGAATTTTCTACATCAATTTCTTTTGTGATTATAAAGAAATGGAAATTTTTATAGGCGAATGTCACTGCTATTAATTATATTTTTGTAACTCAGCCTTGGAAATTTGCAAGCTTTTTTGATTGCAGCCAGGAAATTTTAAAAATTAAGTTGTTTTGTGTTTGTAGATAAGTCGAAATTTTGAAAAATAATCAGCTGCCATAAATCAAATAAATCTCATATTTTAACTAAACAGGTCACCATAGAAAATGTATATCTTCCATAACAACAAGAATTTTTTTTTTGGATTTGGTGGAACGAAGTTCTAATGATGTTTTTGTGAACAGACGAAATTAAAGTTATTCTTTCTCAAAATTATTTTGAAACACTTTTATAAATTGATTATTTAAAAATTTGTATTCCTCTTTTAGTGTTTACTTTTATGATAAACTTAAAACCATATGTTCAAAATGTAAACAAAAACAGTAATATTGCCAGACGAAAGAAATTTTAAACTTTGTTTTTATATATAAAAAAAACCAAATGTGAATAACAAGAAAAATTTTATTTTTCAAAAAGGCAACGTTAACGGCTTGTTATAACTAAACGGTTGCTACTGCTGATAAAATTCATTTTGATTTTTTCACCCAAGATATTGTCTTTCAATAGACTTACAAATTTTGGAAAATTTCGAACATCGATATATTAGATTTTTGGCTGCTTATTTCACACTGTGCGTCGTTCTCCACTTCATTTATCATTTTCATCAAGGAATTTGAAGGCGCCCCTGGCTTAGTGGCGCCAGCCCGCAATGCGGGATCTGCGGACTCGCTTCTTACGCCACTGACTGCTGCCACCGCTTTGAATATTATCAAACAATGCTCGTTCAGTTCACAAATTTATACATTATACATTTTTAAAAACTACCCACCGGGAAAAAAGAATCAATTCACTTTTCCAATTATTGATTCTAGAATTGATTATTTTTAACATTGTGATGTCCTGCAAAAAGTAGTACATTCTTTTCTGCCTTCCACTTGAATCACTGCTGAAATCAATTCTTTTATTCGCTTATAAAATGGATTCTTTTAAATATAAAAATTATTAATTTTTTGAATATTAGAAAAGTATGAATCGCTAATAAGCCCTTTTAGAATAGATATACATGAATGAATTCCATAAGTCATAGGTTTGTATGGCAGAATTGAAAATCTTTTATTCTTTTTTAAATAATTAATAAAAAATTATATTATAATAAATTAAATTAATAGAGATAATTATAAAGTCATTTGAAAGAATAAATAATATTTAGACAGACGAGATTAAGATTATAACTTTACCACATTTATTGCAAAAATATTGATGTTTATGATGTAGGTTGTTCCTTCCATTTTGCTTTGAATGTATCCTTATGGTATTTACATTTTGACTTGCGTATAGCTTCCTTCATATCTTTTTGGGGCTGTTCTTGGTCGTATCCTTCTTTGCAAATGCACTCTGTATTTAAAAAAAAAACATTTAGAAATGATTTAAACAAGTAAAGAGCAATGGTTTTTCATAACTTACCAAACAATACATTATTAAAATTTTCAAGCCTTCTGAAGTGGTTTGTTCCTTCAACGCTGAAAAATCAAACAGAAAGAAAAACTTTTAAGAAACGCGTGAAAGGAAAACAACAGAACAATCGTTTTTCAAAAATATCTGACAAAAACAAAAACATCAACAACAAACAGAAAATACAAATCATAACAGATTGATTCTTTTTTCGCTTATAGCAGAATTTGTTTCAGAATCAATTCATTTTTCACTTACCATAAAAGCAAGCAAGGAATCTAACAACATTTACTTTATTATAAATTGTTATATACTTCATAATCGATTCCTGCAGCAATAAATACAGGAATACATTCTAAAATGCATCACAAGAATCCATTCAATTCCTGATTTTTTTACGAATTAATTCTCATTTTCCCGGTGGGTAGTGTTTGTAGAATGTACAAACCCACCGGGAAAAAAGAATCAATTGTGTATGAAAAAAGAATCAATTCACTTTTCCCATTATTAATTCTAGAATTGATTATTTTTAACATAGTGATGTCCTACAAAAAGTAGTACATTCTTTTCTGCCTTCCACTTGAATCACTGCTGAAATCGATTCTATAATTCGCTTATAGCATGGATACTTTTAAATGAAAAAAGTATGCAATTTTCGAATATGAGAAAAGTATGAATCGCTAAGAAGCCCTTTTGGAATAGATATACATGAATGAATTCCATAATACATAGGTTTGTATGGCAGCATTGAAAATCTTTTATTCTTTTTTAAATAATTAATAAAAATTACATTAGAATAATTCAAATTAATAAAGATAATTATTATGTAATTAGAAAGAATAAATAATATTTAGATAGACAACCAAACAATTAAAATCCCAGTAGCAGATGGAATATATTCCGAATATATGAAGCATCAATTACCTTGTAATGACCACTACTTCCGACTATATTACCTTACTATGCATAAAAGGCCTTACATTTAACATTGAATGAGACAGGAGGTAAGTGATCGCCTCCCTTCAGCATTACCTAGAAGTTATGGAGTAACATACTACTTGTATTAATTTATAAAAATCACTGCATTACTTTTCCTTGTATGCTACATTACAGGTAATGAGGTATGAGTTAATTACTTCTGCTATATGCAGACGCATTACTTTTTGAAAAAAGTAATGCTTCCTTACCTGGTAATTTATTCTGTATTAGTTCTATGGTAGCCACTGGCAAATCCACTGCTGGGATAATACCATACTTAATGCAAAAATATTGATGTTTATGATGCAGGCTGTTCCTTCCGTTTTGCTTCAAATTTATCCTTATAGTATATAGATTTTGACTTGCGTATAGCTTCCTTGATATATTTTTGGGACTGCTTCTGGTTTACCCTTCCGTGCAAAGGCACTCTGCATTTGAAAAAAACATTAAAAAATGATTTAAACAAGTAAAGAGCGATGGTTTTTTATTACTTACCAAACAATACATTTTCAAAATTTTCGGGTCTTCTGAAGCAGTTTGTTCCTTCAACGCTGACAAATCAAACAGAAAGTAAAATTTTTAAGAAACACGTGAAAGGAAAGCAATAGAACAACCGTTTTTCAAAAATATCTGAGAAAACAAAAAAAAAAAACAACAATAAACAGAAAATATAGATCATAACAGATTCTTTTTTCGCTTATAGCAGAATTTGTTTCAGAACTAATTCGTTTTTCACTTACCATAAAAGTGAATAGCAACTGGAATAGCAACCTTGACGTTAGTGTGGGGGCTTAGATCGCTAGGATGCAGTGGGCTGGATGACGGAAGCGCAAGCTTCTGACAGGGGTCCTAGGTCATACAGGTCGCTGCATCCTGGCGATGCACTAGTAGCTATTCACTCCTACCCTATACACCTTTTCACTCCCCACACCCTCCCTATTCATCCCATATATAACCTCTCCTATCCCACACCTAGTCCCTCCGATGGGCCGAATCAAGGTGTTATGCGACCCGTGCCGAGGATTTGCTAGGCTGGAGGCCCATTAAAAATAGTCCAGTCCCAAACGGAGCGTACCGGATACCAGGCGCCCTCCGGTACTATCCAGCCTTACCCGCGCACAGGGACCTCTGTGGGGGTGGACCTTCCTTTGTCCCACACTCGTGGGAACTATATGGATAAACAATATAATAAAAACAAACAAAAATCACCAGCGGCCGCCGGTGGACACAGTGAGGAGCAATCCTCACTGCGTGCCGCCAGCAGTCACACCTCCCCTATGGTTGGAGCAGGCCATAGCGGTTGCAAAGCTACTGCCAAAAATGTCACCGGGGCGGGAGCAGGCCTGGGTATAAAGACAACTACTGCCAAAAAATCCACACTACTGCGCAGCGGTGCCATAGTCAATGCAGACTCGGACCACGATAGCGCAAACTCAGTTGAGGACAGGCTTCTCCTCTCTCCGGACAAGTCAGCGGGTTCCAGCTCCTCTCGCAAGGAAGGGCCCAAGACCAAGTCAAAGGAGGGGTTGAAGGCCAAGGCCAACTACAAAGCGGCCCTTAAAATCTGCAGCCGGCTGTCAGGCAAGATTGATCTCTCTTCCAAAGAGAAGGAGTCGCTCGCCTGGGCTAAGCTAAAGGTGGAAGAAGGTCGCTTACACTTCGCGAGCAGACCAAGCTTTGCACCTACGACTTCGCAGCTCGCGAACAAAGTAGAAGAGCAGGCTGCTCAAAAACGCCAAAGATCGGTGGAAAGTGCGAAAGTCGGAGCTCCAGCAAGCAAACGACAGAAGCAGAAACCGACCACAAACACAATCCCGCAGCCTAAACAGGAGGTAAGAACCAAGGCCAGTGACGTGACTAAACGACACCTGATCGTGGCACTGATCGACCGGAGTGATCCCCTAGGCAAAATGACCCTTGAGAGATGGAAATCCGTAAAGATGAAGCTTCTCGAGGTGATGTTCGCGAGGTTGGAAGCCCAACCTGACGCTCCCATGCCCACATTCGATGGAGCAGGCTGGCTCAATGGGGTTAAGATCCTAAAGTGCAACGACGATCCAACTCTGCACTGGTTGAAAGCAGTAGCCCCGACACTCCAAGGCCTATGGGAGGGTGCCCAACTGGAAGTAGTGGACAGGACTAGTATCCCGTCCCTGCCAAAAGCGAAGGTACTCTTCCCGAGAGTAGTGCCGCAGGAGTCCGCACTGAAGCTTCTACAGAAGCAAAATCCAGACGTGCCAACAGCTGATTGGAGGGTGTTGAAGGTTGCTGATCCGCTACCTGATAGTAGCGGGGGGCAACACTACATCCTCCAAATCAACAAGGAGGCAGAGGATATCCTCTACGCGCGTTACGGGAAGATGGCGTGGGGCGTTGGTAGTGTTTATCTGCGCCTCAAAAAGCGCCACCCCAAGGACAACAACAGCAACACACTAGAGTCCGGAGAGGTGGAAAAAGACCTCGGCCTAGAAGCCGTGACCGACGCTGCCCAAGGACTCAGTCTGGTAGATGCGGGTGACGGAGGCACACCAACAAAAGTTGACCCCGTAAAGGAACCTTCAGCCTAATGGAGTTGAAGGTCCTTCAAATAAACCTGCATAAATGCAAAACCGCCAGCGCAGAACTCCTTCTCGCATTGGAGGAAGGAGGCTACGATGTGGCTTTAGTACAGGAGCCGTGGATTGCCTCGGGCAACGCGGTATCTGGCCTAAAGTCACAAAACTTTGATACGTTTTTCGCAACAACAGTAAGTAGAACAAGAACAGCCATCCTTATAAGGAAAGGCATCTATACTTATCTAATGTCTCATTACAGCACTGACGATCTCACTGTTGTGGCGCTAGAGTTCAACGCGGACGAGCCGATCCTGGTCGCCTCTTGCTACATGGCGCATGACGTCGACGCACCACCAGACGAGCTACAAAGAATGGTAGCAGTCGCCGGCGGGAAGAACCAAGCAGTGGTCATCGGAGCAGATGCCAATGCACACCACCCAGTATGGGGCAGCCCAGACATCAACGATCGAGGTGAGTCCCTACTTAACTTTATTCTACAATATAACCTTAGTGTAGCTAACATCGGCAAGGAACCCACGTATGTAGGCCCCACCTCGTCGAACGTGTTAGACCTAACACTATCCTCAGACAACAACACTCTGGTCACAAATTGGAGGGTGCTAGCACAGCCCTCCTTCTCGGACCACAATTATATTAGCTTTAGTATAAGCTTTAACTACACTCCAGCTCAAAAGATCTTTAGAAGCCCCAGAAACACGAACTGGAACCACTTCAGAAGTATCATTGAGACCAAGTTACCAGCTACTAAACAAATTAATACGGAAGAGGGCATTGAAAGGTCACTGAAGATTCTCTCGGCCCATCTTCTCAAGGCCTATCATGCCTCTTGTAAGCCCACGCGAACAAAGCGTAAGATCAGACCACCATGGTGGAATCCGAATCTTACAGAGCAAAGACGCGGCCTAAGAGATTTCTTTAAACTAGCTAAAATAGCTGACCAAGAGGAAAATTATGGGGAATACAAATGTAGGCTCAAACTTTTTAAAACAAACGTACGCAGAGCAAAAAGACACTCGTGGAAGAACTTCTGCTCAAACATAGAAAAAACTGCGGATACAGCAAGGCTCAGGAAGCTACTCTCAAAGCAGCCCTCCATTCAGAGCCAGCTACGCAAAGACAATGGCCAGTGGACGGAGAGCAGTCAGGAATCCCTCGAGGTGCTGTTAAAGGCGCATTTTCCTGGCTGTACCGAAGCTCCTAGCACTGCTACAATACGAGGGCACAGGACAACCCCGTTACAGGTTCCACACGACTTAATAACGTCGGATGGAATCGCATGGGCTATAAACTCGTTCTCGGGATACAAATCTCCGGGACCAGACGGTATAATTCCTGCCATGTTGCAAACGGCTGAATCGCGAGTCGTCCCATGGCTGAAGAATATATTTAACGGATGCATCAGGCTAAACTATGTACCTGTGGCTTGGAGGACAGCGAGGGTTGTATTCTTACCGAAGGCAGGTAAGGGCAGCCATCCATGTCCGAAGGACTACAGGCCAATAAGTCTGACCTCCTTCGTACTCAAAACGCTCGAGAAACTGATTGACTTGCACCTAAGAAACAATTCAATCCAGTTATCAACCAACCAGCACGTGTACACGAAAGAGAAATCGGTTGAAACGGCACTACATTCCCTAGTAGTAACCATAGAAAAAGCCCCCCACCACAAGGAATACGCACTCGGGGCGTTTCTAGATATCTCTGGTGCATTCAACAATGTATCAACCACCGCAATCCTTAGTGGATTACGTGCAATAGAGGCACCACCGGCAATAAACCTTTGGTTAGACAAGTTGCTAAGCTGCAGAAAGGTGCGGGCTGAGTGGGGCACTAAATCCATGGTAAGGGAAGCTCACATTGGGACACCCCAGGGAGGGGTCCTCTCGCCACTACTATGGAATCTTGTAGTTAATGAACTACTCGAAAAGTTCGCAGGTAGAGCCCTGAGGATAACTGCCTATGCAGACGACATAAGCATTATTATAGTAGGGAAATGTCTATCAACAGTAAGCTCCATAATGGAGAGCACACTCAAAGATGTACTTAGATGGGCAAATTCAGTCGGTCTTAGTATTAATGCAGAGAAAACGGATCTGGTTCTGTTCACGAAAAGGTACAAGATACCACAGTGGATACCACCGAAATTGAACGATATACGTCTCATACCGAAAACTCACACAAAATATCTAGGAGTCGTCCTGGACAGCAAGCTGTCATGGAAAACCAACGTGGAAGAAAGGGTGAAGAAATCCACCATTGCACTATACACATCCAAAAAGATGCTAGGCAGTACTTGGGGTCTCTCACCCTTTCTGATGCACTGGATCTATGTAACGGTAGTGCGTCCTATTCTACTCTACGGGATTATTGTGTGGTGGCCGGCTGTGAACAAATCAACATTCCTCAAGCACTTGGAGAAAACTCAGCGGCAGGCAGCGCTATGCATCACGGGGGCACTGAAGTCAACTCCAACTAAAGCGCTTGAAACGATTCTAAGTATGGACCCCCTGGACATACACGCAAAACTAATAGCCGGAAAAACGGCACAACGCTTTACGGCAGCAGACAACATGCACATTCAAAATTTGGGACATTGAACAATCGGAAAGGATCTACCTAGCAGCACGGACTACATGGTGCCTCGCACGATAGTCAATTCCAAAGCACGAACTCTTGTGGGACCAAATGACTGGTGCAAAGGTATAGAACAAGCACAGCAGACGGTCAACATATTTACCGACGGCTCCAAAATACCTACGGGGGTAGGTGCGGCGGTGTATTGCGCAGAGCCTAATATAAGGCAGCCATATAAACTGCCGAACCACTGCAGTATCTTCCAGGCGGAAATATTTGCCATAAGGAAGGCTGCTGAGATAGCCCTCAGCATGGACACACAACACTCTAACATCAACATTTTCGTTGAGAGTCAAGCGGCGATCAAATCCATGCGCTCCGCTAGCATCAAGTCCAAAAGTGTCTTGGCTGGCAGAGATGCACTAGATGCACTATGCGCTTCGAAAAGAGTGCGCATCTACTGGGTCCCTAGCCACCAGGGCATTGAGGGAAACGAGATGGCAGATGGTTTAGCAAAGGAAGGCGCCGGGCTGGAATCAGTACTCGCAGAACATGTACTTACTCCGCTACAAGAGTTGTACAGGAACCTCGAAAGAAGAGCCGCACTAGCAGTAAATCGTAGATGGAGAGATACGACAACGTGCAAGATCTCGAAAATCATGTGCAATGCACAATGCGAAAAACGAACTCTGTTCATCTTGGCACGCCCGCGCAAAGATTGCAGGACACTAGTGGGCATGCTCACTGTCAGTGCATGACGGCAGCCCACGCGAGGAAGCTTGGCATCACCACGGATGACAACTGCAGGAAGTGCAAAGAACTGGGCACAGTGGAGACTCTGGAGCACCTACTATGCACATGCCCCGCCCTACTTAGATCGAGACTAAAATACCTAGGCTCATCGACGTTCCCGTCACTTAAAGATGTAGCCAGGGTGTCTCTAGAATCCCTCCTAAGGTTTGCGAACTCAACGCAAATCTTTAAAGACTTTTAAAAACAAACACAAAGGTTCCTTCTGTTCGCTACCGGTACCACTAAGGACCTGAATTGGTCTATGTGAGCCTCACGAAGGCATCCGGTCTAACCTAACCTAACCTAACCTACCATAAAAGCAAGAAAAGAATCTAAAAACATTTACTTTATTATATATTATTATATACATCATAATCGATTCCTGCAGCAATAAAAACGAATCAGTAAAATTTTTGTTTATTGATTCTAATTCATAGGTTTTGCTTTAAATTTATATATTCTTTGGAATACATTCTAAAATGCAAGCACAAGAATCCATTCAATTCTTGATTTTTTTAAGAATTAATTCTCATTTTCCCGGTGGGAAGTTACGAATTCAAAAATTTTTTCATGCGGCCAACACTACAAACGTTTGTACTATATACAAAACATTTGTACATTCTACGAATAGCCTCTGTTTGTATTTCTACAAAGATTTTTTCGTCATTTTATCCTAAATATTTTTTGGGTGTAGCACTTATACTTTACAGGCTGTCTACACTTATAATATTTGATCTCATAACATATTTAATGGCATCGATAGCGCAAGTGTAGACTGTTCATACCATGAAATTGCTCATATGATGCAGTTTATTTCTTGAAATATTTCCTGAAACCGTGCAAGCAAGGAATAACCCAAAACTTTAGTTTTTTCTTTAATTTTCTTCATCACTCAAATTTTTCATCACTTTAAAAGCTTTCAGAGCACGAGCGCAGCGAACCATTCTTTTTGACTCCATTTTTAAAATAAAATTTCATGAGAAATTTGCCCACCTTAATATTGTAGCATGAAATCTGGATATCATGAAATTCAATTCGACAGTTCGCATATAATCAAGTACGACGTATATTTTTTTGTGTTATGACCGTAAGGTTAATGTTTTCTAGTGAATGCCCTTGTTTCGTGACCTCTTTGCAGTTTGTGACACTTGAGGTCATTTGTAGTAGGCATATTCTAAGGAGCTGAAGAAATTTATTTTTATATTAAGTGCATTTGTGTGTGTATTTTAGCTTATCCACAATTAGCTGTTTTTTATGCAAACATTGTTTTGTGCTAAGCAAAAAATAATATCATAAATACTAACAGGCTATAAAAAAAATTAGATCTAACAGAACAGATCAAACCCAAAAAATTATGTAAGCTAAATGCAATCTATTTCAATTCGTCTATATTTATGCGAACATAAATTTTGAAATCTTTTACGAGAATATAGACAAGCAGATACAAAACACAAACCGCTTGCTTACTATCTCTGTCTTCCACACTCGAACTTATTCTCCAATCCTTTTTCATCAAAAAACAAGTCACCCACCAACTGTGCGTGACAATTTTAAGCAGCTTTCTGCTTGGTTCTGTGCTAACCTTAAGTCAAACTTTGAATTGCTTAACATTAAATCAAAACAAACATTTATATTTTAATTTGCTTGATCGTTCTTAACTGCGTGCCATCAGGTTGCTTGCCGTTTAGCTACACAGCAGATTAGATACATCCATCATATTTCTTCAAAAACACACAAATTAACTTATTTTTCTGTTTATTTTTGTCAAATTTCTTCAATTCTTTTGTATCTGTATTGTTGTTTTATTTCTACTTTTTACTGTTTACATTTTTGTCTGCATCAAGCAATCACAGCTACACTGTCTCGTTCCCAGACAAAGATTTAAATCAAGATTTAAGACTGGTGGAATATATTTGTTATGCAAAACATAGCTATACGCCCACAAAATAAATTACATATAATAATTATTCTTTCATATACAGCTTATGGTCTCTACTTTCTGACATGGTAAAAATGCTTAGTAAAATATAAGAAATTTAATAAATCTTTTTTGAAAATCTCCTGAATGCTTGTAGCTATGTTAAGGAAGCGCAAGAACATGAAAAGTTTTAAACTGCAAAAAGTCTGAACATTTTTCATGGCCCAACTCCAATTTCTGCTGTCTTTCTCAAGGTTGCCGAACTTAAAAATTCTTTAGGTAAAACTGCATTTTATGTGTCTTTGTAAATGTGTGTGTGCATTTGAGTATAAAATTATGGGTGTTTTGGACTCATAGCTACCACATCAGGAAGTTTTTAACCCTAGATTTTTATCCGAATTCAATTTGAACACTATGGCTGTATTTCTTTATTCATTCCAGACGTTCGGAATGACTGTTTTTGTTTATTTATTCAGTTTTGATTATCCGGAATATTCTTTTTGTATTTCTTTATTCTTACGAAATATTCCAAACGCGTTATTTTTATACTATCAGCTTAGGTAGAATAAAAAGAATATTCTTTGTGTGTGAGGTTATATTCGATTGTTTGAAGCAAAACGTCGCTAAATGAAAATGGTACAATTTTTTAGTTAAAATGTTTTAGATTGCTTTGTTGTATTTTTATTTTTTAAATTTTATCTGGTGTATTTGTTGTCTTTAATTAAATACGAAAAATATGTTTCTGGTTTTAACAAAAAAAAAATTGTTCTTTCCTTTCCAACACTGTTTCTTTATTCATTCTGTTCTGGATAAACAACCATCTATTCTATTAATTCTATGTTTTATCCGGAATGTATAAAGAAATACACCCTATTAGAAGTTTTTGTTGAAATTTACTGCAACAGTTGTAGGCAACAAGTTAGCTTCAATGGCTGTAGTAACAATTTCCAATATTAATCTATTCCATTTCTTTTTTTATAAGAAAACGGTTATTTTAATGAACAATAAATTGTTTTAGATGAAACTCACTGCAATCTGTGTAATAAAACTGCAGAAACGAACGCTACATTTGGTACGGTTTTGGTTTACAATCGCGAGTAAAAACTACAACAAAACAAATAATGTTTTGTGCTAGTAAGACACAACGTTATCATGCTGTTACGATGTCTTTCTTCTGCGTGTTGTTGGAAGTGCTAGCATTTAAATCGAAGAGACCGAGAAAGAGTTTAAGTGCGCTTTTGTAGTGCTACGGTGTATTCCTACTCTCTGATTCCCATTGTTAGATTCCCATAGATAGAATTGTTATTGTAATATGCTTTCGATGGACGATCAATCCAATATAATCCAATATAACTTGAAGAGTCATCTATCAATGATAAGAGGTGTAGAATCCTAAGACCGAGTATAAGCCAATTGGTATACTATGGCTCACGCTTCCTAGTTATCCGAAAGGAGCTTTTAAGAAGGCTTAATTAAGCCAACGAAGTTGCGTAATTAGGAGTGTGGTTCTATCGGTATATTACCGGGAAAGCAATGGTTATTTTTAACCTAGCCATGGACAATTCTAGTGACTGAAGGTGTCACAGTCAAATATAATTGTTCTAAGAACGTTTGGTCTGTAGACGGGATGTTGAAGAGCCTTGTCTGGTGGTCCTTCGGGGTTCATACGCTCTGGTTGTAGTTGGACCAGGAAGGTCGGTGTAAATTACACTTGGTTGAACTCGGGTTGGTAATTCTCTTAAATAACTAAGAGAAAGATGGTAGATAAACTCTCGTTTATTTTAAACAGTGAATGTTAGGAAGGTAAGCAACTACAGGATCAATATACTGTTACCTTTGGAATTTGAGAACAGGCGAAAAGGAAACCTAAACAGTCTGAGTTTTGTCCACAAATGATTGGGGAACCTGATGACATAGCAACAGTACCATAGTCTTGATGTAGGTATCGCTTCCTAGCAGTGCCGAGTTAAGGTTTCGTGGTGCCCCGAGGCAAAAAACTCTGGTGCCCCTTTAAAAAAAATGTCTCAAAAACCAATTGCAATTATTGTTTTTTTTTTAATTTGTTGATTTCAATTATTTAATGAGGATGCAAAACTCAACACTCTCTACCTTTATATATTATGCTCACCAAGCAATCTGCTTCATATATTTTGTGGTATTTATGTGTAAGTGAGATCTCGCCCAGTTGGCATTTTAGCTAGCGATACGCAAAAGGATGCATGCTAGTAGTGCTCTTATTGGCGTCAATATACCTTCCGTGATCGCTGCATTGATGAGTGCTTCTGTAAGGCCTACCTTTTGAAGGTTTGGAGTCTTTTCCTGTTATTTTATATAAAAAAATTTTTAAAAAAATTTTTAAAAAATTATAAATGATCAGATCAATTCAAAAAAAATCAAATCTTAACGAAAAAACAAAAAAAAAATATTTTTTTTTGTCCGTGTTGGGACGTGAACCCAGGTCTCCGAAATCTAACACATTGCATATCACATTATATGAAAACTTTTATATGGAAAAATTCTAAGTCTTTTCTATTATTTTTGTATGAAGAAATTTATAAAAAAAGATTCCAAAAAAATTTTTATATGGGCAGAAAAATTTGTAAAAAAATGTAGATTTTAAAAAAAATACAAAAAAAATTTTTTTTTTGGGCCGAGCTGGGTTGCGAACCCGCGCTCCCGAAAACTTACTTTCATTTGTAATCATGCAAAATAAGCTGAACTTTGTTAGAAACTGAGGTGGACGAGTGGGTAAGATGCCAGACCGCCAGCTGAGAGGACGCTGGTTCAAATCTGGAATTTGTCAAAAGTTTTTTTATTTCAAGTTGATATTTATATTGCTTTTCTTTCTAATGTACATTCTAAAGAAGGGCTTCTAGCAGGCTTCTTTAGAGTCGCGAGAGCGGAAGGCCTAGAAAATTTTCTCGATTCATATAAAAAAGCTTATGGGCTTGGAAACGAGCACGGAAGGACTAAGAAATCCATATGATGGCCTGCTAGAAGCGCTTCAAAGACCTGCTTTTGCCCACTGGGCGGAGAAGCGATTGTGTATGTATTGCCGCCTGCTATTTGCGGTCAACACTTCGAACAATGAGGGAATTATAAATGTCAGTAGCGAAGTGGCAATTCACATCACGCAATGACAGTTCTTGATTCGGCAATATTAACTGTCTGACCAGAATCATGTCGTTGTCGTGACGGTGAGAGAGAATCGCTAAGAGTTGGACCAGAATTTTCGCGCTGGCTTTGTCGTTTGCTTTTATTCAATTTGCAATAGTTGATTTTCTTGAAATTGCTTCAGTGTTCTCATCGTACTCCGATTGAACTAATAACTGCTCCACTTCCATTTATTTCACTAGTTTTTGCAATACTCTTCAAATAAATTAAAGGCTACTCCTCTCATTATTAAAGCAAGTAGGAAAACTGTTTACTCGCTACATTGGTTGATAGATTCTTCAGTGCACATTCAATTTAATTCACGTATTTACAATTTGCAATCAAAAAATAAAATACAAAGAAGTGGGGCCAAAATATCCAAAAAAAGTGACATAAGTCTGAGAAAAAAATGCAAGTCAATATCTGGAAGCTCGATTTTCACCGTAGACGTATGGTCTAGTGGACTTTTTTGCTCAATACAATCCCAAGAATCAGAAACGCGAAGCGCCCATTAAGATGTTCAAATCGCCCCACCCTAATGTATACCGATAATGACCTATGGTTTTTTTATAACCAAGTCATGTACAATTTTAGTGGCCGAATGTGTCACGGTCATGTATATAGTCTTATATATGGTTAAATGTTGGTCTGTGCTATGAAATTAGGGGAAACTTTCTGGTGGATCTTTTGAATTCCAAAGGGGCGTTCGCTGACGCTAAATATTGGTTCCAAGCTTTGCAGCACCGTAGAATTAAGCCTTCACGGCAGCGGTCTACGTTAAACACATAGAGGATTTCTCTGATTCCTTATCAAATAAATACTTGCATCCCCTATCAAATAAATCGCACGATATTGAATTCAATCCAGTATCTCAAAATAGGATCTTAAAGACTTCGCCCAAATGTACGAATTTTACTCCATTGTCAGCCTGATATATGCTGTGTAGATCATGCGAAGACCAGCTGAAGTGAAATTTTTTGGCACCGTTTTAAAAAACTTAGGTACTTGCCCGCTTCTTTCGATACATCGAAAATATGATCATTCCAAAAAAAGATCAGATTGGATCGACTTTCATTTTTAATAACTTTTAATAATCACTTTTAGCGCAAGGAGAAAAAATACTATTTTTTTAAGTATAACCTAATTTTTGAATTCTTAAATTTTCATAATCTTATTTTTGCAAAATATATGGGTGTTAAGGATGTAATATTTTATATCAATTAAATTAAGAAGGCAATCACGCTGCTCCGTGTCCAATATCTCTCAAACTGTTCAGCCTGAAAGTATGCACATCTTAATACATAAAAGGCAAGCATGCTGCTCCGCACACAGTTTTTCTCAAATTGTAATTTTTTTGACAGTAAAGTAATTTTGCAAGACACACTGTTCTCAAAAATGTTCAGCCTGAAAGTATGCACAGAAAATATATTTGATACTTATCAGTGATAATACTGGGTTTTTGCAATAGTACGTTTTTGATCTATTTACCTCTTTTTTTATCCTTTTATAAAAAAGTTATGACGAATTTAATGAAATTTTTTGAATCAATTTGAGTCGATTGTACCAAAAAATATAATTGTAGCAGCCGCAAAACAACACCTCATTTGCTACGTATATGAAGGTTGCAAGGCCAGTGTGTAAAGTTGTAATTTAATATGATTGTTACCAAACTCGACTTTTTGCACTTTTACACTTGAACTTATTTTTCAACACTGGTTCCATACGTAAAGTGTTATTTAAAGTGGTACATTTGTATTTTGCAAAAATCAAGCTTAAAAAAGAAAAAAAGTGCTTTCGGCAAAAGGCTCCAAAAAGGATGTGTGCGGAGGACCTGTCGTAGGACAGGCTTTTATACTAGTTTTGGTAATATTATTAAAAAAGGAAGAAATAATATTTCAACTCTGCCAGAAATAACTTTGCAAAAACTTTGTTTAACTTTGTCACCTCATATAACGAGTACGTGATCTTCGTAAGTGTTATAATAACAACACTTTGTTTCACTGACTGTTTCACTCACCACCAAAATCTAAGTCGTATTATAGCTCAGATTAATTGTTTTTCAAAGAAACACACGTGTACAAATAAACAAACTCATACGTGCATTAAGAATAAAACGTTTCAACGTCTTCATTTAAATACGACCTTTTCCTGAGTGCGAGTATCTCCGTGTGAAATCATGAATTTCTTAATCCGTTCAAATATGATATCACACTCAAAGCATTTTATTTGTGTGAGTGCGTATGTGTGTATGTGTGTGTGTGTTGCGTGTGTCTGACTGTGTAGATTAACATCAGGTGACAGGCAGCACGTAGAATAAAAGCTGGTTTTTCCAATGACATTCAAGTGTAAAGCAAGAAAGAAGGGACCGCATTAATATGCTATAAGCAGCTGATGCTGAAACCTCGCACGGTAAATAATGCGGAAGAAATGTGTGAATTCTGCATATTTTTAGATGTAGGCGAAAAATTTACACAAAAATTGGAATTAGAAGCTTTAAGGAAAGATATTAAAAAAAAAATGTTGGAAAAGTTTGAGTGGCAGCCGTGTGACATACTGGTTAGGTGCGTGGACTGCTTGCCAAATAACCGCGGTACAAATCCAATTTGACACAGAATGTTTATTCAATTGAAATAATGTATAAGATTGCCACTTATAAGATTGCCGGTCCTTTCGAAAATATTTAAAGACCACTTTTCGAAATATCTTCAGACAAGCTAATTTTTTATACAAAAATTATTTTTATCAAAACTTTATTGAAAAATTATATCGGGTTAAAAACCTACATATTAGGGAGTCCAATCCCGAAAGCTTTTCTAGATACCGGGATTAGTTCGGAATTAAAAACTTTAAGAAAAAAATAATTCCAAACGTTTTTAATACTATTTTTAATTATTTATTACTTGAAACTAAAAAATGTAAATTAATTAATTTATAAAGTAACAAAAACAAAACAAAGCAAAACACATTAAGGGTATTCACAATTGCGTTCTTTTCAGTGTAGTTAAAAAACCCCGCGTTATTAATGCCACACTTTACCGAGCGGTTTATATATATTTTGTTGTTTTACATGAAATCTCTAAAAACCAAAATTTTTGCACTTTTAAGTAGCCCAATGACATGTTTAACGAACGTGGTTTTTAAAGTTCCATAAACAACTGATCGGTTGTCAGTTATTTTCTATTTGCAAAAATGGAAGAAGCTCAAAATCCAAGTTAAACATTTTTATGCCATATATTAATAAAATATATCAAATTGGATAGTTAATTTATTTGTAAAGTAACAAAAAGCTATAGTAGGAGGTTCCCAAACACAAATTCTATTTAAAAGAGTGCTCATAATTGTGGTTTACAACTATGTAAAAAAAAAAATACAATATCACTATACCACACAATTGTAAATACCCTTCTTGTTAATAAACACAAAAACCTTAAATAATATAATGGCTGGCAAATTTTATTAATTTAGAGAACAAAAAAAAAAATAAAATACAGAACAGTTTAAGTTTTTACTATATAAGTGTTAAACATGTTTCTTTTTGTACACCGTCTTCATGTTTTTTTTTTTTTGTTTAAGGCAAATGAAGGTTGGAAAAGACTTTTCAAAATTACATTTTGTTGCTTTTATTATTTTTAAAGAAAGCTAATCTACGCGTCTTATTTTTTATTAGGGAGTTTTGTTCGGATATTATTACTAATATAACCCGCTGGTGAGAAGCACCGTTCTGATTCTATGCTAGTTAGAGAAATAGTTGCACAATAGTCGTAAGCAATTCTATCACGATTGCCTTCACTACAAAACATAACTATTTCCCAAGTCAGAATATCTGACAATTTTTAAATACGTAGCTGACTTCCTGATGTTGCAAATTCTTCTAAAACTTTGCAAAGGCTTTGCTCCAGTGATTTACACTCATTGTCCTAACAATCTTTTTCTGCCTCAATAAAAGGTTTTTCTAATTCTATATTCATATCAATTTGAAATGAAATGGTTGCATTTATGTACATGAATACTTGTAATAAAACTTTTTAATTTAAAAATCCCAGGTTCCCGTAAAAAAACCTTTTTATTAACATGTTGCTTCATGAACTTATATGGCATCAAGCCCAAATATAATTATAAAAAAAAATTGTATTTAACTTAATTTGTTTATTCAGCAATTCATTTGATTACAATAAGCTCTTCAATTGTCATCTTAACACAGTTTCTACATGAAATGAGTTAAAATTATGACTTGTTTTGTGAATGGAAAATTTATTGACTCTTCTTAAAAATTATCTTAAACTTATCGAAAAATTTAATTTCTAAATATCTATGTAAATGTTTACAACAAAAAATTTAAATCACTACACAGTTCCGTGTTGAAATCACTTTGCATGGTCGTGAAACATATGCTTAAATGAGAATTAGATGGTTTATAAAGAGACATCTAACCCATTTCGGGCAAAGCCAAATAAATTTTTAGACGGTTCAATTCAATGTCTTCAATTCAATAATGACTGGAGTCAAACGGAAAATCAAATTTTTCTGACCAAGCGTTTTCCGGGAAAATTGTGTTCCTAAGGAACACAATTGTAAAAATAAACAAAAAAGAATTAAAACTAAGGTCGAATTTATTTTACTAAAATAAAAAAAAATATTTTAAATCTGAACTTTTAATTTTTTTTATCAAAATTATTTTATAAAAGCATAATAAAAATTACTCATGATGTTTTTTGCAGCACTTTGCGATACGTAACACTTCTTGCACATATGGTCAAAAATCTTGGTCTAAATTCTATTACATCCTGTATTGTATATATGACGACACCGAAACTGTATTACAATTTAATCCTTGTTAAATAAAAAAATAGTATAATTGCATTCCCACATGGGATTAACAGCCCTATTCTGGCAAATTAACAAATTGTTAACCAGTATTTTGAATATTTCAATGTGTTTGCTGTAATTTTTTGATTTCAAAACAAAATTTGAAGCTCAAATATAATATATTTTGATAAAAATTGCCAACTGCTTTTCAGTTATTGACAATTTCATTCAAAAATTTTGTTTTTTGTGCTTCAAATTTTGTTTTGAAAACAATGAACATATAGATATATAAAAAATACTGGTTAACAATTGTTCATTTGCCAGAATAGGGCTGTAAATCTTAACAAATGCTTGCATTAAAATATTTTCGACAAAACGAAAAAATTAATGCAAGTTATAAGCTTATGGCGCTAAAAATTGCTCTGTGAATGCAAATGTATAAAAAAATGATAAAAATGCATACGAATCGAACCAAACCGAGCTCTGCATTCTTAAGGTATTCAAACACGTACTGAATATTATTCTAAATTCTTTTAAAAAAATTTCTACGCACAATTTGCAACGCCGAAAAACCTTTTTCTTGTAGAACCACTTGTGCTCTCCAGTTATCTGAGGTAGCTCACTTGGGAAGCGAAAATCATTATGGAGATCACAATGATCGTCTGACTTTGTCTTTGTCGTGTAGATCTACTTAATTCAACCTTTGATTTTAATTGGGAAAAATTGCAAGTTGCTAATATACTACTACGTATTTTCCGATTTAAGTCATCTTCTTTCAAATTTTTCTTTTTGCATAATCTTACAGAGTGTGTTGGATTTATATTATCGTAGCGTGTGTTGGATTTATATTATCGTCATTAGCAGTCATCGCTACTTCTTTTTTGTCCTGTCAGCGGCAAATAAGTATTTTCTTTGCAGTTCTATTGAAGGCAGCATCGAACTCACCTGACAAATAAAACGCAGATGTATAAGCTTGAAAGCAGAATCAAGACAATTTTAATTATGAATTCCAGGTTTATAAATTTGAACCTGCAATTCTACTGGTTCTCACAGTACACGAAGAAGGAGCCACTTTTGTACATCCACAACTCTAATAAAGTTTATGGCTTGACCAAAAATAAGATCCACTTGTTTTTCAGCGTCATATCATTCAGATAAGTTTATTCAAACATCTGTTAAAGCATATGGAACGTAAAACAGTGGGTTTGCGCACAGCTGAATCAATCAAGACTACTGAAGAGGAATTGTTGCTATTTCCGAAACAGGCTGCCTAGTCTGATGTGTGATTGACCTTATACAGAGTTGTTGTTGTAGGTGCTGTTGCTTTCTTTCATAAATTACTTGACCGATAGCTCTAAATTATAAACTTATAAACTTTTAAATTTATCGTATAACTTTTGCTGCATATCTTGTAATGGTTCTGGAACTGAGAAAATGCCGTATTAAATTTTGTTGGCATTCCTCCAATTTGATTTTTTAAAGGCATCATTGGATTATAAGCTTTAGCCTGTCCAAATCCTATTTTAGTTTTTTTTTTAAATACGTCTTATAACATATAACTTTGAATAACTTATTTCACATTCTTGTGGAGGACATTCTTTTTCACCAAAGCCGTCAATATCATGTTGCGTTTCGTATTCGAGCTACCTTCAGAAGAACATAAACATTGACAATAAATCATCTTCCAATATTTCTTCGTCAGTGATATCATCAACTAGTTCAGGTTAAATTACGGTGACAGTATGAATTTCTTCATCTGAACATTTGTTTTAAAGAATTTCAATAATTTCAAACACTTTTAGAATTTATTCGATCGTTTTTTTTTTCCACTTTTACTGTAATAGGTTAAGTTTGTATCTGCACTTTTATGCACGTAAAACGCTTTTATAAAAGCTATACACTGACTCCAATAACTGACCACGTGTTTAATTACTCTGTACACAAATGCTTACAACAACAAAACTACTTATCCGATATTGCTCATCAAGCTCTTGTTTTTTTTTGTTATTGTCTTTTCTTTGAAATGAATGCATTGATAAAGCAAGTTTAGAAACCTTTGTCTTTTTATTCTCAAATAAGTACAAAAAGTGCATGTGGTCAATTTTTTGTGTTTAAATATTTTACGTCAGTGAATGCAGTTAAAAGCAAGCGAAGGGAAAATTGTTATGAAATGTTTGATATTTTGAATATTTTGGTGCTGGTTTCCAACAGTTTCTATAAATTTTCAATAAATTTTTTATAATTTTTTAAGACAAAAAATGATTAAAAGGACGAAAAAGTTCCCTTTACACTACTCTTTTATATTGATCGGATTGAGGCTTTTTACGTGTTTATGTCATAGGAAAAGACAATTGTGCCCAATACATTATTTTTTCCTATATTTCAACTAGTTCTATTGTGAACATTTCCAAACTGGAACTTTTTGCTAAAGTCTTAACGTAGATCTTTAAGTGGTTTTAAAGTATTCAAACGTTAGAGGCATTTATTTATTTTTTCTTGCATATATTGCCAAAAGATGTGCATCACGTAAAAGATTTATGAATGAAAAGAATTTTATGTAGTTATTTTATTTATATGAAATGCAATCAATAACTTATTTATTTTTAATTCCTTAAAATGGGGCCGAATTGCAGCATCCGTGATCGAGCAAAATTACGAAGGGCACGACGAGACAAGTGCCTATCAATCTTGTACCATTTTGCTCTTTCACGGATGCTGTAATTCGGCCCCTGATTTTCCTCAGTTTGAAAATAAAAAAATCCCACAACACGTGCTTAGATTTAATTTATTTTTGTCAGTAAAAATTTCAATAAGAAAACAAAATAAAATCAAAGTGAACTGTTCTACGCTGAAATTTTTTTGTACTATTTTATAGCAAATACAAATTGCACTAGAAATGAACTAGTTGGTTTATCCAATTGACTCCAAAAAACTGCTGGGTTATAACTTCAAAATAAAATTGATATTTTCTTTTAATGTTCTGCTTAACGGATCAAAAATAAAAGAGAGCGTTCATATTCTACATCAGCAGCAATATTTTAAATTTGAAAAACAAAAACTTTTCACAATGTATGCATGGCAGTATTTTCTTAAAAAAAATAATTTTTTCTGAATAATAAAACAAAACTTCTGAAATTTTTTGAAACTTTTTTCGTTCTTATTTTGGATAACTTTTTCGAAAATTTTCTTTTTGAATTTTTCATTTATTACAAAACTTCTTAGCCCTCGTAATTTTTAAAATTGTTGTGGCTGTTTTTCATACATTTTTTAATTTTTTTTTTTTTTGTGGTTTTTCATTATATTTTGAAGATATTGTTCTAAGCAATATTTCCTACTGCAGGAAAAGGCGTGAAGATATGATATTTTGAAGCAACTTAAAATAATTGATTTTTGTTTCTTTACGCAACAGTATCGTAAAGATCTTGCTTCGACTTTTGAGGCAATTTTTTTTTATCAGATAATGTTTATTATTTTGTTCAGAGAAAGATTTGTATCGAATGTTGTATGGAATGACCAGTCTAAAACAGGTTAAAGCAATATTAAAGTTTAACGACTTTCTGGCAACCAACCCTATACTAAATCTTAGCTAAGCTAGAAGGTAACATATACATTTTACAAGAAAAAAAGCAAACAAATAAATAAACATGCATAACTAAATCGAAAGCAGAGACGGTGTCACCTTAGATGATGGTTATATAAAGAAACTGCTACAGTTGAAATATTCAATGCAATCTTTCGCCGCTCAATATCCCCAATTGTAATGCCACTGACCATAGTGTATGTGTATGTGTGCATTTATGTTATTTGAACTGTCAAGGTAAGTTTAATGCTTTACACAAACACATACACACACCCACACAGAACGGTACGCACACGCACGTACATAAACTATTTTATTTTTTAATACAATCTGCTCTAAAAAGCAACCCAAATGTTGTAAAAAACACTTCTCTACAGGATGTAACAAAATAACACAAAATCAGAAGAACTGAAAACTTTCCACACATTTGCCTTGATTATGTGTATATATATGCTTGTAAGTATGGCTGGGATTGTGTGTTTGTGGTTGTTTGAGCAGTTTTGGTTATGTGTGTCTCGTATTTATTTTCACACACATGTGTTTTTGATGCTGATTTAACGCTGATTATGGGCGAAAAAAATCTACATTCAATGGGGAAAAATCCCATTTAAAAAATAAAAAAATGGCCTCAGGTATTTGCACATGTGATTTTTCGTCCTTCACCATCTGCGTCCTAGTTAAGTGCAATCAAGATAGTTTTGCGTGAAAAAAGAGGTTCATTTTTAACCAAATGAATTTTGGCAACATTTACAGTTATCCACTGAAGTGCTGTGGATGGATTCTATTAAAATATTTACACGTTTCACAACATTTTCATTACGTCAAA
This sequence comes from Dichetophora obliterata, assembly GCA_963920525.1. Lineage (NCBI taxonomy): Eukaryota > Metazoa > Arthropoda > Insecta > Diptera > Sciomyzidae > Dichetophora > Dichetophora obliterata. The sequence goes on from OY986437.1 coordinate 88,764,285, forward strand.
TTAACTTTTTATAGTTATTTTTAAGCTAAATTAGCTGCTGTTCAACAGTTTTAAAGTTTTGATTATATTTCTAATCTATGAATTAAAAATAAAACTTTTGCAACGCACAAGTTTTCGCACTTTTTAACTCCAGGATTCGAATTTAATTAAAACATGATAACATTTAATTGTCCTGTTTAAACTTTGACAAAGGGTAGGATACATTTTTAAGCAAATACTTTATACATAACCCGCAAAAAGGTTTTTTCTCCGTTGTTGCACTTATTTGCTGATTTATTGATAACTATGGCTAGTTGATATTATAACTAGCTATGTATATATGTAGATGTGAAACCTCTTTTATTGTGAAACCACCGTAATAGAATTTACTTGAATAGCACATTGACGATTTATATCTATATCTCTATCTATATCTATGTCTATATCTATGTCTATATCTATATCTATTTCTATATCTATATCTATATCTATATCTATATCTATATCTATATCTATATCTATATCTATATCTATATCTATATCTATATCTATATCTATATCTATATCTATATCTATATCTATATCTATATCTATATCTATATCTATATCTATATCTATATCTATATCTATATCTATATCTATATCTATATCTATATCTATATCTATATCTATATCTATATCTATATCTATATCTATATCTATATCTATATCTATATCTATATCTATATCTATATCTATATCTATATCTATATCTATATCTATATCTATATCTATATCTATATCTATATCTATATCTATATCTATATCTATATCTATATCTATATCTATATCTATATCTATATCTATATCTATATCTATATCTATATCTATATCTATATCTATATCTATATCTATATCTATATCTATATCTATATCTATATCTATATCTATATCTATATCTATATCTATATCTATATCTATATCTATATCTATATCTATATCTATATCTATATCTATATCTATATCTATATCTATATCTATATCTATATCTATATCTATATCTATATCTATATCTATATCTATATCTATATCTATATCTATATCTATATCTATATCTATATCTATATCTATATCTATATCTATATCTATATCTATATCTATATCTATATCTATATCTATATCTATATCTATATCTATATCTATATCTATATCTATATCTATATCTATATCTATATCTATATCTATATCTATATCTATATCTATATCTATATCTATATCTATATCTATATCTATATCTATATCTATATCTATATCTATATCTATATCTATATCTATATCTATATCTATATCTATATCTATATCTATATCTATATCTATATCTATATCTATATCTATATCTATATCTATATCTATATCTATATCTATATCTATATCTATATCTATATCTATATCTATATCTATATCTATATCTATATCTATATCTATATCTATATCTATATCTATATCTATATCTATATCTATATCTATATCTATATCTATATCTATATCTATATCTATATCTATATCTATATCTATATCTATATCTATATCTATATCTATATCTATATCTATATCTATATCTATATCTATATCTATATCTATATCTATATCTATATCTATATCTATATCTATATCTATATCTATATCTATATCTATATCTATATCTATATCTATATCTATATCTATATCTATATCTATATCTATATCTATATCTATATCTATATCTATATCTATATCTATATCTATATCTATATCTATATCTATATCTATATCTATATCTATATCTATATCTATATCTATATCTATATCTATATCTATATCTATATCTATATCTATATCTATATCTATATCTATATCTATATCTATATCTATATCTATATCTATATCTATATCTATATCTATATCTATATCTATATCTATATCTATATCTATATCTATATCTATATCTATATCTATACTATATCTATATCTATATCTATATCTATATCTATATCTATGTCTATATCTATATCTATATCTATATCTATATCTATATCTATATCTATATCTATATCTATATCTATATCTATATCTATATCTATATCTATATCTATATCTATATCTATATCTATATCTATATCTATATCTATATCTATATCTATATCTATATCTATATCCATATCTATATCTATATCTATATCTATATCTATATCTATATCTATATCCATATCTATATCTATATCTATATCTATATCTATATCTATATCTATATCTATATCTATATCTATATCTATATCTATATCTATATCTATATCTATATCTATATCTATATCTATATCTATATCTATATCTATATCTATATCTATATCTATATCTATATCTATATCTATATCTATATCTATATCTATATCTATATCTATATCTATATCTATATCTATATCTATATCTATATCTATATCTATATCTATATCTATATCTATATCTATATCTATATCTATATCTATATCTATATCTATATCTATATCTATATCTATATCTATATCTATATCTATATCTATATCTATATCTATATCTATATCTATATCTATATCTATATCTATATCTATATCTATATCTATATCTATATCTATATCTATATCTATATCTATATCTATATCTATATCTATATCTATATCTATATCTATATCTATATCTATATCTATATCTATATCTATATCTATATCTATATCTATATCTATATCTATATCTATATCTATATCTATATCTATATCTATATCTATATCTATATCTATATCTATATCTATATCTATATCTATATCTATATCTATATCTATATCTATATCTTTTTTTTTTTGTTGGACGTAGTGATAGCGCGCTATCATCTAGTGGCCCCACGATACTCCACCAGCTCCACCCCGGAACCGCGTCAGCATTTCATCAGGACGGGGGTTTGATTTCGTAAGATTCCTACGTCCTCCTTAAGCAAGGAGGTTCGGAACTACTGAAGTTTCTCTCCTTTAATATTTTATTTATGTGTCTTTCACACAAAGTCCATGCATGTTCAGATTTTAGCATTTCGTTCAACAGATTCTCTTCAGTTAATGTAACACCTAGCATATCATTTAAAGCTCGTCTCTCCTCCAACCACTTTTCACATTCGAAAAGTATGTGCTTTGCATCTTCTTCTAGCGCTGCGCATGAATCACGGCTGCTTATTTCTTTAAGTTTAAATCTATGCAGGTATTTGTTAAAACTACCATGGTTTGTCATAGCCTGAGTCAGAAAATATCCCATGCTTCCATGTCGTCTTTCCAGCCAGACTTTTATATTGGGGATAAGGCTATATGTCCAGCTCTCGTTCATGTTTTGATTCCAACGTTCTTGCCATTTAGTCACTACATTGTCCCTGGCATTAATTTTTATTTCTGAAATTTTTTTCTTTCGCTCTTGTGTATTAGTGTTCGCCCAACTTATAAGTTTAGTTTGGGTATATATTTCTTCTCTTTCCAGTATTAATAAGTCTATTGGTGGCAGACCTGCAAGCACTAAAGCCGCACTTGTGGACACTGTACGGTACGCTGATATAATACGGAGAGCACTAACTCTCTGTGCTTTCTGTAGTTCCCTCATATTATTCTTCAGATTCAGTGCCCTGACAAAGGTTGGAGCAGCATAAAGAAGCTGGGAGTGTACTACGCTGTTTATCAATTTTCTCATCTGCGGCCTTGGGCCACCACAGTTTGGCATTATTCTGGCCAATGATGCTGCCGTTCGCAAAGCTTTGTCACGAATATTTACTACGTGCTGTCCAAAGCTAAGTTTGTCATCTAATTGCACACCCAAATAGCATAAGCTTCGTTTAAAGGGTATCTCTCTATCTTGTAGACGTATTTTCGGTATTTTGAAGACCCTACGATCTGTCACTAGAATTGCTTCCGTTTTTGGAACTGCAAGTTTCAAACCGTTTCTTCGCAGCCATCTGTTACAACGACATAAGCTATCGTTTACCACTATCTCGATTAATTCGGCAGTTCGCTGGTTTACTACCAGAGCAATATCATCAGCGTAACCTATTAGTTTTGCACCTTCTTGTAATTCCAAATTCAGTAGACCATCGTACATTACATTCCACAGGAATGGTCCTAATACTGAGCCCTGAGGTACACCTGCTGTTATTTGGTGCTCTTTTATACCATTTTCCGTCTCATAGATTAAAATTCTGTTATCCAGATAGTCTGATACTATGTTAAAGAGATAGTTATCTAAACGTCGGTTTCTGAAAGCTTGTAGTACTACTTTCCACTTTACTGTGTTAAAAGCATTTTTAATATCTAGTGTTATTATTGAGCAGTATTCTCCTGTTGTTTTGGCCTGTATAGCTTTATTGCATACTGCGCTAATGGCATCAACTGTACTCTTCCCTTTGCGGAAGCCATGTTGCATAGGGGATAGTCCGCCAAGGTCATCTATGCGCTCTTCCAAACGTTTTAGCATTACGTACTCTAATAATTTTCCTAGTGAATCCAACATACAGAGTGGTCTACAGGAACTAGGCTCATTTAATGGTTTATTTCCCTTTCGTAACAAAACTAACTTTTGTATTTTCCATTTAGCTGGAAAGATTCCGTTTATTAGACATGAATTGAAGACTTCAAGTAAAAGATCTGGCCATATCTCACATACTACTTTTATGACCTCATTTGGTATACCATCTGGTCCTGGGCTCTTACCTATTTTTAGTTTACTACATGCATGTGTAATGTCATCTACGTTCAGAGGGATGAAACCTTCGACTTGATAATTTGGTTCTCTTTTTAGCCCATCTTCATCGAATGGAAATAGTGTTTCTACTATTGTTGTTGCCCACACTGGTTCTTTAATGCCGGGTATAGGTTTAATGCTACCAAGTTTTTTCATCACAATTTTGTACGGTTTTGTAGATATATCTATATCTATATCTATATCTATATCTATATCTATATCTATATCTATATCTATATCTATATCTATATCTATATCTATATCTATATCTATATCTATATCTATATCTATATCTATATCTATATCTATATCTATATCTATATCTATATCTATATCTATATCTATATCTATATCTATATCTATATCTATATCTATATCTATATCTATATCTATATCTATATCTATATCTATATCTATATCTATATCTATATCAATATCTATATCTATATCTATATCTATATCTATATCTATATCTATATCTATATCTATATCTATATCTATATCTATATCTATATCTATATCTATATCTATATCTATATCTATATCTATATCTATATCTATATCTATATCTATATCTATATCTATATCTATATCTATATCTATATCTATATCTATATCTATATCTATATCTATATCTATGTCTATATCTATATCTATATCTATATCTATATCTATATCTATATCTATATCTATATCTATATCTATATCTATATCTATATCTATATCTATATCTATATCTATATCTATATCTATATCTATATCTATATCTATATCTATATCTATATCTATATCTATATCTATATCTATATCTATATCTATATCTATATCTATATCTATATCTATATCTATATCTATATCTATATCTATATCTATATCTATATCTATATCTATATCTATATCTATATCTATATCTTTATCTATATCTATATCTATATCTATATCTATATCTATATCTATATCTATATCTATATCTATATCTATATCTATATCTATATCTATATCTATATCTATATCTATATCTATATCTATATCTATATCTATATCTATATCTATATCTATATCTATATCTATATCTATATCTATATCTATATCTATATCTATATCTATATCTATATCTATATCTATATCTATATCTATATCTATATCTATATCTATATCTATATCTATATCTATATCTATATCTATATCTATATCTATATCTATATCTATATCTATATCTATATCTATATCTATATCTATATCTATATCTATATCTATATCTATATCTATATCTATATCTATATCTATATCTATATCTATATCTATATCTATATCTATATCTATATCTATATCTATATCTATATCTATATCTATGTCTATATCTATCTCTATATCTATATCTATATCTATATCTATATCTCTATCTCTATCTATAACTCTATCTTTATAAATATATCTATATCAATAATATAATTTGTGCTACAAATTTATTTATGGGTATTTTTCTTTTGATCTATACTTTTATATAAAAACGAAATATTAATTTAAAATAACCACTTTACCCCAAAATCACTGGGTCAATTTTTGTGAAAACAATTTTAAAGTATCATATTTGCGCTACAAATTTATTTAGGGGTATTTTTCATTCAAAATTTTTATAATAAGTATATTTAATTAAGGTATAAATTTTTTTAAGAAATCATACCAGCTGCCACGCATTGCTTAGTCGGTTTCCTTTTACGTTGTTGTATTGCTAGAGTTTAACCCTAGAACTGTATCGCTTTGTTTTTTTACCAATTCCTGTATCGCTGGGTGAAAAACACCCAAATTTTCAAGAGCACGTATCTCAAGGACAGTGTGACTTTGAGGGTTCCTTGACGGTTCATTTTTTTCGTGTTTTAAATAGGTTGAAAAATGAACAAGAAGGACAAAACTAGCAAAAAGTGCATTTTTCGTAATAATTACGATATCTCAGTGAATTTTTGACAAAATCGACTAATTTAAAATTTTCCAAAACAATTGTATTTATATTGAGAAATCAAAGTGTGCAAATAGCAAATTGAAAAATCAATTTTTGCAGCACAGATCGATATAACAAATAAGAATTTCGTTCAAATTGGTGAAAAGCATTTTTATTTGAAATTATAATGTACAATTTTTGATAATAATTACTCAATGATTACTCCCACTGCTGCCTCTTCCCCGCCCTCTTCCTAGACATTCTCTCCTCTCTGTATTACGGTGTTTCTTGGATGCTGGAGGTGTACCTGAGTCATTATCATCTGACTCTTCCGACTAAACATTACAATAAGTAACTAAGAGACACGGTCCCGGGTCGTTAACGTAAGCCATTTGCGTTTGCTGCGATATTTAAACCGGTCTGGGTGTTTTTTCACCCCGCGATTCATTTCTAGGGTTAATTTAACTCCATGTTGCTTTCTTCTTTTTGCTTTTTATGCTCATCTAGCCAAGCGAAACGAAAAAAACAGATATCATGAAGCTCAAAATAAGGCGGAAGTGACTACTAAAAATTTGTCGGTCATGACATTGTAATGCAGAACTGTAAGCGGGGTGTGATAAAATCTTGTTTGCCTTGTTCAGAACGATAATTTCTTTTCATTGTTCAAACAGCAGTTTGATTTTGTGCGTCTGCTTAGCAACATCGTTTTTTCTAACAGGAAGTTTTACCCTAAAGTAGTGAACTTATGAAAATTATTAATCGCTATGCTTAAACCAGAACATTGTTTTAATTATTACATAACTAAGTGTAACCAAACGATAATTCTGCAATATAAATAAAAACGGTAATAAATCCGTTTATTCAATCGTAAAGTTAATTGTGAAAATTATTTGTTGCGTCATTTGCTTCTTTCGGTGAGTTCTCTTTCGTTTTCGTTCAGTTTTTGGCGAAGAGACAATTTTTGTTTAATTTTTCTTTTGTTCTCTACAATTTTGTACGTAATTTTTTTGTTCGCTCCTATCTTGTGCATACCTACTCCCATCGTCGCTAACGGTGTTAGGTAGATGTCATCAGAGTCTTAGCGGCCATGTCTGAATAAATATAATGGAAAATTGTGAATAATCTTCGGAGGCCTCGCAGCTACATAACTGGAACAACTGGTTACGTCATGTGAGCAAAATAAAACAAAACAAATCAAAAGAAAAAACTTATGTTTATGTTTATGTTTGACATGTATCGAGATTGATAAAAAAACGTCCGGGGAAAAGCCGCGTAAAACAGTTGCCTCCCGCTTGTAAAAATTTGTCGGTGATGACATTGTAATGCAGAACTGTAAGCGGAAACAAAATCTTGTTTGTGCTCATTTCTTGTTTGTGCTCACATTATTTTATTTTCATTGTTCAAACAACAGTTTGACTTTATTCGTGTGTGTAGTAAAGCTGGATTCACTAATCACCTTCAGCATGTTTTGCAATTTTTTTTTATATGAAGTTTTTGCTCAGAGAGAAAACTTGCTGCACGCTCTCAACTTGATTAACATTATTTTAAATCACACAAAAACATGCTGAAGGTTATCAGTGAATCCAGCTTTACATCGAGTTTTCAAACAGGAAGTTTTGCAATGAATTGTGTTTGTGAAAACTATTAATCTTTATGTTTAAACCAGAACAAAGGTTTGTGTATTAAATAACTAAGTATTATTAAACATTAACTTAGAAGTGCTAGATAAAATGTATTAAATTTGTTCATTAATTTGTAAAATTTATAGAGGAAATAATTTGTGGCGTCATTTGCTTTTGCTTGCTTTTTTTCGAAAGTTATCTTTTGTTTTCGTTGTGTATTTGGCGTAGAGAGGAATTTCGTTAAATTTTTTTGTGTTCTCTTCAATTTTGTGAGTTATATATTTGGTTCTCTCCTATCTTGTGCATACCTACTCCCATTGTCGCTTACTGTGTAAGGTAAATGTCATCAGTGTTTTAGCGGCCATGTCCGAACAAATGTAATTGAGAATTGTATGCAAAATTCGGAGGCCCCGCAGCTACATTGTATTTAAGAAATAATTGGTTACGTCATGTGCCCATTTACCACTGGGCTGCTATAAGGCTCATTTATAAGGTTGTGGCACTTGAGAGGAAGCCCGGTCGAACTGTCATAATGGATGAAAAGAAATCACGAAAATGAATGCATAGAACAAAGACAAGCACAGTTGACAGTTCAAGCAAAGGCGAAAAAGAGCGTATTGCTCTCAAGTGCCACAACCTTATAAATAAACCTTGGCCTGCTAACTAGTATCTTATATCCACTTATTATATATGATTTATAGTTATTTTTCAAGTCAGAGGTTTAAATAAAAGGATTGGGGAATTTTACAAACTTCAGGACTACAAAAAAATGTATGTCAAAGTATTAAGAATTTGCAGATATTATGTATAAAAGCATGCTTCAACATACCCGGAATTCGGTTTCTGCTGTTGACTGCCCGTTGTTTTTTAATCAATTTTTTCTATTGAAATATTTATGAAAAATATATATGTATATCTTCATATATCACAAATTTTGTTTAGAAAGCATTGTCGTAGACAGATGAAATTTTGGTACAGATGTCTGTGTTCCAATTTCCTACTATCTCTATATCTCATGAAGTATCATAGATCTAAAAAACCGTTATCAGAAATTAAATGCTTGTTCAATTTTTGGAACATAAAAAATCTTTTTAATGAAAAAACTAAGAATAATATTAAAATGAAGTACTAAATCTTATGACAACTACCGCGAACAAAAAACTGGGAAAAGTTTCAAAAACAATTTTTTGTTTTGATTTTTCGGTAAGCAGATATTAATACAAAACAATTTCTAACATTTTCCATTGATTTTTATTATTTTTATCAACTATCTCTTTATGTTGTGCATCGGAAGCTTCAGTCCCTAATATAGTGCCGACGGGGGAAGACCAATACACATCCTAGATACGCCACTGAATCTTCCGTATGCTATACTCACCATTGACGCAGATTGGTCTCTAGATCTAGGGAAGGAACCGTTTCTCGAAAATTCATAAAGTATTTTCATCTGAACTGCTCATCGTCCGAGCTTATGATGCATAAAGTAGTCTCTCTCAAGTCCTTTGCTTCTCAATTGCCTACTGAGCCCCCAAAGCAACAACTGTTGGAACGTGTTATCCTTCTTTTGATCTCAGTGCTGATATTGTTGGTGGAGTGTATGCTAGATCCCAGATTGGCGACGTCCTTCACAATCTTGAAGAAGTTTTTATCACTAAGACTGTTTGTTTGTTGACACTAGGTATTTCGTCTTATCTTCGTTAACTGCAAGACCCATGGGACTCGAAGAGTGGAACACCTTCAAATGGCAAAGTGTGGTTATCTCAGCCTTACAACCTGTACCAGCATCGTTCATGTCGAAATCATTTCATGTCGACTCAAACCTCCTGAAGTGCTCCCTGGGCAACGCACCTTGGCAACCATCAGTGTGACATTTAACCTAAACGGTAGGCTTTCTAGGATTGAATAGGTCGTGCGTCGAGTTTGAAGCCCACCACATAAATAAAAAAATACTTCAATGAAACATAACTGAATAAAGAAAAAAAATACCTGCATGTTTTTAAGAATCATTAAAAATCAGTCATAAATAAGATATAAATAAATGTGATGAGGGTTAGACAAATAAATAAGTATGACGTAGATAATCATGAAGTAGGGAAATGTGGTAAGCACAAAGCAAATTATGAATTTAATATTTCCGCCATGATTTTTAAAATATTTTTTTTATTACAGGAATAAGGAGCTTGCTAGAAACAAAATATAAATAAATAATACCATATAAAAATACTAGAAAGGATAACGTTTTTAAGATTGCCTTCTTTCTGTTTTTTGTGACATTGAGATATTTGAAAAGAATTTGCTAACAACAAGAACAACAGCGATAAAGCAAAGATTTCCTTTTACTTACCTTTCAAGTGAATGACAAGAATGTGGAAGAAAAGAAAATCTCTACCTTACAGCATTCAGCTTAAAAATACCGCTAAGCGGCGGATGCGCCCTTGTGGGCTTATTTGCACATGTGAAGTGAGCACAAGAAGGCGTGTGAGTGTGTAAACAATTACCAAAATGTTTTAAACGTTTAAATAAACGTTGGCAAATTTTAATATGTGGTTATAGCAGTTGAAGTGGGGTTAGGAAGTGTGTGTGTGTCTGTGTGTTTGTGTGCTTGAAGAATACTCTTGGCTTTGGTGTAAGTAGCTCCTGCCAGTTTCGGTTTTTTGTTCAAGTGACTGCGCACACACTCACAAACAAACGCTGACATCTGCCACCGCTTCCCGCGAAAATTTTTTAAATTTTTTCCCTCTCCATCTACCAGCAAGCATTAAATATTCTTTTGATTAATCGTTGGTTGGGTTCTTTTATTTATTTGTTTGCCTTGTTTTGGGGCGACTTTTTCACCACTCAAAACAACTTGGCGAAAAAAAATCGGTATAAATCTTTTTTGCATACATTTAGGTGGCAAACTTTTACCTGACATTTTGCACAGTTTGTTTTGACTTTGGAGTATTACGTCCAAATACACACACTCACAGCTGCTTTTGGTCAGGCAGCAGGCTGGCTGGCAGCCTTATTTAACACTCAACTGTAGGCGTTATGTTGGGTGTATATCGGTTTTTAGTTTTTTTTTTCTTTTCTTCTCTTTTCTATTGTATGGCGCGTGAATAATGAAGTTGTGCAAATTTGCCAAAGTGTTGTAAATTACGCGGTAGCTGTGCGCTGAGCACTCATGCGGCAGATTTCTTACCCTGTCCACCGAGGATTGAACATAATAAATTATCGCAAATATAAGTGTTTGGCAAACAAAGACATTGCTAATATGTACCTTAAGTAAAACAAGGATGTGTCAAGTGAGTGTGTGCCAGTTGTATGTGCATGATTTAATCTGTAACTTTTTTCTCTTTTGTTATATCGCTGTTGACTGATAGGCTGAAGGGGGAACCTGATCCGAAACTTAAAATTGTTTTTTTTTTAAATGCATTTACAATCTAAAGAATATATTTTCAATGTCTTAAGCTCAATAGAAAGAGTAAAAAGTTACTTGAAAGTCAGGATGAGCGTCGGAAGTACTGATTACAAGAACTTTAACCGCGTTTTTCTGAAAATATGTTTTTTCCCGCGCTGCTGAATGTAACTTAAAAAGTAATAACGATATCAACTTGAAAATTTGCACAGATAGACTTTCACGTATTGGCCTTCGCACATTCATACCTAATAGTTCGTATTAGTTACTAGAAATATATTTCTTAACAATTTTTTTTTATAAAATAACAAAAGCCATTTTTTTCTTTTTCTGTTCAAATTTTAATTTTTTTTTTTTTTTCTAAAAAATAGGTTGTCCATATTCGAAGCGCCCATCTGGCAACACTGTAACTTTCCGCAGTGATGCCAAATCGACTAATGACATACCGCGTTTGAAGCGTCATTCCAAGCAAATTTTTACAATGGAACAGTACACGCCACGCGAACGCTCTAAAATTGTTGAAATTTACATTCAACAAAACAAGTCAATAGTGAAAACTCAACGTGCTTTCAAAAAATGAGCGATGAAGCTCATTTTCAGTTGAACGGAACGGTAAACAAACAAAATTGCCGTATTTATGCCACTGAAAATCCACAAGAGATTCAAGAGGTACCTCTTCACGATGCAAAAGTCACTGTTTGGTGCGGCGTTTGTGCTAAAATGCTCATTGGGCCGTTCTTTTTCGAAGATGATAATGGCCACAGAGTTACTGTCAATCAGGAGCGTTATCGCGATATGATAAACAATTTTTTCATGCCAATCGTTCGTCGAAAGCGTATCAGGCACTACTGGTTTCAACAAGACGGCGCGCCACCACACACAAGCCGCACTACAATCGATTTTTTGAAGCAATTGTTCCCTGGCCGTTTGATGTCAAAAAATTGTGATTTTGATTGGCCGCCAAGATCACCAGATTTAACGCCTCCAGACTTCTTTTTGTGGGGTTATTTGAAATCAAAAATTTACGTCAACAAGCCAAAGACCCTAGAAGAGCTGAAAACCAACATCCGTCAAGAAATAACCGTCATTCCCATCGAAATGTTGAAGAAAACCATGGAAAATGCTGCAAAACGGGCACAATATGTCGTAGAGGCCAATGGCGACCATTTACGAGATATCATATTCAAGAAATAATGTAAGCAAATTTACTTGAACCCAATTAAATGATATTAATGACGAACAGACAAAAAATTGTGGTTTCTTTGATTTATTTAAAAACAAAATGGGCGCTTCGAATATGGACAGCCCTGTACATGCAAAGCGAAATACTTGTTTTAATTAAAAACTGTTGTTTGGTTGATTTCAGTTGACACAAGGGGCTGTTTGAAGGAAAAATTTTGTATGTATACTAGATACAGTCAAATCCTACTTTGCGTTTGATTCTCCGTGACCCCCCCGAATATGAAAGGTGCTTGCATAAAAATAGTAAAACGACCAAAAAAGACCGCACTTTTCATAAACTGGAGGAGCTATAGTTAAAAACGTGTTTTTCGGGCCCTCGGAGTTAATGTGAATTTATTTATTTTCATACTGGCATTAAATCTACACGAATATTACAACAAACATCTATTCCTATGCAAAATTTGTCTTTGAATCCAATTTCATACTCAGAATTGGCATGAAATTAATTTTGCGATCACCAGGAGCAAATTGACGCGAATATCGTAGATTTGTTCGACTCAGTTATTATTTGAAATCTCTCAATCTGGTAGATAATGATGTTCTTTAATGAGCATAATGAGCCTGTTTAATGGGCCTGTTTAATGGGCCTGTTTAATGAGCATAATATTTAAGGATTTTTGAGGAAAGAAAATTTTGCAAATCGGACAATATTTAAGCGAAATATAATTTATTATATGAATGTACTTTTTCGATAAATGTGAATTTGTTGTAGTAGTATATCTGCGTAAATTATTAAGAATATTTTTACTTCTGTTGTATATTTTTGCAATAATGTGTTTTTCGAAGTACTCCTGTACTAGAAAATCTTCTGATGAGGTTGTACTACTTGAAGAATGATTTGCTTTTCATCCTCCGACGAAGTTACATAGCAAACATTTAGACTCTTTTAAGACTCTTTTTAAACTCTAATTTATGAGGCTTTATCATCATTATGCGCTCAAAAAATACTCTTTTTTGAGTTTTTTCCTAGGTCAAGGGCACCTTAATATGACTCCTTTTAGTGATTCTTTTATGATGTAAAAAAAGAGTCTTTTATGACTCTATTTAAATAATCATTAAAGACTCTTTTAAGACTCATATTAAATGCTCTTTTATGACTCATAGCAAACACTATTTTATGACCATTATATTTTATTTATTTATTTGGCCAAGCAAGGCAATATACTTATTCTAACAGGTTGTTTTTTTATTTATTTTTTTTCCTCACACCTTTCCTTGTTTTGGTGTACAAAGAAATGCTAATTGAAGTGGGCATCATCCGCCCACCTGAATGACATGAATTCAAGAACACGTCAAAAAGAAAAGGAGAGAAGAAAAGAAAAAACAGAAGGAACTTACTTACTAACATATTTTATACAAAGTAGTAGAAAATATGACTATGAAACTACTGTGGTATCTTATAATTAATAAGGAACAGTTAAAGAGGCATGAATGGTGATTGGTGATCGTGATAAGGATAGATGATAAGGGTGGAAAGAGGTGATTGGATAGGGTACGCTTAAATATGTATTTAGACATAGGTGGTTGGTTGTGCTCGCTGATAGTATTAAATATCATTCAACATCTGTTAATTGATTTGTTGAAAGCGTACGTGGTGTGGTGCTGTGATGCACTCAGAAATCTTGTATGCCTAGTTCTCCTTATTGGGTCATTAATTCTTACTCTGTTGGAAATATATTCGCTGTCAATGTTTCGGGCAATGACATCAAATATAGAACATGAACAGCGATCTTCTTGTTGACAACGGCATTAAGTTAATGGTTTTCAGTCTGTGAACATATGGTGGCAGGTTCCTATAGTCCCGAGGGTTGTACGTGTCTCTCAAGGCAAAAAGTAAGAATTGTTTTTGGATAGATTCTATTCTATCACTATACTCCTCAAAACTTGGGTTCCATACTGTGCAACAATATTCAAGAATTGGACGCACTAGTGTGCATTATAGGGTTTTAGTTACCCAGACGTTCTTGAATTCATTTGCGCGTCTTTTAATGAATCCTAGAAGCTTGTTTGCCCTGGATGTAATATGATCGAGGTGAAAATTAAAGCGTAGCATAAAATCTAGAATCCCCAAGATCTGCAATGTAATTGATCCTTTTTACTTCAACCCCATTTAGCTCAAAACTACTATAAAGCATTTATTTTTATAAAGCATACGGATAAAAGTTTATTCCGTAAGAAAACTGTATTTACATCAGATTTAATGGCATAATACATTTTTAAGTCGTCTGCGTATAAGAAATGTGGGATATCATACAAAACTTCAGATATATCTGCAATAAATATGTTAAAGAGGAGTGGACCAAGGTGCCTTCCTTGAGGTACGCCTGATGAGACAATAATCTTATTAGATAGAATACCCTGAAATTTAACATGTTGGGATCTTCCACTAAGATAGGATATAAGCAATTTCAACAATGAACCTGATATACCGAATTTTTCTAATTTTTTAGTTAAGATATAGTGATCAACTCGATAAAATGCTTTACTAAAATCGGTATATATAGCATCTATTTGATGACCTTTTTCCCATATTGTTAAGAACATCTGATACCATAATTGTGATGTTTGTAGTGGTTGATCGTCCTTTACGGAATCCGTGTTGTTGTTCATTTAAGTGTGGATTGACTATTTCAATGAGCTTAGAGCATATTATTTTTTCAAAAAGCTCGGGAATAGTTGACGATAACGCAATACCTCTAAAGTTTTTGATCGCTCTCTTATCGCTATTCTTATAAATTGGTGTAAGATGAGATGACTTCCAAAAAGAAGTCAAACAGGTGAAAATTACTTGAGCTAGGCGCTGAACGAGGAGAATTGGTGAAATAAGGTCCGGACCGTGAGACTTGTAGGGATCTAATTCATTTATAGAATTAATTATGTCCTCTTGTGTAATATTGATTGGGCAAACCAAATTAAATAATGACTTTTTTTAACACTTTCAAAATAAAGGCTCAAATGATTTTTTTAATGCCTTATGTGTAGCTACAATAATTGCTTTTTAATATTTATTATTTTATGACTCCTTTTTGTGAACACTCATAAAACATGCATAAAAAGGATTCTTTTATGGGTAATTTTTATGAGTACTTATAAAATACGCATTAAAGGATTTTTTATGACTCCTTTTTATGAACACGCATAAAAATGCATAAAAAGGATTCTTTTATGAATCCCTTTCATGAACACTCATACAAAATGCATAAAAGGGATTCTTGTATGAGTTTTTTTATGAACACTCATCAAACACTCATAAAAAGTATTCTTTTATGACTCATTTTTATGAACACTCATAAAACACTCTCATAAATGACGCATTTTAAAGTCATTTTTCTTGAGGGCTCATAAATTATTTGCTGGGTAGTTTCTCATTGAATCCGGTTATAACATTGATGGCCCCTTTCTGCAGAGTCATTAACGACGAAAATATTTCTGACGGTTTCTTCAGCTCCCAAAAAATGTTCGTTATTGTTACATAGGCTAGGCTTGATTTGCAAGAAACTGAGTTTGTCCGCCTCACCCAAATTTTTGTCAAAATACAACAAGTTGAAAAATAAAGGAAGTGTTTGCAGTGACGAAGTTTTCTATTTTTAATTCAGATATACTACTACAGGGAAACTGGGGGCGATGGAAAAATGTAACATGTCTGACTGTCTCAACCTGGCGAGGCCAGCATAATCTTTGTGAAATCGCCTCAAGTCGACTCAAACCTCCACGTGGTGTTTCCTGGGCAACGTCAAACTGACAACCGTTAGTTTGGCGGCTAATCTGAGCGGCGTGCCTCCCTAGGTTTAAAAAAGGTTTTGCGTTGGGCTTGAAGCCCACCCGTAAAAACCCATTTCAATGAAAACAAATAAGAATAGAAGAAAACTGATCCCCAAACCTGATGACGACTACCGCAAACGAAAAACTGAAAATGATTTACGGATATGCACCTGGAATGTCCGAACCCTTAATTGGGATGGTGCCTCTATTCAACTGACTGATGTCTTGGGAAGATACAAAGCTGATATCACTGCTTTCCAAGAAATGCGATGGAAGGGACAGGGTTGCATTCGACATGCACCCTGTGATATCTACTACAGCGGCCATGCGGAGAAGCACGAGTTTGGATGCGGATTTGTAGTTGGCAAGAGACTGCGGCCCCACGTCCTGCGATTCACACCTGTGAACGAACGACTTGCCATAATCCGCATCAAGGTTAGATTTTTCAATATAAGCCTAATATGTGCGCACGCTCCGACAGAAGACAAGGACGATGAGATCAAGGAAATTTTCTTCGAGCGCCTTGAAAATGCTTACGAGCGCTGCCCCCGCCCCGACGTAAAAATCGTGCTTGGTGACTTCAACGCTAAGGTGGGCAAGGAAAATATTTTTGGTCCAACAGTCGGAAAGTTCAGCCTCCACGACAACACCTCCGATAACGGAATGAGGCTGATTGACTTCGCCGCAGCACGAAACATGGTCGTAAGTAGCACTAGATTCAAGCATCTCAATATTCATAAAGCCACCTGGATGTCCCCTGATCAAAAAACAAAAAATCAAATTGATCACGTTTTGATCGACGAAAGGCACTCTTCCAGTGTATTGGATGTACGCACGATCCGAGGTGCAAACATTGACTTGGATCACTATCTTGTTGCAGCCTAGATCCGTACACGTCTGTGTGCAGCTAAGAATACACGCAACCCTACACAGAGAAAGCTAGACGTCGACAAGCTGCAATCGAAACAGACAGCCGATGCTTTCGCCACTCGACTCTCACTCCTGCTTCAAAGCACTCCTCCAATCGATGATATATGCGCGCAGTGGACACACATTTCCAACTCCATGCGTGCGGCTGCTGAAGAGGTGATTGGCTACCAACGCCCTCGCCGAAACCAGTGGTACGACCAGGAGTGTCGCGACGCCACTGCAGAGAAAGACGCCGCCTACAAAGCCACCCTGCAGTCGGTTGTAACTCGCGCTGCTAAGGAGCGATACAAAGAAAATAGGAGGGAAGAGAGACATATTTTCAGGCGTAAAAAAAGAGAGGCAGAAAAGCGCGAGCAAGAGAAGACTGAGATGTATGGTGACAGGAATGAGGCCCGAAAATTTTTAGAAAAAATAAGACGCCTTGCCGATGGTTTTAAAACCGGGGCCTCTTCCTGCAAGGATGAAAACGGGAATCTAGTGACAGATGTCCAGAGTACACTGACGTTATGGAGGGAACACTTCTCTAAGCTTCTAAATGGCGACGCTGACAACAATCCCGCCAATAGAGATGATATTCCGGAAACCCCAATTGCGGATGACAGCGTCGAGGTACCGCTGCCCGACTATAATAAGTTCTGACAGCTATAGCTCGGCTTAAAAATAACAAAGCCGCGGGAGCTGATGGCTTACCTGCTGAGCTGTTTAAGAACGGAGGCGAAGCTCTGCTTAAATGCATTCACGAGCTTCTATGCAGAATATGGTCGGAAGAATGCATTCCGAACGATTGGAATCTCAGTGTGCTCTGCCCAATCCACAAGAA
The DNA here is from genome assembly GCA_963920525.1 of Dichetophora obliterata. NCBI lineage: Eukaryota > Metazoa > Arthropoda > Insecta > Diptera > Sciomyzidae > Dichetophora > Dichetophora obliterata. The sequence goes on from OY986437.1 coordinate 88,782,734, forward strand.
AGGCGATCCCACTATCTGTGCCAATTACCGTGGGATAAGCCTTCTTAATATCGCATATAAGGTCCTGTCGAGCGTTTTATGTGAAAGATTGAAGCCCATTGTAAACAAACTGATCGGACCTTATCAGTGTGGCTTCAGACCTGGAAAGTCCACCATCGACCAGATTTTCACGCTAAGACAAATCTTGGAGAAGACTCAAGAAAAACAAGTCGACACCCACCATCTTTTTGTCGACTACAAAGCCGCCTTCGACAGCCCAATAAGGAAGCACCTGTACTCCACCATGTCTGAATTTGGTATTCCTGCAAAACTAATACGACTTTGCAGGATGACACTGAGCAACACCAGCAGCGCAGTTAAAATCGGGAAGGACTTCTCCACACCATTTATTACCAAACGAGGTTTCAGACAAGGTGATTCCTTATCGTGCGACTTTTTCAACCTAATGATGGAAAAGATCATCCGAGCTGCTGATCTGAGACGTAGTGGCACAATATTCTACAAGAGTGTTATGCTGCTTGCGTATGCTGATGACATAGATATCATTGGCCATAATACGCGCGAAGTCAGTGCAGCATTTTCCAGATTAGAAAGAGAGTCAAGTCGAATGGGTCTGACAGTGAATGCAGATAAGACGAAATACTTAGTATCAAAAAACAAACAGTCCCAGCGTCTTGGAACCCACGCTACCGTTGACAATACCTCCTTCGAGGTTGTGAAGAACTTCGTCTATCTGGGATCCAGCATTAATTCAACCAACGACATCAGCATTGAGATCAAACTAAGAATAACTCTTGCCAACAGGTGTTACTTTGGGCTCAGTAGGCAATTGAGAAGCAGAGCCCTCTCTCGACGAACGAAAATCAGGCTCTATAAATCGCTCATCATGCCCGTCCTACTTTACGCATCACAAACCTGGACGCTGAGCAGTTTAGATGAAAAGACTTTAGGAGCATTCGAGAGAAAGATTCTTCGTAAGATCTACGGACCAATCTGCGTCAATGGCGAGTACCGAATACGGTGGAATGATGAACTGTATGAGCTGTACGCTGACATCGACATAGTCAAGCGCATTAAAATCGAGCGGCTTCGCTGGCTTGGTCATGTTCAGCGCATGAAAGACGATGCTCCAGTGAAGAAAACATTCGATTCGGTACCCAGCGGCGGTCAACGCAGAAGAGGACGACCGCATCTTCGTTGCAAAGACCAAGTAGAGGACAACCTGACGAAGCTTGGAATTTCCAACTGGCGCCAGCAAGCGAAAGACAGAAATGGCTGGCGCAAATTCTTAGATGAGGCCAAGACCGACATACGGTTGTAGCGCCAACTAAGTAAGTAAGTAAGTATACTAACTACTACAGCATATTCACATTTATCGAAAAAGTGCATTCATATAATAAATCATATTTTGCTTAAATATCGATCGATTTGAAAAGAACATCATTATCTACCAGATTGAGAGATTTGAAATAATAACTGAGTGAAAAAAATCAACTATATTCGTGTTTGTTTGCTCTTAGTGACCGCAAAATTATTTTAATTACAAAGCTGAGTACGGAAATGAATTCACCGACCAATTTTACATGGGAATAGAATTATGTTGCAATATTCGTGCAGCTTTAATGCCAGTATGAAAACTTATAAATTCACATTATCTTTGAAGGCCACAAAACACATTTTTAACTGCAGCTCATCCAGTTTATGAAAAGGGTGGTCTTTTTTGGACGTTTTACTATTTGTATGCAAGCACTTTTCATATTCTGGATGAGCTGCAGTTAAAAAGGGGGGGGAGGGGGGCACAGCGAATCAGAAAAACTTTAGTTAAATCCATATAAATGTGAATGTATGTAATGTGTACATTTAAACATCAATATCAATTGGCCTGTTCGCGTACTTTTGTAGCAGTAATAAGCAAGTTATAAAATTTTAGAGAGTAAGCGGCAAAAAGCTTTTTAGCAAAAATGGGAACTTTTGAAGAAAAGTCAAAAATATATGTTTACTTTTTTTATAAAAATTGGACAAATTTCGAATCAAAAGAATAAATTGGCTTCCTTGTTGTTTTTTGTGTTGTTGTAGTGACTGGTACGCTAATTTGACATCAGCAGTCAAAAAATGGCAGCTTGCGAATTCTGCTTCACCAAATTTGTGTTGCAGAAAATAGCAATATTTGACAAGGACTGGATTACTTATTTTCTTTCTCTTTTGAAAATTTTTTGGGTACGGGAACAGGAAATAGCAAAAAATAGCACGAATACGTACGAATGTTCAATTACGGGAACTTACCTAAAATGTAATTTCATTCAATGTTATAAATACTCTTGTTTTTTTTTAAAACATTATTGAAAAACCTCTTGTCTGGAGCAGGTACCCCCCTTAAGTTTGTTTGAGACACTTTTGTGAAAGCTTAAAAGCAAGCTCATCAAGAATTCTGGAAATAGAATCAAATTTTTTAAAAGTATTTTAGCTGTATAACATTTTTGTTTGTTCAGACAGTTAGTGTTTGATGGTGCTATTTTCTCATTTTTTACATGAAAAAACTTATGTCGCACAAAATTTTATATTAATGCCCGGTTTCACCAACATTTATTAAACACTCTTTAAGCTAGCACGCTTTTAAAATTTAACATGGTGATAATTTTATTTTATTATTTTATTTATTTTAGTACAGTACGAATCAAAGGTGATTGTCACATTTCTCGACGTTAATTGATATAAATTTATTTAATTGTAATGGCATTTAACATGGAAACGCAGTAGCGTAAATAAATCGTCAAATAACATCAGTAGCTGACTTGCTGAAAATATGAAAGAAACGGGTAAATCGACCTCGACCATAATCGAATTTTGCCAAACAAAGACGACTTTTGCTCAAAATATTTGGCCAAAAAAAGAAAGAGTGATCGTAGAGCTATGAAAATTGGCACGAATATCTTTAAAGACAAAATTAAGAAATCTTGAAAAAGCTACACAAATCCGACCTTTGCCACACCCACTTCCCATATAAACGAAACCCATTTTTGCCTAAAACTTCATTAGGTCTTGTCTCAAAACAACAAAATTTGCTACATAAATTTCTTAGATGATTAATTATATTTTAGTAACTCAACCTTGGAAAATACTACCCACTCAAATTAACTACGTTTTTGTTCATATTTGTAAGCTTTTTTGATTACAGCAAGGACATTTTAAAAATTGAGTTGTTTTGTGTTTTTAAATAAGTATAATTTAGAAAAATAATCAGTGAGGAAAATACTTCTCAAAATTAAAAATTAATTTAGTTTAATAATTAAATTTTAATTAAATTAAAAACTTTTCAAAAATTGAATATTTAAGTGAGGAAAATACTTCTCAAAATCAAAAATTAATTTAGTTTAATAATTAAATTTTAATTAATTTAAAAAACTTTTCAAAAATTGAATATTTAAAAATTTGTATTTTTAGTGTTTACTTTTATGATAAACTTAAAACCATATTTCAAAAATGTAAAAAAAAACAGCAAGGTTGCCAGACATAAGAAATTTTAAACTTTATTTTGATATAAAAAAAAATAAATATAATTTGAATAACAAGAAAAATTTTATTTTTAAAAAATGCAACTTGGAAATATATTAGATTTTTGGCTGCTTATTTCATACTGTACGTCGTTCTCCACTTTATTTATCATTTTCATCACGGAACTTGACGCGCCCCTGGCTTAGTTGCGCCCGCCCGCAATGCGGGCTCTGCAGGCCCGCTTTTTACGCCACTGTGGAAATGGCAAAACCAAATAAAGTACGTGGAAAAAACTTCTAGAGAAGGAAAACTACGATCTTGTAGATCTAGTTCAGCCAATATAAGGGAACGTTGTAATGGCATATAAAGTGTGGACGTAATGTTGATATGTGATGCGTCATCCTTTGCAGAATGCGGCAAATTGTTGGTTTAGAAAAATTGAACATATCTGCCACACTTTCCTAAAAAGACCGCGTTAAAATCGGTGTCGTCGGATGCCTCCATAGGGCTTAGAAGCTGTCGAAAATTTCGAGGACACACAATTCGAGGTTGGCCTTCATCATCAGATGATGAGGAAAATGATGATGGAGCTAAAAATCTTAAAAAAGTTTTATTATTAAAAACCAAATGTAATATTGAAAAAGTCTTGCCTCTTCATATCGTTGCTATTTGTTTTGTTTACAAAATGTGAGTTGTAAATATATATTTATTTTTATGATATTGATTTTCTATGACTTAAATACAAATTCTAAATGTTTGATAGTTAAAATCATACTTGATTTTAAATACAAATTCTAGTTGTTTGATAGTTTAAAATGGTTTATTGAGCTTTAGGTCAAGGTTAGAACAATTAATTATTCTAACGGATCTTTTCAAAGAAACAACAACAACAACGTTTTCAATATGAAAAGGAAAACATCTCTAGCGGATTTTATTGCAATTTTGTCCCTGCTAAAGGCTTCATCAGAAATCTTTGTGATACGACGTGCAAGCACGCATTAGGCGATGAGATTTTATGTGTCAATTTTATTTTATTGAACTATCACACATTTAGAATTTGTATTTAAATCATATAAAATAAACATAATAAATAACAAGGTCATTTAGAAAAAAAACTTTAATCAAATAGTAGAGCACGACCAAACAGAAACAAGCTGAAAATATATCAGCAAAAATTTAAAAAAAAAACAACTTCAGTAACCATGCTTTGTTAGTGGAAGAATTCCAGCAGACTGTTGGACTCCATAATAATAACATAAGCATAAAGACTAAAGTAAAGAAAAAATACAACAACAAACATGAAAATCTGAAATGGAAGAAAAACTGAGAAATTGACACTTAAAATCTCATCGCTTCTGTGGTGCAGTGAGCCAATGCGCGCTTGCACGGCGTATCACATAGATTTCTGATGAAGCTTTTAGCATGGCCGAAATTGCAATAAAATCCGCTAGTGTTGTTTTCGTTTTTATATTGAAAACGTGATTTTTGTTGTTTATTTTTTTAAAGATTCGTTAGAACAATTCATTGTTTTTACCTTCACTTAAAGCTCAATAATCGGTTTTAAACTATCAAACAACTATAATTAGTATTTAAAATCAAGTATGATTTAAACTATCAAACATTTAGTATTTGTATATAAATCATATAAAATCAACATAATAAATAACAAGTTCATTTAGAAAAAACTTTAGAAATATTTTAATTATTACTAAACTTTAAAGTTTTTCTGAAACTTTACTCTACCAGCTATTACGTTCTTATTATTGCACTGCAATATCTCCTGCTTCTGATTAGAATTACTTAAAACTTGGAACTTAAGCTTCTTAAAAATTAAAGCATAACAAAAATATTTTAAGCATTATAACCACATTAAAAGTTTTCGTTTCACTTTAACAGTCTGTGGTTGTTTAATTTATCTAAACATTAGAAACACGCCAAACAAATAAACATTACAAGTAGAGAAATAAACTTTGACTAAATCTCTGTCATGCATAATCAAGTTTTGTTTTTTTTTATTGCGTTATCTTGGGAGTTTATAGTCAAAAATAGAAATAAAATAACTTGTAGTTAAATGTTTCGATTGTTCACTCTGAAATAATGATAAACACTTTATGGAAGGAACAACGTCGGAGTACAGAAATACCGTTGCCACAGATAAGACGCCCCAGCTGAAAGTCTATAAATTTTTTCTTGTATACAACTAGTATGAGTACTGATAAGTTTATCAGAGCAGGTGAGCAGAAGTGCTCAGCTTTTTAGCAGCAAACTCAATATAATTAGACTAAGGAATACAAAAATTTGTGTGGGATTATTGTTTTTAGATTATTTTTATAAATTGAGTCATTTAATTTAAAGTATGAGCGTGAAAATAAGTGTGCAAAAGACATGCCTTGGATTTTGTATTGCTTGTGGGGGGTTTTTTTGCGCAAACTTTGTTATGCTACGATTTTTGTATTTGATAAAGCTACTTACTTACTTACTAAGTGAGTTGGCGCTACAACCGTATGTCGGTCTTGGCCTCATCTAAGAATGTGCGCCAGCCATTTCTGTCTTTCGCTTGCTGGCGTCAGTTGGAAATTCCAAGCTTCGTCAGGTTTTCCTCTTTTTGGTCTTTCCATTGGAGATGTGGTCGTCATCTTCTGCGTTGGCCGTTGAAAAAGTGAAAATATGACTTTTAGTTTTTTGATCAAATATAAAAGTTAAAGTTTGACTTTTATGTTTTCGATCAAAAATAACAGTAAAAATTTTACTCTTATTTTTTCGATCAAAAATAACAGTTAAAAAAGTTAAAATTTTACTTTTATTTTTCAGATCAAAAATAAAGAATTAAAATTTTACAATGCTATTTCTTATTAACTATAATAATAGTTAAAATTTTTGAAACAATTTATAGAGCACATTTTTTATTCATTTACAATTATATTGGTAACGTTTTTGCACATAAAAAAAAATTATTGTTAGCAATCTTCATATCGTTGCATTGCATCGCTTAGTTGCTTATCATTGCACATTCTGTTTGCATTTATTTCGCAAACGAAGGGAACAGCGACTGCAAGCAGATGCTATAGGAATTAAAAAGTTAAGTAAAATTTTTCTTTTTTTAAAAAAAAGATCAAAGAACCAAGGCATGCGCCTTATACGAACAATGTTTGGTCTTTGACCTGAAAGAAAAGGGATAGATTATTAAGAGGAATTGATTGGAACCATACGTGATCAAGAAAAATAAGTCAAATTTTAACTTACATTTTGTTTTTAATAATTCTAAAAATTATATTTTTTAGAATTATATATAAGCCTAATACCAATTAAGTTCATGAACAACAATAAGTTCTTTGCAGAACAAACCACCAAGCAGACCAGACAGCTGTTTCGTTGATAGCTACATCAACTCATCAGTAGTCTTCTATGGTTTCTGCAGTACCATCCACTTTGATAAGCTAGATTTTCGTTCATCGAGAGAGGGTTCTGCTTCTTAATTGCCTACTGAGTCCAAAGAAACACCTGTTGGCAAGATTTGTTCCTAGTCTGATCTCAATGCTAATGTCGTTGGCTGAGTTAATGCTGGATCCCAGATAGACGAAATCATTCACAACCACGAAGGAGGTATTGTCAACTGTAACGTGGGTTCCAAGACCAAGTATTTCGTCTTATCTGCATTCACTGCCAGACCTATTCGACTTGACTCAATTTCTAATCTGGAAAATGCTGCAGTGACTTCGCGCGTATTATAACCAATGATATCGATGTCATCCAGCATACGCAAGCAGCATAACACTCTTGCAGAATTGTGTGCCTCTACGTCTTAGATCAGCAGCTCGGATGATCTTCTCCATCATTAGGTTGAAAAAGTCGCACGATAAGGAATCACCTTGTCTGAAACCTCATTTGGTTACAAATGGTGTGGAGTGGTTCTTCCCGATTTTAAGTGCGCTGCTGGTGTTGCTCAATGTCATACTGCAAAGTCGTATAAATTTTGCAGGAATACAAAATTCAGACATGGTGGAGTACAGTGCTTCCTTATTGTGCTGTCGAAGGCGGCCAAGATGGTGGGTGTGGACTTTTTTTTTTGAGTCTTCTCCAAGATTTGTCGTAGCGTAAAAATCTGGTTGATAGTGGACTTTCCAGGTCTAAAGCCATACTGATAGGGCCTTATCAGCTTGTTTACAATGGGCTTCAATCGACAAGACCTTATATGCGATATTAAGAAGGCTGATCCTACGCTAATTGGCACAAACAGAGGTATCGCCTTTCTTGTGGATTGGACAGAGCACACTAAGTTTTCAATCCTTCGGAATGCATTCTTCCGACCATATTCTGTATAAAAGCTCGTGAATGTATTTCCATAGAGCTTCGGCTCCGTTCTTAAACAGCTCAGCAGGTAAGCCATCAGCTCCCACGGCTTTATTTTTAAGCCGAGCTATAGCTGTCAGAACTTCATCTTAGTCGGGCAGCGGAACGTCTATGCTGTCATCCGTAATTGGGTTTTCCGGAATATCATCTCTATTGGCGGAATTCTTGTCAGCGTCGCCATTTAGAAGCTTATAGAAGTGTTCCCTTCATAACGTCAGTGTACTCTGGACATTTGTCACTAAATTCCCGTTTTCATCCTTGCCGGAAGAGGCCCCGATTTAAGGATCATCGGCAATGCGTCTTTTTTTCTAACAATTTCCGAGCCTTATTCCTGTCACCATACATCTCAATCTCTCATGCTCGCGCTTTTCTGCCTCTCTTTTTTTCCGCCTGAAAATACGTCTCTCTTCCCTCCTCTTTTCTTTGTATCGCTCCTTAGTAGTGCGAGTTACATTCGACTGCAGAGTGGTTTTGTAGGAGGCGTGTTTCTCTGTAGTGGCGTCGCGACACTCCTGGTCTTACCACTGATTTTGTCGAGGCCGGTGGTAGCCAATCACCTCTTCAGCAGCCGCACGCATGGAGTTGGAAATGTGTGTCCACTGATTGCATATATCATCGATTGAAGGAGTGCTTTGAAGCAGGAGTTAGAGTCGAGTGGCGAAATCTTCAGCTTTCTGTTTCGATTGCAGCTTGTCGACGTCTAGCTTTCTCTGTGTAGGGTTGCGTAAATTCGTAGCTATGCACAGACGTGTACTGCGACAAGATAGTGATCCGAGTTTATGTTTGCATGACGGATCGTGCGTACATCCAATACACTGGAAGAGTGCCTTCCGTCGATCAAAACGTGATCAATTTGATTATTGGTTTTTTGATCAGGGGACATCCAGGCTTTATGAATTTCGAGATGCATGGTCGTAAGTAGCATTGAATCTAGTGCTACTTACGACTATGTTTCGTGCTGTGGCGAAGTCAATCAGCCTCATAACCTTGATGCGGATTATGGCAAGCTGTTCGTTCACAGGTGTTAATCTCAGGACGTGATACCGTAGTCTCTTGCAAACTACAAATCCGCATTCAAACTGATACTTCTCGGCATGACCGCTGTAGTAGATATCACAAAGTGCTTACCGAATGCCACGCTGTCCCTTCAAGCGCATTTATTGGATAGCAGTGATATCAGCTTTATCAGCTTAATCAGCTTAACTATTGTCACGCCATCTTTTTGTTCTCCTCAATCATATCAAAAAGTTAAATATGTTAAGAGTTCCCACCTATGGCACTTTATTAACATTCAAAGTTAAAATAAAAAAATCACATTCAAATATATACACTGCCGTCATACGTAAGAGTGCGGCATCTACATATTTCAATATTCTGAGATAAGCGACATACATTGATTTATCGAAGATACACTGATTAGGGTTTGGATGGTTATAAATATTTGGTTTTTCAGGATAGTGAAAGTTAGTTTGCTTTCAATATTAATGAAATTTTTTCGATATTATTAAAAATGCCAAAACTATTTAACAAACACTGTTGTTGATGTTTTTTTGATTGTTTGTTCTTTAAATTTACATAAGTTCAAAAAGCCGTATCTACATCATATGTACGTTTCATATGGTAAAAAGCATTTTTGTTTGTATATTAATGATGTTTGAATAATATACTTTTAAAACATCATATCTTGAACAAGGATATTTAATAAAAAATCAATAGTTATGTTTAAAAAATTAATATTTAAATGATTTATTTGCGTCACAAAAAAAAAAGAAGTAAAAAGCATTTTACAATGCATTAACTACAAATACAAAGGGAAAACGCAGTATCTGCCTGTAGATACCGCTTTGTTATCTCTTTTTATGTAGATACTGCGTTTTTCGTTTGAATTATTGCTTAAATTTGTGTGGAAAAAAGATGATTAAAAAAAAATAAAACTGATTTTGTGATTTTTTTGTTTTTGACCAATTCTTTTGTTTTTTTGTTTGGATTTTATTATAAATTCGGGCTATTTTGGTCACTTTGTTTATACAAAAAATATAATCTAAAAAATATTTTTCATAGTTTACCCAGCGTTTCGGAAGCGGATTTCTTCCTTCATCAGGGGTGTTTTTGATTTTATTTTTCTACGAAAAAGTCACAATTAGTTTTCTTTATATAATAAAAATAAAAACAATAAGATATTTACATTTAGATTATCGTTACATTACAAACTATTGCACTCTTCCTTGGACTGACTGATTTTGATTTTCATGCTAGATGCCGCACTCTTCCTTATGACGGCAGTACAGAGATATCACTATTCGCCCTCACTGTCACTTAATTGGAGTGCTGCATTAACTGGTTTTTTTCTTTTTGCTTGAAATCGTATTTATCTTGGCTGGAAATGTAGTTTACAATTTCTTTAGAAAATTGTTTAATTTGATACAGTTGTTTGATAAAGTTGTTGATTATATTTACAAATAAAATTGACTCCAGAATAGTCTGTATTTTTAACGCTGTTGACACAAATTCCCAAACTTTTCCGTTTTTGCAAACAACCGGAGCTGAAAAGTAAACATAAATAAGTATATCTTTTAAAAGAAAGTACACTTATAAGCAGGGCTGCCGAGAGGGGGGAAACGGCGTGTTTCCCCTGGGCCCGGAGTCTTAAGGATTCCCGGATGGGCGGGAAAGTAAAGTAACCAAAAGCTAATTTGTTGTTGAGGGATAGAAGTGGTGTTTGTTTCCATGAAAATTATTATTTTTCATATTTCTAACCTTGGTTTCTATCGACTATATCAAAAATTATAATATTGTAATGATATTGACTACATTTGTTAAGTCCTGCTAACTTGCTAAAATTTACAAATTTGTTAAGTCCTGTCAAATTTTTGCATGTGAAAAGACATTGAGAGTAGTGCTAAATCGTTTCTGAAAGAGTTCTAACAAGTACCAAACTATTTTTGATTTGCAGCTTCAAAACCGGCCCTTCATTAATAAAAAAAATTACACATTTTTTAACGGAGTTGTTAGAGATTAAAAACATTTCAAAGGTTCTGAGTAGCAAATGTGTTAACGCACTGTAATATGAAAATTAATATACATTTTTGGTTACACGAGTTACTAAAACCACAGTTCTAATGCTATACTGAAAGTTTTTAAGCTAACATTTGCAAATATCTTAGCAGGTGCGTTCATATCAACAGCTGCTAACTTTAACAATTAAGCAACTTAGCAGCACTTATCAAATTTATCTGAATAGCCTTGGTGAAACTTTTCGTGGTTTGGAAATTTTTGAAATTATTACGTTGATACCTATGTTCTAAGGTTTATACTTTTGGATACATTTTTGACTGGCATGGATATCTTTTTTATATATTTAGCGGCAACACTGTATATGAGTACTTTCAATCATCAGTAGATATACCCAGTAGAAAATTTGTCAAATAGTAAACAATATAGAAAAAAGCATGGTCGTTTTTCAGTGCATGTCTGGGCAAACATTGGGCTGCTATGTTATGTTGTATTATGCACGTATATAATTCTCAGAACACTCAAAAGAACTTAGTATACTTATTACTCATAGCTGTTCACAGTGGAATAGTTAACAAATAATTCGATTCCTTTTTATAAGTGAAAGTTTGAAAAATTCTAATACAACAAATAAAATTTATTATAAACTATTATAAAATAGTAACTATCATAAATAATTCATATCAAATTGCTGAAATTTGCCATTTATAAATAACCAAAATTCATAGTTTTTATACATAAAAAAATTCTTTAAAATTTTTCGTTGCAATGATAATATTGTTTATGTTAAGTTATCTTTATTGAATAAAACCTTAAATGTTTAATGTTGATAATCTGGAATGCAAGAATTTGCAAAGTTAAATTATTGTGGTAAGTAACATTCTTGGTTTACTTACTTACTTAGTTGGCGCTACAACCGTATGTCGGTCTTGGCCTCATCTAAGAATTTGCGCCAGCCATTTCTGTCTTTCGCTTGCTGGCGCCAGTTGGAAATTCCAAGCTTCGTCAGGTTGTCCTCTACTTGGTCTTTGCAACGAATATGCGGTCGTCCTCTTCTGCGTTGACCGCCGCTGGGTACCGAATCGAATGTTTTCTTCACTGGAGCATCGTCTTTCATGCGCTGAACATGACCAAGCCAGCGAAGCCGCTCGATTTTAATGCGCTTGACTATGTCGATGTCAGCGTACAGCTCATACAGTTCATCATTCCACCGTATTCGGTACTCGCCATTGACGCAGATTGGTCCGTAGATCTTACGAAGAATCTTTCTCTCGAATGCTCCTAAAGTCTTTTCATCTAAACTGCTCAGCGTCCAGGTTTGTGATGCGTAAAGTAGGACGGGCATGATGAGCGATTTATAGAGCGTGATTTTCGTTCGTCGAGAGAGGGCTCTGCTTCTCAATTGCCTACTGAGTCCAAAGTAACACCTGTTGGCAAGAGTTATTCTTCGTTTGATCTCAATGCTGATGTCGTTGGTTGAATTAATGCTGGATCCCAGATAAACGAAGTTCTTCACAACCTCGAAGGAGGTATTGTCAACGGTAACGTGGGTTCCAAGACGCTGGGACTGTTTGTTTGTTGACACTAAGTATTTCGTCTTATCTGCATTCACTGACAGACCCATTCGACTTGACTCTCTTTCTAATCTGGAAAATGCTGCACTGACTTCACGCGTATTATGGCCAATGATATCTATGTCATCAGCATACGCAAGCAGCATAACACTCTTGTAGAATATTGTGCCACTACGTCTCAGATCAGCAGCTCGGATGATCTTTTCCATCATTAGGTTGAAAAAGTCGCACGATAAGGAATCACCTTGTCTGAAACCTCGTTTGGTAATAAATGGTGGGGAGAGGTCCTTCCCGATTTTAACTGCGCTGCTGGTGTTGCTCAGTGTCATCCTGCAAAGTCGTATTAGTTTTGCAGGAATACTAAATTCAGACATGGTGGAGTACAGGTGCTTCCTTATTGGGCTGTCGAAGGCGGCTTTGTAGTCGACAAAAAGATGGTGGGTGTCGACATTCTTGGTTTAGATGTCTTTTATTAGAAAAATGTCGTTTTCTATAGGAACAAGCAAGTTGCTTGAAATTTCCAAGAAATTGACACCACTACCTGAAAAACTTTCCTACCTGAAACACACAAAAAGTTTTTAGTACTAATTTTATTTTTTGGTGAATTAGAAAAAAAAAATCAATCAAAAACGAAAGTACTGGCCTTGAAAGTGAATAACTCGTTCATGTTACAAAGGATTTATTTATTTATTTATTTATTTATTTATTTATTAATGTATGTAAGTACACTAAGAACTAAGTTCTTTTAAGGTACAAAGTAGGATAAATTTTGCTTATTGAATACAGAAACTACACTCACAGAACTAAACCCATTGCCGCAACCGAATAATTGCCCTACTAACTTTGTCGATTGTAGACAATTTTGTAAATGCATTTGCCACAATCGTTAATTTCCCAATTGATCTAATTGCGTCAATCCGTTGCGAGAACGGAACTGCAGACAAGTTTTTGAGCCATTCGGTTGTGTACAACGAATTGTTTATCGCAGTTACCAGAGCTCGGTTATATGAACCTAGCGAGTGTGAAAAACAAACGATGAATATAAGCATGCTTTGTTGTTTCTAATTTTGCACATTTGCATCTTTTTAAAAAGAAATAAATTAGATTTATGTAAGCTGCACAAGTTGTATTTATTAAATACTGAATAAAAATATATTTTCTTTCATTTATTTCTTCACTTTGAACACTTAACCAATCACTTGCAGCGAGAATACCAACCAAATCATGAACAAAGGCGCGACGAACAACATAGCTAGTGTAAAAAACAAACGACGGAAAAAAGGATTTCTTTGTTTTTTATAGCACATTTGCAGTTATTTACGAAGAAATTAATTTAAATAATTTAAACTGCACAAGTTATATTAAATAAATATTCGATAAAATATATTTTTTAATTAATTTATTTACCTTAAAACACTTAAACAACTTGCAGCGGGAAAACCGACTAAAAATCGACTGAATATTGAACAAAGGAGGAACGAGCAACACAGCGAGCGTGAAAAAAGCGACGGTTGTGGTTAAGGTGACCACGTATAAATTATTTTTATTGACTATTCGTCTGTTGCAATTGACTTTGATGGCGGTGCAACTGAATATTAAAACATCGTTGAAATTCGGTGGTAACGTAAGAACAGTTCTATTGACAGAATAAATAATGCGGATGTTTCAACTACTCCTTTTATATATAAATGTGTAATTGTACTGGTCAGTTGTTTTGGATAAATTGAAATTGCTTAGATGGAAAGTAATTTAAAATGACAAATTCCATTCAGTTCTTGCAACTAAAGGATAAATATTGAATTTTAACCGAATTGCTATTTAGGCATGAAGTTACAATAATAAAATAAGCATTTACGTCAACCGAAAGTCGATTATGCTTATTTAATTACCGTAAAATAAACAGTGTTTTGATTGAAACAATTACTTTATGAGTACCCCAGTTAAAATGTATTTACTGCAACCAAACGCCAACAAATTATTTTTGTGAGTGTGTAAATATTAATAATCATATAACGAAAGTTCAAACGAAGATACAAAATCATATTGTTTAAAACTTTTGATTTCAAGATTTCACATATTGAATACAAGAGATATCATTATTTAACAAATGTTATATTAAATTAAAGAAACCAAAATATAAAAGAAGATAAAAAATCATATTATTTAAAGCTATTAGGAATGAGTTGAGCTTAAAAAATAATTAAGCGAAAGTAAAGAAAGAAAGAAAGGTATAGATTAGATAAAAGAAAAAAGAACTGATTACTTTAATCGACTATGAAAATTTTCATTAGGAGTAATGTTTAGAAATGGCCAGTTTGAAGCTTGCCTCTCCGACTATTGACTTAAGATTGGTTGGTAGTGCATTCCATAATCTGATGGCGTTAATAAAAAATAATCGTGTAGAGTTCAGAAAGTTGAAATTAGGTACTATAAGCATTTGACTTCTTTGCGACTGGCAAAATTGCAATTTTTCATAAAGATATGTTGGCGTCTTGTTCTTTATGAGTTTGTGAAGAAATATGCAATTCCGAGCATTTAGATAATTCAATATATCGCAGCCAAGTATACTATTTTTAAGCTCTGCCAAGTGATCAAACTTACGTAAGCCATACACATATCTTGTCGCATGATTAAATGCAATTTGCAATTTGAGTTGAGAGCTTGAATCAAGCTTACTGTATACAACTTCAGAGTATGTGATCACCGGTAGAATAAGTTTAATTACTAATTTACGCCTTGTATAAATTGGTATAAACTATGCCGATACTCGTAGATTACGTAAGATGAAATATATTTTTCGAATTACAGCATTAATATGGTCAGTACACGTCAAATAACAATTGATGCTGAAGCCTAAATTTTTCACATTGGTAACAAGAGGAAGTCTCGTGCCATTAAGACATAAGTCTGGAATATCCACAAAAAGAATTCTGTTTTTGGATACCGGTAATATAAAAGTCTTCTGAGCATTTAACCGGAGTTTTTTTTTTTATTGGCCCATTGGCAAATAGAATTTAAATCTTCATTCAATTTGAACACTAAATCTTCCAATAAATTTTCTCTACCCGTTAAATAAACTTGAATTGCATTAATTAATGGATTGCATTAATTTTTTTTTATTTGAAATCTTGATTAATTGTCGGTGTAATTGTGTTTCAATCTTTATCATTTTCGTTACCCTTCTAATTTTTATAGTTTTCCAAAAATAACCTTAAAGAATTTCTTTATTTCGCAATAACCTTTGGTAAAAATATTTGTTGCTGAAAAAATATTCAAAACTAAAAATGGCTTTTTAAATGTTCTTTCATATGGTATGCATAAATGTAGGGTTGATTTAAAGTTTCTATCGTAAAAATTTAAAAACGTTTTTTACGATCGAAAAATCAAGCAATCTATCATAAAAATTTAAGATTTATTTTTGTTTATTTTTATTCATTTTGTATTTTTGTAATTTTGTTTGCATAAAAAGTAATGGTGTAGTGAAAGAAACATGAGAAGTTTTTAATTCGCTTCTGAGTTATATTCTCAAGTACTAACACTGCCACAGCAACATCGGCGCCACCTACCGGGTGAAACTTTAAACGTAAACCATCAACTGACCCAGCGTAATACACACACCAAACTTCATCAAAATCGGTCCAGCTGTTTAGGTGGAATTCAGTGACAAAGCCATGTATAGAAGAATTTAATTTATAAAGATATTCATAAGATAAAAAAACTAATATCAATAATAATAAATATTGATACTTTAAAGTTATTTGCCACGGATCCTTCTCAACATACTTAAAAGATTGTAACACTAACGTATGATGTCTAATGCTGACTATTTGTTTTTAAGTGGCAAACTTTTCAAAAAATGAATTTCAAAATTTCTGTCTTATTCACCTTATCTAATAATTAAACTAAAAATAATCGTTTTTATATAACTTAACTAAAAAGTCTTGCATGTTTCATTATTGACGTCGGCTTTAAGTTTTATTGGGGTCTTAATTTCTGCTGGGTATGTGATATTTGCGAGATCAAACAGATATGAGATCAAACGAAGAATAACTCTTGCCAACAGGTGTTACTTTGGGCTCAGTAGGCAATTGAGAAGAAGAGCCCTCTCTCGACGAACGAAAATCACGCTCTATAAATTGCTCATCATGCCCGTCCTACTTTATGCATCACAAACCTGGACGCTGAGCAGTTCAGATGAAAAGACTTTAGGAGCATTCGAGAGAAAGATTCTTCGTAAGATCTACGGACCGATCTGCGTCAATGCCAAGTACCGAATACGGTGGAATGATGGACTGTACGAGCTGTACGCTGACATCGACATAGTCAAGCGCATTAAAATCGAGTGACTTCGCTGGCTTGGTCATGTTCAGCGCATGAAAGACGATGCTCCAGTGAAGAAAACATTCGAGTCGGTTCCCAGCGGCGGTCAACGCAGAAGAGGACGACCGCATCTTCGTTGGAAAGACCAAGTAGAGAACAACCTGACGAAGCTTGGAATTTCCAACTGGCGCCAGCAAGCGAAAGACAGAAATGGCTGGCGCAAATTCTTAAATGACGCCAAGACCGACATACGGTTGTAGCGCCAACTAAGTAAGTAAGTAAGGGGTCGTCCATAAACTACGTTACCAATTTAAGGGGGGGAGGGGTTTTGAAATGCACTACGATAAGTATCGGTAGGGGAGGAGGTGTTTAGATATTGTAACGTCTAAATTGATCGTCTTCCACCGCCTTTTCCCTCGACACAGGAACCTTTTGGTATTCCTTCACCATCCCAGCACACGTCTGAAAAATTTGGGCCTTTGCTTTTGCGACAGGCTTTGACGTTAAGGCCTGAATGTTCTTGATCAAAGGAGATACCGTATGACATGTACTGTCCTTCTCAGAAAGAAGAAATCGGTTCTAGGTCGTGTCCTACCTGCGGCTTTGATTTCGTTTTTAAAACTTCTATGAATTGTCATAAGTTTGTATTATATCGTTTACAATAAATCGGAATAAAACATACTATTTAAATAAACCAATTTTCAGAAAGCATTGGGAGAGCATGAGGATTCACCTGAATGGGTCGACATAGAAACCGATGAAATATTCTATTTTTAAGAATCCTCAACAAACTACCAGCTTCTTCTATTCCAGTGATTGAGAGCATCGAATCTTGGAAAGCAGATGGAATAGCTTTTACAGATGATATTAATTATTGATTTTTTTCCAATTGTTCCTTTAATGTATCTAGTCATACTAGACACTAATACTAGTGAAAATTGTCAGAGCTAGTCAAAATATATAATCATTCGAATGAATTAATTTCATATGTCACGTTACTTTATCCCCCAAAGGGAGGGGTTTTGAAAAGCACTACGAAAAGCAACGCAGGGGGAGGGGGGGTAAAAAACCGGAAAATCTGTAACGTAGTTTATGGACGACCCCTAATGTGATATTTTCGATTAAATATTTATATAAATGCAAAAAAAAACAGATCACTTTGAGTAAAAAAAATCGGAAATGTTCAAAAAAAGAAAGCAGTTAATCGTTAATTTTGAAATACTTGAAATCGAGTTTCGAATCGAAAATCGACGAGCAGTGTACTATTTGTGCTGTGGGACGAGAAAATTCTCGAAAAATCAAATAAACCCATTACAAAACCACCTGTCGTTTATTCAAAAATAAGTTTTTTCTACATTTAAACATAAAAAATATCCACATATATTTAATCTCGATATAATACAAGTTAGGTTGTTTTCTTCTTCTTCAACTTGTTTAAAGTTGTGCAATAATATTCTGTATGTTATAAAGTTTTTTTAAAAATCTTGAATAATTCTGATCGTAAAACTTTTGATTGAATTCCTTAGAAAGTAATGAAGATATTCATGTATATAATTAGTTAAACTTTTTAATGATGATTACTTACTTTTGAATGATGTAAGTCTCAGTTTGACACTGTCTGTAAAAAGAAGTCCTTATGCCTTTTATATAAAATATGTTTAAATTCTCTTCAGTGTAAGAACTAAGTTTAAATTTGGCCTTTCACTTCAAAAATTTCATCTACCATTTCACCAAATATATTCAAATTTTAAATTAGCGCAAAATTATATATATCAAGTTTTTTGAAACTCTCAAAATAGGAATTTTTGCAATGAATAATAAATGAGAATTTTAAGTACATTTTAATTTTCGGAGTATCACACAAAAAAATTCGTTAGGTAGAGTCGCTTGGTAGAGAAAGCTAATACAGACAAAAACGATAATTTACTCGATAATCACTATGTATTCTATATAATAACTAAGAACTAAATAATTATTTTCGCATAGATCACGCAATATCTTGCACTGGTTTATACTTTTCTTATTGCATTTTTTTAAGTGTTTCAGGGGGGCCCGTATGTTGCAACCCCCCAGGCTCGAAATTGGCTTTATACGGGCCTGCTTTTAAGTATGCAATTTGAGTTAGTATATGAAGCTGTATATGATACTAAGTGAGTATAGCTGATGACATTATGTATGGCCAATCGCCATGCCAAATCATTTATCATTTTCAAATTCTGCAACACTTCGCATATTATATTTTAAGAGAAAATAGAAAGTTTTTAGCTAACGCGTGGGATTAAAATTCGATTTTCGTTTCTTAAAACTGGCCTAATGTACATATTGGAACGAAATGAAATGAATCCAAGCAATCAAGTATTAGAACGAAGTCAACAAACATAAAACTAGTTTTATTAAAAAAAAAATATTTCATTTTGTGAAAGACGACTTCGGACTTTATTTTAACCTGACGTCTTTATTGCTGAGCACATTATTGATAAAAATAAGCACAAAAAACAATGTAACACTGATTATTAAGGCATTATTTCATCATTTCGTTTTAAAGAATTAAAATGTTTTCGAAAATTTTATTTCATTATTTATTTATTTGGTAACATTATTTTTATTTATCTCTTGTCTATTATGCATCAAAACTTCAGACGTTAATCGGGTAAAAAAATTTTTAATTTTATCTGTATTTCACAAGTCCACCTTTTTAATTCAATGCGATTAAGAAACTTATTGATTTCAACGAAAATATTATATCGCCAGAAACTAGGCGTTATTTAAAATACTTAACTATAAAAGATAAGCAGCCAAAATTAACGCCTCAAGATAGTGAAATCTAGTATAAAAAGCCATAGTGAGGTAGCAGAGTTTGTCAATAGTCGGTGAACTTCCACAAAAAGTTAATTTCATTCAGAATACCTCCGAAAATATAGGAAAATCATGCAGTTGATATTAAGTGTAACTGCGCTAGCTATGTGTGTGCTGTGTGTAAGTTTTCAAAGGATAATAAACCTTTAGCAATACTATAAGTGAAACTATTAAAAATTCAGACAAACGTGATAAATATAAATACTTTCATGTTCCACGAGCTAAAGGTCCAATATAAAAACTTTGGAAAATGAAATGAAAACTCAAGAGAATACAGAAGTCGAAAATAGCTCATATTTTAAAAATTAATTTACTGTTCATAATTTTTCGTCAGTTTAACAAAAAAATTCAAAAACGTCTTTCAAGTTCCGTTTTATAAATATATCAAATCGTGACCATAAACCATCAAATCATAAAAATATTTCCATGAACTAAAAAAAATCTATTAATTTTTTGTTCTTTTAACTTACAGGCACTAGCTTTGCCAAACTTTGGCACTCAAATGATGTACGAGCCTAGCCTGGAATCCTTTAAAGTTCAGTTGCTTTCATCTAAGATTGATACGCGTGCAATGACTCCCGCTGAAACAAGCTGCGCTGACACATACAACAATCGCACTAAGAAGATCAACGACATTTTGATCGTCCAGACAAACCTTTGCTTTGAAAATGCCAACCGAACAACAGTTAACAACAACCGTACTAACAATGGTACCGTGAATTTAATACGAAGAGATATATCGACTGTTCAGTTTAAATTGGGAAATTGCAGCAATCTGCAAGATAACAACGCGTTCCTGAATTGCATAACACAAAGCGTAAGTTTTGTTGAATAGAATTGAATTTAGTTAATTCTGTAATTAATATAACTTTTCTATAGTTCGATAACAATTTGAATCTTTTGGATAGTACCAACTCTCGGGCATACCAAGTTATGTCTCAAAGTTCGGCCGATCTAACGCAAGTAGATACAGTTCGTCAGGGTTGCACTAACTCAGTTATTGGACATTCCAAGGTTGAATTGACGCAATCTGCCACCGAGTATAGCTTATGCCTGAATAAAGTACGTCAACAACGCATTAGCCAACAACTTGGCGTATACGGCTAAGGCAGAGCTTTAAGACAGCAAACAAGTTTCTTTTTAAATTTAAAATAAAAACATATACAGAATTTCATGAAAATGAATGTAGCACAAATTCTTTACAGAATAAAGTTAAACTTGTATAAAAAACTAGAAGGCAGCGGTCAATCTTCTAAGGACAATACATGTCAAACGGAAACATTTTTTTTTATTTTTTTTATTAGTTGTGTTTTGGAACACAGCACTGCATTTATAAGTATCTCATTTTTCGCTTTGCACCAGGCTTATCTGTTTTTTTTTTGCGCTGTGCTAACTGAACACGAAAATAAAGAGAAGAAAAGAGAGCAACATGGAGTTTGTCTTCTCTCTCGCAACACAAGCGGGTAAAAAGAAAACGATTAAGTAATGCGTGGCAGCTGGGATGATTTTTTAAAAAACTTAACACTTCAATAAAATATACTTATTGTAAAAATTTCGAAAGGAATATACTCTAAAAACATGATGTAGCCCATATAATAACAAATGATATTTCAAATTATTTTTCATAAAAATAAGCCCAGTTCTTTTGGAGTTAAGTGGCAATATATAATTTGCACTTCAATTTTATATAATAGTACAAACGTATATTTGAATTGATCAACTCTTATTCTTAATAATTTGAAATGAACTCATTAGAGGCAATTGAAAAGAAGAATATAAACTATTAAGGAGAGATTTATGAATGGACCGAAGTTTTGAATGGACCCCCTCAACCGTATTTTAGTATATTTAAAGTCAATTTTGTATTATTTTGTGTTATAACAAAAAAACACTGGCCAGACACTCTCTTATTAAATGCAATTTAATGCATACAAATGTGATTATTTTTAAAAAAATTTAATATTATTAAGATGAAATATATAATATTTCCATTAAATATATGCGCACACCCAAAAAAAAAAATCGGAGTAAATAAATTTATATTCGGGGTCAATTTAACTCTTTTCGGTGCATGGTATTTTGCCAAAGCTGTAAAAACTATATTTAAATCCGATTGTGTGTTCAATTTACTTCGAAATGTGGATTTGTTTGAGAAGTCGTACTGACTCCGTTATGAGTTGTTTTAAGGTTAGCAGACTTGAATTAAAAGTTTTGAAATTTTGAGTTTACTCAAAAAAAAACTAGAATTAACTTATTAAAATGTAGCATGAAGCTTAAAAATAAACAAACTCATCCAAAAAGAGTCAAATAAAGAACCCGTAAATTTTTTTGTGTTTAATTATTTTTATTTATTTTTATTTCAATTGAAAACAAAGGAAATTAAAGACATTCACAGAGCAGCTTATCCAATTTGGTAATTTTTTATCTAGAATTTCTTATAAAACAAAACTTATTTTTCACTTTTGAGCTTAAATTGCGCTCAACTCTCAAAATGTTTTTCGAGGGTGTTTCATTTCTTTAATTTTAAGGGGAATTTTACAAAAAAAAAATTTTGTATTTAGCATATCTGAAAAAAGGGATAAATATTTGCATTAGTTTTTAATTGATTGCTGTTTTTTGTTCGGTGAATGAGGGGAAAGATAATGTTTAAGATATATCAAAATGTAGTCAGGATTAATCAACAGGGTGAAAGCTAGGTTTATGAAAGTTGTTTAAGAGATGAGTAAGTTATGTTCCTATACTATAGCAAAAGTGTACATGGCAGTTACTCTAATTTGCTTAATTTTGATATATATTGATGATAAAATAATTAAATTTTGTACAAAAATAGGTAGAACATTCTCAAGGTGATTTGTATTAGTAAGCAGGGTTGCCTTAATGTCGTGATACATGCTTACATTAAAAATTTGTTTATTAGTGTATAATGTAGTTTCCTTAATAAAATATGGTACATATGGGACTTTAATATGTTCCAATAACTCATATATTCCTCTAAAAAAATGTATGTATTTTGACTTTTATTAAAACAACAGTTGTGTATCAAAATTAATAACATTTTTTAGTTTCCCCAATTCGTCTATAAAATATACATTAGGGTGGTTCTTATTTTAGAAATTGTTGAGCACCCAATTTTTTTGTTCCTTAGAGTCTAAAAATAAGTCCCTTTTTTTTACAACAACAATAACACATGCCGCTCGGAGTTTGAAGTTTACACAGAAGCAATGCAACTGAATGAGCATTCGGGCGTACCGAATCACAATTTTTTCGAATTTAACATTTTAAGGGGTTTCAAAATTTGCATAGGGTGGTCAAAATCTCCCAAAAAATTTTAGGAAAAAAGGATGTCTTTTCCTCCCGCAAGGACAAGCCTGTTTTAGAGAAAACAGTTGAAAAAATAACGATCTTAAAATGCTTTGGTTTTTTAAGAAAAACTACATATATGTCTTAAAGCAAAAGTAAATATAGACTTTCACTAACAATATCTTTTCAATCGTGATGCCACTCTGGATTTTTATCCACAGTGTCCTGTGGGAAGGACATTATAATCTAAAGTACACTCGAGATAGCACAGAATTTTTGATTGTTATCTGATTGTCCAAATTTTGGAGATATTGATTATTAACATTCTTAAATTTGACGAATTAATAATGTTCATATTTTTCTTGCATAAATGCAATTTTTTAACTTTTTTAAATAAATGAATGTCAGGTTTTATATCACGGGCATCAGAAGTGGTTTTACCAAAAGCAACCAAAATTTTTCAAAATTATTTTTGAATTAAAGTTAAATTAATTACCTTTGCAACGCTAGTTCAAACTTAAGATTCGGCTAAGAAGTGTTTGCGATATGAATCTTAGTAGATTTTCGACTTTTTTGCCGATTTTTGTCAATTTTGTGCAATCTCCGCCAAAAGTAACTCCAGAATTTTTTTTTGTCTTAAATTAAGTTTTTTATTTTCTTCAGTGATGCTCCATGCAAAATTTCACTCAATTCGGAGATGGTAATTCCGTAAAGCTGGCACGTTCATAATTGAATTGCTGTTTTATCTTTTTTTTCTCATAAATAGACAATTTTTTTTTTAATTTCTACCTTTGTTAGGTGTTAATAAAGTTCAATTTCTTTAAACATTTTTTTTATGCGTTTTTTATATATAGGAACAAAATAAAAGGGTGCTCAAGAAAATCAAACGAAATTTTTTTTTTTCCATACAAATAAGGACCAGTCTAAAATACATCGTTGGTTTAAAAAAAATTACAGTATAGTGTGAATATAGTACAGAAGAGAAGCTTCTTATAATTAAGAATAAGAGGGATTTTTGTAAAAAAAAACAGAGAGAAAGAGTGAGCTCTCAAAAAAAAAAAAAAAAAAAAAATACAATACAAAATTTGCTTAAAAAAATTCTGTTTATTTAATATTTACACTGTCATTGGTTGGTTTTTCAATTGGTTATACTGATATAAATGGTTGGTGTTGACTAAAATAAGAGATACATGTCCGTGATTTGATATTTACGAGATAACGTGAAAAAATGCTTCTATGGGGATCTATTGTGAGAGTCTTATGAGTATTATGAGAAAACAATAAACACAAAATATAAAAAATGGCTTTTATAGTTTATAAAAAAAATTTATAGCCCCTAGAGAGATCAAATATATGAGCTGTTCTTATTAATTTTCCCCCTTTAATACTTATTTTGAACTCACCTATTCTCTATCTGCCATCCTTCTGGGGATCCCGATTCAAAAAAACACAAAATGTAACAATGTTTATTGTAGTTAATATCAACAAATCGATGACTGTTAGGGGGTCAAATGTATGAGCTGGTCCTATTGTTTTTTCTTATTCAACATTCCTTCTAACCACGCCTACACTCTATCTGCCACCCATCTGGGGGTCCCCATACAAAAAACAAAAAAAATATCATTACACGTGTACACAATTTTTCGTGACGAGATATGAAAAATTTTACCCTCTATATCAAATAACCGCCTAAGAAGTTTCACTTTAATAAAGATATAAGAAAACATATAACTCGTAATAGTAAGAACGGACGCTTTTTTATAACTATGCAACATTTAATTTTTACAACACACTTGATTTGCTTGTTAAAATATTGGAGTGCTTTCTCTTTATTCAAAGTTAGACTCTGTTTTGTGCTAAACATAACTCTGTATCAGCTTTTGAAGATGATCTATGAAGATGATCTTCATGGATGGTTGCAATAAATTTTAATGGAGTTAAAAGGACAAATGTTCGGAGAAGATGCAAAGTTAATTTAAATCTGCTTTAAGTATACTTCAAGCTTTGAAAATGAGTTGTATCAAGCAAAAAAGTTTCATATTAACAAAAAAAAAAAAAAAATATTAATGCAATTCATTTTGCGTTTTACGGCGACGAAATGTTTTTAACTTCTCAAAAACTCTTTTAACTCACGAAAAAACTTGGGTTAACTCCGCACGCTTTTTTCGGTGTAAACAAAAAATAAAATGCATTAAGTGTGCTAAATTTATCAACAAACAAGAAAAATTTATTTTTTGTTCAGGGTTTCCATAATTTTGACCGGTAGTGTATATACTTTTTAATACCTGCAAAGCCTTTTAATCGACATGGTCAAAAATCTTGGACTAATTTTTAATCCAATCGTTGGGGCCATGAATTCTTTAATATTTGTTTTATTCGAATTTTAACTCATCAAAATACTAGAAATTTTTTAATAAAACCTGGAATAATATTTAATACATGTTGGAGACTAATTCTTTAAAAATAGAGTTTGGCTTTGTTTGGTTCTTATGCTTATAAGCTTATAACCAAAACGTAGCGGGTTAGAATCCCACATGCTTTATAAATATTTTAGTATAAGCATATATTAAGATTTAGTCCCATGAGAGAATAAAAATCCATTTTTATATATACCGTTGATTAAATTTTAATATTTTCGGTGTCGTCATACATATAATACAGGATTTACTAGAATTTAGTTCAAGGTTTTTGAGCGCGTACAAACGGAGTAATTAAATTAATATGCCACTAACGTAGTAAACTTGGAGGTATAAAAAAAAACTACAACATTCTAAATTTCTGTAGCTCTATTTCTTATGTTGTTCTTTTTTGTTGTTCTTTTCAATAGAAGGTCTTATTGAAATAGCATGATAAGCTACATGCACGGTTAAAAATGTTGGACTACTTTTTAATCCAAACTTTGGTTTAAAGGAATTTTTAATCCAAAAAGTAAAATTTTTTAATCCCTACTTTAGTTTAATTTAGCTGGGTCTCGAACATACGTTCCTGAAAGGAAATTACTTGCATTCGTATTGACGCAAAATAAGCGGAACCTTGTCAACAACGGAGTTGAACAAGCTGATAAGGTGATCGACTAAAACATCAGAGGAGATGTGTTCAAATTATTTGGTTTAGTTTTTTTTTTGTGGTTTTGATTAGTTTTTTTTTTGTGGATTAAAAAGTAATCTTTTTTTGGTGTGGTCCTATATGTAATTCAAAAAAGTTTAAAATTAAGTCCAGGATTTTAAATCGTGTCATAAAAACAAATCGAGTTTTAGTCCTGACACACAACTTAATGGAAGACCACTAAAGAGATTTCGGAATTTCCCTTTTGAATTTTGAGCCTATTTGTCACAGTTTCTTGTTCAATTTCATTGCTTCATACAAAAATGCATGTTCTTAAAACTTTCAAGTCAATTATTTTTTCAAAGTATTCAAAGTATTTTTTATGTGGCAAATCATGTTCTTGCATATGCCTTTCAAATAATCTTTTCTGAATTTCAATTGATATATTCTGAATTTCAATTGGTGTATTCTGAATTACAATTGATATTTTCTGAATAACAATTGATTTTGTTCTGAATTTCAATTGATTTTTTTTAAATTTCATCCCGTAGTACAAAAATTTTATTGGAAGTGAAATGGAGCGTGAACAAAATACGCGTTACACTTTTTAGTCCATTCTGTACTCACTAATTCAGCACCTGTTGTTGCAATCGCTAACAAGGTATGGACAAGGTATTACAAGGTATGGACAAGAACCGTCAATCACAGTTCTTTATTTTAATCTTTTGCTTTATTTAAATTATTTATTGAATTTATTATTTTAATATTTAAACTTTGAGGTTTGCCATTGTCTGCAAGGAAGAAAAATATATAAATTCAATTAATAAAGCATTTTAAAAACTTTCTGTCCCAGCTGGGGCTTGAACCAGTTCTTTCCTTCGGTCGTTTGACTAAAGCCATTCATAAACATGATATGACTTACAGAACCATAAAATATAAACATATTATTATGTTTATTTTCTATGGTTTAAATACAAATTCTAGTAATATGACTAGTAGTAGAAATATGACAAGTACATGGTAAAAACATACATTTTTTTAACAAACAAACATATTTTGGACTTGTTTTCCGCAGAAATATTTGTTGTCACACAAATCAAAATAAGTTTTCCTAAAATGGAAAAAAAGCATTGAAATGATTATTAGAAAATTAGGAGTATGTATGATAAACAAAATATGGTACCCTGCAAACATTTTCAATCACCTGAGCGCCGCCAGCGAATCGCTTGGAAGATGAGGCAATCGCCTAAAGAGCTCGTAAGCGATTTGCTGGGAAGAGTCGCTAACGAATCACCGAGAGGGGTCGTGTCTTAAGCGATTCGACTGGAAGATTCGCGAACGAAGCGTCTAAAGGGCTCGTAAGCAATTCGCTGGAAAGAGTCTCAAACGAATCGCCAAAAGAAGTCCTTAGCAATTCGCGGGAAGATTCGCAAACGAATCAGCAAAAGGAGTCTTAAGCGCTTCGCTGAAAAGAGTGGCAGACGAATCACTAAGCCATCTTCCAATGATCGCCGGAATGAGGGAAGGCATATTTTAGAGATATTTCTTAAATCGCGCATTCATTGCTTGGGCGATCGAAAAGCGATCCATCTTCCAACGATCACCAAAATGAGTAAAGGAAGATTTTGAAGATTTTCTTGAATCGCGCACTCATCGCTTGGGCGATTTAAAAGCGACCCATGTTCTAAAGAACCCTTGGGCGAATCGCAAGTTCTTCGCCAAATCAACTTCTCTGCCAATCGTCTTCCAAATGTTTATAGGGTAAGAACTGCAGGATTATCTTACGGTAAAGCACTGTGTTTCATGTGAAATTCTGCTAAAATCTCCATACAAAAAAAAAAAACAGCTGCGAAACAAGCGTGGAAGTTTTCACAACATGTTCGTCAGAGCAGTACTCTGCTCTGCTGCGTGAAACGATAGCAGCATGTTTCTAATGCCGTGGATATGCTAGCCAAACATGTTTGGTGTTCATTTTCGTTAATTTATTCTCTTCGCTAAAATGTTTGTTTGGTGGTTATGCTATGATTGGTGGCACAGTTGCATTATATGTAATAGTATGTCAAAACAGAAAAAAGCACAACCCTAATTTGCATTTTTGTACTTATTATACATATTTGTCATAGAATTGAAAATAAAATGAACGAATTAAAATATACGAACTGATATCACTTACTCTGAATTTTTATTATAATATCTTAAACAAAATGGTTTGCATATGTCTGACATGCTAGCTAGCTGTTTATGTTAAGTGTTACTTGAAGACACAATCAATTTCACTTTTTAATACTTTTGCCTACTTTTTTGATGCTATTATACAAAATGTCTACAGCCAACACTGGAAAGTTCAGCATGTTTGGCGTTTCAATCAGCAATCAAAATGTTCGGTCCGAGAGCGAGAATATGAATATGAGAAAAAGTTCATTTTTTCATTTTATACGTGAAACAATAACAAAAAATGTTCGGCAATCATGTTTGGCTAGCATAACCACGGCATAACAAATATGAACGTAACCGTTAACACTTCCAACCAGTGAACGAAAATAAATCTAACTATATTTTAATGTGCCTCTCATGTCACGCATTTTCGTTCGGTTGCGTATATGTATAGGAACATACACATAAATATTTTGTATTATTCACTCAGAAAAAAGTTCAACTTTAAAATAAAAATAGTCAAACATTTGTTTTAAAATCTGAAATTTCCTTAGTTTAAAGAAAATTTTTTTTTAAACAATAAATTTTTTAAACAAAATAACTTGTATTTGTTTCAAAAAATTAAGAATTTTAGTTCAAAACTAAAATTGTCTTGGGTTCTATTTTTTGTATGGATTTTAAAAATGAATCACACACTAAGACTTAAAATTTAAACCAAAGAAAATTTACTCAATATTAAAGAAAATTTTACTTGTTTTAGCGCCAAGGAATTTTTTCTTTCTATTGGAAATTTTTAAATTTTATAAATGTATTATATATAAATTATAGTTTTGCAATTTATTTCTTTCTTTCAAGGAAAAATTTTCATTTAAAACAAAAACCAATTTTTTTTTGGTTTAAAATAAGTAAAATTTTTTTTAATATTGAGTAAATTTTCTTGAATTTTAGTATGTTTTTTCTCAGTATACTCAACAAATACGGCATACGATCTTTTCACGTAGGCTACACTCTCTTATTTTGTGTCTAAGAATGCGCCATTGATACGCTGCATGTGTTTGAACCAGAGTTGCCAATTTCTTAATTCTTAAATCCACCGAAAATGCAAAAAAAATAAGCTACTTTCAAAAATTCACCATATTTATAAGGTTTTTAAAAAATAAAACTGCAAATAAAATTAATAGTTAAATTATATTCTGAACTGCCCGTGAATTTATTTTTTAAAAACAATTTTCTTTACATGTTTATACAAATTTAAAATACGTACTTAAATTAATCTAATTTAACTAATCTAACACAAAAAATTACTCAAGTTTTCATATACTTGTACCATTAAATCACATTTTCAGATCATTTTCCATTAAATATTTAGGCACAAACTGAGGCTTATTTGACTCATTAGTAAATAACAATAAAGAAAAATTGTCCGACAATTTCGGGGGGGGGGGAGTGGTTTTGGGGTTCAACCCCCCTGAGTCCGCGCCTGCTTGAAGATACAATCAACTTCACTTTTTAATACTTTTACCTACTTTTTTGATGCTGTTATACAAAATGACTACAGCCAACACTGGAAAGTTCGGCATGTTTGGCGTTTCAATCAGCAATCAACATGTTCGGTCTGAGAGGGAGAAAATGAATATGAGAAAAAATTCACTCTTTCATTTTATACGCGAAACAATAACAACAAAAAATGTTCGGCAATCATGTGTGGCTAGCATAACCACGGCATAAGCAGCATTTTTCACGACAATTTATTTGAACTGCCTATTTATTTTGTAGTGAAAAAAAATTTCATATGAAATTTCCCAACTCACTCTCTGAGTCTCTCTGAGAAACGTTGCCATAGGAACTCCTCGCAACAAACTTTAAGTCAGAAATAAATCAATAGGGGTATTCACACTGACTTGGGTAGTTGGGTAGATTGGCAAATGCCGTACATTTTGTTTTTGTAAAGTGCCATTCTACCCAAGTACCCATCTATCAATCTACTCTAGCTGACCCCCTGACTTGTTTGTGTATATTGTTTTCTTGCCAAATTGAGTATTTTATCCATGTTTTCCCAACTTTTGTAAAAATAGGCAATAATTGACCTAAATGCAGCAAATTTACAATATTTGCTGTCAGGGCTAATATCTCGAATAATACACAAAAAATATTTCCACACCCCCTATTTCCGCCCACAAGTTAATAAAAACGCTATATTTCAGACGAATTCGGTTGTATTGGACTAAAATGTTTAAATTTAGTTCGTAACGATAGTTCAACAAAAAATGGGCGTAATAACAATAGAGTTCAGCTACTATAGCTTTTTCACACTTTCTCCGCAATAGATCATTTTAGAAACCAACCCAAATATCATTGAAATATCTCAAAAATATCGATAAAAGTGGTGGACCATTGGGCGTGGTCGAACTATAACTACGCCTACTTTTCAGAAATTATAATTCCTGAGTTATGCATGTTTTTATAATGAAACTTGGTTTGTATTTGCTCTGAGACCAAGTGGTGGTTACTAGGTCATTTCGCCTACTTTTACCGCCCTTCTATAAATATAAAATCGTTCGTGCGGTGTCTCTTAAGATCTCAGGAACGGTAACATATATGGCAACCAAATTAAAAATATCTGTTATTATCCATGTTAATAAAGTTAATATATCGGTTAATAAAAAAGCCACACCCCATTTTACCGCTCACAAATCAATGAATGTGCTATATTTTGGACGATTTTGATCGTATTATACTCAATTTTAGTAATTTAGTTTGTATGGTTACTGTCTGAAACTGTGGTAAAAATGGGTGTCCACGCCCTCTTTTACAGCTCATAAATCTTAAAGCCCACTTTATTTAAAACGATTTTGGTCGTATAAGACTTAAATTCGGTAACTTAGTTTGTACGGTTACATTTGGGAACAGTATTTAAAATGGGCGCGGTTGTTCTATAGCAACGCCCACTTTTTCATAAATCATTAAAATTGACTATTGGGGCGATTGCGCTAAAATTTTGGCAGTCGATTTGTTTCGCCTACGAGATAGTTTAGGAAAGTTTTGCCGAACCCCCTTTTACCGCCTACAAATCAATAAAAATGTTAGATTTAAGACGGTTATGGTCGTATTAGATTAAAATTTTGGTAAACTAGTGCATATAGTTACTTTCGGAAGCTGAACTAAAAATAGGCGTAGTCGCACTAAAGTTATGCCAGTTCAGATATACAAAAAAATATTTTTTTCCGATTGGCATGAAAATTCTTATGTGGCAGGGGCAGGAGAAAACGTTTTCCCCTGGATTACTAGTAAATGATAAGATGCTGCGAAGTTCACGGTAAAAATTATTCGTATATAAAATAACTTCTTTTAATCCCAATTAAGGCCGCTTTACATTGTCCTAGTGTATGTTACCACATGTGAGATAGAAAGTATTATTGAATTTCATCATGCTGTCATTTTTAATTTTTGTATGAAGAAATTAATTTTTCGCTTTAAGACTATCTCACAGAGTAGCACCACATTTTTATACTTTACACTATACTAAAACGTGAAAATTTGAGTAATGAATCGGTTTTTAATGAATTTAAAGCCCCAACAAAGTTCAATAAGCTGTAAAACTGCTTTCTTCTGTTATTCCATTTGAAAATACATTACGAGTTTAAAATTTTCTGACTTAAATAATAAATTTCAAGTAAGTTTATGGTAAAATGCATCTCTGGTGGGATACAATGTGTGATGATATTAGAAACAAACCAAAAAATAAAATGTGGTACGACATGCCAAAAAAATCAGAACACACATTGCTTTCCGTTGTTTACACCATCTCACTTTCTATCACACATGAAAATTTTGACATGTGTTAACACACAGTAGGATAATGTAAAGCGGCCTTTAGTGGCCTAAATTTTTCGCAAAAAAATAATAAAAAATAATTTGGTGGCAACCCTCTTCCAGCTGTCACTCATCTCTCATCAGCTACATATGACGGGGAGATCAAACAAACACGCAGCACTGCCCAAAATTATTCTACAAAGTACTCAATTGCAATTTAGGGTGCTCGCAATAACCAAAAACACTCAATCTACCCATACCCAACTACCCAAGTCAGTGTGAATACCCCTAATGTTGTCAGTGATATTTTACGCAAGTAAACATAGTACTGTGCTCAAATAGAAATATGTTTGATACAATCAAAACCGAAAATACAATTACATATAGTATATCAGAGGTGTTGTGGCAATGAATTGGAAAACAAAAATACCAACATGTATTATATCAACGAGAGAATACCAACAATGAGTGTATACACAGTAGCAATATTCTTGATATCTTTCGACGCAAGCAAACAACAATGGTATACATATTATCGCGTGCTATACATCGCAACTATGCACCCAAGTAATTTTAAATGTTTCACCTGAAGACATGAAGACGCTAAGAAATATCAAAGAAAGTATTTCTAAGAAAAAACTGCGTAAATATGGATTTTATCTTGAACCTTATTTTTCCCGGATAACGACATTGAAATAAGCGTCCTAAAATTATGCTAACCTGCTATGCCACCAGCTTTTTTGATGTCTAGACATGCACAGTGTAATTATACGTACTTAAATAAAAATGAGTTGTTGTTGTTGTTGTTGAAGTGAACAATGAGTTCAACAACAAAGCTTTGATACGAATACTACAATGTATTTTTGAACTTTTGCATTTTGCAAAATAATAGAAAAAACATTTCTTTGAAAGGCAAACGGCTTTATCATTCCACTCTGATTAAGCAGAAGTTATGCTTTTTAGCTTGTTAAAGTTAGCGGGCTGCAAAAGCCACAGAATACTACTGAAAAGTTGACGTGACGACCAACGCAACAGCTATGCTGTCTAATTGGTGGTTTGTTCTGTAAAAAACTTGTTGTTGTTTGCTGCAACCTGCTGTTTCATAAACTCATTTCACACAAAGCTCAAGTGTAGATAGAGTAAGTGTGGCAAATATGGCTCACGTGAGTAATATGGTCCACAAAATGGCCCACAGTAATATTTTCCAACTGAAAAGGCCTAGACACGCCACTGTGTATTCATTTCAAATATTTGCGAACTGTTTATGGCTCATTGTAATGTGGTGAGTCTGGCGTAACAGATGTGCGATGTATAGCACTTGATAGTTTTTTTGCGTTTTCATCGTAATTTTTCTTAAGTTTGAGTTTTCTTAAACTTATTTTAAATTAATCTATCAATTTTTTTCTGGTAATTTCAGTTTTTCTGGCAATGAAAAACAATATTTTTTTATGTGAATTTTGCCACCAAAATTTGGACCACCATAATGCATGTTTAACACAGGGTTGTCCATATTGGTCGCACTTTTTTGAGAAGTGCTATATTGAAGTACCTTTAATATTTCATTCCCAGCTTTTTGTTAGGACTGAATTAAAAATAATTTTCAGACTATTTAAAAATATAGATATATGAATCAAAGTTAAACTCGCTGTATTATTTTCAAAAAAGTTAAGTGTGGTCCATATTTACCGAACTTGCCCTACTTTTAGAAAAATTATGTATTTAAAGAATTATCAAATGAAACAAAAGTGAAATAAATTAAATTTTTTTAATACTTTCTACAATCCTGTTAGAATTAACATTGACAGTAAAAAAATAAATGTCTGTTGTCGTAAAAGTATTTTTTTAGCCATATAAATTAAGTCCTTGACTCATGCGTTGTTGACGTATGACATCCAGGCACATGTTGTACTCGGTGGCACACTGCGTCAATTGCACCTTAGAGACTCCAACGGCAGCATTGTTGCAACCCATATGAATCATTTCAACCTGTGAAAGATCAGCTGGTCTTTGAGCCATGACTTGGTATGATTGCGAATTGGTACTATCCAATAGATTTAGATTGTAATTGAACTATAAAAAGTTACAAAATTACAAAAATTAAAAATTGAACCTAAAAAAACGTAATAAATTTCAACAAAACTTACGTTTTGTGTGATGCAATTGAGGAACGCGCTGTTATCTTGCAAAGAGTTACAATTATTCAATTTAAGCTGAACAGCCGATACATCTTTACGTATTAAAGTCACGGTAGCATTTTCAGTGCGGTTGTTGTTAAATATTGTTTTGTTGGCATTATCGAAGCAAAGATTTATCTGGGCGATCATGTTGTCGTTGATCTTTTTGGTGCGATTGTTGTAGGTGTCGGCGCAGCTTGTTTCAGCGGGAGTCATTGCACGCGTATCAATTTTGGATGAAAGCAACTGAACTTTAAAGGATTCCAAGCTAGGCTCGTGCACCATTTCATTACCTAAGTTGGGCATAGCCAGTGCCTGTGAGTATAAAGAATAAAAAATTATTTACGTTTTCAGCATTAGATTATATTTTCACACAACGCTAGGAAAGTTAGTAAAGTTCTTAAGAAAGAACTTTCGTTTGTCTATAAAACTATTTAAAACACTCGAAAAATTTAAGTAGTTTTAAAAATATTTTTAAATACCTAATACACTATTATAGATAATAATATTTTCACAGGTAGTTTTGCACTAATGTTTGATGTCCTTTGAAAACTTACACACAGCACACACATAGCTAGAATGGCAACACGTAATATCAACTGCATTTTGGACTTTATTTGCGAAGATACGAATAATTCAAATACTTTTTGGTGTACGTTCACCGGCTATTGACAAATTCTGCTACCTTGCTTTGGCTTTTATACAACATTTCATTATCTTGAAACTTAAAATTTAGGCTACTTTACCCTGATAAGTAAATATTTTAAATAAACCTCTAACTTTTAAAGATTAGATAAAACTTTCGTTGAAATCAATTAAATCTTTTTAATCGTTTTTCAATAGAAAAAGAGAGTCTACTTAAAAGGTTGGATTTACTATTGAAATCAGTCGCACAATTTTCGAATAATATGACTGAAATTAAATTTTAATTCTTATCAATTAATTGTATTTTGATATTTTATAATTCGTAAAAGTTTATTTTATAAAAAAGCTTTAAATTCATGCATATTTAAAAATGTATAAGACAAAATAAGGGAAATATAACATGTTATAAAACAAACTTTAGCTTGCTTTCAACTTTTCTTGTAGGTCTTCATTTGGGAAATAGGTGAAAATTTCTCACAAAGAAATCTCTTATAATTAAAAACCGATTGCAAAATAAAAAACAGAAAGAAAAGAACAAACTCATTTATATAATGTTTGCTAGAGTAGTCCATATTTTTTAACTTTCGAATTTTTACCGTAACTCCTCAAAGAATGTAAGACTTGTTAAGATAACACACTGTGGAGAAAATGAGCCTTATCTCATAAGTGGAAGGCGTGACTCATCCGCCCTTAAGTTGAAAAATTTCTACATATACACCATATTAAAAAAATAACTCATTGAGATATAATCATGGACCAGGTTGTTTCCGAAATACCGAAATGTCCGAATTACCAAAATTAAGTAAGAAATCGAAAAATCAACATTAGAGTTTATTTAAATTTTTTTATTGATGTTTAACAAAATTTATACTTTTCTTTCGACGAAGTTTTGTTTCATTCTCTCAGACTTACAAATTTCAATATGTCTCCGGAAGTAAAATCTTGTTCTTTTGCATATTTAGTACATGTGTTAAATGCAGATATAACTTGAGAGTGCAGAGTGCTTGCTTCTTGATTTCCACTTTTATTGTAATAATGTTGTTCGCAATATTCGCTTCAGACTCAGCATCAGTCTGACTCATCATTGAGTGCCGTCATTTAGCCACTCATCAATGTCATTATGATTATATATATCCGGATATATTTCGACAAGTAGGTCAAGAATTTCAGTTGAGTTGCTTGGCCGTAGCATTGCTTCGTCGTACAAAACTTTATTAAAATATTTTTTTAGGATACCTTTATCCAAACTATTCCATGCATTTTATGCTAGAGAAGCAACATCTCTTAAGTATAAGTTTTTAAGGAAACTATTAAATTATTTTCTGAAATGGTAAAAAGATTATGTTAAAAAATTTGTACACTCATAAATATTTTTGTACATATTACGAATATTTTAATTGTAAGAACCAGCAAAAACAATTCTGTCTGAGCTGGGGTTTGAACCTCGGCTCTTAAGTTTACAGGCCACGCACTCTACCAGTAGGCTAAAATCACTTGACAATCATACAGTTTTTTGTACATTCTACTAATAATTCGTACGGTCTGCCTACGAATGAACTGTTTCTACTAATATTATTTTTCATTCGTAAATAGTACGAAAGTATTAGTAAATACTACGAATGATATAAAAGAAATTACGAAGTTATTTGTACGACAAATTTAAGAATATTATTATTTATATATACACAATCATTGGTACAATACACTAATAGGAATTGATTTATTTTTGCTTACTAATATGATGAGTATATAAAACAAATATATTCGTAGATACTACACTAGGCATTAGAAAGATTTCGTAAAGATGATTAGAAAGAATGAATTCGTAAAGTTATCACAATAAAAATACTTTGTATATAGTATGAATTTTTGTAGAATGTACGAATATTTTGTTAGCTAATATCATTCGTAAAAATGTTTTGAATGTAAAATAGTTAATTAATAAAATTCGAACAGTATTTTGGTTCATAGGTTGAATGACAGCCGTGCAATTTGGTGGCAAAAACATGACGCATATGTCCTTATCGGAGTCTGATAGTGATTGCGGCTAGCAATTCGCATTGTCTAGCAGTATTGTCGTTTTACTTGTTTAAAAAGGAGCTCAGTAGTCAATCAAGCATTTTTTGTGTTTGCATATTATAAAGGTAGTTTCACTTTTTTAAATGCTCTTGGATTTTTGGCTTTTCCTTTCATCTTTTCCTTGCAGGAAACAAGAAGGGTAACTCTTTCTATACCAACTTTACGCCCTGGTGAAGATTTCTCAATGCGCAATGCAAGAGTTTTTTGTGATAGCTTTCTCCAATATGAGACTGCACTCTCATCCGCATTACAGACTTGAATAACGTTATGCAATTTTTAAGAGAATATTTTTAATAAAGGGCTGGACAGCATTGGTATTGTTCGATAGTTTTTCGTCAGATTTTTTGAGACATTTTATTCCGTTTAGTAAATGAAAATTACTAAGCCATCAGTTACTGGCAATAAATTCAGCGTTTCGTCCAAAAATTTGCGCACAGAATAGTTTTAACTTTTCTTGAAGTATCTCAGAACTTATCGGTGTATTGTGTTATCTCTTATTTACAAACCATGTGTGAAGGGTGTTTTCAGGCATTTGTGTTTTGAAAATTGGAAAAAACAGAAAATTAGCAAAAGTAAATAAAATATTTATTTGGAGCGATACATAAATGCCTGCCATTTACTTTTGAAATTTTATTCAAATGTTGCCGGCGGCTACGCTTGAGGTGGCATATAAGCTCCAATTTTGGCATATTTTTTAAAGAATTTCTGCCGATATCTCACCAATGGCAGCTGAAATGCTGTCTTCTAGGGCTGCAATGGTGACTGGCTTGTCCCTGTACACGAGAGCCTGCACGTAGCCCCACAAAAAAGAGTCTAGTGGAATAAAATCGCATGATCTTTGCGGCCAATAGACTGCTCCAAAACGTGAGATTAATTGCTATTAATCACCAAACTCACTTCTCAATAGGCCCATGGTATCGCGTGCCGTGTAGCATGTGACATGTGGCACCGTCTTGTTGAAACCACATGTCAGCCAAGGGCAGTTCTTCTCTTTTGGCCAAAAAAATGTCGGTAATCATCGCATGGTACCTTGCTTTATTGACTGTAACGTGTCTTTTTGAAGGTGCATTGGCAGCTCTTGAACTGCCACTGGTTGGTCTTCAAACCAAATGCGGCAATTCTGTTAGTTGACGTACCCATTGAGCCAAAAATGAGCTTCGTAGTTGAAGAAAAATTTTTCGATTTCTCACATTTTTCACATAACACGAATTTTTATAATAAAATTCAATGATTTACAAGCGCTTTAGATGATTTAGAAAGAGAGATGGGTCTGGCAGTTAATGCAGATAAGACGAAATATTTGGTGTCAACAAACAAACAGTCCCAGCGTCTTGGAACCCACGTTACATTTGACAATACCTCCTTCGAGGCTGTGAAGGACTTCGTTTATCTGGGATTCAGCACTAACTCAACCAACGACATCAGCATTGAAATCAAACTAAGAATAATTCTTGCCAACAGGTGTTACTTTGGGCTCAGTAGGCAATTGAGAAGCAGAGCCCTCTCTCGACGGACGAAAATCACGCTCTATAAATCGCTCATCATGCCCGTCCTACTTTATGCATCACAAACCTGGTCGCTGAGCAGTTCAGATGAAAAGACTTTAGGAGCATTCGAGAGAAAGATTCTTCGTAAGATCTACGGACCAATCTGCGTCAATGGCGAGTATCGAATACGGTGGAATGATGAACTGTATGAGCTGTACGCTGACATCGACATAGTCAAGCGCATTAAAATCGAGCGACTTCGCTGGCTTGGTCATGTTCAGCGCATGAAAGACGATGCTCCAGTGAAGAAAACATTCGATTCGGTACCCAGCGGCGGTCAACGCAGAAGAGGACGACCGCATCTTCGTTGGAAAGACCAAATAGAGGACAACCTGACGAATGGCTTGCGCAAATTCTTAGATGAGGCCAAGACCGACATACGGTTGTAGCGCCAACTAAGTAAGTAAGTAAGATTTACAAGTGCTGTTCGTTTGTTAGTCTATTTATGGTAAAATGTATCGATTACGCGTGAGGTGCATAAAAACTTAAATGAAAAAACAAATAGCAAAAAACCCCTTTATAAGAGCTTTTCCTTCAGTTGATATTCAAAAGATCGCATAGTTTTACGTTTTTCAAGGCTACTTTAAGTTATAGCAATATAACATCATGAAAAACATAAGTAAGTGAATTTTGCACTCTATAATGAAGAGATTTTCAGATTAAATAATTATCAATCTGTAATTTACTTTTTAATTTACTTTTATGTCAAAAATTATAGATTTGCCTACATTGTACTCAGATGCCAGCTGACGAAGTGACTTTCCTCCATTTAATTTGTGTAGAATTTCTTTCCCCTGGCGAATCCTTAGAAATGTGTTTTTTCTTTACTGTTGCTTCATTTTTCTTACAGAAGGTAGTTTTCGCAGTTTATGGCTTAAACTTCAATATGTTTAGAATTATTAGCATTCAAATTAAATGACTTAATTTTCTTTTACAACTGCACCAGCAATGACTTTTCTGAGAACAATTGAAGGGCTTATTGCAAAAACATTATAAGCCACATAAAAAATATTTTGTACTAATCGACTGCAAAGTTTTTAAAATATTATTTTTGTATGAATAAATGGAATTGAACACAGAAACTTTTGCAAGTAGGTTCAAATTTTATAATTAATAGCCAAAATCCCTTCAGTGGTTGTTGACAATGCATTGGGTAAGGTATAGAGGGTAAAAAAGTCGACTTTTTAGATCATGTGGTTTATCACGTTATTGCAATAAACCCTTCAATTGTATTTTTTTGTTTGCTAAAATTAAAAGTAGGTAAACCCCAGATAAAGAAAGCATTTTTCACGCAAATTCGTCGTTAATATATGAAAACACATATTTATATAGAAAACGGAGAATTCCAAAACAAATTGCTGACAAAAGCTATAAGAAAGAAAAGTGTCCGAATTCTTAAGGTAAATAAAAACCGTGGTGTTCGGATTACAGAGCCACCAATGACAAGTAGTTGGGTGTCCGGATAACCGGGTTGTCTGAATTAGCAAGTGTTCAAATTATCAAGATTATGCTGTAATAGTTGTTTTTTTTCAGCCAATACTTTTGAATTGAATAATTATCACTTTAAAAAGTTTTCAGTAACACTCGATAACAAAAAGTATGGAGTATTTCCATCACTAGGCAGACTTTGATTTTTGGCAAAACAGATAATAAAGATCGAGTGAATACTAAAAAATTACTAAAAAAATGGTAAAAAAGGTATAAAGATAAGTTATTTCATCTTGGCTACAACGAAGGCCAAATATTCGGTGCCAAACTATCCTCTAACGGTCAAGTGACGCAAGTTTTATTTTATTATCTGCACAAGGTGCATCTTAGTCTTCGATTAAGTGATTCCTTAGTCATAAAGAAGTCGAGTTTTTTTATCAAATTGCAAATTCTAGCGAAAAATGCGTTTTAAAACTAAAAACGTTATATTGAGAGTTGTGAAGGCTGATAGCATCTTTATGTAAAAAAAGAGATGCGTGTTTTTGACGAACACTTTGTGTAAAAGCCAAGAGTCAACTGTTGTAATGATCCGATATTCATTTAATGGACTATGTCGTCTGGCCAGACGAAATCAGAGGTGTGCCCTATTACGAAGGTATATCACAATGGCAATTACCCAGCAAAAAAAGTGTTTCCAAAAGAAGGTAAAGTGGAAGAGAAAGTCTTGAATTCCATCCCTTCCACTTTCATACCCAGAAGGCATTCTTTTAACATATGCATGTCATTGGAAGAAATGCTTTCCTTAGTCTTCTCTAGAAGTGCTTCCAGAATTTTTTCAGTGGAAGATTTATTTGAGCCCTAAAATGAAAGGATTCTATTAGGTGTTTTATTAGGAGAACTTAAAGAAGGCATTCCATGGAATGAAATGGTTTTTGTGGTTAGGAGGCTTAAAAAATCGCACGAAAAATATCTCTTTTTCCCGATTTTCTCGCGATTTTAGTGTTGGAAATAAAAAGTGTTTGGGTTTTGTTGGGGGTTTAAAAAAATCCACGTAAATTATCCCTTTTCCCGATTTTCACGGCATTTTGGTGTTTGTAGTAGGAAGTGGTTGCGTTTTGTTGGAGGTTTGAAAAATCCCAAGGAAAATGAAAAAATATCTGAAAAAAATAATTGAAATTAAATGCTATTTTAATGTCTTTGAGAAGTGGTTTTTGAGAATGCTTCTTGAAAGCACTTCTTGATAAGGTTTAGAAGAAGCACAATTGGATCTATAGAATGTCTTCTGGAAGCAGTGTCCCTAAGAATGCATGTCAAATTTCCAACAAAAATTTTGCTCGGTAGACTAACTAATGCATGCTATGTATGTTTAAGCAATATATATCTTATTATCTGAAAAACACAGGATAAAAGAAAAATTTAAAATAGAACCATACTTCACACTCTTAATTCTCAGAAATGCGTTTGGACAGAGTACATAGTCCATTTTTGAAGAATTTGACTATGAGACAGAAGTTATCAATACCAATATTTATAGAACTTTTCGATTTTATACTTTTCGTATGGAAGGAAATCATACTCGAAAACTCAAGAGACATTTGCCAATCGAACAACTAGAAACAAAGTTATTCAACAAGAAAAACCATTTCGGCTAGCCAGACGATATAGTCCATATGTGAAAATTTTGACTTGGTGACAAAAGTTCCCACCACAAAAATTTACAGAACTTTTCAATTTTATACTTGTCAGAAAGAGTGAAAATATACTCGAAAAACAACGAGAGCGTTTGCCAATAAAGAAACTAGAAACAAAGTTAAAAAAAAAAATCATATCGTCTGGCCAGGTTAAAAGCAGAACAAGCAGCATCAACAGCAAAGGCGGCAGTAGGTGGCAAAAAGTCTAAGGTTGACATCATTAGCGTAATGCTAAACTTCGAACACAGATTGGACATCATCTGTGCACCAATAAACCTACGCTGGCTCCACGGACAGTGGCAATATTTATTGTATGTAGAAATAACGACAGTAATCGTTTCGTGGCAAAAGTCAACAAACAATAATCCTTCAAATACTTCAAATAAAACTCACATTGACAAGTACTCCCATCAAGCTTGTCCGCAGGGAGGATTATGGGTGTTCGAACACTCCCGAAATAAAAGCATTTTAACGAGCTTCGAGAGAAACACTCAGCACAACATGGAAAAAAGTAAAAATGACTCAATTTAAAGCATTTATTGTGGAAAGACTATAGCTTATAATTTAATGGAACTGTGTTCATAATAAATGCATTTGTTTATTAAATAGAGCTTGAAAATAGTTAATTTAACTTAAACTCAAATGCTTGTACTTTTCAATTAAAAACATTTTTTTTTCAAAACAATGTTTTTAAATATACTTTTATACAGGGTCCGCCATCTACTGTTTTTTTTAACTAGTGCTTATTTCGTGAATGGTAACACTTAGTTCATGTCTGATTTGACAGAAAATTAGTTTTATCCTTCCGCTGAACGAATATGATTGTGTATAAGCTTGAACAACGCTGGGAAATATTGCGACATTACTTTGAAAATCATGATGCCGATTTTGCCAAAAAAATCATCTTTTCAGATGAAGCTCATTTTGATCTTGGCGGGTACGTGAACAAGCAAAATTGTTGCATTTGGGGCACAGAAAACCCGCACACATACATTGAAAAGCCGCTGCACCCAAAACGAGTCACTGTTTGGTGCGGATTTTGGTCTAGAGGCATAATTGAGCAGTTTTTCTTCGAAAATGAACAAGGAGTGGCCGTTACAGTCAATGGCGATCGTTATCGGGCCATGTTGAATGAATTTTTGTTCACAAAAATTGAAGAGGAGGATATTGGCAACATTTGGTTTCAACAGGACGGCGCTACGTGCCACACAGCCAAAGCTACACTCGATGTTTTGCGCCCTGTTTTTGAAGATCGCATTATCAGCCGCAGAGCTGATATCGTTTGGCCACCTCGGAGCTGCGATTTGACACCGTTGGACTATTATTTGTGGGGTGCCCTCAAAGATAAGTGTTACGCCGACAAGCCAGAGACAATTGACGCTTTAAAGGACAATATTCGTGAAGCCATTGGTGAAATACAGCTGCACACAATCGATAATGTGCTTAAAAACTGGACCGATCGTGTAGACTACTGCATGGCCAGCCGAGGCAGCCATTTGAATGAAATTATTTTCCATTATTAACCGGAAGGATTGTACTTTCAAATAAAAGA
Source organism: Dichetophora obliterata (assembly GCA_963920525.1). NCBI lineage: Eukaryota > Metazoa > Arthropoda > Insecta > Diptera > Sciomyzidae > Dichetophora > Dichetophora obliterata. Next base: position 88,825,766 of record OY986437.1, read on the forward strand.
AGAAGTTTGAGAAAATATCCAGTAGTTTTTTTTAATAGAATTTTCAAAAAAAAAAAGTTATTTGGCGGATCCTGTAGTAAAAATTTAGAGTTTAAAATGTTTAAGTTTATGTTAAAAGTTTAAAAAAATTTAAAGAAAAAATTCTACATGTTCACAGGGATGTGGAAGTAACTGCAAAAAAAATTTTAAATGCATTAGTCAAAAAAAAAAATATACTGTTATTATATATTATATAAAAAAAATTGGAATAAGTCTAAACAAAAAAAAATTAAACCCCCCCCTGAAATTTTTTTCTGGGTATGCGCTTGACTCACGTTGAGAGTATTTTACAAAAGCAACGCAATTGTGGACGATGACGCAAGGAAAAAATATATCAAGCCAATTTTGTCCGATCTCGTCGGCAAACGAACGAGGCTTAAGACGAAGGCTCCGTTTTATATAAAGATGCTATAAAACTAAAGAACTGGAAACGATTATTATCATTGCAAAGGAAATGTGAAATTGACTTTTCTGAAAAACTTGAAAGCTTATTCGATGTTGCGTTAAACTCATGCGATTAACATGATATTTAAAGAGGAAGGCAAAATGTTGCTTACAAATAAAAGAACAAAGAGACAACCTGGTTAGGCTTTGACACAGACTTTTCATTTAAATTTATTGTTATATACATTCAACATATTTTTATATAATAACAACTTTCCTTGATAAAGACAAATTCTTCGCCGAGAAAAGGGAACATCGTATATATCTGAAATACAAAGAGAGTCTGCGATTTTACGATAGAGTATGCGATTTTACTATTGTCTTCTACAATTTTTTAGATGAGTTGGTGGAGTCATCATCAATAGCGACTCATGAGGATTAGGAAATTGATTTTAAGTTCTCTAGACTATTAATTGTATGAACAACTGTAATCTATTATATGGGCTATATGTTTTTTCTCTTTAGCATGCTAGTATTTTCTGGAACTGTATTTTTGTTTTTTATAGATAATTTTTTTTTCCCCAGAGAATCTGAACTGATTAAATTAAATTTCTTAACTGATTAAAACTGATTAAATTGTTCCAGACATACAATTATGAATGATACATCCAAGAGCATGATTACATACTCTTAAATGTACATTTAATATTTTCTTTTAACGTAAAAGTCTCGAAATTTGGAGAAACAGACTATATTTTTTGCCAATTATTTCCCGTCAAATTTTACAAATTATGAATTTTTTTATTACAATAATATATTTAAAAATGTAAGATAATTTTTTCAATTTATACTAAATCATTTCTAAAAGGATATCTGAAAATATCTTTACTGAAACTTTATATTACCTACTATTTTTACGGTTATTTTTATTACTATATATGTATTTATATTTGCATTTCCACTATCGGACTTGTATTGTATATTCATTACCCAAAAAAATTGTTGTTTATAAAGTTTCCAAACGTATAAAGTTAAATGAGATTTAAAATAATCGGAACATGACGGTAAACTGTCTTTTTTCAAGTTCTGATAAACTTTTGCTTTTAAAAGTAGATTTAGAGGTAATTTTGAGACACTTCAATTATAAAAAAAGCCTCGGGAAGAGTAAATGTAGTATGGTCCAAAATAAAATCACATTTTAAGTTTTTCATACAAGTTATTCCTCACAAATCTTATCATAACTTTTACTATCAAATTATATTCCTTTTGATTCCAATTTATTTATCGGTAAATTTAAAGACAATAAAAATAGTTCAGCAGACTGATAGTACTTCGTTAAGGCTTCCACGCGCAAATAAGCTTGCCAACCATGAATCATATCTTTTGACTTTGTTGATAAACATTTTGCAAAACTTTGTAAAAAATAATTGAAAATAAGTTGAAGTCAACACAAAAATCGGAAGGAAGTACTTAAAAACCACTTCAATATTATCTCCTTGATAAAAATGTAAGCAAATAGAATTATATATAGATATTTTAAATATATTTTGATGATTCAACACCGATAACAATTTTATTGCCTTGGAAGAAAATTTTATAGTGCACACGTGCTGATAAGAGTATTGTAGAATTGTGAGCAAGGTTTGAGATGAGGGTCATTCATTAAGCAATGAAATCGGTCAGATAGAACATTGAATGTATTCTATCTAAAGATAACAAAATTTCGAGACGAACCATGATAATATGATCAATATAAAAAGGTAAAGAGTTCAATAAAACGGCTGTTTTGTATTAAACATTTTTTAGACATATTGAATTGAAATGAATTTATTATTATTATTTTGCAATGTTATAGTATATGTTAATGGTACATTCATATTAATATTCATAATTATATTCATATTCATATGTGCCATTTATGTAACATGCACGTTATTATAAGTTTAAAATTGGACACGCAAAGGTGTCGGCTATACTCGAGGCAGTAGATATTCATGCTAGTTGATCTGCGCTTAGCGTCAGTCGTATTGGCGAGGTTCTTTTTTCTAAGCACCCAGTACGCATGAATATTAAATAAATTCTCGTGCTGAACACAAGCCAATATGAAATTTAAAAGAACAAAACATGATGAAAATAAAGCCGTAAGATAAATATTTCCAAGTTTTTAATTTGAACTAAAAGCATCCCTAAGATTCGGTAACTCGCTTTTGTGTTGCCTTGGAGTACAGTGTTTCCCACCCACTGGTTCCAATAAACAGAACACCTGCAGCAATCATGAAATACTCTTAATTTTATATGATTGATATGAATTTTATTTATATTCATATTTATTATTCACTCTTTAACTATTTATTTTTATCTGTTTTTTTATTCTTACGTTCCGAGTTATTTTTAAGTTAATTTTTTTGTTTATATCTGAATAATCATCATCGATAACTGTGCTTACTTCTTATCTCTTAAACGTTTTGCTTTTTTGAACTATTTAAATAAATTCTAGATAAAAGTCAGCACTTCGAGATAAACATATAAAAGTCAAGTTAATAAATTGCTTTAAACAATTTAAATTTATTGCAACGACTTCACATTGGCAAAGCCAGAAACCAAGCGGCAAACAATCATGAAGGTTGTTTTGCAATTTCTCGCAGTTTGCTCGTTGCTCCTTGCAGCACCAAAGGTTTTTGTTGCCATCGATATGGTCTCCTAGGATAAGAAAGTTTTATTTTATATTTTTATTTGTTTTTTTCATCAGGCTTCTTCAGGGTTTGCGTGGAGTGACCAGAGCAGCGTTATTGAAACTACCAAACTTGAAATAGAAAACTTGTTGTACGTCGCCATCTTTAATGGTAGTGCCCTAGCTCAGTATACCAACCAAATATTAAACTCCACTGTGGACAGTTTGTCGAAAGCATGTCTAGACACCCATACGTTGAGGAATGTCGAGATACTTCGTGTGGGTGGCACAAAAATGCGTTGGTGCACGTTTGTTAGTGAAATGGATCTGAAGAAATATTTTGACACCCACAATGAAGTGACATTTAAGCAGAGTGTAATGGTAGGAATAGTTCGATGTACCCACAGAAGAAATGTGTACAGAATACTGGATTGTTACGTAGATACCGTAAGTTAATCTCCACAAATAAGAAAAAAGTTTACATATAGTGCTTTGTAGATTGCTGATGGTTTGAGTAAAGTGAAGACCTTTGAATTGAATTATTATTACTTCTATAACTCCAACTATAATTGGCGTCAAAAGCGTTGTCTTCAAACTGAATTGTACAGAATTGTTCCTGAATTGTATGCAGAATGGGATAATTTCATGAACTGCATGCAACACGTTAATGAAACATCACGTGGAAGAGTGCCGCCGTTAATTAATTATACCAAATCACACTCAACTAATGACAATGTGACGCCGCCGTCTTGGAATGGCACTACCAATTCTGATATAACCAATCCATTAGTGACTCTGCCACCTTGGAGCAACTCCACTAACTACAACTCCACAGTTCATCCTTGGTTTAACTCCACAAACTCAAATGGCAATGGAACAGTACCTTGTGTTACGCTACCGCCTTGGAGCAACTCTTCTTACTACAACTGCACACTTCATCCTTGGTTTAACTCTACCAACCAAAATGGCAATGGGACACAATCATTGGTGACGTTGCCATCTTGGAGTAACTCTACCAACTCTAATAGTGAAAATCCATGGGTGACTCTGCCGCCTTGGAACAATTCCACTAACTACAACTCTACACTTCATCCTTGGTTTAACTCCACAAACTCAAATGCAAATGGAACAAAACCATGGGTGACGTTGCCATCTTGGAGTAACTCTACCAAATCTAATAATACAATTCCATGGGTGACTCTGCCGCCTTGGAACAACTCCACTACTTACAACTCCACTCTTCATCCTTGGCTTAACTCCACGAAGTCAAATGGCAATGGAACAAAACCTTGGGTGACCCTGCCGCCTTGGAATAACTCAACCAACTTTAACTCTACGATTAATTCTAACTTTTCTATTTCATGGGCGACGCATTCACCTTCCTTTAATTCAACGATTCTGAACATAACTAAAACTGAGGTACTGCCTTTGGTGAATGACACCCAAACTCCCGTCAACAGCCCAATAGTTCAAACGACGGAACAAGGAACAGAATTGACAACACCAAACAATGATGAAAAATCGTCTTGGTGGAGTTCCATGTGGCATAGAATTACAAACATATTCAAATAAGTTCGAGTAAGAGTTAAGTGTAAGCATAATATTTATTAAATTGAAAATTTAGATTTAATTTAACAGTATTAGTATATATATATCGAGAAAATATAAAACAAATATATGTTTGTTTATGTATGACTATTTTTAACCGACTTCAAAAAGGAGGAGTTTCTCAAGTTGGTTGTTTTTTTTTAATGTATGTACATCGATAACTCCTGGAGTACTTGCCCGATTGCCACAATTTTGTGTCAACCGATAGAGATATCAGACGCGGAGGTGCTCGTTTAAAAAAGTGGGCGGTATTCGACACAGGGGCGTGGCAATATAAGAAACACTTTGTGTATCGAATTATATTAACACTAGAGTACTGAAATTTAGTACAGGGTTGGCACAATTACTAAAAGTTATGTTAAAAAAGTGGGCGTTATTTAATAAAGGGCGTGGCAACATTAGAAAAACTCTGTAACTCAAATAATATTGACACTAGGGTACTGAAATTAGGTACAGTGGTTGGCAAAATTCAAATAATTTACTGTGAAGAAAGTGGGCGTTGTTGAACAAAAGGGAGTGGCAATATAAAAATACTGTATCTCAGTTAATACTGACACTAGGGTACTGGAAATTAGTACAGGGTTAGGAACAATTATTACAAATTATGGTCAAAAATGTGGGCGTAATTCGATAAAGGGCATGGAAATATAATAAAAACGCTGTAATTCGAATAATATGGACACTAGGGTACTGAAATTAAGTACAGGAGTAGGCCTAGTTATGAAAATTTACTGTAAATAAAGTGGGCGTTGTTGGTAAAAAGGGCGTGGCAATATAAGAAAAATACTGTATCTCAGTTAATATTGATACTAGGGCACTGGAAATTGGAATTGGACACTAGAATACTGAAATTAGGTAAGGGGTAGGCATAATTATGAAAATTCACGGTCAAGAAAGTGGACGTTACTGGATAAAAGGGCGTGGCAATATAAGATAAATACTGTTTTTCAGTTAATTTTGACACTAGGGTACGAAAATTCGTTACAAGAATGGGAAAATTGTTATCATAATCTCAAAAAAGGAAGAAATAAAAACTTTTTAACAAAAAAAAAAAAACAACTTCAAAACCACTACAAAGCAAAAAATAATTTTAAATTACTTTTCACATAATTTCTTGGTCAAATTTGTTAACTTATCTATATATATAAAAATGGATGTATGTATGTGGGTATGTGGGTGGTTATGTGGCTATATCACGTATAGACTCCAAAACCGCTGAACCGATCTTTATGAAATTTTCAGGGAAAATAAAGCCACATCTTGAGAGTGTTCCTGTGAGGTTTCCGAACGATTGAAGAAGGGGGCGTGGTACCTCCCATACAAGCCAATTTTTCTCCATCGATCACAAACAAAAAAAGGATATATATCAGACGGTTTCAATCGTAAAAAACTAAGATTTGGTAATTTTGTTCAAATGGTTACTATCGGTAAGTGGACAAAAAATGGGCGAGGTCGTCATATAAATACGCCCACTTTTTCGAAATCATGGTAATTCCGGAGTTCTACACATTTTTACAGTTAAACTTGCTGTGTAGGTGCTCAAAGAGGCAAACACTATATATAAATGTTTTCACGCCCACTTTTACCGCCCACAAATCAATATATATATATATAAAAAGCAAAACGATGTGTGTCTGATGCCTATAGCCTCCAAAACTACTGGACCGATTGACCTGAAATTTTGGTAGTCGATTTGTTTCAGGTACGAGATGGTTGAGGAAAAATTTTTGCCACACCCCCTTTTACCGCCCCCAAATCAATGTTATATTTCAGTCGGTTTTGGTCGTATAAGGCTAAAACTTTGTAATTTAGTATGTAGGGTTACTGTCGACAACTGTACGAAAAATGGGTTTCCACGCCCCCTTTTACCGCCCACAAATAAATGAAAATGGTTTATTTCAGACGGTTTTGGTCGTATAAGACTTAAATTTGGTACTTTGGTTTGTGTAGTTACTGGCAGTAACTGTACAAAAAATTGGTTTCCACGCCCACTTTTTGCGCCCACATATCAGTGTAAATACTATATTTCAAGCAATTTTGGTCGTATGAGACTAACATGTGATACCTAAGTTTGTATGGTTACTTTCGGCAACTGTTCTAAAAAAGGGCGTAATCGCTTTATAGCCACACCCACTTTTTGAGAAATCATTAAAATTTACTACTTTTCGATTGAGCTTAAATGTTGGCTTAGTTTGTACGGTAACTGTCAGCAAATGTACTAAAAATTGGTTTCCACGCCCCCTTTTACCGCCCACAAACCAATGAAAACATTTTATTTCAACGGTTTGGGTCGTATTAGACAAAAATTTTGTAGTTTATCTCATATGGTTACTCTCGGCAAGTGCACTAAAAATAGGCCTGTCCCACTTTAGTTAAACTGACTTTTCGGGGGGTCAGCGTAGAGTGAAGCAAAGTGCCCCAGGCTTTAGCTAAATTGAGATAAAATTTTGGCAGTCGATTTGTTTCGTGTCCGAGATGGTTTAAGGGAAATAATTTTGCCGCACCCCTTTTTACCGCTTACAAAACAACAAAAATTCTATATTTCAAACAGTTTTGATTGTATTTGACGAAAATTTGGTAATTTAATTCATATGGTTACTTTTGGCAGTTATACTGAAAATGGTGAATATTTTTGGCATTTATTGACATTTTCGTATATGGCATTAAGGCGGTCTGGGGCCGAACAACGTCTGCCGAGGAATACAAGTCTTATGTAACCACTCTTGATGTAACCACTAACTGCAAAAGCGGGTCGACCGATTTAAACGGAAATTTTAGAGTACTATGCCTGGCATCATACAATGAAATCAATTAAAAATTGCACATCGGCGTACCTTTCATATGACATAGTATTTATTTGCAAAAATTCTTCCAGCTGAGCGCAAAAATTATTTTACTGGTTTGGTCTTCAAAACAACAAGGGTACCCTTTCTGATTTTTTTCGCGAAATTTATTTGTTCCAAAATGTTGTTTTTATATTTTTTACAAAATGTCAAAAATAATTTATGTGAAAATTACCCCAATATCTCTTTCCAATCAAATTTACAACATTTGCTGCCAAAGCCTATATCTCAAATAATCAAAATTTATGACTAAAAATCTATTTTTTCATACAATTGGCAATCTATAGTAATAAAAATAATTTTCTGTTTGTTTGTTTGTTTGGCCTTTTTACAAATCTAAACGGCCCAACGGATTTTGCTCAAACTAGGTGCACATATTAAATTTATTCTAACTTAAAATGTTACATACTTATTTTTTGCCACGCCCCCTCCGAACTTTTTCAACTAACGGCAATTTTGTTATTATAATAATTTTTTATCGGATTTTTTTTTTAATTTAAAAAAATTTCTGTTATTTTGGCATCAAAAACACTCACATACACTCAAAATTGTAGAAATTTTCAGTACAACGACTTTTTCATAAAACATCGTTACCAAAGAATGAGAAAAAAACGCCATGAAAATCAAAGTTTGGTCTTTGGATGCAAATATCTCCTCTGTCCATTAATATATTTGATTCAAATTTTTTTTTGTTCAAAAGTTCAATAAATATATTTTACAAAAATGGGTTGAACTGTACCTTTTAGTCAGTGAAACTATGTTTTATAATTATGTCAAGAAAGGTCCAAAATATTGACTTTTTACTCAAAAAATTACTCAAAAATTGTTTTTGTTGTAAAAATGAAATCAATTAAAAATTGCACATCTGACTGACTTTCATATGACATAGCATTTATTTGCAAAAATTCTTCCAGCTAAGCGCAAAAATTATTTTAATGTTTTTGTCATCAAAACAACAAGGTACACCCTTTGATTTTTTTGGCGAAATTTATTTTTTTCAAAATGTTGTTTTTATATCTTTTACAAAAAAATCAAGTCTTAAAAGTAATTTATGTGAAAAAATTACCCCAATATCTCTTTCCAATCAAAAGTAATGGCTTTTATGATTAAGTTACTTTATGATTTATCGAATAGCTTTGGAATTATAGGTAGCACAGATTTAGTATTTAACCACAATTTAAACATGCTATGTACAATGTTAACATTTGATGGGTGTTTGGAAACGGGGTGGGGCAGCAACGCGCCGGGTTTCAGCTAGTTTATATATATTACTCAATTGGAAATCTTATTACTATACATTTTTTTCTATTTTGTATTATTATCATAAATATATTAATTTCTCCATAAGGGAATATACATTTTTTTCTATTTTATATTATTATCATATGTATATTAATTTCTCCATGAATATAAAACCTTTAAAGTCGGCGCTTATAAAATCAGACTTTTATAAAATAAACGCTCCGGCTTTAAAAGTTTTATATTCATGGAGAAATTAATATACATATGATAATAATATAAAATAGAAAAAAATTTATAGTAATAAGATTTCCAATTTAATAATATGTATAAATAAATTAAAAAATTTTACCAAGAATTAATGTGAAGAGTAATTTAAAATTATTTTTACTTTGTATTGGTTTTAAAGTTGGTTTTTTTTTTATAAGCTTTTATTTAACTTGCTTCGTTTGTATGTATGTCTTCAAAATTTGCAAGCCATTTTTCTACAACTTTTTGGTATCCGATTAAGCTGAAATTTGGCATACATATGTAATTCAATGCGGTGACAATGCAATATTATGATAAAATTTTTTGCCACACCCCCTTTTACCGCCCAAAAATCAATAAAAATGCTATATCTTTAAAACTACTGGGCCGATTCAGCTACAATTTTGGCAGTAAATTTCCTTCGAGTAGAGGATAATTATGGAAAAATTTTGCCACTCCCCCCTATACCGCCCACAAATCCATGAAAATGCTATATCTCTAAAACTACTTTACCGATTCAGCTGAAATTTTGGCAGTAAATTTCCTTCGAGTAGAAGATAAAAAAGGAAAATTTTTTGCCACTCCCCCTTTTACCGCCCACAAATCCATAAAAATAATATATCTCTAAAACTACGGGGCTGATTCAGCTGAAATTTAAACAGTAAAGTTTCATCAAATAAAGCATGGGTTTATGAAAAACATTTGGCCACACCCCCTTTTACCGCCCACAAATCAATAAAAATGCTTTATCTCCAAAACTACGGGGCTGATTTAGCTAAAATTTTGGCAGTTAATTTCCTTCAAGTAGAGGATGGTTCAGGAAAAAATTGTGCCACGCCCCCTTTTATCGCCCACAAATCAATAAAAATGCTATATCTCCATAATTTTTGAAAATAAAAGATGTTAATAATAAACCTTTAAGACTAAAAAGTAAAAAATAAATAAAAAGTAAAAATTTTTTTTAAAAAATAAGCTTTTATTTAAAAAGACGTGAACTAAAAAGAAAAAAATAAATTTAAGTAACATTTGTCATATATGTATACAGAAGATATATTCTAGGTGCAGAAGATCATAGTATAAGCGTACGTAAATTGGTAAGTTCTAAGGACTTATATAAATTTAGAATTTTTCAAATACATTTATATTTAAAAGCTTGAGGCGTTGATTTTAGAAAACATAACATTGCAGATGCATAGCATAGATGACAATACTCCATTGTTATTATTGTAGCACCCCTATAGCAAAATCCACTAATTTAAAAGTAATTAAAAAATTACTTTGTTGTCAACCACAACTTGTTGAAATTCTGATTTTTTTTTTTCATAGTACGAACTCACATATTTTGTGTGGCGATATCCGCTTAATAAGTAAACTGACTTCGTTTGCATTTATTTTCAACTACTTGGAAGCAAGTTGATTTTAAATTTGTTGATAATTGGTTTTAAATAAATCCATTAAAAACTAGTTAATTTTGCACTTATTGAAAATTCATTTTAAAGCATAAAAGATATCTCCAAAAATATCGTAACGATTTAACCGATTATTATTACTCAACTATTTACTGGATGTATAACCATAAAATTATACCATACAAGATATATAAATATCTTAGTTATTAAAAACTAATAAAATGAATATGATTTAATTTCAAATTAGGAAAAACACAAAGAGTAAGGATCTACTCTGTTCACACTGAGAGCTAAATGCGAATATATGGAATCCACATTTACGAACAGCTTTACTCATTGTAGGAGTAAGAGGGAGAAATATATACAGTAAATGCTCTAAATGTGCATTTAGCTCTCAATGTGAACATAGCATAAGGCAGCAAAGCTACAAAAATATTAAAGTGGATTTTGTGTAAACGGGCGGGCCTCAATTCAGATAAAGTTTAAATTGGATGCAAGCTGCTGTAGATAGATTCCAATGTATATAGGTGATCCGTTTCCTTGAGAGCAGCACCACCACTATAAATAATGCGGGAATCCTTAACCTTAAGCCGGCAATCACGACTGCACCAATTTGTGAATGTCACATCGCCGTCTGGGTTGACCATAATCTTATCCGAACCCTTCGAACCCAAAGAGGTCTTTAGGATGGATGCGATTTTACGCGTTGCCAAAATGTGAGTCTTGAGCGCATCAATTCTTAAGATGCTCTTCTGAATCTCTTGGTCACGCAGGATCATCCTTAGATATTCACCACACTCATTTGAGGCAAATGTTCCCGGAACGGCGTTTAACTTTCGAAATCCATTATCGGTAAGGGATTGCTGAATTTTTGCGGATATCTTTTTTAATCAAAAAGCCGAAAAACACACACGAATTATTCAATTGAGATAATGAACGAACAAACAACATGGATTAATTCCCAGAGAACGCCGATTCTTAAGTTCAATTAGAAAAATTGAATAAAAAAGTATTTAATTATTAAATTATTATTTAATAAAATATTCAAATGTTTGTTCAAGACACAAAAAATCAAAGTGGATTCCACCTAAATATAATTCATAGTAGTTTATCAAATGCATGTTTTTATATTAGTTTTTAAGTTACTTGTTTTGAAAAAAAACCTATAGGGACTGAAGATTATATACTTGAACGGAAATACAAACTTAAACTCTTTCCTATAAATATTTACGCATAAATATTAACACAAACTTTGTCATTTCGTAGCTTCACTGGAAGAATCGCTTGTCAAAAATTTGTCCAATAGAGTTTATATTTCCCTCGAATTACCATTTAGATTAGTGAAATGTATGAGCTGGTTCTAAAGGATGTTTTTTTTTTAGAGGTATAAAATTTCGAATTGAAATAAAACACAAGAAAATCGTTTTAATGTCCATCTGGCTTTATTGGAAGGATAATTTTATGCCATTAATGTTTAAATATGATTTCGGGCATGTGGCCGCCACGGCTGGCTCGAATAAAACCAATTCTACAGGTCCAATTTTCAACCACTTTTTCGAGCATATGGGGCCGTATGTCGGCAATAATGCCACGAATGTTGGCTTCCAAGTCCCCTTACGTTTCTGGTTTGTTGGCGTAGACGAGCGACTTCACATATCCCCAAAGAAAATAATTCAATGGTGTCAAATCACACGATCTTGGTGGCCAATTGACAGGTCCATTCCACGAAATTATGCGCTCATCGAATGTTTCCTTCAATAAATCGATTGTGACGTGCGCTGTGTGGCATGTAGCGCCGTCTTGTTGGAACCACAACTCATCCACATTCATGCCATCCAACTCGGGAACAAAATAGTCGGTTATCATGGCTCTATACCGGTCTCCATTAACGGTAACTGACTCTCCAGCATTATTTCGGAAGAAGTATGGCCCAATGACTCCACCAGCCCATAGAGTACACCAAACAGTCAGTTTTTGTGGATGTAATGGCGTCTCAAGGGTCTCATGTGGATTCTCTTTACTCCAAATTCGGCAATTTTGCTTGTTGACGTAGCCATTCAACCAAAAATGAGCCTCATCACTGAACAAAATTTTGCGATGAAAATCAGCATCGAGATCAATCTCATTTTCGGCCCATACACCAAAATCACGACGCATTGCATGGTCTCGCGGCTTTAATTCTTGCACAAGCTGGATTTTGTAAGGTCGCAAGCAAAGATCTTTGCGCAAAATCTTCCATAAAGTTGATGGACAATGCTCCAATTGCTGTGCACGGTGGCGAATCGATTCATTCGGGTCCTCTTCAACATTTTGGTCTACAACGGCAATTGTTTCTTCGGTGCGCACTGTTCGACGTCTCTGCGGATGCGTATTATCACATAGAGTAAACGTAGTGCGAAAACGACCCATGGTTAACCAAATTAATTGCTCTGATGGACGATTATGTCGACCTAAAATGGACGGAGCTTGCGGTAAGCTTCGTGAACTGAACCATTATTTTCGAAATTAATTTGCACGATTTGCAAGCGTTGTTCTTTTGTCAACCTGTTCATGATAAAATGGCAAACCAAACTGAACATAAATGACATAAGAGTTGCCAGATTTGATCACAAAATGCCAGTTTTATCTCTATTCGAAAAACAAACCTCTAAAAAAAACACCCTTTATTACTAATCAAACAAACATTTCTTTCAAACATATCCAACCACTTTCAGTCAGCTCACAGTGTTGCGTCTAGAATAAGCTAGCTGGACAAAGTTCTTTTTTGACGCTTTTGCACTTATGGGGTCAAAACGAACAAAAAACTGTTACAGAGGGGGGTCGGATATTTCTGTTCACCAGCTAGCAAGCATTTCACCACACCCTTTTTCCTAAATATTTTGATTTTTACAAATCAATAAAAATGCTATATTTTAGACGGTGCACGTTGAGAGAAATATAGACAAAACCCTCGCATTCAGGGCTATTCCGAAGTTACGGGGCTTACATTTTTTTCTACTTTTTGTATTTGAATAAATCCAGCATATGAAAAACACACTTTGCAAAAAATATGATCGCAAGGATTGGTCTCAATGGTCATCCAAAGTTAAGCTATGCTACATGTATAATGATATTTACACGACTGTCTACAAGTGATTGCAGAATTTTTATTTAAGAACGGAATTTACTCAAAATTAATTTTTGAAAATAAAGGCACATTGAAACACTAAAATATAGAAAGCACTGTTTTAATTAATAAAGAAGTATATAACGGTGAATAACGGTATAACGCTAACTTTAACGACTAAAATTTTGCTGAAGACAGTAACAGAAAAATCAAGTTTGAAGCATTATATTCTTTACACAATAAAACCCGATCGGTAGCCAATCTAGAAAAACCCAAGATAAGGTTTTGTTATTAACGCTCAGCACTTTAAGGAACAGCAGGAACAAACAAAAAGTTGTTTGACTATCCCGTGTGGCACTGTGTTATGTTTCATATCAAAATGCGTAAAATTAAAATTAAAAATAAGAAAAATAAAACAAAAACAACTTTAAACCTATTTTATTAGCAAACGTTGAAAATTTTTTTAAGAGGCATTTTGAAAGCAATATATTACATAAATTTGAAATATTTTTAAATTCTCCTATAGTGATTTAATTCAACTTTTAGCCAAAGAAAATTTAAGGGCATTCAATTAGAAAAAAGTTGAGATATTTGCTTACAAAATCAAAACTTGAAATTTCAATAGTTTTTTTCTCATTCTGAGGTGATGACCTTGCCTCTAGAAAATACGTTGTACTAAGAAAATTTGTAGTTTTCAACATATCGCAATACTTTGGATGTCAAAATAACGTCAAGTGTTTTTAACATACTATCTGTGAAAAATATTACTCAAAACAAAAAAGGTACTGTTATTAACCGACTTCCAAAAGGAGGAGGTTCTCAAATTCTTTGGCTTCTTAGTTTTGTTTTATTTTTCTTTTAATGTAAAGCACTGTCCCGATTTCTCACCCGTGAAAAATCAATCTTCTACACTTTTGTTCAAAAGTGTCCACGGACCACTGTTTATAAAATTTTTTCAAATTTTGCGCTGTTTAGCTGCTATCTGCCATAGCATGTGGGGTTGTATCCAGAACAAAAAATTACTATAAATGCAGATAGAGATATTTGTATCAACAATTAAATCTTTGCTGTTTTTATTGTTGATGTTTTTTTTTTTTTGACAATTTTCGAATTTAACAAAAAAAGAAAGTAAAAAGTCAAAGATACTGATATATTTACATGGGAGTCTCAAGTAAAGTTATGTTTTTATATTATTTGTATTTGATGTTGTCATAAAAATGATGATATTCGGTTGAAATTACAGATTTCAGTTTTTGTAGATGTTTCCACTTGTTCGATGCGATTGAAAGTTGAGTTGCATGCAACTGGGCAGGTGTCGTATGTCTTTTTTGAATATTAACGGGGAGGTCGGTATAATTTTCGTCGAAATCAACTTTGAATTTAACGGTGGCGATGGGCTCATATAAAAATGATTTTAGATGCAAAATTTTTGGATCACCATTTTTGCGACCAGGTCGAACATTTAACAACCACAAATTTTGCTGCCCATTTTCGTAGACTTCACATTCTTGTTAACAACTGTATTCGAAGGAAACTTGTTTCCAACAAAATCGAAAATCCTTCTCAAAGTCGTTTGTTATTAATGTGGAGTCCATAAAAGTCCATATAAATTAAGAGCTGCACCAAACTCTGAAACATTACAAATGTAGCACAGCTAGTCTAACTGGAAAATATTTGTATGACCATAGGAAAATGTTTCAAAGTAAAAAAATCTTCATAGAATTTTTCAAAACTACTTGGTTTTATTGCAGATAGAGGTTATTGTCGTAAGTAAAAAACATGTAAGTAGATAGAGGCTCAAATAAATTGATTAAAACAAGGTGTTAAATTTGGGTTTTCGCTTTAATATTAATACCATAGATAAAACTGAGGCCAGCCATCATTTTGGCATTAAAAAAATGCCCAAAATGCAGATACAGGAAAATGAATATAGGCCCTCGATATATTGATACTAAGTCTGCACTTTTGATTATGTAAGTTGGAATCTAAAATGTATAAGAGATATCATTAACACAAGAAATAGAAATAACTTTAAACTGCCGTTAAATCTGGAAAAATGCCTTTTTATATAAAGGGTTAAAATACTTTACAATTTGTTCGAAATCCTTAAGGATTAAGTGAGAAAAGATAATTAGTTAAAAGTTAGATGTACTTTAATCTTCAGATGGAATTAAAGTTGAAACTTTATAACTAGTTTTAAAGCAAACTTCACAACTCCATTCAAATATTTGGCACACCAACAAAATACTAAAATTGAAAAAACATAAAAACAAACTATCGAAAGTAGGTGAATTACCTTAATTTGTGTTAAAATAAAATTACTTTCAAGTCTTAGTCAGACTTTAGCATTTAAAAAACCCAATAAACTTTACAACTGTCTTCGTCTTCTCAACCAAAATCTATTGTTTGATGTTTGGTTATGTTGTAAAAACTGGAAATTGTCGTTTAGATTATTTTAAAAAGTTAAAGTTTGCTCCTGATAAAAACATTTCTTAAGTTTTATTTAATGTGTTTTTTTCTGTCTAGTTCTTCGTAATTCGTAATTACAAATATATTGTCTTGCAGAATTCCGGTGAAATACCTCATATTTATACAGATGTTATCAATTTGTTTTCTTGTTTTTTTCATATGATATTATAAGCAATAACAATAAATTCACCCTCTAAATAAAGATTGCTCGTTACATTTCAAGCTAAAACATCATTATCAATACAATTATTGGTAACGTTATCGTGATTTGAAATGGTTTGAGTGCCTTCTTTTTCAAGACGATATATACAAATTGTTATGACATCACAGATAATATTCAAATGCTTGCATTCGCTATAAAAGTTAAGCACCGAGCACCAGTTTGCATCAGTAACAATTGCAATGAAGAAGTTTTTGGTTGAAATCCTGGTCGCAACAGTGCTTTTTGGTGGCTTAACTGTAAGTTATATAGTATATAAATAAAAAATTCTGACAAATAAAATATGTTTTAAAAACCCGAAAAAAACAAGGGCGCCGTTTATGTGGATGCACCAGAAAGAATAGCTCTGCTGCCTGAGAGTGCGCAACTGGTTTACAATGCAATTTACAATACTGGAATTTATGCTGATAACTCAACAGTTTTTGATGCCGAAAACTTTTGCAAGGATCAGCAGCTAAAAGCACTTCAAGCGGCATTGCTACAAAGTGGAAATAATTTCCACAGCTGTTACTCTCTTACCGATGATCATGTGGCCAGATTCATGGCTATCGCAAATGATACACAACAGTTTGAGCTATTTCAAAAGGATGTAAACAAGTGTCCAGCACGTAACTCGCATTTTTATGAATTCAACTGTTATGTCGACGTTGTAGGTTGAGTTTTAGAAAAGTGTATTTGTATTGTAAGGACTTATTGGATTTTTTCTAAATATTTGCTTAGGTACAAACATACTTACAAAAGATCTACAGCTACGTGCATAAACCAAGCAACTCTTTGGAATGGAATATTCAATATCAACTTGCATTGAGTCGGTATAGAAAGCTAACCATTTGCACCGGTGGTGAACTGAAGACGCTTATGGATCAAACGGCGGTGCATATTGATGCGTTTGCACTATGCTAAAATTTTTATAAAATAAATTTTTTGTTTGGTCTTGGTGATCAAATATTTTATTTTAAATAAATATTGAAACATTGAAATTGTACGTATAATTTTCGTCATATTACGGTTAAATTAAGCAAAAACCGATAATTTTAATATTGCATTATATTAAGCTAAACAAACATTTTTTGTGTTCCTTATTTGAAAGACGTCATTAATGTCTCAGGTGAAATGTCACGTAAGATGATTTTGTAATTGTTCTTAGAGGTCATTAAAAAACTCAGTAAAATTATTCTATCAAAGAAATGCAATTGTCTTGACACTAGGTGAAAGCCAATAAATCCAAACGGAGATAGCATATTAATTTTGGAATATTTTACCTTTAGCTAAAATGAAATTTATCACTTTTTTCGTGTATCTAGAGTAATTATAAATATTTTGGTTTATATAAAATCTTCCTTTTTGCTTCCGTTGTCACTCAGTTCTTTATCAGTGGTACTTTAAATGTTCTGTATATATCACTTTAACATCGAAAATATGACTGTGAATAAGAATGCTGTAAAAGTTAATTTTTTCATGTTTAATGTGTTATTTGAACAATATTGTTGAAAGTCAAATTTCCACGCCAATTAAGTGTACCGACATATAAAAGAGCGAAATTTTGACATTTTAACTCCCCAATCATGGTTGTAAGCTTGGCTGCATTGAACAAATTTTTCGGTTCAATTGCGTACTAACCGAAAGTAAGCTAAAAAGTATGCTGGAAAATATTATAAATTAGATTAAATAAGTACTGCATTACCGACACGATTCCAATATTTTAGAAAAGTCGGTATCTGTTACTCAATTTAGGCTGTGTGCGAATTGATCTAAATGGGACCTAGACTATATTGGGTCGATAAGCCAGTGATTCCTAAATAATTTACTAAATTATCGAGCTACCTAAATGCTTCCTAAATTAAGAAGCACTGCCTTATCGACACTATTTAGTTTAGGTCGCATTTAGATCAATTCGCACACAGCCTTAGTTCTTTTCGCACACAGCGTAAACTTGCAGCCAATAACATAATGGCACTTCTTGCACTGTTCTTGCAGATTTTTCAGCTGGATTTATGTCGATCAACTGTTAACGTCAATAATATTGTTACAGGTTGCTATATATACTATAATAAAAATTACTTACACCCTTTTGCATTACAATTTACATTAAAAAACGACTGTACAATTTTTCGTATAAAATAGGAATTCAGAAGATTTACGAAATTGCATCAACTATCAGATTCAATTTATATTAATTTTTAATTTAGAGACAATCCAATTGTTATTTTCCAACTGTAAAAACTACTAAAAAAAATTTAGGAGGATTTTTATAAATATGATTTTCATTAGCAAAGTGCAAGTAACATGCTTACCAGTAACCAGTAAATTCAGTTTAGAGCTAAAAACAGTTTTTGATTGTGAAAAAAATTGTGATAAAATAATTTCTTCGTTAAAAAGGCTTGTTAAATTTTTTAAATTATATTTTTATAGTGGTCTCAAATTTATATTCAACACGTTTTTACAAAATTCCAAAATTTACAAAAACATTTAATCGAAAAGTGTATGTTAAAATGTTTATAAAAATGACTCTCGAGTAACACCGGGTATATCAGCTAATATAAAATAAACTCATTTTAACTAAAGCCAGAAAATTTGTAGCCAATAGTAATTTCATAAATAGATATGCTTGCTATGGCTTAAAATCAGGGACCGAAAATAATTGTTATTCTATATTTCACAGCAGAAAAAGTTGGGCAATTTCAACACATAAAAATTTTCGTTATGAATAACTTTTATTTTTAAGAAAAATGTGTTTTTTGTTGCCGGATAACATTTATTTTTGAGGAATAACTTTTTAGGTTAGCTCATTACAGTTATATTCTGTAATTAATTTTTTTCGGTAAATAGTGTCAAAAATCAAGAAATCTGCGGATTCTAAAAAGGTTTTTTTTATACTCGCTTCCCTTTTTGGAATCTTTCCCAGAGAAACCGGTTACCACAGCGATTACCAACGACTGATTACCTAACCGAATACAAATTACTGAAGCGATTACCAAGCGATTACTTAGCCGAATAACGACTACTAAGCGATTACATAACCAAAGACTGATTACTGAAGCAATTATCAAGCGATTATTAAGCTGAATACTGATTACTAAGCGATTACATAACCGAAGACTGATTACTGAAGTGAGTACCAAGCGATTACTTAGCTGAATACCGATTACTAAGTGATTACATAACCGAATACTGATTACTGAAGTGATTACTTAGCTGAGTACTGATTACTAAGCGATTACATAACTTAAAACTGATTACTGAAGCGATTACCAAGTTATTACTTAGTTTAATACCAGTTAATAAAGGATTGCGAAACCTAATACCGATTACTGAAGTGATTACCAAGCGAATACTTAGCTAAATACTGACTAATAAGCGATTACATAACCGAAGACTGATTAGTGAAGTGATTACCAAGTGATTACTTAGCTGAAGTTTATTGAAGTGATTACCAAGCGAATACTTTGCTGAATACTAATTATTAAGCGATTACATAACTGAAGACTGATTACTGAAGGGATTACCAAGTGATTACTTAGGCGAATTCTAGTTACTAAGCGATTACTTAACCAAATACTGATTACTGAAGTGATTACCAAGCGATAACTTTGCTGAATACTGACTAATAAGCTATTAAATAACCGAAGACTGATTACTGAAGTAATTACCAAGTGATTACTTTGCTGAATACTGACTACTAAGCGATTACATAACCGAATACTGATTACTGAAGTGATTACCAAGCGATTACTTTGCTGAATACTAATTGTTAAGCGATTACATAACTGAAGACTGATTACTGAAGTGATTACCAAGTTATTAATTAGCTGAATGCCAATTACTCAAGTAACTACGAGAACAAATTAACAGCTTGAACAAGCGGAAAAGCGAAAGCATGATTAACTCACGCCCCGGTTACTTAACGCTGCAATCATAGGATAATATCATGAGAACAAATTTTTTAATAAAGACATAATACATATTAAATCATTTTTAGAGTTGCTTAATCTTTCACAGGATCCTGGAGCGGCTGAGCTTTATCTCAATCTGTGTATTAAATCATGTCAGATATGATAGATGATCTGCCAGTATTTAGGGGTCACTGATTTCAAATCTAACTTAAGGGGTCAAAGTTTTTTGAAAGTAAGGTTGACCCTAAAGTGTTTTTTGTTTCATAATCTTTGTAGATTCGCTCGTTGGTCATTTCGAATCTGATGTTAGAATTATAAAAATGCATAAATTTCATATACGTATCTACCTAATTTTGAAATATATACAACATTTTGCAATTAAAAATTAATGCGTGGTTTAAAAGGCCTATTAAAATAAAAAAATAATTTGATAATGATTAAGCAAACATTTATTATTTAACAAAAACAAAACATTATTATTAAAAATTACATTATATAATTTCTTTGATAATGACTTAGCAAAAATTTTTTTTAAATAATAAAGAAATATATTTAAAAATTTTGTAATAAAAATATTTTTTATGAAGTACCCTCAGCTTTTTCTGTATTTTTATAGTTTTCTATAGTTGATTAAATACTTTACGCAAGTATGTGAAATTAATTTAAGAACTTTTCATATCTTTTTTTAATTCATTGCTGATATCAGATGCAATAATTTTGGAAAGTAAGAACATCATTTGATGCAACTTTTATTAAATTTCGTTCTGATTTTGTGAGAGATCAGCTCTCAGTACTCTCGCAATAAAAAATGTAAGCATTTATTCTCTATTATGGAGGTTTAAATAATTTTAGATAAATTTAAATTTCCAGTCTTACTATAAATAAATTGTCGGTCATAAAAGTTTAATGTCAAACAGAGGAAATGACAATAAACAAAGTTGCTTCTGTAAAAAAAAAACAACAAAGGGGCTTTTTTTAAATGGCACAAATAATTTACACCTAATTTCATGAATTTGAAATTGTTATAAAGAAAATATTTCCATATATAAAATTTTTACCCTATGACAATTAACATTTATGAACATTTCCAAACTGGCGTTACGGACGATTTGTATGAAGACATATACAAAAAGGAATGAAAAAGTCTAACTTTTAAAAAGGCTTTTTTTATATTTGCGTAGTAATTAAGTAGCACTATATTTAGTAAAATTACAGCAATCGACCCTGGCTGTGCTGGCGTTACGTTACAACTTACTAGTGCCCGACCGAATATTCGGTTTCGATTTCGGAAACCAAAACCAAAACTTTTGCTTAAAATTTCTTCAATCAGTCATTTAATTCAAATATATAAGTTTAGTTTAATCAAAATATTTACAACGCGTTAATTAAAGCAAAAATTACGAATTCATCTATAACTTAATTTATCGTGTAAACGCAAAACATTTTGATTAATTTTATGCGTTCGATTCTATCATTTTCGATTTTATCATCTATATTGCAATTAGTATTAAATTTTTTTTAGTAAGAAGCCAAAAAGTGATAATTGAACTTCCGAGCGAGTTCGGTATGTGTGGAATTAAGAAAAAAAAACAAAATATTTCTATTTTTGATTTTATATGATTTAAATACAAATTCTATATATTTGATAGTTTAAATCATACTTGATTTTAAATATAAATTCTAGTTGTTTGATAGTTTAAAATCTTTTATTGAGCTTAAGGTTAAAGTTTTAGAACAATTAATTGTTCTAACGAATCTTTTCAAAGAAACAACAACAACAACAAATTTTTTTCAATATGAAAAGGAAAAAATCACTAGCTGATTTTATTGCAATTTCGGCCATGCTAAAGGCTTCATCAGAAATCTGTGTGATACCCGTGCAAGCGCGCACTAGCGCACTGCACCACAGAGGCGATGAGATTTGAAGTGTTTATTTCTCAGTTTTTCTCCCATTTCACATTCACACATTTGTTGTTGTATTTTTGCTTTACTTTAGTCTTTATGCTTATGTTATTATTATGGAGTCCAACAGTCTGCTGGAAGTCTTCCCCTAACAAAGCATGGTACTGAAGTTGTTTTTAGATTTTTGCTGATATATTTTCAGCTTGTTTCTCATTTTTATAATTTTTTAATTTGTTTTTTTATTTCTTAACTTACAGACCCCTTATACGCTTATAATCTTATACGTTTACACACTTCACCACATCCAAATGCTTTTAACTGTAGAGTTTTCCGTCTTATATTTATTCAAGTTTATGCCGAAAATTTCTAAAAATAAACTCAACGAGTTCTGGTGGTGAGCATTATTGGGTTAAGCTGTATACACTAGCCTCAAATGAGGCTACCCACTGGCTCACTTCGAAATTAGGTTCCTTAAAAAATTTTTATTATTTGCAAGTCTTGATATGCGCAAAGTTTTTACAAATTATGTAAGCATATTTTTTAGTGATGAGTAAATTTTTTTACCATTTCAAAATTTTTGACATACTATTTGGTGAAAAAAAGCGAAATCTACGAAAATTCTGTGTGATATTCTTAAAAATCCGTAGATTTACCTTATTTTGCTGCTAGTGTCCATTTATCTGTGCATGGCTTAAATATTTCCGTAATTTCCGTGTAGTTGGCACCAGTGCTGCGGAGTCGGAGTCTGTAGGAACTTTTGTGCAAAGGAGTCGGACTCCGACTCCGGAAAAACAATCATGAAAAATAAATAGTATTTCGCATAATTTTGTAAATTTTGTTTAAAACAGTATAAAAGCAGTAGTTTTTTTAATTTGTTTCACCCTGTGAAATTATCGACTACGCATTAAAAATGAAAATCTAAAGCTATCATGACTAAAATGTCAGTGATAGATTGAAACCGGAATTTAATCATTGTATCGTATTAACTCTTAAGAAAAAGGCAAAAAAATGTCGATAAAGTCAGCAGTTTTCGACAATTTTACAATAACACCTGATTACTGGTGTCAGTGTTATTAAAAATTATTAAAAGCTGTTATTAAAAATTAAAATAATTTTTTTTTTAATTATTTGGTCGGAGTCAGAGTAGAGGCGGAGTCGGAGCTTCGATATTTTGAGGAGTCGGAGTCGAAATTTTTGGTCCAACTCCGCAGCTCTGGTTGGCACCACTGAGTTAGACACGATTTTTGTTGAAAACTGTGTACTTAATTGCAGAAAACATGTTGAATCTTGCACTAAGCCACAAAAGAGGCTTTGAACTATGATTGGGATAGTTTAAAAATTATCTTTTAATGTAAAAATTCTCAGATATAGGATGCCGAATTTTCTGGGACACATAGTCCCAGTAGGGGCAAAGGGGTAAAGGTGTAACGACATAACACAAAGTCGTGAAATGTTTTACTAATTCCATAACTCAATAACGAAGCGTCCAATTTGCTTCGGAATTTTTTTGTTGTGTTTGTAAGTATCAGGACAAGGTTTTTATATAGGAAAATATTGTCTAAAATTCTATATTTAAGATGGTTTTGGTCGTTTAATATTAAAATTTAATAAATTAGTTCGTGTGGTTACTTTTAGCAACTGTATCATAAAAAGGAGTGGTCGCACTATGTTTACGCCCTTTTTTCAAGAGATAAGCATGGAGTGAAGCAAAGTGCGATCAATATCTACTAAAATAAGCTCAAATTTTTGCACTAGATTTGTTTCGAGTTCGAGATGTTTCAAGGGGAAATTTTTTGCCACACACTTTTTTACCGCCCACAAAAAATTGCTCACACAGTCATCGACTACCTTTCAAAGTGTTCAGTTGTGAGTTGTGCTCTCTTTCTGGTTGCTATCACCAAGTTTACTTGTGCATATTTTTACACATTAAATTTTGTTGTTTTAGTTTCTACTTTTCTACTTCTTCCTCGGAATTAGCAAGTTACCCTACAAAACAATAATAATTAAAGTTTGAGTGATGAGTAAAGATAGATCGGTTCCCCAGGGGAACCAGTATAGCATCCTTTCCGAAGAGTTCTTAGATCCCGATCCCCGTGCAAAAATAAATCTTTGAATAAATCGACTACTGCTACAAAAAATCCAAAATTTCTGACTATAAAATCCACTGATCCAAGCAAACCCCTTTCATCCTTCAGCGTTTTTGCAAAAAAGAAAGCTTTGGATAGTATCAGAACAGAACTGGAACAAGTTGGTATTTTACGTGACGGAAGTCTCCTTATCCTCACAAAAAATTTTTGAGGTTTGTGCCCAGTGTCAATTACTCTCCATGAATCGTTAAACACAACTATATATGATCGAAACCTGATCCCAACTTCCGAACAAGAAATTCTTGATGACTTAAAAAATCAAGGTGTCGTAAATGTTTACAAATTTGTTAAAAAACACAACAACACATCCTCTCGAATAGGCGTAGTTTTGCTATCATTCAATGCATTTAAACTTCCATGTCAAATTGACATTGCTTGATACAACGTCAAAGTACAGGAATATTTTTCTAAGCCAATGCGATGCAAAAATTGCCAAATAATTGGACACACAACCAAATGTTGCAAAAATGGGGGGGGGGGGAGATTGCAAGTACAATATTCCCCCTCATGACCCAAACAAGTGTGACAGAATTATGTGTGCAAATTGTCTCGCGTCCCACACCTCTTATTCTAATGACTGCCCAAAGTACCAACAAGCAATAGAAGTTTTAAAAATAAAAACTCGAAATAAATGCAGTATTGACGAAGCACACCGTATTCAAAAACAACAATATCAATATAATTTGCAACCAACGAGAACCATCTCTGAAGTTGCAATAACTTCAACACTAGATGAAAATTTAAAACTTTAAATAAACAAAAAACCAAGAAACAGAAAAATTTAATAATAATTCTCCACACTCAAGGAAATATTGAATTTTGTACACGGCTGCCATGAAAAAGATGAGGCTGTAGTAGCCATACTAGAGTTATAATATATGAAATGAAGTCACTTTAGCTGAAAGTTTATTGCAAGCACTTTATGTAAGCTCTCATAGCCCTAATTGAATCTGCAATAATCATAAAAAAAAAAACAAAAATTATGTTGAGCGTCTTTTGAAAATAAGAGCTGTGGTTACAGTTGTGATACATTCAGTATTGTGGCTACTGCAACCAACTTTTAAATATTGCGTGTAGAGAAACTCTAATACGGCCATTGTAGCCTCAATACGGTTTACACGCTTTTACTGAAGATACTAAAACCACAAAAGACAAATTTCTCCATTTTAGTTTTGGCTTTGCAGCGTGCTTGTTGGCAAATATTAAAAAAAATTGCTTTTAAAGTTAATCGGTATTTACTTTGATAATCGCTTTACTTTGATTATAATTATTATGCCTATAGTATTGAAAAAGGCATGGACTATTTTACAATTCCATTGTCTAGGACTATTTGTTAGCATGTTTCAGATGCATGCTAATGGTTTGTCGTTTATAATATGTGATTTTTAAAGTTCCATAAAAAAAATTTTAAAAAAATAGTTTGTAAAGTTCTATGAACAATTAAAATTTTATATTTATTTGATCAAAAAAGTAATATTTTTCAAATGATTTCAAATAAAAATTTAAGAAATATTTAAAAATAACACTTTTATTTTGCAAACGGCATTAAGAAATTGATGATAATCTTAAAAACGCAGAGGTAAGTAGCTTAAATAGAAAAAGTTCTGACAACCTCAACATAAGGTTTTATGGCTATCAAAACCGAATTCCTCTCACAATTGCAAAAGGCGCTGTTATGACCCCTCCACAATTTGACTGTCAAAACCGAATTCCTCTCACCATCGCAAAAGGCGCTATTATGACCCCTCCACAATTCGGCTGACAAAACTGAATTCCTCTCACCATCGCAAAAGGTGCTGTTATGACCCCTCCACAATTCGGCTGTCAAAACCGAATTCCTCTCACCATCGTAAAAGGCGCTGTTATGACCCCTCCACAATTCGGCTGCCAAAACCGAATTTCTCTCACCATCGAAAAAGGCGCTGTTATGACCTCTCCACAATTCGGCTATCAAAACCAAATTCCTCTCACCATTAAAAGTTCTTACAACTTTCTGTGAGGTTGTCAAAACCGGCAGAGCATCTCTTAAACAGGAATCTAACAGCCCTTATGGAAGTTTTCAGAGCCTCGCATATTAAATTTTTTGAGAACCGTAATATTACGGCTAGAAGAAGCGAAGTTTTGATAGCATCGCCAGTTCTGTGAGTGCACCGAAAGAAACAGCTCCAACAACAACCATTAACCCATTTATTGACTCTGATCTTGACTTTGCAATATCTCCTCAAACCACTTCCGAAAACAACTCAAACCAGAAGCTCTCTGAAACACTTCAGTCACTCAACACTCAAATACTCATTCAACCAAATATATCTGCTCTCAAAACCAGCACTTATAATCTCTTCATCTTTCTAAAGAGGTGTTCACACGTCTGTCAAATCATTGAAGTATATCGCGATTTTTCACTCTCTTTTACTCACACTAAAATTTTTGATTTTTTGATTGAAGTACCGATGCAGGCATTTGTTACTCTTCTGCCTACTTTTTTGCCTACATTTCTGTATACTCTTCCTTTTTTCTCATCCAAAATCTGCTTTTGTGTTCAAATAAGTACTTTTTTAGAAATAATTTGCTACTAAACAACAGACAAGTAAAAATATGCAACCCTTTGACTGATTGATGCAGGTCTGGAGCGCAATCAAAATTTTGACTGATTTGATGAAGAGTTTGAAGTTCATTTTCGCTCTCGCAAAGAGTTCATTTTGTTAACATAGGAAAGTAACAACAAATTTTGATTGATTCAATCATTTGACAGACGTGTCAACACCCAATAACATTGATCTAAAAATAACTGATTGTCACTAAACCACTCAAGATAATAAACAATCAACCAGGGTTCAGAAATTTTCACTCATGTAACAGAAATCTCCAACATAAATGTAAATAAAATTCCGAATCCGTTGTCAGAATTTCTAAATGATAAAGTTTTCGAAATTCGAAATCAGCGACCCCTCAACACTGATAAGTGACGTTTAAAACTCTTGAAAAGATATAATATTAGGTGGCAACCCTATTATTTCAAAATTTTATAATTTGGAAATTCTGACAACGGATTCGGATTCAGCGACCCATTTTTGGTGTACTTTTTTTTTGCCAGCCCCGAATTTATAAAATTACAAAAAATTAAGGTGGCAACCCTATCCACCATCTTGAATTTTAAAATTCTGATTTTAGATTCGAAATTAGCGACCTAAGGGGTTTACTGATAAATGACGTTTAAAACTCTTGAAAAGACATTTTATTAGGTTATTATTTTAATATTTTAAAATATTTTCTAATTGACGCCGAAATTTGCTACACTTGGCCAAAAACCAGTTCAATACGCTGCACAGCAACCAGAACAGCATTTGTTTTTTACGCCACACGACGGTAGTGATCGATCTTAATGACCGACACAAACAAAGATAATTTTGCAAACACCACTTGTTCATGTCGGAAAAATTGTCTTTGTTTTGGTTTTGACAATGGCCTGAATTCTCCAACATGAACATTTTGACGCAAACATATGTAAGTGTAAAACTGAAACACTGAGGATTGTTGAGATCGATCATTGTTTGAGTTTGTGACGCACAAGCAAATATTAAAACGAAGAATTCATGTTGGATGATCAACAACACGATAACTACGTTACACACAAAAATTAAATGAAAATAAAATTGTGTGTTGTGTGCCTCAAGCAAATGTTTATGAGTGAAGGTGTGTGAATATTCTGAACCATGCCCAGTAAAAAAACATGTGATCGTTCCTATGAGGAGCAACAACAGAGCGCTCTTTTGCTGTTTTATTCTATCAAAAAGTGAACACTTGTGCTCTTGTGCTCCTTTACTGTTTTAAAAAATCAATAGGCGAGCAATCAATGAAAAAAAGCACATAAAGTGAGTCATGTGCTTTGTAAAAAACTCGATCATTATTTGCTGTGAAAAATCGGCCATTGTAGTCTAGCGGAGAGTGCGCTAGACTAACAATCCAGAGGTCCCTGGTTCGACTCCGGGTTCGGGCATGGTTCTTTTCACTTTCTTTGTTCTTTCCTACATTTAAGAATTATGGAAAACTAAAAATCCACAATTAAATTGTGGGGAAATGTGGAATTAAAGGACAGGAACAACTAAGGGCTGAAAATGCTTGCCGAGGTTAAGGCATAACACACACTAGCCTCGGTTAAAAGCAATTGAAAGCATTATCTTTCACGTCTGTTTCGTCTAATCAATAATTCACGTATGGTTCCAATCAATTCCTCTAGCTAATTCCTTTCCTTTCACGTCAAAGACCAAACCTTGTTTGTATAAGGCTCATATTGGTTCTTTGTTCTTTTAAAAATAAACAAAAAAAATATTTTTAATGTTCCTTTGCTGATCCATTTGAATCATTTATTGATTGCTCCTTTTGAGCTGCTCTGGGATGCTAAAGGGAGCGCTACCCTTCCTAGGACATGCAATGTTAAAAGAGAACACAAAATACACCTAGCTTGGATCAATAAGGAGCACTCCACTGCTCCTCAGGGAGCACTCCCAGATGGCTCATAGGATGATCCACTTTTTTGCTGGGTGCAATCAACTTCAAAATACTCTCCCAGCATCTCAAACTCTAACAGTATGAACTCAGACTCTTATCAGAACTCTCAACTCTCTCCTACTGTTACACTCACCTCCCCAACAAAATTCCACACAACCTCTCCCCTTAGCATTATAAGCAATGATAACACAATGATATTAGACTCTTCTGACAGCGAAATTTAATGATATGCATTACTCTTTTTGTTAATGGTCATTGTCATTGTCATTGTCATTGTCATTATGAAAGAGGAAAAAAAACTTTAGTTAATTATTATGATACTTAATATTCTGCAATGGAATATCAAAGGATATTATTACAATTATATTGATTTAGAATTGTTTATAAAAAAGCACTCCCCACATATTTTTTGTCTCCAAGAAACACATATTAAATCAAACAATAGCCCAAATGCCCCAAAGCATGATTCAATCATTATAAGGTTATTTGTATTTTTGACGATTTCTCAAATTGGTATGCTTATTTGAAAATGAGAGCAGAAAAAAATCATGAGAGCAATGTCATTAGAGCTAAAAATGCACACGGCTGCCCAAATATGATACTAATTGGTAGTATATTGACTACTATTAAATTTGGTCTAGTAATTTAATGCTCCGATTTCTTAGTGCATTAATATTTTTTTAAATTATTTTTATTTACTAACTTCAATGAATATTAAGTTAATAAATATATAAGTAATACAAATACTAAAATATGTAAAATTTTGTTCGTTTATTTTAATAAACACATTAAGCCTAACTATGAAACCTAAACAAGAGCGTTTAGTGGTGCGTTCTAAGTTAATTGACCGAGTTAATTGCGTAATTGTATTAAAAAGAAATTGCCTTCATAAAATTATTAGGAACTTTACAGAAATTTTAGATCCAATGGTAGGTTAGGTTAGGTTAAACCGGATGCCTTCGTGAAGGCTCACATAGACCAATTCAGGTCCTTAGTGGTACCGGTAGCAAACAAAAGGAACCTTTGTGTTTGTTTTAAAAGTCTTTAAAGATTTGCGTTGAGTTCGCAAACCTTAGGAGGGATTCTGGAGACACCCTGGCTACATCTTTAAGCGACGGGAATGTCGATGAGCCTAGGTGTTTTAGTCTCGATCTAAGTAGGGCGGGGCATATCCAGTGAGCATGCCCACTAGTGTGTGTCCAGTGGGCAACAGAGTTCATTTTTCGCATTGTGCATTGCACATGATTTTCGAGATTTTGCACGTTGTCGTATCTCTCCATCTACGATTCACTGCTAGTGTGGCTCTTCTTTCGAGGTTCCTGTACAACTCTTGTAGCGGAGTAAGTACATGTTCTGCGAGTTCTGATTCCAGCCCGACGCCTTCCCTTGCTAAACCATCTGCCATCTCGTTTCCCTCAATGTCCTGGTGGCTAGGGACCCAGTAGATGCGCACTCTTTTCGAAGCGCATAGTGCATCTAGTGCATCTCTGCAAGCCAAGACACTTTTGGACTTGATGCTAGCGGAGCGCATGGATTTGATCGCCGCTTGACTGTCAACGAAAATGTTGATGTTAGAGTGTTGTGTGTCCATGCTGAGGGCTATTTCAGCAGCCTTCCTTATGGCAAATATTTCCGCCTGGAAGATACTGCAGTGGTTCGGCAGTTTATATGGCTGCCATTTATTAGGCTCTGCGCAATACACTGCCGCACCTACCCCCGTAGGTATTTTGGAGCCGTCGGTAAATATGTTGACCGCCTGCTGATCCAATGGTAAGTGCATTTATAATTTTTTAAATTGTTATATTATACGTACTGTATACATAATGTGACCAGCCGTACTTCTTTTGGCAGTGTTTTACTTCTTTTTTCTCGTTGTACTTCTTGTATCGAAGTACGCTAAAAGTACTTCTTTTTACTTGTTGTACTTCTTTTTGACAATTTTTTTCATAAATCTATTCAAAATACACCTCTCTAACTACTGCAAAAATTATTTAAGGTCTGTTTCTATACTCGATCAAGTTACTTTCACAAGCCCAGTGTGACAATCGAAATGTTGACTTTTTCATACATTTTTTTAAATAAGAAAATAAAATGCGATCGTTTTGAAATTTTAGCATGTTTTTATTGATGTCATAAAGTGTGCAAAATTTTTTTTACTTGATTTTACATTAATTTGCTTATAGTTATCTATATCAAAGAAGAGTACTCGAAATAAGATGTTTGGATGAAGCACCCAGCCTTATAACTTTTATAATTTGGTTAAAAAAAAAAAAAAAAAAAAAAAAAATAAAAAATTAACTTATTGAAAAAATTGGTTGTTTTAAAATTTCGGAACTAGCTATGTATGATTAAAATAACAGGTGAAATTTTTAGCCAAATCGGTCGAATAATTTTTAGTTGGTGCTTCCCCGAAATTTCGCAAACGTAGTTTCGAGAAAAAAAACGTGCTTAAAGTTTTTACAGCACTTTAATATACGTTACGAAGCTTTCTCTTCATTTGTCTGTAAATTTAAAAATATTTTCAACTTTTCAACTGGTCTAAGACTTTTAGAGTATATTTTTAAGATTAAATTTTTATATTCTATTGCGAAAAATAAAAAAAAAAAAAAAAATTGATTTTTTAAATTCGTCCCACTGGACTAATACGTTAATAAGCAATGAACTGTAAGCTGGATCTAATTTTGAATCTCTTATAAATTAAACTTTTTTTAATAGATTTATTAATGCATCTTTTAAGATCTTCATTATTGAAGTTTTTTCATTATTAAAGTTTTTTAATATCTTCATTACATGTACAATAGTGAAATAATAACCTTAATAAACTACTAGAAGATAAACAACAAGCTTGGATATCCTTTCGCAGATCCTTTTCTACAGAGAATCTAATTTTGTATAGGAAAAAAATGCAATTTTTATCAAAGCTAAAAGAAAAGCAAAAACACAAAGTTTCGAAAAACTAACATAATTTATAAATCCGACTTCCACCACTACCATTATCTGGCAGAAAATAAGAATACTTACTGGAGCATACACTCTCTTCTCAATACATGCAATTAAACAACATAATGTACATAGTGAAATAATAACCTTAATAAACTACGAGAAGATAAACAACAAGCTTGGAAATCCTTTCGCAGATCCTTTTCTACAATGAATCTAATTTTGTATAGGAAAAAAATGCAATTTTTATCAAAGCTAAACAGAAAGCAAAAACAAAAACAGAAAGTTTCAAAAAACTGACATCCTTTATTAATCCGACTTCCACCACTACCATTATCTGGCAGAAAATAAGAATACTTACTGGAGCATACACTCCCTTCTCAAAACATGCAATTAAACAACATAACACTGCTATAAATAATCAGCAAACAATATCATCAAATTTTGCAAAATTCTATTCCAACAATTCCCGGTTTGAAAATTTCCCCCCTAACTTTAAAAACCCTTACGATACAATTTTATCACTCTTTAGTCCAGAATATGAAAACCTAAAAGCCAGGTACTTAAAAATGGACTTCAATATAAATGAGATGGAATCTTGCTTAAAGACTCTGACAGGCAATACTCCAGGTTACGGCAAAATTACATACCAAATGATAAAAAACTGCCCCCAACAGATGAAGTTAAGAATCCTCTCACTCTACAACAACATTTTTAGAACAGGAATCATACCACAAAATTTCAAATCTGCAATAATTGTGCCAATACGAAAACCTAACAAAGCAATAGATGAAATTTCAAGTTACAGGCCTATACCTTTGCTTCCCTGTCTAGGTAAACTTTTGGAGAAAATGATCTTAAAAAGACTTATGTGGTACCTTATTTTTTTATTTCTTATTTTATTTATTTATTACGAACAAAACATAAACCATTGCTTATATGCAAACGATCTTTATACCACCTGCAACAAAAGGAATTAATGAAATAAACACACATTTTACAGACGTATTTAACAATATGAACATTTGGTCTGAGCAATCAGGCGCTTTAATTTCAAATCAAAAAAGTAAACATATGCATATTTGTAGAAAAATAA
Source organism: Dichetophora obliterata (assembly GCA_963920525.1). Lineage (NCBI taxonomy): Eukaryota > Metazoa > Arthropoda > Insecta > Diptera > Sciomyzidae > Dichetophora > Dichetophora obliterata. The sequence continues at coordinate 88,858,490 of OY986437.1, forward strand.
ATTGTAATCAAATTAACTTATCTATTAATGGTAATAATATAGAAAATGTGAATTCTTGAAAATATTAGGTTTAACCTTTGACTGTAAAAATAGAATCACTGTTTAGATTTAAGAAAAAAATTAGCTGCCAGGGTTAATATTATTAAATACCTTTCTTCAAATAAAAGTCATATTCATAAATACTAACTCAATATTAAACGTCACAAAAGCAACTATATTATCAAAAATCGACTACGGACTGCAAATTTATGGAAAATGTTCAAAATCTTCACTCAACATCATTAAAGCTCCTTATCATACTGCTACAAGACGAAGCCTTCGAGCATTTAAAACCACATCCATAAAAAACCTTCTTGCAGAGGCAGGCTTACTTTCGCTAGAGGAGAGATCCGAATACGCAAGTAGCCGATCTTTTTCTACTCTTCACTGTGACTCATCGCACATCCTTTTCAAGGAAATTACACTCATGAAAACATGAAAAACTAATCGCTCAATGGAATCAGGCTTAACAAAAATAATGAACTCGCACAAAAATTTACTGCCGCACATCACTCCAACCAAATCACCAAAATTAAATATACCTCCTTGGAGGCTATCCGCAACGTCGTTCATCAATGATTTTACAGCTCTTCCAAAATACAGTACCACGCACCAAGCTTACAAACCAAAATTTTATTAATTCCTTAAACGTTCTTTCAGTAGACAGGAAACCGCTGTTCACAGAAGGATCAAAAAGCCAACATGGAGTAGCATTTGCCGTAGTAAACAACAACGGTGAAACTCTTATAAACGGATCGCTACCTTCTAACGCAACCGTCCTCGAAGCTGAAATTCAAGGTGTATTATCTTGCTTTCAGTTGGTTCAACAAATTAAAGCCAAATTTATTATTTGTACAGGCAGTTTGTCACTTTTCAAAGCTGTAAAAAACATCAACAACAATAACGAAGCTATAAGCTCTATCAGACAATTAATTATGAAAATGGGAAGGAAAGTGAAACTTATGTGGTTACCTGGACATGCCGGCATTCGGGGAAATGAATTTGCTGACGCCGCTGCAAAATTTGCAACTAAATCCCCACTTTTAACGTTCATGCCATTTACAAAAAAATCCATCTCAAATAAAGGTTCAGACGAATTTCTGGAAACTGTGAAAGCCCAATGGATTAACTACAGCCATGGCTATAAACAATTTTATGAATCTCGTACTGCAATCTCATACCAACAACTACTTCTATCTGGATGAATAAATGCTACATAAGACTCCGATTGGGACACACAAATTAAACACACCTTCATTTAATAAAAAGAGAACCACAACCAATGTGCACCTTCCGTAATAACTCCGCAACATCCATAGCCCACATCTTAATTAACTGTAATGCCATTTCTACAATCCGCCAATTATCTTTCCAAAACATTAATCCTTTAGATGTCCTAACTCACCCTACAGAAAACAAAATTATTTTAATTTATCATTACTTAAAAAACCTAAAAATTTGCAACAAAATTTAAATAAAAGCCGATAGCCCTGGCAGCTCGTGCTTCGTAATTTAAAATAATTTGTAATTTTAACTATAGTTACTAAAGAAAAAATAATAAAAATAATAATAATAAATATTGCTCAATGCCACAATAAAAATTCTTCAAAATGAATGAATTGATCCATCAATAATTGCAGACGGTTTCGCTCGCAATAGACTAGAATTTTGTAATTTAGTTTTTATTAATTAAATTAGTTTATATGTAATTAAGTCATACTAAAAATGGTGAAAATATAAAATGTTTTTCTCCGATTAGCATGAAAATTCGTATGTGGCAGTAAGGCGATCCGTGGCAGGACAACGTCTGCCGGGGAATAGTTTAAATATTAATGTAAACTATTTGGCCGATTAAGGTCATATAAGATCATAAGGTTCATAGCTATGTTTATTATATTTAAACCATATTACAAAAGAACTTTCACCAATATTTATCGAAGACATAAAGGTGCAGAATAACGTTGGCCAGGCCTTCAAGTAATTTATAAATAAACAAAATAGCAGCTATTTTTTCGTTGCCAATACATTAAATAAATTCCCTTAAAATTGTATTTTTACTCCATTAAATACTAAATTTATTTTTTTCATAACCTTTAGCAGTTGTTAACAGGAAAAAAGTACCCTAAATTATATCTTAAGCAATGCAGGGCTTTGTTACTTAATCACTGAAATTTGGTAACTCGCGTACAACATGTTTTTCATTACACGGTCAAAAATCTTGGACTAATTTTTTATCCAATCGTTGGAATCATGCATTTTTTAATACCCTTTCTATTAGAATTCAAACTCTTCAAAATACTGAACATTTTTAATAAAACCTGGAATAATATTTAATACAGGTTGGATCAGTCTTTAAAAACAGCGTTCGTCTTGGTTCGGTTCTTATGCATGTTTATCATTTCTTCAAACATGTGGCTTCATAGAGCAGTTGGTAGAGCCAAAAACTTATAACCTCAACGTAGTGGGTTCGAATCCCACATGTTTCGTTAATCTTTTATTTTTGTAAAAAATATTTTAATACAAGCATGTATTAAAATTAAGTCCCATGAGGGAATAAAAATCAATTGTAATATATACCGTTGATTAAACTTTAATACAGTTTCGGTGTCGTCATATATACAATACAGGATTTATTAGAATTTAGTCCAAGATTTTTGAGCGTGTAATTGGGATTTTTTGAAACATTAAAACCAGAAGTTATATTAAAATGTATATATTTTACTTCTCAAGTAACACCGGGTATATCAGCTAGTGTTTTTATGAAAAGAAACGTTTATATTAGTTGTTTAGTTGGTCATTAGTTTTTCATTTGTTGCTGTTGTTTTTTCCCTCAGAGCAGTCACTTGAGTCTTTACTTGTTCACAAGCAATCTTTTTTTCTCAAGCATTCAAGCAGAAAAACATATGAATATTATTTAATTTCCATTGAAACATGCCAGAACCAGCCTTTTGTATTTGTTGATTTTGTTGTTATTTTTTTCTCCTCTGTCATGTTGGTATAATTCTAGTGTATCAACCAACAACTGTCATTAATTGATGTTTATTTGTATTGCCTGTCAACGTACCGCAGAGATCTATCATTGTGTGATGAAGTCACGTGGTCTACGGTAGCAATAAATCTTCATCACTGGCTAGTAGATGGTATTTAAGCGGGCATCACTAATCGTTCGCTTGTTTGAATTATTATGTAGTTTTTTCAACTGATGATAAACCATGGAAACAGTTTTCAGTTGTTTTCCGCACGCATAGAGAAATCTTCTTTTAAGGTCTTAAGCTCTATAATGGAAGGACTTGCCATTAAATACTAAATATATAATTTCATTTTCTAAATATGTACTTTAGTTTTGTGTGCTATGCAAGGAAAAAAAAAATAAAGCATGAGATATTTGCAAGAGCAACGAATTCGTGGAAAAATTTTTCTCATGGCCATAGTCATGGTGAATAATTATTGAAATGTATATGGTCATACTCACAAGTACGCAAAAATGGCCTCAGAATGACAGCATTCTCAGAGATGCTGAAGTTTTAGCTTTTCCTATCAGTTCTTTTTTTATTACCATTTTTTATTGTGAATCCAAAAAAAAATTACAAACAAGTGTTAGTAAGCTTAAAAGTCGATTTCGTATCATAGAAATCAATCATCATTGATGGCAATTTTACAGTGACCATAAAAGTCCTTTTACTATTGTCGAACTTTATTGCTAGTTGAAGGTTAGTTGGAAACAAGTAACGTACATGCTAATGAAACAGAAGTCTTTACAATACCCACTAAACAATATTTTTAAATCTCGAAATTTTCCGAAGCTATTTACGTATTGATAAATAAAGTGAGTTGTTTTAATTAAGGAAGTTACTCATAAATAAAAAGTTAATATTGATGAAAGCATATTTAAGTTTCTGATAAATAAATATTGGTGAATAGTTTTAATATATGTTTCAGTTTCCCGATAAATACATAATTGTTATAATTGAAATATTTATAAAAGTTCTGGACTAAGCTTTAGAACTTCAGACACTTATCGGGTAAGAAATGTGAAACTGAAAACTAATTGATTTCAACGAAAATATTATCTTGTCGACGGAAGTAAGGCGTTATTTAAAATACTTAACTATAAAAGATAAGCAGCCAAAATAAACGCGTCAAGATAGTGAATTCAAGTATAAATAGCCATAGTGAGGTAGCAGAGTTTGTCAATAGTCGGTGAGCCTACATAGAAAGTTATTCCATTCATAATATCTACGAATAAATAAGACAATAATGCAGTTATTATTATGTGTAACTGCGCTAGCTATGTGTGTGCTGTGTGTAAGTTTTCAAAGGATAATAAACCTTCAGCAAAACCATAAGTGAAAATATTAAAAATTTAGACAAACTTATTAAATATAAATTACTTCGTGTTCAACGTGCTTAAGATCTAATTGTATTAATATAAAAACTTTGGAGAATCAAATGAATGCTCAAGCAAACATAGAGGTCTAAAATAATTCACCAAACTATTTGATTTGTCCATGTTTTTTAGTCAGTTTAAAAAAAAATTCTTAAACGTATTTTAAGATCTGTTTTATAAATCTTTGATAGTTCCATCAAATCGTAAAATTATTTTCATGTATAAAATAAAATGTATTAATTTTTCTTTGTTATTTAAACTAACAGGCACAGGCTTTGCCAAACGATGGCACTCAAATGATGTACGAGCCTAACTTGGAATCCTTTAAAGTTCAGTTGCTTGCATCGAAGATTGATACGCGTGCACTGTCTCCAGCTGAAACAACTTGCGCCGACATTTACAATAATCGCAACAAAAATATCAACGACAAATTAATCGCCCAGACAAATAATTGCTTCGAAAATGCCAACAAAACAACCGTTTACAACAATCGCACTAACAATGGTGTCGTTACTTTAATACGAAGAGATATATCGACTGTTCAGTTTAAATTGGGAAATTGCAGCAATCTGCAAGAAAACAACGCGTTCCTGAATTGCATAACACAAAGCGTAAGTTTTGTAAAATAAAATTGAATTTAGTTAATTCCGTAATTAACATAATTTTTCTATAGTTCGATAACAATTTGAATCTTTTGGATAGTACTAACTCTCGGGCATACCAAGTTATGTCTCAAAGCTCCTCCGATTTAACACAAGTATATACAGTTCGTCAGGGTTGCACCAACTCAGTTATTGGACATTCCAAGGTTGAATTGACTCAATCTGCCACCGAGTACAACTCATGCCTGGATAGAGCACGTCAAAAACGCTTTAGCCAAAAACTTGGCATATACGGCTAGGGTAGAGCTTTAGACAGCAAACAAATTTTTGTTTAAATTTGCAAGATATATAGAATTTTATAAAAATAAAAATAAATGTAGCACAATTTTTTAAAAAATAAAGCTAAACTTGTATAAAAAATATATATTGGATTTGATCGACTATTATTCTAAAAAAATTAAAATTTACTCATTAGCGGTGATTGAATAGAAGAATATAAACTAACAAGGAGTTATTTTTGACTGGACCGAAGTTAAAATACCCGCAAAGCCGTAGTTTAGTATATTCGAAGTAAATTTTGTATTATTTTGATAGAGTTGCCTTTATAGGGCGTGGTTTTTATCCAAGTTTTTAGCGTGCTTACTAATTAAAGTTTTAAAATAGTACGTTCAAGCCATAATTTTTTTGGAATTTATGAAGGTTATGATTTTATGATGACGTCAATTTGTATGGTAGAAAAGCGGAGTTTCCATTTTTCTCAACAAATTCCAAGCATCAAGTGCAAAGTTAACATTGAAACTTATTTGAAAAATGCAAAGCAATTGTATTTGTTCTTGTGGAAATTAAGAAAACTTTAACGTTTTTATAAAATCACTTTAACGGTAGATAGACGAGGTTTTTTCAATTTTTACAAATTTCATACTGAGAGAAAACTTTAAGTCATAAGATTGAGTTTGGCAAAGTAACGTTTTGTGGGAGGTAGCCGTGGTTTTTTCAAAAATACTTTATCTGTATTTTTGAATAAAGAGCTTAGACGGAACAATTAATGATGAAATAACTCAGGAGGTTATGCAGATAAAGAATGTATATACTTTTGTTTATTTGGCACGCCTCCTTTTCAGCGTAAAAAACGAAGTGATTAAGATCGCCAAAACGTTAGAAATGCGTGAAGTCTCTCACACGGTTCTCTTTTAGCTATTTTTGACGTAGAATTACGTCTGACAGCGCGGTTTGTATGGGGGTCATTTTCACAAATTTTTTCAAACACATTTAGGAAGCTTAGTTGACACTTGAGGGTATACCTACAGCCTTTAATATTAATCATACAAAGAACAAATATATGCCAAAACATTAGTTTGAGTACGAATAAAACGAATATCTATCTTTGGATTTTGTCACTTATTTAATAAAGTCACAAAACAGCAAAATCTAAGAAGAAGAAAAATGCATATATTCATATGAGAAAAACACAAGCTGCTTGAGTAGCTGTTCAGTAGCTGCTTATGTTATTGTTGTTTTTCGTTTGGTTCGCAATCGTGTCGTTTGCTGTTTTTCTGCTTTTGTTGTGGTTGTTGTTATTAATATACATATCAGAAATCTGCATGAATGGATTCATTCAATAGTTTCAAGTTCCTTTAATTTTTCAACTCCCTGCCAGTCGAGGCAGTCAAATAGCAAGTTTGCGTGAATCATAGTCAGCAAATATCAAGTCGCCAAATGGAGAATAGTTGAAATAAAGAAACTTGATATGTGGACAAGTTGAAATGTAAAAACTTGAAATGTGGACAAAATGCAATTATTCTGCCTACTAATTGTTTGCTTTTAAGTTGGTTTACGCAGTTCGTAGAATTAACTTCCTTTCGTCATTGCAAACTTCGTTTCTCGATTTTAGAAACCAGTTTTACTTAAAAGCATTGGCAAGCATTGGATTGAAGTTAAAGCCTTAGAGCCTGAACAGAACCAAAGCGGATGTCGAATGGCGGGCCTCTCTCGGTGAAATCCGCTAAGAACACGTCCAGAATTGGAGCGGTGGCGGTTGACGGATCACGGTTGCATTTTATTTGGGAATGATACAAATTATTTTATATTTTGCTTTGAATTCACATGAATGCAACATAGACACAAAAACAAAATGTCAGATCATAATAAAAACTAAGAAAATAACACTGAACGTACCCAATCTCTAGCAAAAATATGGCAACATTTAAGTCACTCAGAAAGAGATCTGCCACCCGTCAGAGAGAAATTAGAATAGATTCTATTCTGGCGTTTTCCCGTCGCGGATTCTACGGCGGTTTCATTTTTGGCGGCTGCATGTATTTTTATATGCTTTTTTGCACGGTGAATCCGACAACCCACATCCGCTTTGGTTCTGTTCGGGCTCTTAAGAGCCCAAACAAAATGCAAAACAAACGTGCAACAAAATACATGAAAATATATGCAGCTGCCAAAAATGAAACCGCCGTTGAAAAGCGCTACGGGAAAACGCCAGAATAGAATCTATCCTAATGTCTCTCTGACAGTGGCGGATCTCTCTCTCTGAGTGATTCTGAAAAAGTTTTGATGCAGCTTATATATAAATTAATTTTTTTCTACAAATTACAATAAATTCATCAAAAATGTTATTTTAAATTTTAAGCTGTTTTTAAATAAAGAGCCGAAAGAATATTAAATGTAAAAATTTGTTTTAAACTTCATATTTATTTCAAGAATAATAAAATAAAACTAAATAAAGTCATTTGGAGTATAAAATTCATAAAATCATATATTGGGATAAAAAAAGTAAATAAAAAAAAATAAAAATGTAAATAAAAACTAAAAGTAAGTAAATTTATTGAATTATATAAATATAAATACATAATATATTATATATTTAAAATAAGGTATAAAATAAAATAAAATATAAAAATTCATAAATTGATATAGCTGTTTCCATTTTTCAATTAAATAAACTTAATAATTTTGTAAAAGTTATAATTCCATCTAGGAATCTTATGAGCTAAAAAATCAAAAATATGCTTATATAAAATGCACTTTTAACTCTTAAATATGCGCTAAAAATCGGTAAAAGACGCAATTAAAAATATTTTTCTAATATTTTATTATCGGTTAAAAAAATAAATATTGCGTGTTATTTAACAAAAAAAGAAAAAACAATTTTATAATACATATAAAATTAATTTATCAAAAACAAAAAAAATATGAAGTGAACATTAAATAAATAGTTATAATTGACATCGTATGATAGTCCTTTTCACACAAGAAGTAAGCCATATACACTTGAAACTAGGGACAAAGGATAGTAAAACTGCTGTCTCACTTTATCTCTAGAACGTCAATATTTTTCAAAAGTGCTTTGAAGTTAAAAAGTATATGCAAAGAGAGTATATATAAAGAGTTACAGAAACAGAGAAATTGCTCTTTAAAATATTTTCAAGCATGTAAGGATTGGGTTCTGTCGGCGCGCTGTTATTGTTATGCTGCCGACGTTCTTGAGGTCTGTTTTGGGCAGAGCTATTGCTAAATCTATGTGTGCACAAGCGAGCTGGAAACATGTTTGTTATTTTTTCTTCCTATTAGAATTGCGATCATTTGGTATATTTAAGGAATTATGAAGGAAATGAAGCAAGCAGATATTCTTATGTTCTGTTTTGATTATTAAGTATGATCAAAAATTGTCAGCTTTGTTTTGGCTGATTTTTGTATGCATCTTTTTTGCAAAATTTCTAAATAGAAGATTTTTGATGCAATTCCATTTTATTTTCTAGATTTTCAGATTTTCAGAATTTTATGTTTTCTAGATCTATCATTTGGTATATTGAAAGAAATATTTTTGAATGAAGCAAAACGCCTTTCTTTCAATTTACCAATATAGATTTGTAGATATCTTTATTTTGTGTTTATATATTCATGAATGCCAAAAAGGGGTTAACTTTGCTTTGGGTAATTTTTTATTACATTTGTTTGCTAAATTTTTAAAAAGATGATTTTAAAAATTAATTTAAAAAAATATCAGTGCAATTGCAATTATATTTTATTTCAGAATTTTATAATGAAATGTTCTAAATTATTAATTTTTTGTAATATGCAAAGAACTGTACCTACATAAGTAAAGGATTTTTTGATTTGCCAATTTTAAGTTGTCTTACAATAAAATGTGCAGCCAAATTTACGCTATTTTATTCTAAACACTAGCTGATATACCCGGTGTTACCGGAAAGTTAAATTTATTTTAAATTTTAACATATGTACACTTCTCGTTTTAAGGTTTCTAAAAATGCCGAACCTGTTCGTGAGTTACCAAATTTCAGCATTTAAGTTACAAAGCCCTGAATTGCTTAAGATTTAATTTATGGTACTTTTTTCTGTTTGCGACTGCCCAAGAAATTACTCTTAAAGGCAAAGCATTTTTTAAAAATTATAAAAACGACATATTAAAACATTTAATTCGTCAAAAAAATCAAAGGAGGAAATATTCTATTTTTCTTAAAAGAAATAGAAAAACAAATTTTTATGTCAAACTGAAATAGTTTTTGCATAAGAGTGATACGATATATGAAAGAATATAAAATTGCAATTTTTGGCTTTAATTGTTTTTACAATAAAAACAACTTTTGCACCATTTTTTGGAAGAAAAATATATTTTTTGGACCTTTTTTTAAAAAAGATTAAAAATTAAAATCCTTAGGTAACGGAAATGTTGCAGTATTTTTTTGCAAGTACTTTAATTGAACTTTTTGACAAGAGAAGATTGAATGAAATATATTGAAATAGAACGAAGATATTTGCGTCGAAATTCAAAACTTTGAATTTGAATACTTTTTTGGCTTTTTAGGTTATTTACAAAAATTCATTGTACTAAGGCAGTTTTCAAGATATGAGAATGTTATTGGTGTCAAACAAACAGAAAATTTTTTCTTTATTATCCTTAAGAAAATGAAAAAAGTTAATATACTATAACATATATTAAATAAAAAAAAATGCATATTGTAGGGTACTCATTATAGATAAACAAAAACAGTCCAGGAGGCGTTTATAGCCCTTTTGATAATCATAATCTTTCATAAGTTATGTTATCCAAACGCATTTATAGTTTTTATGCTCATTATGCAACAAATAGTCACATAGTCAAAATAAACTAATTAAAATAAGAATAAAACGGTTTCAATTTAATAAATTTGCCGCACTTGGTAGAACAATTTTACAACTTCTTACCCGTTTTTCCAAAACGTCAAATTCATAAAAGAATTCACAGAAATTGAAATGTATAATTAGTAAGGATTAGTAAAAATAATTTAATTAATTGAAACATTTTATTTTGATTAAAAATAATAAGTAAAAGACATGAATTTACTAAAATATTTAATTACATTTTTATTAAAAATAATCTACAGAAATAAAAGCAATGATTTCTGTTTGTAAATAAAATCTGTTACTGTGCGATCATTGTGTATGTTAAGGGATGCATATCCGCTAAAACGGTTTTCGCCCATTGAATTACGGATGTATGTTTTAAGAAATTTAGGAGATGAGAACTATATTTTATTTCTCTCAAATATTTTCATTTTACACAAACTTCATAAATCATAAAACATAAAAAATTATTTCAAAGATTGAGTTAAAACTTTTCATCGGGTCAGAATTCTGAAAAATCAACTTTGAAAAATCAAAATTGTAAGATCTATTTTGAAAATATCATGAATAATTTAGCACATTCCTTAAAAATTAAACTAGTTTTAGGCTCACATCTTTAATTCGAAAGTTAATTGAAAAAAAAATTCTTGACTACAAAATAGTCCCAATGAAAGGGGATGAAAATTTTATTATGTAAAAATTTTTTTTATGCCGAAAATTACGAAGAGACTGTGATGCAATGCCACCATAAGCAGAGCTAAAGAAAACGCAGAACTTATAATAGAATTCATTTGCATATTTGGAGTAAGCCAACAAACTCCAGCGACAAAACCATGGGTGCTGAAATTTAAATTTTCGGCAACCGCTCAAGGGAAATTTAAAATCATTTGGTGGCTGAAGTATACTTAAAATCTCTCGAATTAGAAAGGTTTTTTCAGTATATATATGTCATTCTTCTTGGCTTTACTGTTATCATCACTACCATCATCTACAACTGCCGATGTTAAGGGTAGTGATGCCAATTGTTAATGTATCACGTATGGTCTGACAAATTAAGAAATAGTGCACCATTTAATATTGGAGTTCACAGAACAAATGAGGCTTGTAATTCACCAATCGTGAGAACTTTGCGAAAATTTAATAACCTACCAAATGTATATGCTATTGATTTTTCAGTCACTAAGACGATAATTTTCAATCAATTAAACTCAATTTATTAAAGTGTAATATTTATTTCTTTGCATGTATATTTTTTTAAGCATATAGTCAGTAGGGTTAACATACCATTGATTCAATAAATAAATAAATAAATAACGGTACATCGGTTTTCACTATTGTTGTTTAGACGACTCAACTCATGACACAGAATTTTACACGTAAACGCAACTTCAGCGACTTGTTAAGTTTTTTATAACGTATTTAAGTGATTCAATGAAATAATTGCTGAAATGTATTAATTCTTATTAATATGTCGAACCTCTCGGGGGGTTTGATCCCCCAAAACCTCCCCTTGTCTACGGCCCTAATTATTATATTAAATAATAAGCAAAATACTTAATTTGTTTGGAAGTTTTAAAATTTAGTGGTGGATAAGGATTTCAGCGGAAATAGAATTAGTAAGTAAAAAACCTCTCAATATTTGAATTCAATTACTTAAAATATTTAATTTCATTCAATTATGTACTTAATAAATGTTAAATATTTTTATAAATTAATTATAATACCATCCTGCAAACACTTCAAATAAATTGTTACTTTTCTGCATTTCTTTTGCAGAAATCAATTGCTGAATTTCTTTTAAGAAAATCACAATTATTTTAACATAATCCAGATTTCTGCATTTAGAACATCCGATAATTTCATGCTTGATCAGACATCAGCTGTATTAAAAAAAATAGCAAAAATTTCTATGAAATGTTGTGAAAATATTTTCTTAAACAGGTTTAAAAAATTGTGCAATAATGTTCGCAGCATTGATCTTTTTTAAAAATAAAAAATTAATTCTAAATAAATAAATGAATTTTAATTAATATTTAATTTAATTTAATATTTTTTCGAAATTTGTAATTAGAATTTTAGAGTAAAAATTAAATTCAAATACAATCATATGTTCGATATTGGTAAATTGAAAGAAAGCCGTTTTGCTTTATTTCATAAATATTTCTTTGAATCTACCAAATGATCGGATATCGAAAAGATTAAATTCTGAAATAAAATATAATTAAAATATATTCATGAAATATAATTTCAATTGCATGAAAAATCTTCTGAAAAATGTAGCAAAAAAAAAAATGTAAATAAAACTCAGCCAAAAAAAGTTGAGAATCAAAACAGAACATTAGAATATCTGAAAATTGGTATATTCAAGGAAATGTTGCTTTGCTTCATTTCATTCATAATTCCTTAAATATACCAAATGATCGCAATTCTAATAGGAAGAAAAAATAACAAACATGTTTCCAGCTCGCTTGTGCACACATAGATTTAGCAATAGCTCTGCCCAAAACAGACCTCAAGAACGTCGGCAGCATAACAATAACAGCGCGCCTGCAGAACCCAATCCTTACATGCTTGAAAATATTTGAAAGAGCAATTTCTCTGTTTCTGTAACTCTTTATATATACTCTCTTTGGTATATGTTTAAAAAAATTTATTTAAACACCTAAAACCTTCAAAACAATATGATACTTATTAAACAAATCTACATATTTGGTATGGATGACTGTCACTTCGTAGATCTGATAAAAGAACGTAGATCTTTTAAAAGTTTCAAGTATTTAAAAACATTGATTTAAAGAATTCCTTTATGTTACTTAAAAGTCATTTCAAAACAAATTCTGACATTCTAGAGAAAAAGAGAGAACGCAGTTTTACAATCCTTTGTCTCTAATTTCACGTGTATATTGTTTACATGTGTATGAATTTGTTTCCGATAATTGTGGTACGGTGTTATCTTTTGCCAAAATATGTCACTCTAAATTTAAATGGTTGCCACACAGAAAAAGCAAAAAAATGCAAAAACCACATGTGTTTAGTGTAAAATATACAAAAATATGCGCAATAAATATGCAAAAAAAAAAAGCATTTCTTCCTATATATGAAAAACTATGCATTTATATCAAAATATTCTCTAACGATTGAATGCTATTTTATAGAAAATTTAATAAATCGTAAGGATAACTTGACCATTTACATTTTAAAATGCCCAGTAAATACACGCATTTGCCTGATATTCCTAGCCCTAGTATAAGTTTAAAGCATTTTTAAAAATGTTTGATTTTATTCTTTATCATACGCATTCTTACCATCCCTCCTCCCAATTTTTCTATAGCTTTCACATTTTTCTACATACTATATCTAGCTGAACACCGAATGTCATCATCTCTGCGTCAATATTTTCTGAAATATAGCGTTTCATTAATTTTCAAATACTCTATCTTCCCCACTGTAGACTTTCCAATAGCAACCACTTAATTTTATTACTCCATGATTAAATCTTACCCAGGTATTGTATTTTTCACAATCAAAACGATACCCCAATTTACTTGTTGCAGATCTCTGGTAGGCACCTTACATAAACTGAACTATTTTTATACGACACAGGCATAACCTGTGCATGTCGTTTGCTGAAGTGTTGACATTTGCACTAACTCGGCTGGTTGACTGCATTACTACTAAAGGAGCCTATGAAGAACCATTAACTTCCAAAGCAGCAAATACGAACAGGCAGATTGCGAATATATGGAAAAATCCGAGTCTTTCATCTACAAAACACTGCAGACCAGTACAATTTTCCTTTCACAAGGAAACTGCGGAAATCATTAGGAAGAAGTAGCGGCCATTAATATGCAAATAGACACTTTGGAAGATTCCGTCTTCATTTTGAATGGGAAAAATATCACCACTCACCATAAATTGTTTCTCACAATGATCGACGGTAAAGTAACGCAGGTATTAACTAACACGAAATACACTCGATCGTGCATTATTTGCGGCGCTTATGGAAGCAAATTGAGTGAACCTTCAACTGATGAGTGCCAAAAACTAGGATGTGCATTTGGTTTTTCACCGCTGCATGCCAAAACTCGCTTTATGAAGCACATTTTGAAAGTCTCGTAAGCCTTGATTTTGGTGGAAAGGACACAATTAAAAACTCTGCATGCAAAACTATGCGGGAAGAAAAAAAAACACATTCAAGCTGAGTTCCTCAAAGTGGGACTCATTGTTGACACCCCGAAGCTTGGAACAGGCAGCAGCAACGATGGCAACACAGCCAGGAAATTTTTTGCTGATCCCCACACTACATCAAAAATCACTGGAATTGATGAGGTCTTCATATCAAGGTTGCGAACCATTTTACAGGTTTTTGCTGTAATGGGCATATACGAGCAGAGCGTTTTGAACAGTATGCAAAAGAACAGCAGAATTATACAGTAAATTATATCCTTGGCGTGTCATGTCTCCAAAACTGCATAAGGTATTATTGCATGGCGAACGAATCATAAAGTTCATATCCTTCCTATTGGAGAGCTATCTGAAAATAAATAAGGATTAAGGGTTCTATAGGGAACATAAGACCCGAAAGTTTTCAAAGCAAAAAACAAATGAGGACCTATTTTGAATGCTTATGATATCTTCTGATCCATTTATATCTAGCTTTAGAAATTCAAAGAAAATTGCACATAGTCCCTTAAGAAGAGAAGCAAGAGATTTAGTTGTTCAACCAACTGATGAATTTTTTGTAGAAAATTGATATAAAAAATCAATTTATAAATACTTAGATAAATTATACTTTTTATTAATACATAAACAATGTTAAAACAATACAATAAAACATTCTTTACAAAAATAAAACCTTTATATGTAAAAATTTTTTACTTTTAAAAATTTCAAAAACCAGATTAAAAAAAAATAGAGAAGAGAAAATCGCAGAAATTATTTCAAGTTCTCATACAAAAGGTAAGTACATATTTTATCATTACATTGCAAAAAACAAAAAAAAAATGCTATATATTTACTAGTCTACCTCCCATACAAAGTGGCGTCATCTATATGGCAAAAGCTTAATAAATGCCATAGTTTTTGCGATATTGCCTTAAAACTTGGCACACATCTTCTTCTCTACAAAATATTTCTTCTCTACAGAACATATTTAAAAATGATTTGAATCGGATATGAACCACGTCTACAATGCGTTGCACGGCATAACATATATAAACATTTTCAAAAAATCAGTTTCCAACCAAAAAAAAAATAGCAACCATAAGTTCAGGAACTTTTTTGATACCTCATATTTAAGGGCTAAATTATTTCTTTCATATGCTGAAAACTGCTTACAAAATTTTTCATTCGCTTAGAAGTTATAGATTTTTGACCGCCAAATGCCAAAAAACTCACTTTATGCACCAAAATATTTTTAATTAAAAAATACTTCTTAAAAAAATATACTCTCTATCAGCTAAGTTCACAGTATATTTTTCAAACACAGTTAACACTTGTTTGTTGGGTTCATTTAAATCCGCATGAATCGTATTAGCAAAAAAATACACATTTGCATTTACAGCTCGGTTGGATACTTAAATGCGTATTTTAGAAAATGCCGTACATTCACTTTTCTTCTTACTGCTGCTTTATTACACGTTAGATATATATATGTATATAAATTTATGTTTTCTTTTTCTATGTATCTGTTGTTGTTGATGTTACTAAAATCATAAAAATTATGCAAACAAATGGACTGCTGACGGAAGATATTTCCGTTTCCGTTCCAGTTAAACAACACAACGGAAATACTTGGTTTGAAAAGGATAAAATAAGCAAACACATACACATACGTACATATACAAAACTGAGGATATAAATTTTGCGCAAATATTGTTTGCAATGAAACATTTTATTTTTATGATAATTCCAAATGAAGTCGAAGTGTTGCAGAGAAAAAAAAACAAAACCCAAAAAGGAAAATATATATATATATAAAAAACATATGTATAACTTCCTAGTAGTCCAAGTCTCAAAGAAATCTTGAATGAATCATGAATGATTTTTTGTCATCTCTCTATACTATCTATAGAATTATATTAAAAGAGACTCACGTATATTAGTCAGCTCAGAGCTTGAGAACGGCAAGTGCTATTTCTATATTTTTTTATATTTGGTAGCTATCTATGGTACCCATTTAAAACTTAAGCTACATAAATGTGCTAATCATTATTTAAATAATTAATTAAATCTAAAAGAGAACCACCCATAGAAAAGATAAGGAAGTGGTGTTATACTCACACACACTATACGTGTGTAGAAGGAATTTTCGTCGCTGAGGAAGAGAGATAAAGCGTCATAATTTGACATAAGCCCTTCCCGAGCAAAAAAAAAATCTATTTTTGAGGAAGAGCATCTGTCAAAACACAAGTTCTGCTTCATGAGCGCATTCATTATTTAGGTGGCAAGGGCCTTAATTTTTTTTTCATATTGGGAAAAGCTTTAATAGTTATTTATTTGTTTACGATTTCTTTGAAAACTTGACATGCAATTAAAGTGGATTAGCAACCTAAGGTAACAAGCTATAACTAGGTATTTTTAACTAATTAAAAGCCCACAGTTCGGAAAAAACTACACAAAACTATTTATTTTAAAAGAGTTTAATTTGTTATGTATTTTAGTTGTTTAGTTTTTGTGTTATTTTAATATCAATTAAATAGTTTATAAAAAATAGTTTTTTGAAATGAATTTCTAAAAAATCATTAAAGTAACTTTTGTCGTTTCAGTCTTATTCTAAGTTCATGTCTTTTACATTATTTTAGCAATGCTTTTCTCTGTAAAAAATTGGTAACGCAACATACTTTATAACGGTGCTATATAAAAATTGCATAGTAAGCATACATCTAAAAAATAATTTACGCCTTTATTTACTACATAATTGAATGCGGCCCTGTTTGGATGTTTTTGTGTTTGTGTCAACTTCACTGTGTTTGTAAAATACTTCATTTCACTTCAACTACACCGCTTCCTTATATTTTACTTCTATGGCATAACCATACAATTTCTGTATTCTTATTCTCAGTGATAAAAAAAGCTCTCCCTTTTTAAGCTCTATTTGAGCAATATAAAGGTTGCGTGTCACGTTTAACAAGATGTGCGCAAAGCAAACAAACACAACAAAGAAGGTGTGTTGAAAAATTTTTCTATTTTGCTGTGAGACAAAAGCTCTTTTTTCAATCTATTTTTGAGAAAAATAAAAATACGTCAAAAAGATACGCAAAAAGGAGACAGCAACATATATAGTGTACGGTACCAATGCTGCCATCTTTTTGAGTGTAAAAATACACCACTTTTATAAAAACAACGAACAAAAATTATATAGAGCTGTAAAATTGCTCAAGGAACTTTAAACGAAACACATACAAATTTTTAACAATAGCACAGGTTTACAAATTAAGGTCAACTTTTGAACCAGAGAAGATAAATGTCCGTAGTCCGTTTTAGGTCAAGTTTTGGAGATATAGGCAAAAATGTGGAAAAAGGTTTAAGGATTAAAAATTCTTAAAGAAGAATATGTTGAGAGTCCATCGCACCTAATTTGACCTCTCAAGGTCATCACAATTTTTTTCAACTTATTTTTAAAGTAGACGTGTTCGAATTTTGTTGTGCCGACATTAATCGCATTTTTACAGCCATTTGGCCTATTGGAAATGAAAAATGAAATAAATTTTTTTCAATAGAATTTGACCTTAAATAATGCTATGTAAAAATATTCGATAAAATACAAAGTAAAGCGTTTAGCGAAGAAAATTCTTGTACTTTTTTTAACTTTAAAATATGGCGTTTCTATAAATTCTAATTAAATAATATTCCATTAATGCTATTTACTTTTTAACAAAATTTAATTGTACGTTAAAATGGCTTTTCATTTATATTAAAAAACATCGAAATCGGTTCAGAATTTGCCAAATGAACGCAGTTGTAACGTTTTCTTTTTGTCAAAAACTGATTCCTATGTAATTATTGTTTGCTACCATACAAACTGCTCCTATTTTTTCAAATATTTTCAGAAAGCCTTATTTTATGTCAAAATATATTAAAAAAAAGTAAATTTTATTTTTCATTTCCAATAGGCCAAATGGCTGTAAAAATGCAATTAATGTCGGCACAACAAAATTCGAACACGTCTACTTTAAAAATAAGTTGAAAAAAATTGTGATGACCTTGAGAGGTCAAATTAGGTGCGATAAACTCTCAACATGTTTATCTTTAAGAATTACTTTAAAGTTCTTATGTGCTTGTTTATTTATGGTTTGGCACACTGTGTTATATTTCATGAAAAATAATATCAATTATAAAATTATTAACTCGGTTTTTTTTACCGCGAGTACACATCTATGTCCTTTTTTATTTTTTAATGTTTGTATATAAAAAAGGGAGGTAGAACGTTTGAAACAATACATTATCGTATGAACTTTGTAAATTGATACGAAAAAAATTAAATATTTTAAAGGTGTTGTGAAAACAATATTAAATATTGCATGGTTTAATCATTTCTCATTTCTCTAAATTCACTTAATTGAGCTTTCGGACAAAGGAAATTTGATGAACATCGACTTGAAAAAGGCCGAGATGTTGGCTTGCAAATTAAAAAATTTAAATTTCAATCGGTTTTCTCTCATCCTTATTCTTAAGAAAATGTGTTATACATGATAAAATCTGTGAGTTTTCAAGATATCGCAATAACTTTGATGACATAATATCGGAAATTTTCAATATACTAGATATACGTACAAAATATTTTCGAAAAATCTTTCCTTTACCGTTATCTTTATTAATTAACGACTTTTCATAAAAAATGCATTGTACTGAGAGAATTTATATTTTTCGAGATATAAACAAAAGTTTCATATCATAATAATGGAAATTTCTTCAAAACTTAAGAAGAAAATATATTCATGCCTAGAATCTAAGCTAAAAAAATTACTTTTTTGAATTACAAATTTAAAAATGCTTACCAATATTTTTTTAAAATGCTGTTAAGCAGGAGTTGCGTTTGTGAATTCGTTGCGTGTTGACGTGCGTCCGTCCGTTTCATACACATATTTTAATTTAACTAATTGTGTTTTTTTTGTTTTATAATGCACCGCGACTAATGTTATATGTTTCGTCGTGTTTTTTTTTTGTTTATTTAAATGTTTTAAAAGTTTTTAAATTAAATGTTAAATGTTATGTTAAAATCAACAAAATAAATAAAATAATAAGAATAAAATAAAAACTAATTATCAATAAAAACAACCACAAAACCGGTTTTGGAGAGAGCCGCCAGCTGCTGCATCAACATCGCTGGACAGCATTGATGTTTTTTTACTGACCACGCGAGGGGCTTTTCTATGCTCCTCGCTGTGTAAGTAATTGTTGTTGTTTTCGTTTCCGTCAATTCCGTTATCCTCTCTAATTAGTTGCGTCTGTGGGTAAGGTTGCACAGTGGGCTGAATTGTGCTGAAGTAAAGGCATAACACTTGCTTCAGTACTTTTTATATTGCTCATGTTGTGCGGCTCTCTTGCAGACGTAACTAATTACCTTATATGCCCTTATTTGTTTGATATTTGCATGGTGCGGAAATGTCGGGTCATTTTCGCATAGATTTTTGCAATGTTCGTGGACTGAGGGCGAATTTTTTCTCGGTATATGTTCATTGTACTCTACATAGGCCTCAAATAATGGCACTGGGCGAGACCCAGGTGGCCGAGGATGCAGATCCACTGGATTTTCATATACCTGGGTACCGCTTACTGCCATTGTTTTCATTGCATAGAGGCATCGCCCTTTTTATAAGAACGGATGTAGCATACCAGTGTGAGAGGAGTCTGAACGTGACCGATCCAGAGTTTAGCTCAATGTGGGTTAGGTTCAGGTTTCGCTCTCACTTGCTGCATTTTTGTTTTATTTATAGAAGCCCGAATCTAGGGAGAGAGCCCACTTTTAACAAACTGGACTCTCTCTCTGATTCGATTACGCATATTTTGGGGTTGTTTCCTGACAGTGAGATCGTTGTAGCAGGCGATTTCAATGTCCACAACCCGGCTTGGTTACGTCACTCGGGCCCATTAACACCTGTTGGGCAATATGTTGAGCTATTTGCTGAATCGAACCAATTGATTCAACTAGTGAAGGAACCCACTTTTTTTCCTCAAAGTGATATGCATAGCCATAATACCCTTGACCTTTTTCTGACTTCACATCATGAAAAATATGATGTGAGTGTCAACGCACCTCTTGGTAACTCGGACCATTGTACCATCTCCGCTGTTTTTCCATATTCTAACCCCTGCACCTCTACGCCTAAAGCCCCGAAGAGGACTGCATGGTTTTATGGAAGGGCAAATTGGACTGCGTTAAATAATTTTTATCGCAACTTCAATTGGAAATTATGTTTCGCTGATAGAAATGTGAATGCCGCGGCTGTCATGATACAAGAAATTATTTTATTGGGTATGCGGTCTTTCATTCCCAATAAGATGAGAAGCATTAAACCAAAAGACCACTCATGGTTTAATGAGACTTGCAGGATTGCAGTCAGGTCCAAAGAGGAAGCCTTTCAGAATTGGCGTTCTAACAAGAATACTGATACTAAAAGACTTCGCATCGAGGCAAGGAATCGCTGTTATGCAATTTTAAAACGCGAAAAGTTTCTGCACGAAGCTCGCATTCGAGAACAGGTTCTTCTCTGCCCCAAAGGGAGCAAAAATTTTTGGTCATTTGTTAAAAGAGTTAAGAACCAGACATCGTCATCGATTCCAGCTCTTTTAAAAGATGACCAAATCTTCACTGACTCGGCTGATAAAGCGAACCTATTGGCTAGATTGTTTGCACAAAATTCCACTCTCTCGGATAGCAATCAGCCACTGCCCTTTGTTGAGAGTGGATCTTCTGCAATGCAGGAGATATACTTTCGAACGAGAGCAGTTAAAAGGGTCCTCTCAAATCTCAACGTAAACAAAGCCTCTGGTCCTGATGGCATACCGCCAATTGTGCTTAAAATGTGTGCTTCTTCGCTGGCTCGGCCTTTGCGCAACCTTTTCAACATCTCCTACAGAACAGGAATATTTCCATCTTGTTGGAAGGTGGCAAATGTCCAGCCGGTACCTAAAAAGGGTGATGCCACGAACCCTGCAAACTACCGACCCATTGCGATATGCTCTACGCTTTCCAAAGTTATGGAGAGCGTAATAAACTTCAACGTTATGAACTATCTGGAGCACAACCAACTGCTCAGTGACCGTCAATATGGTTTCCGTAGGGCTCGCTCTACTGGTGATCTTATGGCGTTCTTAACCGAAGAATGGAATAAATGCGTTCACTTTTTCGGCGAAAGCAGGGTTGTTGCTCTGGATATTTCAAAAGCGTTCGACCGAGTGTGGCATAAAGCGCTCGTGTCAAAACTTGATGCATATGGTTTTGGTGGTAATTTTGCTCGATGGATCATGTGTTTCCTCAAGGACAGAACGATTCGAGTCGTAGTTGACGGTATTTCGTCCGAGAAGCACGCCATCAACGCGGGAGTACCGCAGGGTTCAGTTCTATCGCCCACCTTGTTTCTGGTTTTTATCAACGACCTTCTGTCGTTGACGCATAACCCAATACATTCGTTTGCGGACGACAGCAGCATTTGTCATTCATATTCATTCAAAAAACGCCCAAGCTCTATGGAGATTGAGAGAAAAAGGCAAACTATGAATGACACACTCCTTAATGATCTACAAAAAATCTCCGAGTGGGGTCTTGCTAATAGAGTAGAGTTCAATGCAAGCAAGACCCAGTGTTGTCTGTTAACCCACAAGCGAGTGAATTGCCCTTTAGCTCCTCTCAGTATGAATGGTGTGGATCTTGTGGAATCAGCCGCTCTTGACGTTCTGGGCATATCGATCCAATCTGATCTTCGTTGGAATGATCATATTTTCGATGTGTCGAAAGAAGCGGGCAAGTGCCTAGGTTTTCTAAAACGGTGCAAAAAATATTTCACTTCAGCTGATCTTCGCATGATCTACACCTCATATATTAGGCCGAAAATGGAGTACAATTCGCACATTTGGGCAGGGGCTTCAAAATCTTATTTGGAGCTTCTGGACCGAATTCAACGTCGTGCGATATATTTGATAGGGGATGAAAGTATTTCATCCTCTCTCAACTCTCTTGGGCATCGACGTAATGTAGGTTGCCTAAGCCTTCTGTATAGGTATTACCATGGGAAGTGTTCAAGGGAGATACATGGCCTGACGCCACCAGCTCGTGTTTTTCCCAGGTCCACTCGGGCAGCTGTCCAAGCCCACCCCTTTACCATTGCATCGATGCCTAATAGAACCTCGCATTACCGCGATAATTCGTTCTTTAGTCGCGCGGTTAAGTTGTGGAATAGTCTCCCTGCGAGCGTGTTTCCCGGCAGTTTTGAGCTGTGCAAATTCAAAACAAATCTTCACCGACACTACTCCATCTATCCACCCTCCAACTAACTATCACCCATCTTCCGAATCAACACAATGCTTACGCATTTATAGGGGGCATCCCCTGAGCGTTGGTTCAGTCTAAAAAAAAAAAAAAAAAAAAAAAAGCAGGACTTATTCAAAAATCAAAATACACAAAAAGCCAAGCAACTTTTTTTCACCATAACAATAACTGTAAGAAGGTAATTCAAATAAAATAAAGTACTTAATTTTTTAATATTTATACCATTTTTTAATTACTAAGCAAACACAAATATTTTTATATTTTGCATTTGATGATAAAAAAGTACTTTAATTTTAAGATTTAAAATTTTTACATGAAATTTAATATTTTTAACGCAGGCGAAGCAGCGGATATTTGCTAGTATTTTAAAAACACGCTGATTCAGTTATATATTTCAGGGACGAAAATCTCATATAAAAGTTTCAAATTTGTGCACTGTTTAAAAATTTCGATGAACGAAAACAAGGTGGATTTGTTAAAGAACTATCTATAAAATGTATCTCACGCAGTAAGGTTCTATAAGAAATCATCCTGACACATTCATGCAGGATGCCGTTTACTGCAGGGTTTTTTCTGTTTTCTCTGTATTGGTGTATGTGTTGCAAATTTGTCTACTTAGAAAGAATTCACTGACTATTGTTATTGCTAGTAATTCGCCATTTTGATTGTTGTGCATTTTGCTTGTTAGTTGATTACAAGAACAGTGGCTGTAGCCACTATAAAGAATCAAGTGTTGTTCTGGCGCTTTTCTTCTTGTGCTTTATGCTCATAAAAATTCTGCGTTTGAACGTCTTTTTGCTATTCATAAGCTTATCGCTGCTCACACGAAATAGTTTTCGATCGATTTGCTTCGTTGCGCCGGATACGGATATGGCGCATATGTTACGCCTTTGAGTGGATTTCAATTTTATTGTATCGAAGAAATTGCACAAAGCTAGTTGTTTTGTATGTTTTTTTTTTAACCAATTTGATTTGATGTTTTGCTTGTTTCTGTGCCACCAAAGTTGATTGGACTTTTCTTGTGCTTTGCTTTAAATAAAATAAAAATACATTTCCTTTCATTTTGTGTTGTGATAAAAAATAATGTCAAAAAAAAAGTCAAGAAAAGTTATAAGTTATTATAGTGAAAGACATTTCTTAAGTATCTGCAATGAGAAATTTTATCATCACTGATGATTTTATTTATTCATTCCTTATTTTTAGAAATGGATGCTTTAATTGAATGCAAATTTTGAATCCATGTTTTCTATTTGTGGTTTTTAAAAGTTTGTCAGAATAGAATCTTCGTGACAAAGTTTTAATTCCAAATTTTTCCCTTAACATTTTTTTTGGCAGAAGCCATCAACACCGATGAAAAAATTAGACAATGCTTCAAACTATGATCATTGCTAGGCGACAATATAGCACTCTGTGGAACAAAACAAAGTTCTTGCGTTGTTAATAATTTTAATATATATTTTTGTAATGATTTTTTTTTTTGTTGGAATCATAAAGCAAAATGAAAATGGAACTGTTTTCTGTGTAAAAGAAGTTTAAAAGCCGTTGTAAGTGTGTGTGAGTGTCATAGGAAAAACAAGTAAGATGCTACCAAAGAACAAGCAGAAAACTTTCATGTGCGACGTGCAAAAAATTTTAATTTGCGGTTTTTTGTCCTTATGAATGTTTCGTCCTTTTAAATATTTTTCTTACTTGTGTTATATTATTTATTTATTTTTTTTTTGCTATTTTTCTGCTGTTCATTTCATGAAGTTTTCCCATTTGGATTCTTAGCTCAATGCTCTTCTTATATTTATTGTTTTTTGTTGTGGCTGTTAATTTTGCTGCTCTGACTTTCATGTTCATTGACATTTTTTGCGCGTTTCTATGAAGTTGTTTTGTTTGGGTGTGCGTGTTCGTGCATGCTCTTGTGTGTGAGTGTGCTAAATTGTTTGTCTAGAAAACATATTCAAATAAATAATATGCATAGAACAATACCAACAAGCATAATAAAAACAATTTAAAATATGTCAACGCAGTCCTTTAATCCTTGAACCAAAATAAAGTGTGTTTGTACTAGGTTAGTCAATCCCGGGATACCGGATTTCGAGATCCCAGGATCCCGGACGATTTAAGCCCTTTAAAATCCCGGGGTATTAATCCCTTAAAGGTTTTTCAACCCTTTAGATCTTTGTTTTTTAAGTCTTCTTAATATTCTTATCACTCAAGCCATACAAAGATAAAAAACATACATTTGATTTTTATCCGGTGGATTTTTTTCTTATAGAATATTGCGAAAATTTGTTTTGCTTTTCTTCGGCACAAAATCGAAAATCCAACTAAATTTTATGTCAAATATCTCTCTAAATTTTTTTATTATGTTGGTTCACCTTTTTTTCAGAGAACCAAACGATTTGATTTAAAAAAAACTTTAAATAAATATATATGTGTTTTGTTTTGTTTTTGTTACTTTATATAGGAATTAATTAGCATTTTTTAGTTTCAATTAATAAATAAATAACCAAAAATTGTATTAAAAATTATTTAATTTATTATCAAAAATCATAAATAATGTTTTGAATTATTTAATTCTTAAAATTTTCAATCCCGAACTAATCCCGGGTTCCCGGGATTGAGATTTTCAATCCCGATAATTCTGGGATCGAGAAAAGCTTCCGGGATTGAACTCCCTAGTTTATACGTCTGTATAAGTAAGCTTGTGTGTATTTGTACAAACAATTCCAGCCGCAAGCATTTTTAAAACTGAGCTAAGCATTGGCCATGTTCAGGTTAGCTTAGAGGTTAGGTGGCAGCTTTGAGGTAAGCATGAAGAGGTACATTCGGTGACACCGTCTGCCATTTATGTCACTAACTAACTCACTTGCTCATTCACTGCAGCTTAAACTATATTCCACAGCGCGGGACACGTATTACGCTTGAATTGAATGGAGGCTGATCGCTGTTTTTGCGTTAAAATTCAATGGCCGCTAGCGTTTCAAAGCGAAACCTTCGCGCTCTTCCATTCTTTTCCATGCCATTAACATATTACCATTGTTTCATTCTGTTTCGTTTCATTCCGCATTCTTTTCCATAAGTGCTTGCATTTTATTGCTTAGCTGAAAATTACTTTTTGAATTGTTCACGTTCTGGCATAGTTTATGTGCCGGCAGCTATTTGGATATTTTAAGCACGCAGTACGGATGGTAATCATCTAGTTTCGTCAAATTTTTATTTGTTAATAAAACAGCAACAATCAAATAAAATATTTTGTTGGCACTACTTAGGTTATGAAAGATAAGAGGTATATGTAAAGGTAGGTGTAAACATTGAGGTAAAGTTGTACTTCGATTCTACGGTGTACTTCGGCAGACTCTTCGAACTCCAAAAAAAAAGCACAAAAAAATAACAGACAGCAACCTTGGTAAAGTTTTGGGCTTGATAAAAACTGCTTTAATGTCGTTATGATAAAATGACCGATGATAAAATAAAAGTTCTTGCGAATTTGTTCGAACAAGTGTCAAATCATAGAAGACTTAAACAGTGGGTTGGTCACTCAAGACTCTAACAAAAATCCACGAGTATTAACTTCAATAACTACTGGCAACTAATTGTCTTCATTTATTGTCTTTAATGCCCAAAACTCAATAGTGCGTTTGGTCGGTAGGCTGTTGATACTGTACATTGATAATCTACATTGTAAAAACTTTACGATACAAATGTCAAAACGGACAACCTCAAAACTTCGCAAAACTTATGGCGTTTTCTTTTCTCGATCAAAATGTCACCTCATTATATGGCATCATTACGAAAATATTGCCATACTCCCTGCGAAAATGTTGCATTTTTCATACGAGAACAGAACAAGAAATATGCAACCCTGTCACAAATCAGTTCAATAATAATATTATGCAATTTACATTTATTACAACAAAATCTTTATTTATAAATTGCAAAGGATACATAAAAATTCGCTGGGCAACGCTCACTGTTATAGAGTGGGCAACGCTCTCAGTTTTCACAAATCATGAAATTTTTAATGGATGTGGATCTAATTTTAGTAAATTAATGAAAAAAATAATAATTATTGTAATAAAATCATTAAGCGACCTACTTTATAAAGTTAAGATATTTCTTTAATGTATGTTTAATATAATATGGGAATTTTAATTCAATTCAATTCAATTTATTCACATTTTTCTTAAATATCTATTTAATACAATACATGTTTTAAAAAAAGTTTAACATTAATATCAATAAGTATAATAAGATAAGAGATATGGTAGTGATAGGTGGAATAATTAAATTACTCTATTACCCATCACGAGTTAATATTAAAATGTAACTTACATTTAATTTTAAATTTTAAACTTCTGCGGAGTAAAGAGAAGAGACAGATAGAATGAAAAATAGAAGGAAAAAAAATAGAAGAAGTATACAATTTGATGAAAGTAGAAGATACTAGACTAAAGTTTGCAGGAGTAAATAAATGTTAACCAAGTTGAAGTTAAAAAGCCAGGACTTCAGGTGCCTCAGAAAACTCCTTCATATGGCTTATGACTTTAATGCTAGCAGGTAGCATTTTGTATAAGGGACAAGCTACAATTGAAAAGCTATTCCGGTAAGCAGTGGTGCGGTGGGGTGCATTCAATACAGAGTTCACTCTCCTGAAATAATAATGTCTCACTGTTTAAGAAATTAGGTTGCAGATTTAAATAGTTCAAATGAAGGCGACAGTCGACTTTCATTAAAAATTTGTTTAATGATGCATTTTTGTAAAGTTAGCAATGGTTTCAATTTGACATTGTAAGCTCCACCCCAACAACAGATACCATAACTGAGTTTTGAGTGAAACAGACCAAAGTAAAGCATTTTTAGGACTTTAAATGAACATAAATTACGCAGGCGATAAAATTTTCTTACAAAAGATTGAAAATAAGTCTTTAGAGAGTTTTAATATTCATTCCAACTCAATTTATTGTCTATTATTATGCCTAAATATTTAAAATTATTGACAATTTCAATTTCAAAGCAGTTCATGTCGCAGTTACATACTAGATTATATGAATTTGGATCATTGGAATAGAGGACAAACTTTTTACAAGACGGATCGTGGTACTTAAAACATATTTCTGAGAGATCTTGAGTGGCTAGTTTAAAAAACAACAATTTAGTTTTGTTACTTATAATTAGTTTGTGCCTGCTAAACCATTTTCTCAGCAATTCTATATGGGTGAAAATAAAAAATGTTGCACTTTTTGATTCTCAAACTCGGCAATTTCAAATATGGTTTTTTAAGTTATTTTTCGATCAGAATCGAGAGATGGGCCCAGAAAAAGTATAAATTGTAAATATTGCAACTACAAGTTTCGTTAAAAAAAATTTTAAGTTAATTTTAATCAATTGTATAGGGACAGAGTTTACATGAATGTAAATCAATTCATTAAATTCATAGAAACTGTCATGTAAACTTCACGATGAATTAAAAATACAAATAATATTTTGTAAATAATATTCTTAAACATATTTAAGTATAATAAATTAAATTGTTAATGCTTCCGTAGCATAAAAAATCAAATCTTTCAAAATAATTACGAACGATAACAAAACTTTATTCAACTTAGGAAACATTTAGGTTGATATATCAGCGTTTATCATTGCGGTAAGTTCAAGCATAGAAGATGTTTTATATGAAATGCCTAAGAAATCCGCAAACGCTGTAATACGACCGCTCTAATTTTGCAGAAAAATTGAATTCAGATAAATGAGAAACAAAATTGGGCCAAGGACAGAACCTTGTGGAACACCAATATTAGTAGTGGCTGGGTTACTAATAGTGTTCCCAATTTTTACCCTTTGAATACGGTTACTTAGATATTGAGAAAACCATTTGTGAATTGCCCCTCTAAACCCAATGGAATTCAGCTTATCTAGAAGAATTGAATGATCCACCATATCGAACGCTTTAGTGATATCTACAAAAAGTGATGCAGTCAACATTTTATCATCTATTGCTTTATCCACGGAGGTAAGAAAGTCAAGTAGAGCGTCTTCCGTTGATTTACCTTCTCTGAAGCCGAACTGACTGACTATGACTAAAAAAAGAGTTCTTAAAAATAAAATTAAGAATACGCTTTTTCATTGCTTTTTCTTGCAAAGTGGCAATATTCTAATTTGAGCAATTAGTTAGATAGAAATCATGCAGGGTATTTGAAGAAACTTTTAAGTCGATTGTGCATTTGCAGCATATATGTCAGCTGCAATATATTGTCATATGCTGCATGATTTCTATCTAACTAATTGCTCAAATTATAATATTGCCACTTTGCAAGAAAAAGCAATGAAAAAGCGTATTCTTAATTTTATTTTTAAGAACTCTTTTCTTAGTCATAGTCAGTTCGGCTGTTCTCATACAGCATTCAACAAGTGTGGTCGCGTCTACCAAACCACTGCGTGTAATTTGTATTTTTTTTTTTTGTAACGATAGCATAATTGTTTTAATTTAACTAATGTGCGATAGTGATGCATTTCATTCCGTTTGTGATTCGTTTCGTTTGGACACTATATTATTTAATTGATTTTATATCATTTTAACAATGCCCTGCATATGTGGTCAAAAAGTTGATCGCGGACAATCTAAAGTGCAGTGCGCGCAATGCAATGAGTTTTTTCATTTGGACTGTGTAAAAATTTTACCAGATGATCTGGAATTTATGCAAAATGCTAATAGCCCATTTCATTGCAAGAGTTGTGCTACAACGCGACGAAATTCATTTCGTTCGCCCCCTCCGCCTTTAAAAACAGCCGAAATAATTGCCAACATTAATGTCAACAATACAGCTTCTTCAAAGGAAACTCAGCCAAATAAGCAAGTGCAGTGCCAAGCTACAAATATTTCTACTCAACAACTTGTGCTAAAACCGGTTTTATCTCAGCAACAGAAATTAGAAGAGTCAAATAATTGTGAAAATAAGCAACAAATAACATTAGAGTGTGTTTATAGCGAAATTATTGCTCTTAAATCCGATTATGCTCGTGCACTCACCGTAATTAGCCGTCTACAAGAAGACAAATCGCTCCTAGTTCAAAAAATTGATAACCTGCAACTAGAACTACACTCCGTAAAGCAAGACATAAACAATATCAATTCTGTTTCTGCTATTTCTTCCTTAACAAACGAAGTCAAAGATATGCGCGTATCAGTCGACAAAGCTTTAAGTGAAGTTAAATCACTAAATGAAGATAAACATGCGAAGTCTTCGAATAAGAAAAAAAATCAGCTAGTGCCTGCTGGTGTATCGAAAAAATACTCTGGGTCGCCTTCTGTGGATGTTGTGGACATTCACGCTGTTAATTCTGCTGCTTCAATTCTTACTCCAACTCTTGACCCAGCTTTTCCATTGCTAGTCTCTGCTAATAGATCTTCAGCTGCTGTTAATAATTGTTCATTTGCTACACCTGTATTTAATACTAATGGCATTACTCCTAGTTTTTCTGAGGTTGCTGCTGCTGCTGTGCCTGCGCCGGATCACACCATTTTTGCTACGTTTGGGACTGCCACCAGTTCCCACTCTCTCGCTGCTCCTGAGCGTGGCATAATTTTGCAAAGTGAAAATATCGCATCGCAACCAAATAAGGCTAGTGAGATAGTTGTGGGTGAGAATGATAGCACCGAGCTTGATGTAGTGGTCAATATGAAGTGGGTGCACTTGTCATCGTTCAAGCCGACTGTTACTAGCGCCCAAATAATTTCCTACGTTAAAAAGCATGCTAATATCGATGAACATGAACTGGCATGCTTTAGTCTGGTAAAGAAAGAAACGGATATTGCCAAATTAAGAAGCGTTAATTTCAAGTTGGGAGTAGCACCTTATCTGTATGATAAGCTACTTAACCCCACTCTGTGGCCATCAAACATCAAAATTCGTCCATTTGAAATTTTTCGAAAGCCGGTCAAAATATTGCATGGGACTTAACTACAAGCGATAAAACTCCTGCTGCTAGCACTGCTCAAGAACAGCATCAACAACAGCACCTTCAAACACAGCAACAACGACCACAACAACAACATCGGCAACAACGAAGTCAGATAATACAACAAACACACCAACAACTACAACAGCAACAACAACAAAAAACACACAACCAACAACAACAACAGCAGCCACTGCAACAGAAAAAACAACAGCAACCACAACAGAAAACACAAAATCATCAACAAACACACCTAGAACTACAACAAAAACCACATACATACCAACAGCAAGCACAAAAAAATCAGCAGCAGCTAAACCAGCAGCAACGAATACGCCAACAACATCGACAACAGCCTCAAACGAAATCTAATGCAATAAATATCTATTATCAGAATATTTCTGGTATTAGAACTAAAGCTAGTCTTATATTACAGCATAGTTCTCTTGCTGAATTTGATGTTGTTGTTCTCACTGAGACGTGGCTAAATTCGCACTTTTTTGATGAGGAGTTTTTTGATTCAAATGTATATATTACGTTTCGTAAAGATCGTGATTCGTTAAAAACTGGCTGTATGAGAGGTGGTGGTGTGCTGATTGCTGTTAATCGTAAATTTAATGCCTCAGTTGTTATGCTTCAAAATGCGGATTCTATTTTGGATCAGCTGTGTGTTAAACTTCAGAGTGCATTGGGAGATGTTCTTATTTGTGTATCTTACATCCCTCCGAATTCCGCAGATAATCTTTATATGGCTCATGTTGATAACATCGTTGGATTATCACAAATAAATAATATTTTTTATAATCTTGATTGGGACTCCATGTTAAATGGTGCTGATGTCTCTGTATGTTTTTTTCAATTTAAGGCCAATGTTAATGAGATTTGTAATAAAAACATTCCTAGTATTCCGTTTACTTCTTCTAAGCTGCCTTGGTTTACTAATGGCCTTAAAAAACTTAAAAACCTAAGAAACAAGTTTTTTAAGAAATACAAGCAAAGTAACAATTTGGTTTTTTATGATAAATATAAGCATTATATGAGGGAATTTAATTTTTTAAATAAATATTTGTATAACCAATACATTTTAAGGTTTGAAATTAATATAAAATCTAACCCTAAAGCTTTTTGGCGATTTGTCAAATCAAAAAAAAATTGTGCTAGTATACCTTCAGCTGTTTTCTATAAAGGCAAATTTGCAAATAGTGCTAATGAAGCGGCAAATCTTTTTGCAGAATATTTTCAGTCAAACTTTGAAACTCCTTATGACAGTGATATTTGTGATGATTTCCTCGTTAATATTCATTCTTCTTTCGATTTTGGCTCGTTTTTTTTATCCTCTGATGATGTCATAAAAGGAATTAAAAGTTTAAAACCATCAATGAAGACAGATATTGATGGTATATCTGCGTTTTTGTTAAAAAATTGTTTAGGATTAGTTGAACCCATTAAAGCCATTTTAAACAAATCTCTTGCTACGGGTAACTTTCTTGATGACTGGAAGGTTGCTTTAATAACACCAATATTAAAAAACGGTAACAAAAATGATGTATCTAACTATAGGCCAATTTCTAAACTATCTACTTTCTCGAAACTCTTTGAAGGCATCATTAAAGGCAAGCTTTATTTTGTAGCTAAACGCTGGATCTGTCCTAATCAACATGGATTTGTTACTGGACGTTCAACTGTATCTAATCTTGCTATTTTTTCTGATGATTGTATTGCGGCTTTTCGAAATGGATGTCAAGTTGATACAATTTATACCGACTTCTCTAAAGCATTCGATAAAGTATCTCACAGTATTTTATTACTAAAATTAGCTAAATTGGGTTTTCATTCTAATCTATTGCAATGGGTACGTTCTTATTTAACAAATAGATCTTGTACTGCTGTTGTTGATAATGGTAAATCTGCACCTTACCTTGCTTCATCTGGGGTTCCTCAAGGGAGTATTTTGGGACCTCTGTTATTTATATTGTTCATAAATGATATAAGTTCGTGTTTTTCTAAAGCTAATTTCCTTTTATATGCAGATGACCTTAAAATATACATTGCAGTTAAAAATCAATCTGATTCGGATTATCTACAGGTTGAATTGTCTAATGTTTATGCGTGGTGCCAAAAAAATCGTCTTCCACTTAATATTAATAAATGCTTTCAAGTAACGTTTACCAAGTCACAAAACATCTTAAATACGTGTTATCACATTGGTACCTCTGTATTGCAAAAAGTTGAGAAAACTTCAGACTTAGGTGTCATTTTTGATACCAAATTAACATTCTCAAATCACTTTGATTTTATAATCTCGAAAGCGTATGCTATGATGGCTTTTGTTCGGCGGAATAGTACCGCCTTTTTGGACCCATACAAGCATTAAACTCTTTATACTTCTTTGGTTAGATCTAGACTGGAATATGCCTCGTTGATTTGGAATCCATTTTATGCTCTCCATATTAATCGCTTCGAGCGGCTACAAAAAGTCTTTACCCGTTACGCTTTAAGATCTTTATATCCTATTGAACCTCTTCCCTCATATAATGTTCGATGTTCACTTATAGATTTAAAAACATTGCAAAGTAGAAGAATAATGCTTTCCCTAATGTTCATCTTTGATCTTGTTAGTGGTGCTATTGATTGTCCGCGTCTTTTAGGGGTGATTAATTTTAATATTCCTATAAGAAATCTTCGTTTCTACGATTTATTTTACATCGGAATGCTGAGAACTAACTACGCAATAAATGCTCCACTAAATCGTGCCTTAATTGAATTTAACAGAGTATCTAAAGAAATTGAAATTGATTTCTCATGCTCAAAATTGGCTTTAAAAAATTTGTTAAATAGCTTTTATCGTTAATTTGTTTGAAGTATTTGTTTTTAGTAATAGTATTATTGTTTTAATTTTATTGAAATTTAATTTAATTTATGTTTCTCGTTTGTTAATTGTAGTCAGTAAGGAAACTATTCCATTGATGAAGTACAAATAAATAAAAATAAAATAAAAATAAAAATATGTTGTCAAAGTCAATTTGGAGTGTATAATGGAGTTCTTAAAGGGTAAACTATTTACAAATAGTTGAATTTAGATTTTGATCTGCTTGATCAGACTATTGTTTATTCTATTTTATGTTTAGTAGCTGAATAATTAATAAACAAAACAAATATAATTTATTAAAGCGAAGCTTTTTACGCCTCGTTTTGTGATTTGCTTGAGTGACATCTTAAAAACGACACTTTTTTTCCCATACACCCTTTTTCTTACAACTGTTGTTGTTTTTGCTTGAGTCAATTACAACAAGAGAGTATAAAATTAAAAATATTTCTATAACAGTAATGAGAATCGAACCTGCACCCTTTCGATTGATAGTCTAGCACGCTACCATCTAATCCAAACACTATTGTTACGGAAATAGGTTCATTCAATATTAAGTATTAACTGAAGCTATGTTGCAGTATATGACAAGAAAAGGATTGTGCATTAGCTATCCTACATATTCTATTGTGAATGAGTGCAGCTATGATGTAGCAGATCATAATAATCGATCAAAAACATTGAGTCTGTTCGGAATTGCATCATGATTTTAAGTATTCGCGCAAGTGGCAGTTTTAAGCGTAAATTTTTTTTTTTGATGCGAATGATGAAATGCACTTGATATAAAAATTACATTTTAAAATGTTTGACGTTTGCAGTGCTGCAAAATGGGCCTTTTTTGAACATTTTTCTTATGCTAAAAATCAATTTGCGCATCATGACGCATTTCCGAACAGACCCATTATGCATTAGCTATCCAAACAGCAAAAGTATCAAGATTCCATTGAACGGATTGAAAATTATCACTAGAGCCAATTCTTTTAGGTGTTGATTTTAATTTCAAATTCAGACATAAATATTCATAGGCACTTAAGACAAGGCTGGTGGTCTGTGCTCGAAAATTTGAGGTATTTTAAGAATTTTTTTTTTTTTTTTTAAGTTAAAATATTAAGCAGCGATATTTAAACTTTTTAGGTATATTGATGAGACGCTCTCTAGGAAAAGAGGCATGGGCGGTGTTGTAGATTTTGACTTTTATATTTATCTGAAAAATAAAAACCAGAATATTATTAACCACTATGAATGCAGCAATGGCTGGCACTAGAAAAAAATTATATTAAAAATTGACAGAAGGAAGCGTTTTTGAAAATTAAGTTATTAAAACAGTTTGTTTTCAACCGGCTATTAAGTATAAAATATACGATTTTTTTAAATAAAACTTTGATTCTAGTTCCAGCAAAAGCCACTGATGTTATGAACAGCATATTTAGATTTCAGATGATTCGGCTGAATGGTATTGGTTTTTTCTACAACACCATGCCGAAAAAAGTAGTTTCAAGATGAATGAGTACAAAGAAAACTAATGTAGATGAAACACTGTGGCTCGGCACCTACTAAAACGGCTGTAGAAGTGAAAATATTGCCAGAAAGACTATACTTTTGAAATATCAAAAAAAAAAAAAAATCAATTCCATAAAAAGTCAGGGCCTTAAACAATGCCCTTTGATAATTTGATAAATATAA
Source organism: Dichetophora obliterata (assembly GCA_963920525.1). NCBI lineage: Eukaryota > Metazoa > Arthropoda > Insecta > Diptera > Sciomyzidae > Dichetophora > Dichetophora obliterata. Next base: position 88,893,637 of record OY986437.1, read on the forward strand.
TTTGCAAATAACAAGCGATTGGCACAACACGATTAAGACGACTATTGATGTAATATTTGCTAGAAATATCGATGACATTACAGCTATATAATATGTGTTTGATATTTTAGATATTCAAAACCAATTATTTCATTAAAAATAACAAAAATAATTCAAAATTAATGTAAAATAACAATGTAAGGTAATAACATAAACATAAAAAACTAAAGTAAACAAAAAATAAAATCAACGAAAAAGGTACGAAAGGGAGAAAAACAGAAAAATTGTGGTGCAGTGCGCTAATGCGCTGGCACAGCATTCCACGCCCGTGTTCGATCCCAGGTGGTAGCATCATAAAGATTTCTGATGAAGCCTGTAGCAGGGCCGAAATTGCAATAAAATCAGCTAGCAATGTTTTCCTTTTCATATTGAAAATATTGTTGTTGTTGTTGTTTTCTTTAGAAAAAATTTGTTAGAGCAATTAATTGTTCTTTTTTTAATTTAAAAATTTTTTTATTAAAAAAATCATTAAGTTATGAAAATTATGAAACTGCGAAAAAGCTTCGCTTCTCTCTTGTGTCCAGCGACGCATCTGTTTTTATATTTGATAGCTAAATAATTAATAAACAAAACAAATATAATTTATTTAGTCTTATTTCAATGTGTGTTTCATGTGAAAAGCAATAAAAAGGTAGGAAAATACAGTTTTAAATCAAAATTAAATGTTTTTGATATAAAACTATAACATTTTTGAAACCAAAATGTATATTTTCAAATCAAAACGGTGAAGCTTTAAATCAAAAATTATTAACTTTAAAACAAAATTTTTAGATTATTTTCATATTGAAAATAAAACAACATAAAACTAACAATGAACCATTTTTGAAATAAAAAGAAGACAAATTTTCAAAATGGAAATATCGTAGTTGATTTTAAAATTTTTAACTCTACCCTACTTTTGTTATTGTTTATTTTTGATTTAAAGTTGGAATTTTTTTACGTTGTTTTTATTCTCGCTGTACACTGGCAAGTGCACTGAAGCTTTCTATTCTTTTTTCAAAGTAAAAATCAAATTTTTGTAATATATAATATATATTATATAATATATATAAATATTTTTTAATAATATTTTCTTGGAAATATTGAAATTTCTCAACGAAAATGCGACCTAGCATTCGTATGGAATGTCAAACGCACGAGCTTATAGAAAAATTCTCTACTCACAACTTTGATCGTACTTTATTCCTTCTTTATAATTTTGCTGAGGTCGAATTTAGTGTGACTTCATAAGAACTCGTTGTTTCTAGACTAGCTGTCAAATTCTGACCGACCTAACGCGCTATTAACTTTTCGGCATAAATGCCATGGAGCAAAACTATAAATATTTCACGCTAGAAATTTGTGAATCATCTCACCTACAATTATTTTTTTTGCGCTCTTGTAAAAACTGTCTTCTGAAATTATATCCTTCAATCTTATCTTCGCCTATAAAAAAACGCGTGAAGTCCCTCAAGTCAGTTTTGAACAAGGCAACAACAACAACAACAACAACTCTTTATACTGTATACTTAGGGATGCCAATCTCGGGATCCCGATCTTTTTTAAGACTATCCCGGGATTATTCGATTCGAATTCCGGGATTCTTGAAAACAATTTTTTTAATAGCTAGTAAAATTTTTCAAACTACCATCACAAACATCCCTCTTTCAACAATCAACGATCGAACTAACAAGCATTGAGCCGGAGAGGAGCGGTGCTTTTACTCTGCAGGTTTTATATGCAAAAAATTAAGGTCTAAGCTTGGGGATAACACCATTAATGCTTTAATTTCTTAAAGATCGTATTTTGATCAAAAGAAGGAATAATTTTGCTGAGCTCTAAAAAAAAGGTGTTCTTTTTATTTTTTACTTAAATGTATTGACTTTTTTTTCAATTTAAATGTTCTATAGCATATAATTAATAAGTTTAAGAAGATGCTTTCTAAAAAATTTTATTACGTACAAAAAAAATTTAATTTGCATGTTAATTTTACAACATCAGCGTCTCCAGATCGCCTGAAAATAAAATGGTTTCGAAAAAAGACTTTTGAATGCACATCTTTTACCAAAATGGAAAATTTCGAAACGTGGAAAAAAGTGGAAAAAATTGACACTATTTTTGCGCGTAAAACCCAGGCAAATTTTCCAAAGACGCTAATTTTGGTGAAAGATGAGTAGAATTACAATACAAATAGATTAAAAAATGTTAATTGGTCGATTAGTTTGTTTGCAGTAGTGTAGTCTCTGTTAAAGTCTCTGGTTAGTTAAATTTACTTTGGCGCTGGTTTTAAGCGCTGTAGAATCTGTATTACTAGTAAGCCCATGTGGCGTTAAAACGCCAAAATCAAACATACCTAGATTTTATTTATAGCTATTAAATATATTTTCAACTGATCAAAATTAAAACGACATTAATTTTGGCCTTTTTTCAATATGCGCCGTATTTCTTATTAAATTTTTGTGTAAATTTTAAAAAATTACAAAATTTTTCCGACCAACAGTTAAGAAATCTTTTTTCAACTGTAAGAAATCATTCCAGTATCAATTTGATATTGAATATATTAATTCATAGTTTTTATGAAAAGATTATTTGTCAATATAACAGTTTCATAGCTATTAGCCGATGGCGCTAAATACCTCACATATTTTTAGGCATATGCTGAAATTAAGAAGAAAAAAAGCAACATAACAACAATTATATGCAAACTTTAACTCGCTTTAACTTAAAAAATATAAATTTTTTAAGAAATAAAAAGTTCAGTTTGCACATCTACAGATCTAAACCTACCGAACCATAGTAAATTTATTAAGATTGGGCTTGTACTTAAAAAGCCTTACGCAAAATATACGTTTCTGTAATATATCTAAGATAAGAAGAATTGATTTATTGAAGAATAATTGAACAAAAAACAATCTTAAATATTACATTTTCAAAAAATTGTTAAAATAATTTTATGTAGGCAGTTACTGCTAAACCAAATATATGTATTTGTGCATGTATAACAAAAACTTTGTTATAAATTACTAAGGATATATGATTGTTAAATTTTATGTTGTATTTTTGTTGTTGAATTGGTACAAATTGTAATTCTTTGTTATATCAATTGGATACAAAATATGTACGAAATAAAAACTTCTTGAATTTCGTGACGATCCCGGGATCCCGGGATAGTATTTTCAGATTCCAAAAACCCCGGGATCGAAAAAACTCAAAAAATTGACATCCCTATGTATTAGAGCACCCATGAAACATAGCGAATGTGTCTTTTTCTGATTTTGTTGTGTCCATTTTCTGTTAGATTGAGGCTTAAAATAAGATCTGCATAAAAAATTGGACTTCGGCCAGGGGTTAAAGGCCCAAAAACGGCTTAAAAATGATACTTGGCTTATTTACTCTATATCTCTTAAAATAACAGTTTAAAAATGCTTTTAAAATGCATAAACATTTTTATGCACAATAAACAGATACACATTTTTTCATAACCAACTTTGACCTTTGCAAGGTCCTTTGACCTTTTCTTCATTGCAAGCACATTTTCAGATGGATTGACACGCTAAAATACAAGGCGGCGCAAAAGTAATCCTCCTATCAGAAAATGCTATAAATTTTGCGATTGGCCCCTAATGTCAGTTCTGTTTTGACATTTGTGTAGTTAACACATGCGAAATACACGTTAATAAACAATGTTACGCTACACTGCTCCAGAACGCGGAATATTGGTGACTATTTATTTGACCAATAATCGGTCGGTGACTTTGGCACAACGTGAATTTCGTCGCAGATTTCCTGGCCGTCCAACGCCTACTGGTGAAACACTGCGACGTTTAGCCGCTCGCTTCGAAGAGACTGGCACAACACGAGATGCTGCCAGGCGTGGCAGACCCCGGAGTAGCCGTTCTGCAGAGAATATTGCTGCTGTAGCCGAGGATGTCATGGAAGCGCCGTCGACATCGACCAGACGACGTGCCTCGCAAATGGATATCAGTCGACGGTCTTTACAGCGAATTTTGGTACAAGATTTGAAGATGTTTCCGTACAAAGTCCAGACGGTGCATCAGCTGTTAGCTGCTGACCGCCCATCGCGTCTAACATACGCTCAAGCCATCCTTAATCACCACCAAGTGGAAGATGATTCTTCATAAAAAATAATCATGAGTGATGAGGCCCATTTCCATCTTAGCGGGTACGTAAATAAGCAAAATTTACGCTTCTGGGGCACTGAAAATCCGCGTGTAACCCACGAAGAGCCATTACACACTCTCAAAGTCACTGTATGGTGTGCTGTTTTCGCTGGAGGAGTCATCGGACCTTTTTTCTTCGAAGACGCCGCGGGCCAAACGGTTACTGTGAATGGTGAGCGCTACAGAGCAATGATCAACGAGTTCTTTTTGCCGCAACTTGATGAATTGGGATTGGAAAACATGTGGTTCCAACAGGACGGTGCAACGGCACACACTGCACGTGCCACAACCGATATGCTGAAGGATGCATTTCCCGGGCGCCTAATCTCCCGTTTTGGCGATTTGCACTGGCCAGCAAGATCGCCTGATTTGACCGCTCCAGACTTCTTTTTGTGGGGCTTTTTGAAGTCGCGGGTTTATGTCAACAAGCCTCAGACTCTTGCAGCTCTTAAAGACAATATCCGTCAAGAATGTGAGGACCTATCGCCGGAAGTTTTGGCCGAAGTGATGAAAAATGCCATAAAAAGGGCTCAAATGACAATCAACTGTGGCGGCGGACATTTACATGACATCATATTCTCGACTTGATGTAAAAAAAATTTAAAGACCAAATAAAAATAATCCACAAGAAGAATTAAAGTTTTTCATTTTTTTTTAAATTACAGCCAAAAAACATAGCAAGGTTACTTTTGCGCCACCTTGTATAATATTTTCAGAAAAGTGAAAACATTGAGCTGAAAAAGTCCAGCTTAGCCCGGAATTCCGCCAAAATCAATGTATGTATTTAAATATTTTTCTTTTTTTTGATTGTGTATCGATATACAATTAATTTCTTTACAATAACAACATTTTACGGATTACAACAAAATGAGAAAGAAAAAAAGTCCAGCTCGAGCAAAAAAATTTATTGATTCTTTAGTACATATACGATATATCCCAAAAGGATCAAAAAATTAAAAAAAAAATTAATTAACTATTTGAAATAATAATACATTAAAAAAATTGTTCGGAAAACAATGTTATATTAAACTTCATGCGCTCTAGAAAATGTGAAAAATACTTAATTTTACTATATTTTTTTTACAAATAACAGCAAGAAAAACAATTTTGTTTGGTTTTTGTGACTTAAAATTGTTACTTTAAATTGTTAAAAATTTATAACAATATTCCTTTTCGTAGCTTTTGTCATACCGAATCTATAACACTTAGGTTTTTTGTTTCAGATAAGTCGTTGCCGAGATATCGTGTGGAAACGAAACCTGCCTCCAAATTATGGCGTTTCGTTTATTTATTTTATTTATTTATATTAAAACTGAGGTGTACAATAAGACTTAGTCTTTTTTAGTACTACAAATAGTGTATTATCAAGGTTGCACAAATAAGATATATAAAAACTAACATAAAAATAAAAATTTAAATGCAAATGAAAATGATTATGAAAATTAAGAATAAGGACATGTTCATTTGAAATTCATAGTTTAAGTTCGAATTTTGTGCAAAAACACTGAAAAAACTTAATAAAAAATTTTTATATTTTTGTAACTTTTGACTTCATTTATCAGCCCAAACAACTTTTATAAACATATCTTTCACAGTAAGCTCACGAGAAGTTCCCAAAAATTGCCTATTTTTTAGCCGACGAACTAGACAAACTTAACCCTATATCGCGCATTTTAATTTCAATTTTTTTACCTAAAAATCTCTCAAACTGTCTTAGAAATAAAGAAAAACAACTTCTGTATTAAAATTAATATTTTATTTATACAAATATTTGCAAAAAAAATTTTTACAGTTCAAAAGATTTTCATATTTCAGGGAATATAACATTGCTTTTAATATAGTAATTCCTGATTAGTGTAGTTTAATAACTCACCAAAGAGCTCTTAAGCTTTTATTTTAATTATTTATACTTTTTATAACATTTACAAATATATTAAAAATATTTCAAAACACAAACTGCTGCCAAATTCAAAATCACGCTGTTGCAACTAAAAAGGATAAATAATTGTTGATTGATTTACTCTCTAATTGAAAAGCTAGAGTTTTTTACAATGTTTATGAGTCATTTGTAAGAATTTCGACTTAACTTTTTCTCTTTGAGCTATTTTTCTAGAGCAATTCCTTAATGTTGCAAATCTGCAACACGGCGCGATATAGAGTTAAACGCCAATTTTCTGACTATTCATTAGGGGGTTTCAGACAATACTACATGTTTATCCGTACTATACTACTGCTCCAACAACACTCAGTTCGCATGCCTGAATATTTTTTAACATAAACACTTTCAATTTTTATTTATATTAAAAAATCAATGTTTTTGATACAACAAAGTTTATTGTTCCAACAACATTAAAGCATGAAATATCATTTTTAAAGCCTCGTTCATAGTGAACGCTTTAGCTGAAGGTGATTCATAAAGCACCTTTGTCGAGCTTATTCAACGCTTCACAAAGTAGCTTATTTGTGTTCATAGTGCACGCTATCTGCTTGTATGAGCAAGCGTAATGGAGAGATAAGCGCTGAAAACCATTAAAAAAGTAGCTATACGCTCAGAGTCAGCTCTGAGCGATCGTTGATCGGCGTTCAATGAACACTTTTTTACGCTCTTTTACATTTTGATCGTTGGTAGGTCACATGATGATCGTTTCATCGCGATCAAGTCTTGCTTTTTTTCTTTATTCCAGTAAGAATTCTTGTTAAAAATAAGGGTTTCATGCAACTTTTTTTTAATACCTTTCAGTCGAAAAGCAGTACTTCTAGTACTTTTTAGCTGCTAAAAGTGAACACATGTTAAATTTTGCCACCCAGCAACACTGTTTCGATTGTGATTGCTGTCATGTACAGCGTTCAAAAATGAACATATCTTGATCGGCCTAACAATTGTTCATCCGCTCTGACTCTCAGTGTTTTTTGACAGTTTCGCATTGAAAGCAACAACAAAAATATTTTGAACGCCGATCAACGATCATCGTGTAATATGTGCCTTAGAAATTAAATTTCAATCTTCAAGACTACAACAATTTCTGCTGTATCAAAAACATTGATTTCTTAATATAAATAAAAGTTAAAAGCTTTTTTATTAAAAAATATTCAGGCGTGCGAACTGAGTGTTTTTGGGGACATATTGGAATGACATAATTATTTTTCAAAGCACAAAAAGTACACATCATAACAATTGCAAAATAATTTGTTGCTTTTCTAATTACTTATGAAGTATTGGAGGAAGAGATGGAAAAGCTATGAAAAAAAAGATGATTTGGGTTAAAGAGTGGAGCAAAGAAAGGCTAATTCATTCAAATACTTGTTTTATTTCTTGCTTCGAGTATCTGTTTACTCGTCGACGATTTTTGCAGAATATAAAATGCAACGAGTCTGATGAACGAGCATTCACACATACTACATGTCCGATGGAACGACAGAAAAATTAAATTAATTTAATTTTCGTATCTCATGTCGGATGGAAATGTGGTTTTAGCTTTTGCACGTCGTACTTGTCATTGGACAAGTACTTGTCATCGCATATGCAGTAATATCTGAAACCCCTTATTAGTTCACCTTCGTTTCACCAAACACGAAATAATTAATGAAGTAATGCCAACATATGAACTGTCTACGGCAGGCCCGTAGACAAGGAGGTTTTAGGGGTTCCTTAGGAGGGGGGAAGGAGTATAAAAATATAATATAATAGCATTAAGATAACTACAACGCAACAGCGTAAAAAGTGGCAAACCACTTCAATTTTGAACTGAATTGAGACCTATGCTTTCAGATTATAACTAATGTAAGGACTTCGGCATAGATTGCGATATTATGTTCGGGCAGGGTTACGATGGTGCGGCTATCATGATTGGTACACTACAAGGAGCACAATCGTATGTAGCGCAAGAAAAGCTACAGATATCTACACAAGATAAGCTACACAATATCGCCTCTCGCATTTCAATTTATAAAAAGAATAAGAACTTTTGATTTTCAAATTGCTATTAGTGTGGTCGCAGTTCCACCTAAATATTTTTATGATCAAGATTGTTCATTCACATTCTTTGTTGTTTTTTCCCAAAAATAGATAACTAGAACAGAAAAATTGAATAAGCGTATTAATCACTAGTTTAGTGACTAGTTTAGTCAATTGAAATATTTAACAATTATATTTCACTTTGGTTATGTTGTAGAGTTGCTATTTTAAAATATTTAAAACTCCTATATAAATTAGTACTGAATTTTATTTTAAACGAAAATCTGAAATATTTTTTTAAATTATTGAAAAGTTTATATACAGTTTTTTTAAAATTCTTAGGATTTTTTTTTATTTTTGTGTTTTAAATGCCCACCCAGCTAGCACAGATTTCGATTTGTGACAAAAATATATTACATATAATTCGGTAATATTCCAGTTTTTTAAACAAATTTTGTCGCAAATAGGTTGTATTAAGGTTTCAAACAAGTAATTTTTAGCAAATCATTCGTTTTGTTGCAAATAAGTTAAGCTACGGTGTTAATTATGTTACGAATAACACTAATTGTAAAAATGCTTCATAAAGTTTGGAAAAAAATAAGTAATTTTTACGTTAAATTACCATTATTACAACATTTATTTTTGTAGCACCTATAAAAAATATTTGCGTATTGTAATTGTAATACAGTAACGAGTTAGCAACCTAGATGCGACTAATTTGCTTTATGATTATATTAAGTTTTATCAATATCAGAACTAAATGTTCAAAACTTCGGTTTGAAGATGTTTTTATTAAGCTATAAGGAAGTAACTACAACTAAATGTTTAAAATTTTGCTGTGAATTATTATTGTACACAAAAAAATCTGTGTTGCTTGTCAATTTCTTTGAATAGGCTTCTACTACCATGTAATCAATTTTTGTTTTATTTCAGCATTCAACGAGACTACTAAATTGAACAAATTTTTCGTTGAATGGCAATGAATCATTGTGAAATTATGAGAATTTGTTTTGTTGCAAGAATGTTGAAATCAGGGTTTTATTCAATTACAAGAATATTGGACATAGTCATTGCAATCTTATGTTGTATTGAAGTTATTATTCAGTTGCTAAAACTTTAGCAACTTTAGCATTATTATAACTAAAAAAGTGTAGTTAGGAAAATAACGTTGAATTGAGATTTTTATTAAGTTGCAAGAACATTGAAAATAAACATTGCAAAAATGTGCTGTATTAAGATCGTTGATGCAAGTTTAAAAACATAATTTTAGCTTCTAAAATTTTGCTGATATAAGAAAGATGCTTTGAGGTTATTATTTTGTTGTAAGAACTTTAGAAAAAACCATTGCAACTTTTATAAGGTAATTAGTTACATAAATGTTTTATTGGAGTTAAAATTCAGTTGCAAGAAGTTTTGAATAAAATTGTATTAAGTAAATGCTGCATTAAGTTTTTTATTCAGTTGCAACAATTTTAAGAAAATATTTGTATCTTTTGATATTTAGTTGCAAGAACTTTGTACTGAGGTTATTATTCAGTTGCAAGAACTTTGGAAAAATGTGTTATAGAACTTCATACTCGAAATATTTGATTTTTTTTGTACACAATGAATTTTGATTAAAATAAATTGAAATACTTGTTTCTTTAGTATTTATTGTTTTCTTTTAGAATTTTTTAGTGCAATATGACACAAGGAACTTAAAAAATATATTTATCTATATATTAAGCATTATTAGGTTATGTTAAGTTAAACCGGATGCCTTCGTGAAGGCTCACATAGACTAATTCAGGTCCTTAGTGGTAAAGGTTTGCGTTGAATTCGCAAACCTTAGGAGGGATTCTAGAGACACCCTGGCTACATCTTTAAGCTACGGGAATGTCGATGAGCCTAGGTATTTTAGTCTCGATCTAAGTAGGGTGGGGCATGTGCATAGTAGGTGCTCCAGGGTCTCCACTGTGCCCGGTTCCTTGCACTTCCTGCAGTTGTCATCCGTGGTGATGCCAAGCTTCCTCGCTTGGACTGCCGTCATGCAGTGACCAGTGAGCATGCCCACTAGTGTCCTGCAATCTTTGCATTGTGCATTGCACATGATTTTCGAGATTTTGCACGATGTCGTATCACTCCATCTACGATTCACTGCTAGTGTGGCTCTTCTTTCGAGGTTCCTGTACAACTCTTGTAGCGGAGTAAGTACATGTTCTGCGAGTTCTAATACCAGCAGGCGCCTTCCTTTGCTAAACCATCTGCCATCTCGTTTCCCTCAATGCCTTGGTGGCTAGGGACCCAGTAGATGCACACTCTTTTCTAAGCGCATAGTGCATCTAGTGCATCTCTGCCAGCCAAGACACTTTTGGACTTGATGCCAGCGGAGCGCATGGATTTGATCGCCGCTTGACTGTCAACAAAAATGTTGATGTTAGAGTGTTGTGCGTCCATGCTGGCTATCTCAGCAGCCTTCCTTATGGAAAATATTTCCGCCTGGAAGATACTGCAGTGGTTCAGCAGTTTATATGGCTGCCTTATGTTAGGCTCTGCGCAATACACCGTCGCACCTACCCCCGTAGGCATTTTGGAGCCGTCTTTAAATATGTTGGCCGCCTGCTGTGCTTGCTCTATACCTTTGCACCAGTCATTTGGTCCCAGAAGAGTTCGTGCTTTGGAATTGAAAATCGTGCGAGGCACCTTGTAGTCCGTGCTACTAGGTAGATCCTTTCCGATTGTACAATGACCAAAATTTTGAATGTGCATGTTGCCTGCCGCAGTAAGGCGTTGTGCCGTTTTTCCGGCTATTAGTTTTGCGTGTATGTCCAGGGGGTCCATACTTAGAATGGTTTCAAGCGCTTTAGTTGGAGTTGACCTCAGTGCCCCCGTGATGCATAGCGCTGCCTGCCGCTGAGTTTTCTTCAAGTGCCTGAGAAATGTTGATTTGTTCACAGCCGGCCACCACACAATAATCCCATAAAGTAGAATAGGACGCACTACCGTTACATAGATCCAGTGCATCAGAAAGAGTGAGAGACCTCAGGTACTGCCTAGCATCTTCTTGGATGTGTATAGCGCAATGGTGGATTTCTTCAACCTTTCTTCCACTTTGGTTTTCCATGACAGCTTGCTGTCCAGGACGACTCCTAGATATTTTGTGTGAGTTTTCGGTATGAGACGTATATCGTTCAATTTCGGTGGTATCCACTGTGGTATCTTGTACCTTTTCGTGAACAGAACCAGATCCGTTTTCTCTGCATTATTAGTAAGACCGACTGAATTTGACCATCTAAGTACATCTTTGAGTGTGCTCTCCATTATGGAGCTTACTGTTGATAGACATTTCCCTACTATAATAATGCTTATATCGTCTGCATAGGCAGTTATCCTCGGGGCTCTACCTGCGAACTTTTCGAGTAGTTCATTAACTACAAGATTCCATAGTAGTGGCGAGAGGACCCCTCCCTGGGGTGTCCCACTGCGAGCTTCCCTTACCATGGATTTAGTGCCCCACTCAGCCCGCACCTTTCTGCAGCTTAGCAACTTGTCTAACCATAGGTTTATTGCTGGTGGTGCCTCTATTGCACGTAATCCACTAAGGATTGCGGTGGTTGATACATTGTTGAATGCACCTGAGATGTCTAGAAACGCTCCGAGTGCGTATTCCTTGTGGTGGAGGACTTTTTCTTGGGTTACTACTAGGGAGTGTAGTGCCGTTTCAACCGATTTCCCTTTCGTATATGCGTGCTGGTTGGTTGATAACTGGATTGAATTGTTTAGCAAAAACTCGAAATATTTCTAATTTCCAAATTATTTTAAAAATTTTTATTTTTTGTGTGACTTGTGAATTTTCTAAAATCCAAATTTTTCATAAGACTGTTTTGAACTTTTTAAATTACTCTAGATCCCGAAAAGACAGCGCAACAAAAGTCTTCGCAAAACAGTTATTTGTAATAAAATAATCTTGAAGCATAAACAGAAATTCTTACAGCGATTCTTTCTGTGTACCTATCTTAAAAATACTTTCTTTTGTTTGAGCTGTTGCAGCTTTGCACGCAATAAGCGCGATATATCAAAATACATTTTTAAATACAAGAAACAACGGCACTATTTTTTTCAAAACGGCACTATTTTTTTCTCCAATTTGGCACAATCTCAAAAGGTCCAATTCCATCCTTGCTGTCTAGTCTGATGTGTGATTGACTCTACACAAAGTTGTTATTGCTTTTGTTTTTGTTGTTGTTGTTGCCTTTTACAAACTTACTTGATCTAAATAGAAAATAAATATGTCTCAAGCAATCCAGGGATTTCTTACTTAAACGTAGAAATTTTAAAATATTTTTTATACTTGCTGAAAACCGGCGCGTTGCGACCACGCCCTTTTGTCCAACACCCATAAAATCTTATCAGTGAAACTGCATTTATAAACTGAAGTCGAATACCAAGTATGTGCGACCTTTGACTCCAAAGCAATTCGATTTCGCAAATTTGGGCTGAATGGAAAGTGTCATACCTAGCAAAAAAGTGCTTCCAAAAGAAGGTAAAGTGGAAGGGGAAGTTTTGCATTCCATCCCTTCCACTTTCATACCCAAAAGACATTCTTTTAACATATGCATGTCATAAGGAGGAATGTTTTCCTTAGTTTTATCTAGAAGTGTTACCCCAATTTTTTCAATTGGAAGATTTCTTTCAGCCCATAAATGAAAGGATTCCAGTGGTATTTTTGAGGAGAACTTAAAGAAGGCATTCCATGGAATTAAATGGTTTCTGTAGTTAGGGGGGCTTAAAAAATTCCACGGAAAGTATCCCTTTTCCCGATTTTCACTTCATTTTGGTGTTTGAAGTAGGAAGTGGTTGAGGTTTGAAAAAACCAAACGAAAAATGAAAAAAATAATTAAAAAAAAAAAATAATTGCATTTAAATTCTATTTGAATGTATTTGAGAAGTGGTTTGTGAGAATGCTTCTTGAAAACACTTCTTAATAAGGCTTAGAAGAAGCACAATTGAATCTATAGAATGTCTTCTGGAAGCAGTGTCCCTAAATCGGACAACTAAATTAAACTTAATTAAAATCGGAGAACCATTAAAAAAATTAATTAAACCATTAAGTAAAATGCATTAATATGTCTTTAAAAGTGTTTGTTACCATCAGAGCAGTAAAATAGTTAAGAAATAATATTCGGTTAAATCGTTAAACGATTTTCCTCGAGTTATTTTTTTGTTAAATAAAAATTTTAATTTTTTATGCTACTGAAACTATTTTTAATAAGTGCAAAATAAACTAGTTTTTAGTTGTTTGATTGTTACCCAATTATCAACTAATTAAAAATCGACTTTTTTCAAGTGGTTGAAAATATATGAAGACGAAGGTCAAGTGACTTATTTATTTAGCGGACATCACCAAAAAAAATATGTGAGTTCGTTTTATGAAAATATATCAAAATTTCAATCAGCTGTGGTCCAAAAAAAAAAAACACTTTTTCAATTACTTTTATATAAGTTGATTTTCCTATTGGTTAGAAACAGAAAAATATAGTAGGATACACACACAAAATTAACTACAGACACTATTTTATAAATTTTCTAAGCATAAATAAGTTTTGGCGCCGTATTGCTGGTAACCTCATTGACGCATCAGATACCGAAAATTATTTTGTATTAAGCACAATCTGTGACTGACCACAAGTCAGTCCCTGCTGCCACCCGTTATTCCTGTGTGTCGTTGTAAATTTCATTTTAATAAATATTCTTTGGAGCTACGCATATATTTTTTTATATATTTTCATGCCGTATCTTTCGTTGTCAGCAATAAATTTTTCTTTTCTCTAGATAATGTTTTTTGTGTTAGATTTTTTTTTATTGCATTGCCAGTTTATTTTTTTATATCTTTTAGGCTTGGTTTATTGCATTCGTTTTTTGTCACCTGCGACCCTTTTTTCTAGTGCTTGTAGTCCTATTATTAAACTTGACACCATGGCTGTCATTCTAACTGCCATGTGGTTTCAATGAGTTTGGTCTACGACACCATTAGAAAGGATTTTTAATAAAATGTGTGTATGAGATCAGTTTTTTTATTTTTCCTGTTGAAAGGCCATGTCAACGGTTTCATATGCTAAAAATTGCTGTTTTAAAAAACAACGACCCTATTAATATGTATTTATGAGATTAAATATTTATAAATATTTTTTAAGCTCGAAGCATATTTTGTGCAAAACCCTACTGAAAACAAAAAATATAAGTACGAAATAAACCGTATTTAACGCTGCGTTGGTAAAAAAAACAACTCAAATTCAAAAGTAACATAGACTTGTTTTAACCGAGCAAATGAATTCAAATTACATATTTCCTTATCCGTTTTCTTTTTTTTTAAAAAAAAACAATATTTTGTTTTGTTAAGGACTTAACTTTCCATTTCTTATCAATAGTATTTCAAAATAAAACCGAATAATTTGCATTCATTTCTTGTGTACTCTTGTAATTCTTTTAATTTTTCAGTTGCGTGTCACTCATACGCCATGCTGTACAGGTTAACAAAAACTGTGCTCATTTATCTCTTTCAGCAACTTTTTTAATCACATTTAATTTTATGCATGTAACGCTGCATTGTTAAAACCATTTTATTCAAGTTTTTCCTTAACTTTGCATATAAATCTCCCAACTTAATTTACTGCTGACCAAGTTCAAAATGAATTCGATTGTTCCAAAGGTGCTGCCGTTGACTAGCACACCAAATAATTTGCAGCATTTCGCACAAATCTTTATTAATTTTCGATTTATTTCAATCAGAGCGCCATTTAAAAAGAAGTGTAAGAAAAGAAAAAATTTTCATTGCATACTTGTAGGATCAACTTTGGTAATTGCAGAAAAAAAATAACAAATATATAAAAAATAAAACGAGTATATATCAAAGTTGAACTGTATTTAATGTTTTAGTGTAGCAGACAAAGTAACAGAAGCTCAGCACGTAGAAAAAAAACGCTTAAATCTTTAAAAAATTTTTACATAAATTTTGCATTTGTCGGATTGAAATAAAGTTCAGTCAACTTTAAAGAAACATTTGTCTTGTTTGTCCATAAAAAGGTTCACTTCCTTCTTAAGACACGGTATTTTTTTTTTGCACCACACTTACATGCCTCCCAAAAAAAGAAGGCTTAAAGTATTTTTTCTTCTGAGTTTTTTTTTTTATTTTTTTTAAATGCTGTAGGTGTTAGTAGTCTGATTACGTTTGCAATGAAGCGTAACGAGCAAAGTTTTGGATTTTGTTCACTGTCGCTTTGAACGCATTTACATTAATTTATGAACGTAGGCGAATGAATTGCCATTTTTTGTTTGTATATGGCTCGAGCTGTTAAATGGCTTGGTAAAAAATAAAAGCTAATGAATAACAAAGAGATGAAAAAAAAAACAGTTTTTAATGAGTTTCACCATAAATTCTAACGATAATAGCATCTTTGGTTGAGCATTAAAGATATTACCACAGTAAATGATCCCAGCTTCTCATGTCGAATACTGAAGACAACAAATGTAGCTGAAATATATTTTATTACTTTTTACATGAGGCGTAAAAATTAAATCAAGAGAGAGATAAATTGAGAGATTGTCAATATTTTAACAATGACATAGAAGCAGGGTTAAAATGGTAACATTTTTATTGTTTAGTAATTTATTTCAATGCTTGAAGAAAAACTCAATATTTTAAAAAATAATTTTTTTTTGAAATTATAGCAATCATGTTTATATTTCAGCATCGCCATTATGATTGTAAGTTCTCTTTTAAATAATTACGAACTCATCAAGTAAAAATGATGCGAACGAAGGCAAAGCAAAATGTATTACAATTGCTATCTTAAAATTTGTCAGTTACTAAAACTGTCAGCTAGAATGAACTATTTTTTTTAAGTAGCAGCAGACGACATTTTTTGTTACGATGGATAAGTATTTGTAACATAATAAATACAATTTTCTACACGGTATTGTTATTTTTATTAAGAATCGTTATTAGAAAGATGGCGAAAATAGAAACTAATTCTAAAAGAAGGAAGGCAATTTTTTGTATCGTAAAATTTAAATTGAACTTTAAAAAATTTGCAGCTTTATTTGTTAAGGAAGTGCCCAGTCAAAAAAATTAATCAAAACGGAAATTTCGGAAAAAGTGGCTGAACGGATTTTCTTGGCTGAAATGGTTCCTGCTGTTTGCGTTGCTTGTGAAAAGAGTCAAGGCAACTATTTTACTCATCTTTAAAATCTTGCAAACCTCCAACAACACCTTTAGAATGTTTTAAAAAAAATAAGAATTTAAATAAATTTTAACAACCGCATCAAAGAAGGCAATCGAAATTTTCAAAATCAAATTTCAAAGAGCTGACGAATTTTTTTTTACGCTACAACGAAATCAGCAGCACTATCAAATTTTTGAAAATGCTTGTAGTAACAAAATAAGCTATTGCCTATTTTACAACAGAGTAGATCGATCGTTTGTAAGCGCAAGGACCATCAGATCATACTATATTCCAACAAAAAGTCTGTTGATCATTTCTATGTTCTAATCAATCAAGAAAAGTTTTAAAAAGTTTAGCCAAATGATTAACTGCAGTTTAAAAAAACAAAAACCGATTTAAAGTTAGTCAGAATATTACTCCAGTTTCCTTTTTTGGTTTCTCTTAATGTTAGATAAAAAAAGGCAAACTTCTTAAAACAAATTTTTTTAAAAAATTTAATAACTTTTTTGTATATCATAGAAGACATTTGAATGCAAAATAATATTAACCTTGTGTGTTAATAAAATACAATTATTAATATTTCGATGTATTCTTTAGTATTGTATACATTTGCATTAAATGTTTTGTTTTAATATATGAAGTGATGTTAAGAGCTAACACCACTATAAAGTTCATTAAAATTAGTCATGTCTTTTCGAATTTTTGTATGCAAGAATACACAGTTTATGAGAAGTATACATACGTGGCTTAATTAAACATACATTAAGTAATCTAATTTTTAATGGCGGTAGTAGAGCGTCATTATTGGAGAACCTTTAAGCTCCGCTGCTGGCAGTACAACTCAAACGATATTTATCCGATTTACTTAAAACTTCACAGGCTTATTTATAGTTATATTTTTAGAGAATTAAGTAAGATATTTTAAAAATTGGATGAGTTAAGATGTCATTCTGATGGTTTTTTGTTTAAAAACTTAAACTTTGAATTAAAACGCCTCCCCAATTTTAAAAAATTAATATATCTTAAATCCCCTACGTATTTCTTCAGATTTACCTTCTATAATGTAAAATACAAATTTTTTGTTCTATTGTTTCTGTGCGGTTCACAAATATAACATATTCCTGATTTCGGTTGTTGTTGCGCAGCTGGTTTGCCTCTGTACAGGTTTAAAAACATCATTATATCCTTAGGAAAAGTTTGTATTTGTGCTCTTTCCTCCAATTGTTAATGCAATAAGTCTTTGACCAAATTTTTTAAGAAAAGCCGTCTTCTTATGGTTGCATCTGGATTGATAAAATTTAATATTTGCGTTTATTCCGGCAATATCAAGAAATCGGAAAAACAACACAAGGGGGCCATCTTTTTGTAATTCTTGAGGTAGTGTATGATACACCGGTGTGAAGTTAGCCCAAAATCTTCATCCCAAATTTGTAACTCAGCCCAACATTTGAATTCGCCGTAAAACTCGACATAAACATTTTAATTTGCCGCAACGCATTTAAAGTGGCAAAAACTAGATAAATAATTTTTTTTAAAAAGAAAATAATTACAAAAATATGTAAAATAATACAAAAATACAACCTACATATATAGTAAAATTTGTATGAAAGTCAGAATTTAAAATTTTTTTGAAACGAAAAAAAGTAAAGAAGGAGAAAAGGTTCCATTCTACATCTTTGTTCGAAAATATATTCAAATGTGGCACATTGACTGGCACTATGCTAAAGTCCCAAACTATCGTCCTTGCCACCTAAATTTGGGCTGAAGCGCAAAAAATCCTGATTTTTTTATGGAAGTACGAATTCTACACCCCAAAACTTGCCCCCAAAACAAAAGCTTCCATCTTGAATTTTTGATATGTGATAGCAGATAGCACAATGATAATATTAGACCCTGATCCCAAAATTGTTATCTATCGTCCTTCATACCGTAAAATAGCGTTGAAGTAAAATACTCAGTTCAGAAAAGAAAAAAAATGCTTTTAAACCAAAAAAAAATATAGAAGCCAAAAAGGTTTCACTCTACATTTTTGTTAAAAAATTTATTTTTATGTGTTTAATCGAACGGCACTATGCTTAAGTCCCGCTCTATCGTCCTTGGCACCTGAATTTGGGCTGAAGTGCAAAAAATCGTTATTTTTGTATGAAAGTAAGAATTCCACACTCCACACTTCGAATTGCACATCTTTGAACACCAAAACAAGGAAGGGGGAGAAAAGGAAAAAAAAATTATAAAAAATAAAAAAATAAAAAATAAATACCTGTTAGAATAAGTTAATTAATAAATTTGTAAAAACCTGTTAGAATAAGTAAATTGCCTTGGTTGGCCAATAAATAAATAAAACTAGCCCCTAACCAAATAGTTCCATTCTGGCTTTGGTATATATGATTGCTGATGACAAACTAATGATTTTAGTCTCAAAATCTTAATCTCAAAACTGCGATCTATCGTCTTTCATACCGTAAAATGGTCTCAAAATAAAAAAATCAGTTTAGAAAAAAAATTATTTTTAAAACGAAATAACCTATAGAAGGCAAAAAGGTTAAACTCGACATCTTTGTTCAAAAATGTACTTTTATTTGCCTAATAGAACGGCACTATGCTCGAGTCCAAGTTTTGGTGTATGAAATTCTTACTTTCATAAAAAAATCACGATTTTTTGCACTTCAGTCCAAATTAAGGTATCAAGGACGATAGAGCGGGACTTGTGCATAGTGCCGATCGATTTAACACATAAAAATACATTTTTGAACAAAAATGTTGAGTGAAACCTTTTTGGCTTATATATTTTTTTTTCGTTTTAAAAACATTTTTTTTTTCTTTTCTGAGTATTTTACTTCAAGACCATTTTACGGTATGAAGGGCGACAGATAGCAATTTTGGGATCAAGGACTAAAATCATTAGTTTGTCATCATCTATCATGTATCTCAAATCCTGGATGGAACTATTTGTTTTTGCACTTAAGCCCAAATTTAGGTACCAAGGACGATACAGCGGGACTTGAGCATAGTGTCATTCGATTTGGCACATCAAAATGCAGGATGGAACCTTTTAATTTTCCATAACTTTTTCGTTTTTAGAAAAAAATTTTTTTGACCTTAACAAGTTTTTTAGTTCGAAGCTATATATACCAAGGACGATTGATAGCAATTTGGAGAAGAGATGACAAATTTATTAATTAAATATAAATTTTTGCTAAAAAATGTATGTTTAACTCAATTTTGTAACTGCGGCGAATTCAATATTTTTATTTGTTTTGCGGCGAATTCGGCAAAAACTTGGGCTGAAGATTTTGGGCCATCTTCACAGAAGTGTATGATACGCACACTTGGTCAACAGTGTCAACTCCTCATCTCACATTTTCTGCTCTCTGGATCCATTTTATTGCTGTCATGCATGGAAGGTAAAAAAATTACAGCTTTTTTTGGTTTCGTAGCAACAGAAGCCAAAGAGAAATCGTATTGAAACTTACATAGAATAGTATTTTTCTCTATAGTTTTATTTGGAAGAAACTCCGGTGGTATTTCCTTTTTATTTTTATTTTTTTCAATGTACCTAGCCAATGTCAAGCCGTATTTCAAAAAATGTTCTGCTAATGGAAAACTGGTATAGTAATTATCTGTAGCTATATTTATTTTTGATTGCTTTATTAGCACGATAATGTCATAGGGCTTATTTGAGCTTACATAAGGCCCCGGTACTTGCTTGCCACAGTATATTTCCATATTTAGAGTTAATAAGTTTTGTCGTCAGAGAGTGCGTATATTCTTAGGCCATATTTTGCTTGTTTGTTTGGGATGTATTGGATAAATCCGCAGCGATCTCTAAAGGGGTGAAGTATTTCATCAATAGTTACAAGCTCACTCATATTATAATTCTCAATACAATTTTCGATGAATTTTTCCTGAAATTCGTATATTGGTGCTAGCTTATCACATATTCTTCGCTCATCTCGACTGTTGATATCGTCGAGTCTTAGGGCTCGAAGTAAAAATTTGAAGCGGTTGTAACTAAAAAGGCTTCTTAAAAGCATAATGCTTGTTCCATTCAAGCTCCACAACTCTACACAATTCGTGTGTCCACCCTTATGTATGTCAATTAAGAATAATGCTCTAAGTGTAGCTATTAATTCTACTTCAGTTGTCGATCTGCAATCTCTACCTCTTGAGTAGTTAACCTCGAATTTTTTTTTGTAATCTACTTATTGGTATTTGACACCAGTTATACACCAGAAATAAACAAGCTAAATGCATCTAATTCGGTTTTCGCTTATCTTGCATTTACTCGGAGCCCCGTAAAAGATTTGATAACATTTTTTTGTTTTGCTCTTCCAGAAAGAAATGGTTCACTTATTCAAAGCGTTTCTTGATCCTTTATTGCCATTATTGCAGTCCATCTGATTGAAAATTTCATTAATAACATTTTGACTTTGCTCTGAATCACTGCTGTGAGGGTCTTCAAGTATTATTTAAGCTTCTGACTCTGAAATGTCTGTATTCGAATCAGTATCATAAGAAAGTAATTCCTCCAGAAGTAATTGTATTTGTTGTTGATTTATTCTTCTTTTTAAATTTTTTTCCTATATAGTAGGTATATTGATACCATAATACAATAAAATTCATACACAACGCAATTAAAATTTACACGTTTTAATGCACGTGACTATACTTATTACTCACACAAAACAATAAAATATATTTTCACCTTAACCGAAATCAGCCTGAGAAAATTTTTTTTAAAATTTTCGGAATGACCTGTTAACGCAAATATAAAATGGTTTAAGCTGAAAGTACAATATTTGCGTTTGCATTTGCGTCCGTCTACTCGCTGGCGCAATTTACGCAACAAAATATTTAACGCATACAATGATTGCGTATAAAGAAATAAAACATTGAAATTATTGTCACTGAAATTAAAATATTTTCTTCAATAAAACTAAACTGTCAATAAAACTAGATGAAACCAAATTTAAATATGGAATCGATAGGTAATCAAGAAGAAGAAGTACTTGTAGACACTATTTGCACAGTGAGCGCAATACATGAGTGTGTATTAATGTATAATGCTCTTCGTAAGGAACGGCAGTTTTGGGTGCGTGACTATTTTTTGGACAGGAACACGTCGGGTTTCTTCGCAACGTCGTTTGAAAAATTATGTAATGACCCTCAGAAATATAAAATAGCAACGCGAATGACTGTCCCATTGTTCAATGTGCTCTACAATTTATTAAAAGAACGTCTGGAAAAAACATCGTATAGGGAACCGATACCTGCAAAATGTCGTCTTTTATTGACTCTCATGTAAGTATCTATTTTTCTGTTTAGTACACAGGAAGTTTTTTGATTCATAAATTTTTAGATATCTTGCACATGACAGTACCAGACAACATTCATCACTGATGTTCAAGATGTCTGTTTCGTCCGTTAGGATGATTACTCTGGAGACATGCCAGTTCATTTGGGATGCTCTCAGTGCGATATACATTTCAACGCCAAATAGTTTCGAGTGGAAGAAAATTGCAGACGACTTCAAAAATATTTAGAATTTACCAAACTGCGTCGGTGCCATAGATGGCAAACATATAACCATCACATGTCCTCCAAAATCCGGGTCGAATTTTTACAACTACAAAGGTGTGGAAAAAGTTGTTAGAAATAATACAAACTAGTTCAAGCAATATTATCTTTTCTTCTATAGGAGTTTATAGCATTGTACTTCTTGCAGTTTGCGATGCTAACTATACGTTCTCCGCAGTTGACGTTGGTGCTTATCGAAGCCAGAGCGACGGAGGTATTTTGGCACATTCAGAGTTCGGAAAAAGGTTATTTAAAAACGATTTAGATTTTCCACCTGAGTGTGTTTTGCCTGGTAGTACGATACGTTTCCCACACTATATTGTTGGCGATGCTGCATTTCCGCTACGTACTAATATAATGCGACCATATCCAGGTCTTCTACTGGATGAAGAACGAGAACATTTTAATAAACGCCTTTCCAGAGCAAGGAGAGTAATTGAGAATGCTTTTGGTATTCTTGCAGCCAGATGGCGAATTTTTCATAGGACTATGAATATGTCTCCTGAGTCAGCCGATAAAATTGTTAATGCTACTCTTGTTTTGCACAACTTTTTAAAAATGTCAGACAACTCGTATTGTCCTCCTGATTACGTTGACAAAGTAAATTTAAATGGCACAATTATCAGAGAAGGTTTATGGAGACAAGAGACAAAATCATTACAAAGGACTCGTTCATATTCTTCGAACAATGCTAACAAGTCAGCTTTCCAACTCAGGGATTCCTTGAAGGAGTACTTGCATCAACATAAATTGAATTAATATTGTAATTTAATTTTAACTTAATATTAAAAAATTGTAATAATATAGGTACTTAATAAACTATATAATCTGTTTTTAAAACAGTAATTTTACTATCGGTATAGAATATTTAAAAGTTCGTTGTATAGCCACAAAGCAGCATTAACCAGTCTTTGGAAGTTTACTTTATTAAGCGTTATTTTAAAGTGACTCAGCTACGTTTTGTCGCGCACATATTTTTCAAAGGGGTTAAAAAATTGGTCATATTTTTCAATACTGAATCACACATAGCTTGGATTAGGACAAAATGAAAAATAATTTGAAATTGTCTTAAAAACTTTCACAAGCCATATATTTCTAGCCCGCTTCCAACGTTTCAAAGCAATTAATATATGCCAAAGGAATCATATGCCAAAGGATTTAATTTGTTTCTTCTAGTTTCAGCTTATTTCACTTCTCTACTCAAAATAATCATTGAAAAAAAAGTTAAACAATTATTTTTGTGTTGAACTGCCATATGTAAACTATCATATTTATATCAGCATGATTAGCGGTGGTTGATTTGTTTGGTGGCCGATTTGACAAAAAATATCCCATATATAGATAAAAATTTAGGAGATATCCAAACAACTGTTTCATTCTAAACAGAAATCTTGCACCTCTTCTTGATACACCCTTTATAAATATTTATAGGTACTTATTACAATATGAGCATACTATAGTTAATTAGAGTAAAGTTTATTTGATATTAGTTACTATAATTTTTTAATAAATCATGTAAATAATTTAAATAAAACATTTTTGCATCCTCTTGGGCTATAACTGGGAGCATATCCAATTTTGCTGACACTATTTTAAAAAATCCTTCATGATTGTTTGGCTTATTTGCCAAAATCTAGATGCGCTTCTCATGAATAGCCGTCATATTTTCCATGAACTGTGTAAAGCTATGCTCTACAGCAGAAAGTTTTTTTGTCCGACGACCGTTGCTATTGTCAGCAAGTGTGGCTGCAGTAGAAGTTGATGGTGTTTCGCAAGTTTCATCTTCAAATAAAAAACTTGGCTGCGATTCTTCAATTATGTTTTCTTCGCAACCTTCGCCATTTATGACAGAACTTTCATTTGGACATGATATTTGCGAGATATCATCAACATCTTCTCTAGCTACAATTAATAAATCCTCTTGAGAAGGAGCTACACTGGACGTTGTTCTGAAATATTCAGAATAAATATATATAAACACATATATATATAAAATATATTGGTAAAACATACCTTCTAGGTGCGACAAATTCTTTTAGAAAGCTGAGCTGCTCCATATATTGGAATTTTGATTCATTTACCGTGGCCGCACTTCCAGACTTCAAAAGATTTGTTTTTGTTTCTCTACTATAGCGATCTCTGATAGAGCGCCACTTGGTCATGGCTTCATGTCCTAAAGATTTTTTTATAGCTTCTATAAAAGTTATAAAACGTTAATAACTTGCCTGAAAGGCTGAAAGCTCCACTTATGTCCGCCCAGGCTTTCGCTCGCTTTATTTTATTTCGATACCCTGCACTGGACTTAGCATACAAGCAAGGATGCTTTTGAACTTCATTTATGAGATTTTCTGTATTAAAATGTTCCATATTTTTCTTAAGATGTTGGTTGTTCTAATTTAAAAAATAAATTTATTCAAATTTGACGTTTAAATAAAAATTCGTAGCTGTCTATATGTAGCGAGTTTTCTCTAGCGCAATTTACGCAAGAAAATTCTTCAACTTTTCTTGCGTAAATAGCGTTGAAAAAATTTACGCACGTAAGCAATCTACTCGATGCAATAAGGTTTTATGTATTTCCAATCTAATTGCGCCAGCGAGTAGACGGACGCAAATGCATACGCAAATATTGTACTTTCAGCTTTAAACTAAAATAAGCGCATTTTAATTGTTTGTGTTTGCGTTGCCATATGGCAACGACAGGGTGTTTCGAGTTAATCAAAACAGTTTTTCCTAATTGACTCCAAAAATGTCTGCAAGCTAGATTTTAATTTTTTGTTACACGAGAAAGCACGCAGATGCAATTTAGCTGTAAAAATGAGGCACCAATTGGCTCAATTTTGCTCAATTGGTCTTGAATGCACTTTTTGGTCAGATTTATGAGCTGATATCCTTGTCCGTAATTTGTTATTTGTTGTCCCCACATGTGCTTGGTCACATACGTGGGACCCGTTATCCTTTACAAGTTATCTTGTATATAAGGTTTGCTTTGTCAAGTTTGCTTGTTTTTGTCTTCATATTGCTGTATAGTTGTTGAAATGTATTCTTCGTCTTGATCGCAATTTGGAATTTTTGTTTGTCGTATATGTCTGATTTTAAAAAACTTTCTGACAAACCGGGGATATATGTCATTAATTTATATGTTTTTGTTTCTTTATCCTCTTGCTTTTTAACTTTTTTCATCTTATAACTTTTGATTAAATCTTCTGTCGTTTTCTTTGGGAAATCATTTTCCGTAATATTGTTTTTATTTTTCTTATGTTTTCTTTGTAAAATTCCTCGTTGATTATGTCAAGTACCTCTTCTTATAAAGTTATTGGCTGTATTTATTATCACCCTTTTTGGGTGCTTGGAGTAAAAATTTATTAGTCTTCCTGACGCCATAGGTTTTTGAAACAAGTCAATTGTTAAAAGTTTTCTTTTCTTATAAATGAGTGTGTCCAAGTATGGTAGCTTTCCGTCTTTTTCTTTTTCTTAAGTGAATTTTATGTTTTTGTGGAATTTGCTAAGAGTTTCTAATTTTTCATTTATTTTGTCTGTTCTTACAATAGCAAAAAGGTCATCAACATATTTTGTTAAAAGTCTAGCTTTTATATCTAACGTCTCTATTGCTGTGTCCAAAAGTTCTTCCATAATTATGTCTGCTATGAAAGGCGATGCTGGTGATCCCATTGGCATACCTTTCTGTTGGGAATATATAATGTCTTTTAGCTTGAAATATCGATCATACTTTATGCAGAATTTAACCATGTCCATAAAATCATTCTTACTTGTTTTCGTGTATTTTCCAACAATTCTCCATGTTTTGTCTATTATTTTTAAAGCGAAGTCAATTGGAATACTTGGAAAAAGAGATATTACGTCGAAAGAAATTATTATTTCATCATATATATACGTGTTTGAAATTCGTTTTTGAAATCAGTTGCACTGTTTATGTTGTATTGGGAATTCTTAGTCAAATTTTTTAAAATGTTTGTTATATACTTGCAGAGTCCATATGAAGGTGAGCCAATAGATGAGCATATTGGTCTGAGTGGTGTGTTTTCTTTATCAATTTGATATGTCTCTGATCCTCATCTTTTTCTCTTATTCGCTTTTATTTATTGCAACTGTATGTTTCCCTTGTCTGAATTTAATATTAATATATTCAAAAAATTTCAAATTTTTTACATTGTATAATATATGCTTAATAAAACCCCGTATGTATATTTAACATAAATTGTGTTTCCTTGCTTACAAAAATTCTAAAACACTTGACTAATTTTAATTACTTTACAGTGGAGTTAGCCTTTAAGTTTAATTAAACTAAAAAGTCATAAAAATTTTTTTAATTTTTTATATAATTTAACACTTACTGGTGTTTGATCAATTTTTTTTTTTTGATTAATTTTTGAAGATAACTTGGTAAAAAAATGTTCTAGAGTGGCAACCCTGCAAAGAAGGTTTGTTTCCGAACTCGTTAGTAGTAACTTGCAATGTGCTAGAACGTGTTTCCGAACTTTTTCTAGTTCAAAACTAGTTAAAAGAACAAGCATTAAATCGCTTTCTCGAGCTCGAAAGTTGTTTGAAGTCTGCTGGAAATTTTTTCCATCACTATAAAAACAAGCATCAGGAAGAATAAGCAAATATCAAATTAACATTTCGTGTTTGCTTATGTTGTAGGGGGAAAAATAAATTTACAAATTCGTAAATAACCTATTAAGGCCCTATTCTCTTTCAGCAAAAAATTTTTTTCGACTTTTTTTTTGCATTTTTTTATAGCTTGGACATTTAAGAATATAACCCTAAAAGGGTTTTTTGAAATTCGAAATACTTTAGAAGATATGGCCATTTTTGTGGGGTCATGTCTTCGCTAAAATGAGTAGTTTTTATGTTGCTTTGAACGCGTTTATCTCGAAACCACGTTTTTCAAGCTGGCGGCCACGATTCCGCCAGTTCTACTAAACCGATTTGGATGAAACAAAGTTTAATCGACGTAAAATTGTCACCATTCTGGCCCGTAGTAAAATAAAAATTTTGCGATTTTTTTTACTATTTTTTTTTACACTAAACTACAAAAAAATGGGTCCAAATTCGATTTGTCAATTTCAAGTGGCCGCCATTTTGTCAAAAAAAAATCGTAAAATTTTTATTTTACTACGGGCCAGAATTATATCTATGCTGATCATAACCCTATATTTGTTTTTTTTTTCAGACGCTCCTGAGGGCCGGAATCGTGGCCGCCAGCACCATGCCTTTTTTTTTGAGGGCCAACTTTGACGGTGCCATCATCTATGGACAGCCCCTATATCACGGCGAAAAAATTTTTTTTATTTTCTTTCATTCATTACTAATTCAATAAAAAACAAAATTCAAATATCTTTTTGCGTTTTCAAATGAGAATTTTTTCAAAAAGGGTCCAAAAACAGCAAGCTGAAGGAGAATAGGGCCTTAAAGGTAAAATAATATTATTAACGGTTATATTATTGCTTTAAATAATCTCGGCAAGTTTATTTACTTATTTCAAAAACAAAAATGACAAATTCAATTTGGCACTGTTTTCATTTGATAGGTAATCATTTGTTTTTGTGCTTGAAACTAGCTTGAAGTCGTTTCCGTACTTTTGACACTATTCTTAAATATCTTTTTACTCTCTCAGCTTGAACTTTACTCAACTTTTACTTGAAAATATGTACGGAAACACACCTAGAATCTAAAAAAAATAAAGAATAGAATAGAAGTAGAATAGGAATACAAATTATATTCAATATTTTTTTCGAACTCATTCCTTTTGATTTGCCCGACATTTTGGCTATAAATTCGTTTTGAAAATATATAATCTTATTCGAGAAGCAATTTCATATTTTGTGTCAATAGAATACAGCAGTGGAATTTCCAAATGCATTAACGACGATTTCCGATAGTTAACGATAATTATTATCGTTAAAGTTTTGGGAATTCCACTACTGTTCGCTGAATCTTGTTTACATTCGGCTTAATCTCATTGTTCCATTCATTTCGAGTAGTTTTGAAAATTGAGTCCGATTCTAGGGACTTTTGTTACTGAGTAGTTTGGTACGAACACAAAATATTTTCCGGATTAGTCGCTTTATTTTTTTTTTTTTAAGTTATGGATATGCTAATTATGGAGTTGCTTCGTTCGTCACGAAGTTATGGAGATGCCAATTTTGACCAAAAGCATAAATCGTGAAAAAGGGTAATTTTCAATTAAATACATCTTCGTTGTTTATCATATGATTTTAATGAATTAGCTACCGTTGATGAGGTAATTTAGTGAAAATTTTAACCCTTTTTAACACGAAATTTTAACACGAAGCCATATATGGCCTTTCATTTTCAAATTCGAATTTCCAACGGACATAAGAAGTTACGAAAAAGAACAGTTATTAAAATGCATTAGTAGAAGCTTGTAACGTAAACGTGTAAGTAAGACGAGAATTTGAGGTGTACTTTGCAACTGGCGCTTCGACGTCAGATACCGCGCGAGTTTATTTAATTTTTTTGCAATAGTAATAATCATTTCTCCATCGATAAAAAATTGTTTTTTATATAAAATTTGACGTAGAATACGATGGTTATGTCTAAAAACATGCTAAGTGGTGGATAAGATTGGTTAAAATTTATTTCAAAATTTAAATTGCGTATAACAATATGAAATTTTTCATAAATTTTTTCGAAACTATTTTATGCTTAAAATTTACTTTTTTTTCTTCAAAATCAAATAAAAAGTTGTCTCTAGCCTATGCAGAACCGAAGTAATGAATTTTTAAAAATTAGTCTCCAAGTCAAAAACTACGAAAATCGCAAACTTTTAACGCCCAAAAAAAAAATCCTCGAGCACGTGTCTCTTTTTTTTCGATATAGAACCCGTAAAAAAAATTTCATGCAAATCAAAAGTGTGGCGGTCAGAATGGTGTTCGGTTTGTAAAAGAATGACTCATATACATACATTTACAAATATATATTATATTACCGTAAGAACTTTTGCTCTGAAAACTTTAAAGACATCTTTAAGCGGCTGGCAATACTCCCCCAATCAAAACGAGGCTATTATTTTTCAGTTTTGATTACAGTAAAAGCGAATGCGCTATGCTTAGCTTTATTTTTGCCTGTCACTTCAAAGACAAACCAGATATGCAGCCTATTTCCATGCTAACAAAATATAAATTATTATATTTATTCATAGCTACTAAGCTAAATTTATTATTTTTATGTCAACAGACATTTACAGATATTTTTAGAAATATGACACGTGTTGGCTCTTTTATCCTTAGTACTCGTATCGATGCGACACCGCAGCCAGCAGTCAGCAGCCACATTGATACCTCTGAAATGATGTTCCCGGAATTCGTGTCGTTTCCTTAAATTATATTTTGTGAGGTAAACAGTAATTTTATTTTTACACAATTTGGAGTCGAATTTATTTGGCTCTTTTTTGAATATTGTGTTGAATGATGGCTCATTCGAAGAAAGCATTAAATATGAGCATTAAGCTATATCTCTTTACTTAAAAGCAAAAAACCAAAAACTTTATCGAATGACTCAGTCACGAGCAGATTTCAATTAAAAGGAAATAACGAGAAACATAATAATATGTCTGTTTCCGTGCTTGAACATTCGTTCGAATTCGTGCTATTTCTTGTTTCCATACCCAAAAAATTCGGAAAAGAGAGCGAAAATAAGTAATTAATTTCTTGTCAAATGTTGCTATTTTCTGCTACACAAATTTGCGAAGCAGGAACTCACAGCAATTCGCAAGCTGCCATGTTTTGACGACTGATGCCAAATTAGAGTATCAGCCATTAAAACAAAACAAAAAACAGGAAGCAAATTTATTCTTTTTATTCGAGATTTGTCTTGATTGTACAAAATAAATTAAGATAGGTTTTTGTCTTTTTTTTAAAAGTTGCAACTTTTTGCTAAAAACCTGTTCCCGAACTTTTTGCATTTTTTTTACGCAAAGGTGCATGTCACACACAGCGGACACGGACAAATTTGTTGTTGTTTTCGCGGGTCAAAGAAAAAACTGGAAATTGAGAGAGCTTCTCAGTCATCAAAAAATTTCCAGGCAACCGACAAAAATGTTCACGGCCCAAAGCTGCAAACAATTTGGACAACGGTTGCATTTTCTTGATGTTTTACGTTTAGTACCAATAAAACTGCACAGCAGTAGGAAATGTACTATTTGAATTCATCAGTAATGCGATGTTTGTTGCTTGGTATTGAATTGTACGCTGCTAGTGCTATACATGGCTTGAATGGTATTTATTTATAAAAAGAAGAAGAATACTTGACGAACATGCAAAATGCAGCCCGGCTAGCTGCAGCAAATGGATTCAACTGAACAGTTGAATATTATTAGTGTTTGTTGTGAATGTAATATTAATGATTTAATATATTGTTTTTTTAGTGATTGTGTATTTTTTATAATTACAAATATTGAACGTAAAATGTGTATATGATAATATTTATAAAAATGTATAAATTTTTTAATTATATTTTTCATTTATAAACTATTCCATTGCATATATGAAAGTAAGACGTTATTGTATATAGTATTTTTAGTGCTTGTATGTACAGCTGCAGTTGTCTCTTTCACCCTTGTATTTTAGGACAATCGTCAAGAGAAAAGTAGATTTACTGATAGTATAACTGATAAAGCTAGTCATACATTACAGCCGCGTAGTTAACAAATAAACTGTTTATATATACATATATCTTGTAATATCGTTTAAATCGTTAAAATTTACAATATTCTAAGAGATAAGGTTATGGCTATTAATTGGAGTAGAAATATTACTGAAATGTTCTTAAATGAATTTCAAAGCCAACCGGCTTTATGTCTGCCAATTCTCCATGGCTTAATCCAGCAGGATCTTTTTTCACTTTTTTAACTCCATCCAGAGTTTCATCACCTCAACAATTGTTTTTATTGTGACCATATCGTTGTCATCTATATATGTGGAAACACTTCCTGCATACATATTGGCCAATGTAATTTATTTTAAACTCCGGAGATCAGAATTTAACCCATCAATTTTAAATGCAAATAAAACCACTTATAAACAACCTATAGAGGGTAGCCGTGTTATTGAATCGATTGCATAAAGGAGCATTACCTGCACGAAATGGTAGCAAAAACGTAGTAAATTTAGCTTCCGCCATTATCGAACAGAAAACTACGTGTAGCATGCCGTGGACAAAACAATGAGACGCCTTTGAGGTGCCTTTGTTATCCTGTGCATCACTGGTTTCGCTTGCTGCAATAAGCACTCGGTAACATTAACACGGAAATCGAGTTGCGGTATCGTACTGCTATTTTTGGACCGACCTTTTTCTTTTGCCGATCTATCTCTTGATTTTCAAGAGTGTCTGCATGCTTGCGAAGCACTGGATGGAATTTCCATGCATTGATCATAGCGGCGTCATGAACATTTGTTTGCAAGGGCCAATGCAACTTTTTGCCGCGTATTCAAATTCGGTAGTTGCTTGTGGTATTGTCAAATAAATCGACGCCTCCCATTCGCTTGCTATGCGCTTGAATAATTTGTGGCATTTGGATAGTAGTCATTTTGCCTGCCTTCCGATCCCATCGCTTAACACAATGCATAGGTTTGATCCCTTTGTGGTTCGATACAATTGTGACGACGGAGTTATCATTCCAACGAGCCATCAACAATTTATTGTTCTTGTCTTGAACAAAATCCAACGAACCACGCTCCTTCTTTTTCATTTCTCCAATATCCACTAGTGGAGCGCTATTAGTTCGGTTGTTTCTAATGGTGCTGGTGCAAAAATAATTCATCTGAGATAATCGTGACATCAATCGATGAGTCGTACAGAAGTTGTCGAATGCAACACAATTTTGCAAAGGTTGCTCCAGTTTATTCAACAGCTTTAGAACGACTGTTTCTTCCAATCCATGATCGACGTAAGCTGAATCCGGAACTGCATAAGCACCACCATATGGAATGAACTGCATAAGCACCACCATATGGAATAAAGGAATATAAGTAGCCTTTAGCCGAACACAAATCCCAATACTTAAATCTAAAACGGATTAGCTTTCCTTTCATAAACATTCTGCAGGAGTGGCGGCCATAGTAGGCAATCATTTGTTCGTCAATGGATAAGTTAAGAGAAAACAATCCAAACTGCATGTATTTCTTATTCATCAAATCATTCATTTCATTCATTCAATTATCAAGATTTGCAAGTTTGTATGTTTATACCTCGAAACAAACTGTAAATTTGTTTAGTTTTTTATTTTTATTCATTGGTATTGTTCACTATTTCTTCTATGTCATTATTGCTCCACCATTTGCTTCTAAGTATATAAATTATATTAGTTTGCTTGCAGTGGCAAATAACACATTCTGCTTCGCAAGAAAGATTATCTGCAGAACAGAAATTGCATTGCGATTCAGAGTGAAACATTGTTTTTAAGGTGTTTTGTTTTAATATTATTAAATCCTAATATATACGAATCATTAAAATTATAATCAAAACCTTAACAAAAAATTATGTATTAAAAAAATTAATGAAAACAAATAATATTAAAAAATAATGCAAATAATAGGCAATATGAATTAATTATATTAAACTTTAATAAAATAAAAAATACATGCATAAGAATCTACAAACAAAAAAGTTTAAGAAATTGCATTTAACATTTATGTTATAGTTATTATTTTATAAACGGTCCGGTTTACCCGTCCTCGTTTCAATATTTAATATATTATTATACTAGCCGCAAGAGCCAAAAATTGTCTACTTGCGTCTTAGTATTTTTTTCAATATTTACACATATATGTTTGTAGAAGCAAATAAAAAGAAGATTGTTGGTTTGATGTAATAAGTGATGTTTATTGCTTGAAGTCTTGATGCGAATGAATCCTAATTTTCTATGCGTTCAGTATTTTAAATCATAATTTGAGTGACAACATATTAAGAAGAAATGAGCATAACAAAAATAAGTATACATTTCGACTCGATATAATTTTAAGACTCTCACTATATTGAAGCAAACAGTTTAGGTAAGTCAAGAGATAACAAAAGAGATTTAAGCGTAAGTGTAAGTTTAGTGAGCGTTATTAAATAAATACAATAAGCATAACAGGTTTTGAGTGCTATTAACAATTTCTTTAAAATTAAACTCACTGCAACAATTACAGTCATGGCAACATAAATTGTACTCAAATACATTTCATAAACAATTAACTTTCAATTCCATTTTTAGTAATATAAACTTAATATAAACTTAATAATTGAATTTTAAATAGAAGCATAAAATATAATTAATAAATTAACATTAGCTACAAAAGTTGGTTTTTTAACACGTTAACTGCCACGAGGCACATACAGTGTGCCTCAATAAAATGTCCACGTAGGCTTTGAGGCACAGCGTATGTGCCTCAGTATTTGATTACACATTATAGTTCATGGTTTAAAATTAGTACCTCGAAATTCAAATCTGTATACGTAGTTCAATTTCGCATGGCCTGGCATACCTAAACCTATCTTTAGTGCATCATTTTTATACCCCCACGATAAAAAAAAAAACCCTTTTACTGGGGTATATTTATTTTGTCACTCAGTTTGTAACGCCCATAAGGAAGCGTGGTAGGAATAAAAAAGTGTATGTATTCAAGAGAATGTGTTGCAGTTCAATATTGCCAGATGAAATGGTTATTTACTATGATCAAAACAAATTGCACAAATACGCAAACAAGGCACAGCACATGTACCTCACAGCGTATACATTAGGCCGAGAGGTACATATGTTGTGCCTGAATAAAATATTTCAAAATTTCACAGAAATATAAAAAAAAAATTCTGATATTTTGTTCGGATTTTCTGATACCAAAATACACTAGATCTATAAAAAAAATGGCCCGGAGGACCCGATATTTTTTTTTTTTTTTGTTTGGTGGCAGTTAAAGTGTTAAGAGTGTACGTTAAATTTCCAACATAGGTCTTCACAGCATCACCGTCAGCAAACGACTGAATTATATTCTCTTCTGTTGTGAGTTTTGTGTACATGTGAAAAGTTGCGCTCAGAGAGCGCTCAGTGAGCTATGGGGCGCCCAGCGCTGCTTTAGAGAATTTGTCACTTGCATTTAATTTTCGATTATCGCAGACATGGAAATATCGTTTCAAAAGCATAAAACGATTGCGTGGCATTGTCTTACGAACCAATGGGCACTTCAATCCCTCGCTCATCGACCAATATTTATTAATATTCGGCCGTGTATTAAAGCCGGTTAGAAACAGTATGCCAATAAATTTTCTTAGTTCCATAGCATCTTTTGAAAACGAGGAGTCGTTTTTGTCTATGGCCGCATAGTCGATAGTGCACTTCACAATCCAGTCAATCACTTCATCGTCGATGAATAACACAAATAATTGAATTGGAGAAAAATTACCTAAAAATAGATACGAAATGTGTGAGCATGAGATGAGTGATGAAAAAATATTCACAATTTCCTTCTGTATTTTTCGAACAGCTCAGTGAAAACGAAACTTTTTTTGACGTTGACCATTTAGCAGGGAAAATATTCTTAGTACTTTTCTTTGCTCGCTTAGTCGGTTTATTATAGTGGTAATCGTCAGCATGGTCAAGATCAACTTCGACAACATGGACAATATCATTATCGTCAGCACGTTCAGGTTTGTTTCTGTTGGAATCATAAAATTCACAAAAAACTTCGATAGGGCCGACAGCTTCATCAGGTGTTAAAGCATTTGGATTGTTTATAATTAGCTCCTCTTCGTCAATATCTTCTGCATCACTCAATTCATCGACTGTGTCCGATGGCAACAATACCAAATCAATATTATCTACATTACAAAAATGTGTTGCAGTTTCATCCTCATCACAACTTCCGTTAACCAATTCTTCTATTTCCACTTTTGTTAAAAAGATTTTACGATACATTTTACAACTTTAAAATACGGAAAACAATGAATCAATAGCACGAAAACTAAAGAACTACATTTCAAGCTCGCGTATGCCAAACTGATACAATGAACAGCACAACTAGCGATATAACCAACAACACTCCGGAATCGTGTGAATTTTAAAAAAGAAATGATAGATCTGGAAAAAAGGGGGTGTTGCTGTTTATTGTAAAGTTAATTTGAATGCTTAAATTCTAAACAAATCTATAGGTCCTGGAATTGAGTTTATCAATATTAGTATTTCAGATAATTGAACAAAAATTTTGTGTTCTTGTGTATATAATCCTCACAAATGTAACTCTGTTGATCCCTTGTTCACAGATTTGCTAAACTATAATCTAAATCATGATGTCATTTTAATGTGTGGAGATTTTAATATAAATCTTTTAACCCATTTTATACCCTCGTACGATTTTTCGTACACCAACTTTGATATCGAATTAAAAATATTTAGTAATATACAGTCAAATTTTCATAGGCACAAATAAAAACGTTGTTCTTTTGTGTGTAAAATAAAAGTTGGAACCAAGCCCCCCACCCTCCCCTTTATTTTTAGGG
The DNA here is from genome assembly GCA_963920525.1 of Dichetophora obliterata. NCBI lineage: Eukaryota > Metazoa > Arthropoda > Insecta > Diptera > Sciomyzidae > Dichetophora > Dichetophora obliterata. Next base: position 88,929,084 of record OY986437.1, read on the forward strand.
CGCATGCCAAAAAACCCTTACTGGCAGACCATTTTTGAAAATTTTTTAAAAATATCAAATAATTAAATTTATCTTAAAAAACATCAGGGCCAAGTACAGGATAGACTAAAATACTCGAAATACATGTCACCTGGTTTTTCCTGGTGTTCCTGATGCCACCAGTTGTGGTAAAAAATGGTGTACGAAAGTGGTCGCCGACGCACATTCTATGTTTTTGACATTTCGCGGTATTTTTGTGCATGAGAGTTCGTTGTGACGCCACTTCAAAGTTGTCTGTTCATGTTTTTGCTTGCAAAATATTTGGTTTGTTGTGAATTTTTTATCAGTAAGGTAATTTTTATTATTTTCATAAAGAATAAAGTGAATGTTGTGGCATTTTTAAGCAAAATGAGTCGGCATTAGTATTTAAAAGCGCATGAGCTTGAAGCAATCATCGATGGATGGTCGTCGGATGAGGAAGAAATAAGCCAAATTGTGGTGTGCCCACCAAGCAAGGTGGATGGACTAACCGATGATGAAGACATCGATGATGAAGTTATGCCAAATATATATGAAAATGATTTCACAGAAGTGGCGGGAGAAATCGCGATTGAGACGACCGAGGACTTTTCGGGGCCGCAAACTGTGCCCAATATACCATCGCCTTGTAAGCAATCAATGCTGGTTACGCGTGCTATGCCCGTATCAAATGTTATTGAGCCGCAGCCCAGCACATCCACTGAATGGTCAAAGCCAAAATGCACAGGCAAAAAGAGACTTTACATCGCATCCGAACTAGAGCCGGTTGCCACGAATTATAAGCCGTTGGCTGCTTTCGGTGTTCCCAAATGGAAAAAAGGTAGACAGTCATCAACCGAAGTCGTAAAATACGAAAAACAGCCGAATCATGCACCGATTGAACGTGAGATTATCGAAATTGTAGCGAAGTTAGATGCCTACACACCTTTGCAATTATTCGGGTTGTTCTATGATGACGCCGTATTTGATTTAATGGTGACTGAAACTAATAGGTAAACAAACGAAATCGATAAACGTATATAATTATTTATATGAATGTAATGATTGCAGGTATTATAATCAGGATAATCGATCGCAAGAGCTTTGCACAATACCTAAAATGAAACGCTTCATTGGTATTTTGTTGATGTCGGGCTATAGTACGGTGCCGCACATTGCCGACTATTGGAGCCGTGAGCCCACTTTGGGAAGACCGATCGTGCGAAATGCCTTGAGCCGGAAGAAGTTCCAAAAAATCAAACAATATTTCCATTTAGCAGACAACTATACGTTCGACACCACTGATAAATTCGGGAAACTTGCACCATATTTCAAGTTGCTCAACAAAAATTTCATGCAATTTGGCGTATTCAGTGCACATTTATCAATTGACGAGCAAATGGTGCCGTATTACGGAAAGCATTCGTCAAAAATGTATATACGCGGCAAGCCGATCCGATTTGGATATAAATTGTGGTGCCTCTGTTCGTCCGAGGGATACCTGTACCAGTTCATTCCATATGGTGGTGTTGGCGGATTTCCCAAAGATATTGGCTTAGGAGCTCACACGGTCTTGCGACTTTTATCTGTTGTCGATTATCCAACGCGTCATGACGTTTATTTTGACAATTTTTTTACGTCCTACTATTTGATGTGCCTGTTGTCGGAGAGGAATTTCTTCGCTACTGGGATGGTTCGCGTCAATCGGGTGGCCGGTGCTTCTCTGAAGACTGGTACGAAAAATTTGCCTCGAGGTGCAATCGATTACACATTCGACAAAACAAATGATATCCTCATTGCACGCTGGAGCGATAACAAGGAGGTCACGATTGCAACTAATCACCAATGCATTGAGCCTTTAGCTAAGGCCAGGCGATACAATAAAGAGCATAAGAAAAAAGTTGACGTTGACATGCCATTGGTAATCGGTCAGTATAATCACCATATGGGAGGTGTAGACCTTCACGATAATGCTGTCTCCAACTATCGGGTGGCCATTCGTGGCAAGAAGTGGTGGTGGACTCTGTTTGCATCAGGTCTGAACAGTTCATTGGTAAACGCATGGAAAATGCAATGTGTCATCGCCAAACAGAAAAAAATTAAAGCAATGCCACAAAAAGATTTTAAAGTAGCCGTAACCAGTGCCTTGCTAAAACCGGATGACCCACTTCCCAGCGACGAAGATTATGACGACGACGACGATATAAATATGGTTGGCGATAGTAGTGATCCGGTCCCCAAGATTACTGGCAGGCACTTGGTTGAGCGAGATCCCCTTGGAAAACATTTGCGTTGTAAAGTATGCCACAAAACTACCATTTACATATGCTGTAAATGCAACGTTCACATCCACGCAAAGTGTTTCACAAAATACGTAGCTCACAGATAGAGTTGTTTTGATATTTTATTTCTTTGTAAACCTTTCCAAAACATATTATTCAATAAAAATAACAGCGTATTTGTTGAAAACGTTTTTCTCTTCAATGTCCCACTTCAAAAAGGAACTTTTTATAAAGTACATAGATTGTACCACTGTACGAAAAAACGTACAGTTGCTAACTTTTGAGGGGGTGGGGGTGGGGGGTTGAAATTTTGTTTTTGCAATAAGGGGATCAATAAAAGCTATCCCTGCAAAGGGAAACAAAATCGGCTCGCGGGATCGGGTAGGGGTATAAAATGGGTTAACGAATGATTCATATCGTCAATTGTTGACGGATAAGATATCATTGGCTGGGTTATCTATAGTAAACACAACTGAACCAACTCGTTTCTGTCCGAATACTACTCCGAGTCTTTTAGATTGTTTTATTGTATCTGACCTATCGCTTGTTTCACTATTTGATCAACTGTTGTTTGTTTCCGATCACGATTTAATTTTCTGCTCGTTATATAAATATGTCTCGTAATGTCTCTTCTACTTCTTTTTCGACCCGTGATTATAAAAATATCAATTATCCTTTTATTTTTCATGATTTGTCTTTAATATCATTTAATGACTGCTGGCATTATAGCTCAGTTGATGATAAGCTTTGTTCTCTTACAACCCCTGTTAAATATCTATTTGAGAAACATGTTCCTTTGCGAACAATTGTCTATAAAAATTCATTATTGGCTTCTTAATCTTATTTTATTTTTATTCTCTTAAATTTATTATTTCTTACTTAGTATCTTTAAGCTAATTAAATGGATTTATTTTACCATTTTTTTCATATTTTATTATTGATGTTCACTATTTTTTATGTTTTACTAAGCTTAAGAAAAAATAATTTGTTGTTATCTCTAATTAATTCAATATTGTTAGAATTTATTTTTCATTGCACTGTAAAAGAACTTAGTTTCTTATTTGTACTCAATTATTTTCTATAAATAAATAAATAAAATTGGGGGATTCCCCTGCTGAATTACTAACATAATCCACATACAGCCCACATACAGTCCACATACACACTCGTGGCTATTTACAAACAGGGAAATATGCTGTTTGAAATATGCTGATCAAAGCACAAAGGCCAATAAAACGTAAACTATGCATTTTTATGTATCGTTTTTGACCAGTGGTCGAAAAATCGACCATTGGATTTCAAGCTCAGATGTTTGTGTAAGTAAACCGCGAATCAGGCTCAAACTATTTTTCTTGTAATATATAGCTCTTGTATAAGATTATATATAAAGTACTTCTTCTCTTTTCAATTTTGTAAAATATATTTTTTTAATTTTTGCAATTTTTTTGTCTTCATCTTCTTGAAAATCGATTTGCGCGATTGCAGTAAAAAACAAGTTAAAATGTAAGCTTACCGTAGCAAAAAATAATTTGAGCTAAGAAAGGTGTATATGAACATATTTGATAGAGCGCTAAGTTTTATCTATTTATCGCTATCGTACAGAAAATATCAGTCACTTGTCGATTTTTCGACCACTGGTTGTAAATGGGCTAAAAATGTTCCCCCTCTTAAAAACCGTATTTTAAAATTAAATTAATAAATCCAATGAAAGGCGTAAAAATTGCGCTAACTCAATTTTTCTCTTTGGATGAAGTGCAAAATTGAAGAGTCCACAACAATAAAAATGCATAAGCGTTCACTTTTAAGAGCTGTAGTTAACACAATACTACCACTTTTGCGATGGTGATTTAGTTACTTCTTAGTAAAAGTAGAATCTAACTTATGAATAGAGCAGAGTTGCCAACTTTTCAATTTTAAAATCCACCAAAAAGGAAAAAAATGCGCTCTTCCCCAAAAATGCACGAGATTTATTAGGTTCATAAGAATATAACACTCCACATGAAATTTAAAAATTTAATTATGTTCTGAGGCTGTAAGTTATTTTAGTTTCTATAAAGTACTTAAAAGAATCTAATTTAACAAATCTAACACAACAAATTATTAATGTTTTTATATATTTGTAACATGAAATCACATCTTGAGATAAATTTCCATTAAATATTTAGGCACAAACTAACGCTTATTTGGTGCCTCCGAAATTAAAAAAGCACAAAAAAATGCACCAGGCACCAAACCTCATATTTCTTTTTTTTTTTTTTTTTAAAAAAAGATCAAAGAACCAAGGCATGCGCCTTATACAAACAAGGTTTGGTCTTTGACCTGAAAGGAAGGGGATAGATTATTTAGAGGAATTGATTGGAACTATAAGTGAATTATTGATTATTGAAACAACTGCGAAAGACAATTTGAATTGCTTTTTAACCGAGGCTAGTGTTATGCCTTAACCTCGGCAAGCATTTCAAGCCCTTAGTTGTTCCATTCCTTCACATTTTCCACAATTTAGTTGTGGATTTTTAGTTTTCCATAATTCTTAAATGTAAGAAAGAACAAAGAAAGAACAAAGAAAGTGAAAAGAACCATGCCCGAGCCCGGATTCGAACCGGGGACCTTTGGGTTGAGAGTCTAGCGCACTCTCCACTAGACTACAAAGGCCGACAAAACTTCTCCAAAACTTTCAAAATGCACCAAATCTGGTGGAAAAAGCACAGTTTCAACAGTGGAATAGAGGCCCTGCACAGGCCAGTCTGTTTCCTGCTGGACGGTTAAAAAACGTTAAATGTCACATAAAGAAATTCATATTCA